>CM046062.1:34272826-34955132 GCA_025215515.1 Schistosoma japonicum | reverse complement strand
TGATGAATGATTTATTGTGCGTTTGTTGTTTGGGTAGTTTGGTGTGTGTGTTAGGCGTGATTAGTGTTTGCAGTATGTAGTAGTGGTAGTAGTAGAAGTAATAGCGTATGTATATTGTTGAATAAGTGCGTGAAGGTTGACGCGAGTTTACGGCTCGTTGGTCTAGGGGTATGATACTCGCTTAGGGTGCGAGTGGTCCCGGGTTCGAATCCCGGACGAGCCCGGAGTTTTCAATACATCTAACATTCGAAAACAACTTTCATATCAATCACACCACTAGCGATTCCACCTACAGTTGTACAACACACTGGCGTCTTCTACTCATCCCTCACGCTGCCATCGCTGACAAGACTACATTCACCACCACAAAGTATACTCAATGTCGATACCACATGCCTGCATACACAAACACTCATCTCCACCACATCCTCAAACGAGTTGACGAGAACACAAATGCACCATCCCACCGATTATTCATCAAATAGCCCAAAGCATTTATTTAACTATTCTCCAAATAAAACACCGAGAAAACACAGTCCCCGTATTCTTCTCACCAGTCAGATCACGCTACTCAAGTACTCATAATTACATACCACTGAACAAGCCCAAGTTCAACTTCATCGCCTGATTGACTAAGCATAGACTACGACTCATTACTAACATGATCAATAATTACAATATCAATTTCATCACAACTACCAAGAATAATAAAACAAAAACTAACACCACAACTACAAATACTACCACTGCTTATACTTTCATTATTAGTGCTACTACTACTACTGTTTTAATACTAAATCTACTAAGATAACATTTCTTCTTCTGCTTCTTATTATTATTATCGCAAATTCCTATCGAATTGCTTTTTCTTTCATTTGTGTTTTTTTTTCTCGTTTCATCTGTGTTTCCTTTTTTCTCTCTTTTTACTTTTTTATATTTTTATTTTTTCTTGAACCTTTTATTTTCGATTTAGTGATTGTTAAAAGTTTCTTACACGTTTTTACTCTTTTTATTTCTTTTTTCACTACCTCTTTATTTTATTTTTTTTTGTTTTTTCTGTTTTCCTTTCTTATTTATATTTTTTTTAAATATTTATTTGTACTTTTAACTAAGTTTTACACTCTTCTATTTGTTTTACATTTGATTGATTTCATTTTATTTTTTTTTATTTAATCACATATTCCAGTTTCTTCAGTTTTTAATTTTGATCATTGGTGTTGACTTTTGTTTCGAAACATTTTTTCATTTATGAATTTTTGTGTTTATATTTATTTCTTGGTATCATTTTCTAGTTTCCACTGCTACTTGTCTCTACAATTGAAAAAGGCATGTATTTATAGTTGTTAAGATATAAGCATAGAGGTTAATCTTTAATAAACAGTTTGTTATTGTGTACACACAAACTATCTGTGACTCAGGCATAATCACTATAGATCCTGGTAGTTGTTTGCATTTGTTCAAGTTTCTACATTACATCATTTTTGCTTAATGGAGCTATGAAGATAAATACAAACTTCGTTAAAGTTGTAATAGTGTCAATGGTGGTAATAAAAAATTAGATTTAGAGACCATAGTTTTAAAAGAAAATTACGAAATAATAAACTTATGACTAACAAACTAAGAGAAGATAAATAATGAATCCATCAGGTCAATTTTCGACTTGTCATGTGCTATTTCGCTTAACGTTTTAATCGCTTAGATTAGTCTGCCAACATGATTCAAACAATTAGACGACAACTTCATGGACTAGTAACATATTTTTGCATGGTCATCTTTAACTTTCAACCTTTTCTTATGCCAGATAATATCGCTGCTTCAAGTTGACAGTGCTTTATGCATCACTAGGTGAATTAAGTTAGATAGTTAAATCTGTTGATTTACACAAATTTATATACTATTTGATAGTTAAGTTGCAGTGGTGTATAGATTCCAGCATGTGATCTTTACGGCTGAATTGAGTCAGTGTGTAATAACGTGTAGATTGCTTCGATTTTGCTGTGCAATCGTAAGTTTGTTTGATAAAGTTGGACAGTAGCCAGTAGTATGGACCAGAATGTGTGCTTCATTATTTTTGGGACTCATCAGATGAGTTAACACTCATCCCAATGCTTTTACTCCAAACACTAGTGTTTTGTCCATTAAACTATCAAGTTTCGTTTACCATCAACTTGTGTACGGGATACTGATTTATGTGTCAGGGTATGTAATATTCTACTATCGGTATTAAGAACTATAAGCGATGACACACATCCTGTTGACAAGTTATGAATAAGGTTAAAGGCATCCCCTGAATTTTCCTTTCAGTTAAAACTTAAGTTTACTAGAAAAGTCTAGGTAAGTGACACAGATGTTAAGTCATTTAAAAATTAGTCTTCACCTAAACCATGGTTTAATAAGAGCAACTAATAAATGAATAAACCACATTATGCAACCAATCATAACTAGAACTCCGAAGAGCCTTTTTACTGACTTATTTTTTCTGTTTCTCATCTTGTTTAATTAATTTGTTTCTTCGGCTATGCTAGTGCAAAGTGTAGCAATTTGAATAAATGTACACTTTTCCTAAGTATCACTTTATCTTTCAACGATCAATGATGACTGGATCTAACAGACATAAACAATAATTAAAAGAACTAAATGCGAGTAAATTATTCATTTGAAACTGCTTTAAATGCAGTTATCAGATATATAACTAGTGAATAATCTGGAAAGCCACCGAACTTTTATGAGCCTAAATTATGCATACTAATCAACTTATAATAACCAGTGTCACTACAATGTTGTCCAATGAATTTAGTCCAACACCACGGAGATATGGAAATGTAATTTTGAACATGACTCAATATCCTATAGATGCAAATAAACTGACTAGTTATCAAAAATATAAACTCGGGTTCGATAATAATAATAATAATAAGCAATTAATCTGAATCGATAGATAATAATAATGATGAATGAATGATATGGATTGAAAAAGACAAATATGCATTTAAGAATGGAACAGAATAAGAGCAAATAGAGAAGAGGTTTTTTTGGTTAGGAGTTTATAACATTTAACTTATGTAAGGGTGACATATTTATAGTCTAATGTGTATAGAGAGGCTGAATATGCCTCTTTTAGATGTACACCTTCGGTTTTTTGGTGAGTATCCTGATAACTTCAGCTATAAAAATAATTATGCTCGATAAAATAGGTTAATCGGGGTTTTGTAGATATTGAACGTAAAATAATAATAGACAGTAGATTTTCGATTCTGTATTAAACCCACATTAATCTACCTAAATAAACATGATTACAGCTCCTATACATAACTGAAGTTATCAGGATACACTCCTAAAAACAAAATGTATGCACCCAAAACAGGTATGTTTGACCTCTCTGCGTAGCTTACCCACAAATTTGTCACTCTTACATAAGTTAATGGATGTACACTTCAACACCAGAACACCTCTTTTATGTTCATCTCTATTCTGTTCCATTCTTTCATATTTCATAGCAATTTCTTGCCTTTAAAACAATATTTCTTACCAAATGATGACTTGCTTTTTGATAATTTTTCACTAGAACTGCTAGATTTTGTCGACTTAGATAAACTAGGTAATTGTGTTTGTTGTAATAAGTCAATAGATGTAGTACTAAGTGGTCTGAAAGTAAAATTAAACAAAATAATTTTGAATTACTACTTATATTACTGATAATTACATTAATCAGTAACAGTACAGTGAATGACATGTGTTCAGTATATAAATGTACTGTTATGTGCATTGAAATTAAGATGTTATTTTAAGTTAGAATATATATGGAAGCAATTAGTTTAGGTAATTTTCAATTCTCATGTATTACTTTAAGGACTAAATCAGTGATCGGTAGTAAGACATTATTGCATACTTTCAGCTAATAATGACAAGAGTCTACTATTCAAGCAAAGAGTAGACTGCACTACTTATAACGCATTACAAATGTTCATTAATTTATTCAACTAAATTGTAAAATACAAAGCTGTAAATTAATTAAATAATCTACAATTCGTAATCCAGTAATCTATAGCAATTTACAGTTTTAGTTCTTTAATCATTTAGTCAAATTCAGTTATAATCTACGAGATGATTGAGAAAGAAAGACTAGTCAGAAGAGATTCTTAAATTCAAGTAAGTTCTAAAAATACCTAAAAGTAGATGTCATTCCCAAAAAAACTTGAATTTGATCATAGTTGTCTTTGAGACATTTATTTGAGTTTATCTTGGCTATCGATTGAACAATTCTGAAGATAAACCCAAGGTACTAAAGAAATATGGTAAATAGGTTAATTAACCTGTAGATGTTCACAGATTAAGATGGGTGCGATATGTTTTTTCGTGTGTCTTACCGCCGACTACGTTTATGTACAATAATTACGAGTAGGATTATTATAGAAGAAAGCTAGAGTTAATCACACCAAAGCAGTAGTGTCAGTACATGAAGTAGCTGACTGTTGGGTTGAGTCGTGTTGGTTGGTAAAAACTACCTGTTTTGGATCTTTACAATTGCCACAACTAATTGTTGAAATTTTTGTCTAACATCGTCTAGAACTACCACTAATATTGCTATTATTTCTTCTACTTTTGCATTTACCCTGCTATGTGCATGAGGTGTAGCAACTTGATCAATGCACATATGTGCGTGGTTCTACGTTTCATATAACTGACTGACGAACAATATCCTTGATGTATATGATTAAGTAATGGCTAAAATAAGACCAACAAAACAGAATCAAGTTAACAATGGAAATATAACATTAAATTGTTATTATCTGAACAATTGTAAAGTTTGTTGAATTTAAAGTTTCATATCACGAGCTAACATTAACCTTAGTTAGCTAACCACTGAAAACCAAGAAGTACTGGATAGCTATTTTAACAATATGTTCAACCGTATCAGGTGCCAACCGTTTATCTAACAATGACTTAAGATGTGGTCACACAATACATTACAAATTGATTGGATGCAGTAATGTAAGCCTTCGAAAGTCAACTTAGTGATTTCATGTCTACGAGCGTTACACAAAGCCTTAAGGTTTAAGTCTTTTCTCATGTTAGAGTAATGGATACTGACTGACAAGGCATTTTATACTAGGAAGAAACTGACGTCCGGTTTCTCGGAGTTTTCCATAGTTATTGAACTAATGTTGGTTAACGGTTTGAGATTTCCTGTAAATATATACAAAAAATAAAATGCATCTCGATCATTACAGCTGTAACAAATATGTTTGCATATTATGCGTTTATATAAAACAAGTATAATCGACAATAACAACTTTAAAAAGATCTGATTGTGAATCAATGAACTGAATAAAATAATACACTCTATATAGGATAACAGTGACACAACACTTTGTAACGAAACATACTCGGTGAATAAAATTAAACAATGTGGTTAGTAAATAACAAGAGTATCTCAACGACAACGCTATCAACAACAGTAACAACAGTCAGACTTGGTAACAGTAGGTACAAAAAGAGTTTACCAAATCAAAAGAGTGTTAAAGTATTGACAAGTGAACAGTTATGGAATAAAGAGATATTTTATATTAACTCTGAATATGAAACCAACTTGTAAGGTATAACCTATTGTCAATAATATGAGATGCTAAACATTTCAAAAATTACATATGGCCAGTTATCAGTTATTGAGTAGTAAATTATTCCATTTCAGAAATAGTCCCAGTGAAGATGGAATAATTTAAGAGTAATGCTTTCTGGTTACATACTGTTTGGTAATTCAAGTTAGAGTCTCAATGGAAAGTGTTCTTATTTTTAAGATCATTACTACTATTTTATAGTCAATATGAAATGTAAATCAAGGACTTATATAATTTAACATACATGATTTGAAGGTATTTGTGTTTTCCCATTAGTTTATTATGGACTAAATTTAATTGGTCTCTATTGATTAATGCTTTAGTTTTGGTGTGAATATAAACACTTAGATGAAAGCAAATCCAGCTGACGAGTCCTAAATAGGATTCGCTAGCCATAATCCAACTTAATTCTTATCAAACATTTAGTTTGCATCTTCTTTTGTCATACAAATCAATTGTCAATGCCATTTCATGAATCAGTAACTAAATATTTTATAAACTAACTTGTAACGTATATAGTGTAAGATAAATTGATGGACCTAAGGGAATAAGACATTATCTAGGATTCGCTTTCGATTGAAGATTTCAATCTCATTAACCGAGTGACTTCTAATACTATTTACAAATACAAGTTGACTGTAGATTGTAGATCAAGGAAGATGTTTGACATAATCTGCTCCAAAGAAAAGAGCTATGGAGGAAAATAATCGCATTACTAATATATATTATACCATGAGGTTCTTCTAGTTGTACTTAGAATGGTTAACGTA
Organism: Schistosoma japonicum; assembly: GCA_025215515.1. Classification (NCBI taxonomy): domain Eukaryota; kingdom Metazoa; phylum Platyhelminthes; class Trematoda; order Strigeidida; family Schistosomatidae; genus Schistosoma; species Schistosoma japonicum. Next base: position 34,948,744 of record CM046062.1, on the reverse strand, counting down.
TGGGACTCATTGCATCACTATGCGATTATTGTCTCTTTAGCAGATTTATTCCATAGTATTTCTAAATAGCAGATGTTGAAAATATGGAAGCCAAAATTAAAAACGTATCTATCTCGTATTACTAGAGAACGAAATCTAGGTAAGGATAAATATTAGGTGCAGATGAACAGCCCTTATAGATTCTAAGCCACTTCACCCGATGTCTTCGACCAATTATCGTAATTTTCTTATGGACTGCAAACAGAATGGTCTAGATTCACAGTTAATGATTATATGGATTAATTTTATGTCTTGGTTTTTTCCGTTCTTAGCTTTCTTCTAACTTATTATTACTTTATCCCATATTATATCTCGAGGCGAACTGTGATTGCAAATACATAACACATATCCTAGCAGTTTTAATCGATGAAGACTGACAGCCTCTTCAACCAGTGGGCGTCGATTATCTGAAATCCTACACTTGACCTCCGTCTTGCCCACCCGATTGTTTCATCATTAGAAAAAATTTGGTGTATCCAGATTGATGTTATTATTTTTTTTCCGAAACTGAGATTGAAACTAAGCTAATATCGAATCTCATCAACCAGTCACCGATGAATAAGATATAGTGTGATATAAATGTGCTGTAGGCATTCTACATTTCGTCTCAGGCACAGAAAATGCAGAAGATGCAAAGGATGAACATCAAAGATTCATGAAAAGTAATAAAGTAGTACTGATAAAAACAACCAATCAATCAGTATACAATTTTGTGCTATGCAATCAAAAACAACAATGTATTGTGCAGTTCTATAATAATAATCCAAATGATTCGAACAAGAAACCGTACTACCTGAAAAATTTCTTGGAATGTACAGCCGTAAATCGTCTTAAATGTTGTTTATTAAAAATAAAATTGAAAACGGAATAAAAATTAAAAATTGAATTGAACCAAGCAAAATAAATGTAAAATTGTAAAACAATTAATATTAAGTGTTTAATGATGATTGGTAGGAATCTTTAACTGACCTAGGCCCTATATTAATTGAAACTCTAAGGTAAGACTTACCTCCAATCTAAGGGTGGGGGTCGGAAACTGATGTATACTGTGGGATTTAGAAAACGCTACACTGTCAGAGAAATTATCAGACTAGCTTTACGGAGCATAGTAATTTCCAACTACCTAACACCGAATCACAGTGAAGAGGAAATCGAGTCACATTAATTGCTCGTCATACTGCAACTTTATCAATAAAATTCGATCAGTACAAATAACAGCTATGATCATGATATGGACAACAGATGAAATTTAATCATATTTTGTGGTGAACGTAAGTTATGAAATTCGTCATCTATTGTATCCACTATACATATTCGTCTAGCTCTCGAGAATAAAAATAAATTAAATTCATCTTTCTGCTTAGTGAAACCAAACTTTGAAAGTTAGTATACTGCCAATTCCATATTAGTTTTCTACAAATCAACTTTTTCAAGCAGTCTTCTGGTTTTCATTCCAACAAAACGGAATCCGGAGTTCTTTTCCGATTCCATTGTGAACTTGGTTGAACTGCAATTGTAAAATTCTTGTAGAATCTCCTCGAGATCGCTGCATTCATCGCAAATGATAAAAGTGTTAGCCACACGCCTTCTGTAGAAACAAATTCTATCTACTGTTGTTCGAATAACTTTTTTTCCCTAGATTAGTTACAAAAGTGTCCTCTGGAAGATGACCGCGGGGTAAGCCCATCAGGACACTATTATCTTACATATAGAACTTATCATCAAATTTAAATCTCTAATTGAATGTTCGTTGTAACATTAGTCTCTTCAGGTAATGGTCAAATACGCCAACATTTATTTTGATATTTTCAATATATATATGTAAAAGAATCAAAATTTTTCTGAGAAAGAGAAGCAGCGTCCAATGAAATCATCCACTTTCAGATGCAATGAGGTTGTTTGACGCCTGTTTTGACTGCTTTATAAGTTATTACCACCAATTATTCTTCAATATTCTTAGTATTCGTCAAGAGAACGAATAGACAAAAAAATAAAAGTAACTTTTGAAATGTATTTAAACTAACAGTTGTAAAATACATTATTGTTTAAGTAATTTCTGTGGCATTCTAAAGCTTTTTAACCATAAACTACTACTCATAGTTCAAGATAATTAAAAAAATACAATATTAGTTTTGCTGCCTAACTTACATGTCTTTTAAGGAGTTGCCACTAGTAATTCTAGATGAATTTTCCACGTCTTCACACTCAACACCATCACCACAGACTGAATCATTTCGAGGTGTAGATACTTTTGATGAACATTTTGTACTATCCGGAGATGTTAGATTAGAACCTATTGGTGTAGGTGTTGTTCTGTTACTGCTTGTATGCGATTTTGTTGACAAACTCAAACCACTAACACGACGTTGTTGTCCACTGACACCAAATAAATTGTTAATTGGTAATCCAGAAGCAGATAGCATCACACGTGCTTGTTCATAAATTGTCATATCACATTTAATAGCGATTTAATAACTCGTTAGTTGAATACATTACTAATTCTTTGGCTAGCCGTGCCTGTATAGTAAATGTATACAAATTATAATGAGTGAAAATCCAGTAGTTAATAATGCGAAAGAAACAAAATACATAATGATGATCTCATTATCAAGACAAATTTAGCAAACATTAAAACGAATACTTTTTAATGTAATAAATGTATACTACTGATAAATTGCGAGTAGGTCATTTCGTAATAAAAATAATACACAATGATACTGGGAAATTAAATTGTGTAGTAATTATCACAAATTTTATATTTTCTCCAAGCTAACAGCTTATAGGTGATTGCACTGTATATAATTTCTGATATGAAGAACTGGATTGAAATGATATCGAAATGGCGAGCTGTACGATTCTAGTTTTCATCTCTTCACATCGTATAGGCAGATTGATTTCTGTGGTTTGACATTTTTGTGTTAAATATTAAACCTTACCAGTCATCATAATGTTCAAATAGTAAGTTATCCATAAACTGTTAATTTGGATTACATTTCACAGCACAATAACTGATTGCTTCTGTATGATTTTCTTGATGCAATAGTCAGTACTATGATCATTACTGTAGGCAAAACTAAATAAACTCATAGAACAATGATTACATAACAATAGTAAGGTTATTTCATCCCTGTTTTTGTCACTGACGGAATATCTAGTGGTAATGTGGTGTGTAAGCGTTCACTTCTAATTAAATTTATTGTTGGTTTACAAATCCTTAATCAAATTTCACCGAAAGTACTGAATTTCCTATAACTAAACAAGTGTTTGGGTGTTGTTCACCTTTCACTTTGATAAAAGTAGTTGGCAGTGCAATTCAAAATGTAGGTTTCTACTTACTTTATTTATAAGGATATCTAAAACTGGGAAATTTAGAAGTCTTTACAACAAATGATATTAATTGAACAAAAAGCCAAACAACGAGTATAAATTTCTTTACATATTACAAATTTAAGATTGTGTGATGCTAGTTCAAACACCACAAGAAGTATCAGTACACTAAATATTGTAGATTTACATAGATGACTTAGTGTTAACTAACATGAAACCTATTTTTAACAAGATTTCTTAACCACTTAACCCCAGGACACAGCTCATATCAATATACAAGTAAATACGAATACTTAGTAATAATAAAAAATATTTTTTTTGGATATGTGACTGTAATCAAAAATGCTAAGTTTATAGACGAGATTGCGAACAGCTTCACTGGTTTTTTCATGATACTGCAAGTTGAACCAACTTTCAATGATCATTTCATATTGAAGTATTAATTTCTGTAGTTACATATACTTACTTCAATATCTGGTTCCATTTCATTTTGTTCATTTTCTTTAACAAGATGTTTAGCTTTTTCCATTCTTTCAAATGCTCTATTTAATCGTGTAGTTTGTTTCTCAATTTCATTCATTTTATACTGTACTTCTATTTCTAATCGTTTTGTTTGATCTGTATATAATTCGATATCTTTGTTTAAACGAGTTGAAGATTCTTCCATTGTCTAAAATAAAAGTAGAATAAAATAACTAAATTTAGAAGTTTCGTTAATTGGTGAATAGATTGGCAATTTATTTAAGTTGAATTGTGACTAAGAAGTGGAATCCAGGATGCATGTTTCATCATATTTGGGACTTACCAATTGGATATACCTGCATCCCGACGCCGACTGCTTGGACTCAGTAGCCTAGTGGTGAATGGTGTGGCATTAGACACTAAACGGACTGAGTCCGAATTACAGTGGATGGATGCAGGTACATCCAATCGATGAGTTTCAAATAGGACGGAAAGTGCATCCTGGATACCACTTACCAGTCACAATTCAACTTGAAACATTATTTGTGTACTATCGCCGAATCGAGGCAGTCTGCTCAGGATGAACATATGGCAACAGAGGCTGATCAGTTTCAGTCCATGACTAATCAATCGGAAGATAAAAACTAATCCTAATTACAGTCGGCAATTGTTTCCTTCTGATATAAGATGAACATAAATTAACTGATTGTTGCCCCTAGACATCATTCATCTAAAAAAATGAAGATAATTAAACTATTCAGTATAAATATACCGAGAGTAAAGTGATTATAACTGTAGTCATTGGTTGAAAATTATTGTATACCACAAGTTGACTGAAAATCCTACTTCAGATCATTAAATTCTAAACTTAATAATTTAACTAAGTATCCTATTCACTATGAAATGTATAAGATTTAAGTACAATTTAATATCAAACTATAAATATATAATCTTCAGAGAAAAAGATTAAATTGAAGAAGCCAGTAAGTTTAGATTGTTATAGTTTAATATTTAGCGGAAAACAATCTAAACAAAAGAGATCTCTACTAAAACAACATTTGAAAGAGTGAGTAGCAATACAAACTGTATTTCTAATCAGGTGACGTAAGATTCATATTGCACTTATTCATAATAACAAACCATTAAAAATAGAAGAGTTCTAATACATGTGTAGATATGCTAAGTATGATAAGAATATAATTCATAAAGCAAATCTTTAATAATGAGAATCAATGTATCATATGTCCGTTTGAATCATAATCATCTATTCTATGAAATTAGTATGGATATTATTGGTAGAAAACACAAAAACCTGGTTGAGGTCCGCCTGATAGTCGCAATAAATGGCTGGAGACACTTGGAGACATGACTCAGAATCGGTCACAGTGGTGCAAGTTTATTCACTCTTTAACTTCATTTAAATCTTGAATCCTATTATTAGTTTCTGCACAACTTTACTTCACTTTCTTATCTTGTATTTTGTAATTATGTTACCTCTGTGCTAGTAGTGCAAATGTGGCATGGCAACTTGAACCTATGGTCGTATGTGCCCGGTCCTACGTTGATGATGATGATGATGGAAAATAAGGATTATAATTATTTTATGCAACTAACTTTCAACCCATCGTAACACATTAGATGTGTCACATTGAACTGAGACATTATTATATAGGACTATATATCAAAGTTATTGGTGAGTTGAATCATAATCATTGATATAATCACATCTAACGTTGTAACAATGTCGTTTCTCTTAGTGTATTATATCTTATGGCATTTATACTTCACCATGGCTAAAGTTTTTTAATAAGAACTTTCAGAATGTTTATCAAATAATGTTCTTCTCAGCAAGAGTACAGTATAGGAATAAGATTGGGCCTTTACTTAAATTTCTATGGTAAGTAAACATTCTAAGCAATTAGCAAATACTTTAGAAATTTGAGTTTATAGGTTAGCCAGTCAGAATCATGGTTTTTAATACCCGGTCTTGTTCAGCTGGGAGACAGAGTTTATAAATAAATATTGTATCTGTTAAAAAGATAATATTAGCGATGTTTTGTCCTACTATGGGACTCTTCAGAAGTACATTGACTCGATTCTGCCAGGGAAATTAAACACAGTGGTCCAGTACTCTCTAGTTTCTAATGGTATCCCACGAGCATCGATCTACTACGTATTCAATCAATTAGATTTAATATCAATCTCCACAAAACTAATTCAACTATATATTAGGAATGGCATACAGATTTCCTATAATTAAATTAATTGGACAAGCCTTAATTATACAAAATACTAAATAACACTAGTCTTCTGAAAAAAAGGATTGTAGGGAAACAAACAATCTTTTGGGAACTCTTAAACTTACTCTGTTTTGAGGTTTAAGATTACAATTTTGTTAAAGTTAATGATGGGAAAAGAGTACGATCAAATTATATTTAGTTTGTTTGACATAAACTTTGTATTCAATAAGTTTAACACTATGATCATAACTGTGTGGTGTTATAAGTAACTTTTAAGAAAAATATTTTTTACTTTCTATTAGTCAAATATAGATATCACAATAAATGGTTCTTGACTGACTTACAGTTTACAGGATCGTTGCTAATTGGCTAGAATGGTTATTTTTAGCAGACATTTGAAGAATTATTCAAGCTCATCCTTATGCTATGATGTATCTTTTGTTACATTAATGAAAAGAGTCTGTACAGAATATGAGTTTCAGTTCTTCAGCATGTTATTAAGTTATCTGAATGTATTCAGTTAACAATGTCTAAATTTCAGTCCAAGTGAATTCTCATAATGTTTAAATTATATGACATCATGATATTTAGTTCACAGTCTATTACGCTTATTTCGCCTTTGGTTATATGATATGCTGACAGGAAATTTAAACATAATTCAAGTTAACCTGAACTAGAACTTAAACATACTTGATTCAATACATTTGAATGGTCTAGAAACATGCTAGATAACTAAAGCTTGATTTGCATAAGTATTAACCCTATGAAATATATGTAGTAGATATTATATAAAGTCATAGACATACAGTTGAATACTTCAAAACACTCATGGTAACAATCTGTTAAGTTTGTTACTGTACAGATCTATTCAGAGTCATTACTGTAACTACGAGTTATTTACATGTCCATTACAAGCTCAAGCAATATATTACGATTACAATCGCTTGTATATTTGAATTCTGAGTTCAAGCAATAATTTTCTTAATTCTTAATTCATTACACTATATTCATAGAGTGTTTGTTGGAATATCTGAATAATTATTAATACTAATTCAATTCAATTATTTCATGTACTAGATTTCCCGTCGTTAATTTGATGGTGACTGCTATCGAGTTCAATTGATCACTATTAATCAATGTTACAATGATGGTTGAAAATATTTCAATTATCTTAGTGAGTTCAATCGATTACCAACAATATTATAAATCATATCAACTAGGAACATTTACAAAAGAATAATTTAGTGGAAGTATTTTATTCTCTGACATTCTAATACCACTAGTTCGAGTCTCAGATAGATGATATTAGCCATACTTACTTTTAACGAGTAGAAACTTTAGTTTAAACCACTTTGTGAGTTAAGACTTGAAATTTCAAAAAATTAAGAAGATACTTTATTCAAAGTAACGAAAAATAATTGAAGATGATGTTGATTATCATAGTGAGTTACACCATATGGTGTTTTAACTATTGAGGTTATGAATAGTGGTTTGACAACAAATGATATAATCACTACTTATTTATTTCCTAGATGTGTATTAAATATGCATGTTGTTGAACGGAGTCACAAGGAAATATAAGACCCGGGATTCAAACTAGTTGATACTTACTAACAAGGTAAACTTATAATCTTCAGTAAACGAGTACTGCCTGTGTGATTCAAATCTTCATCACCCAGTTTCATAGTCTGAGATATCATCACTGAGTTATTTATGGCTCACTAGGTATCAACAATGACTGAACTGTGACTAATGTCATGTCTGCTTAGTCTTTTTTCCAAAATATGGCATCACATCAACATAAGTCAACAATGTCTGAAGTATTTATAAAGATGTAACAACTAAATATTGGTGTTATGATAACAAAAGTTAAAAGGTTCCTGATTCGATTCACTATAAGTTTACTGGAGTAGTGATAGTAATACAAATTCCTAAACTATTTAACCAGCAACTATACCTATAAAACATTAAATATCATTTTCATAAACAAATACACTTACATTATATAACTGTTGTAATTCTTTTAAACGTGCATTATCATAACGTGATTTAATGCTTAATACACGTATTTGTTCATTCAATTCCTCCTGTTGTTGTATCTCTTCTGCATCATTTGATAATTGAGAATGACTCATGCGATAGACTGTATTACAACCATTCATTAAAGCTAATGTGTTTTTAAGTGCAACAATCTCTTGTTCTAATATACGATTTTCATTATCTAATGCATCACCTTTACGTTGAAGTAATTCTTTATCTTGAGCAGCCTATTCACACAAATTATGAGAAAACATATATTATTGTAATTGGGTACTGTAGAGATTATTAGATTTGAATAGGATATCATGAATTAGCCTGAGGTAGAAAATTAGTGATAACCAGGTAACACTGTGATTACTCACAGCGTGAAACTTTTCAGTACACTACTTACATACTTAATAGGAAACTGAGACCAGGAATCCTCAGGTTTCCCTATGAACACTTAACTGTCAGATCACTGAACTGGGACCGGATAGTTGATATTTTTATAACTTCAACGTTCACTGCACAACCTGACTTTTCTGAGTTCGGTTTCTAGGTAATCTTCTAGATACGAACTGGATCGAAGTTCCATACTATGACTAATTAGCTATCCAGTTCTATCTTATTTTTTATGGCCAATTCATGACACTGAATACAAATAAAGTGGAAGTTACAACACAAAACAAATTCTTTTATAAAAGTGTACATTACTTCCACATTATTAACCCGTAAAGGAGAAGGACATAGTATTGTGCAGAAGATGATTAATACATCCCTTTCAGTTTTTACTAGCCTTTATTTTAAAGGTGATGATGTTTCATCGACATTTGGAGGAAGACTGGACACAGCAGTATCAAGAACATATTCTATAGATAACCTGATTATCTTGCAAAAATTAATTTGATCTACTGCGCATTCGAAAATCAGTAGGCATCTTTAACAACTTAGTGCCAACCTTTCATACAGATTTACGTGTAGCTGCCAAGGTAGTTACATTCGGTGAAGAGAATGAAAGGACATATTCCTGAGAGTCTTTGACTTAATCAAATGAAAACCTTTAACAAAGTAATCGCCATACATTTCAAAGACATAGAACATTAGGTAAATGCCATGAAATATTTCTAAGTGTTTGATTGCAGACTATATCAAGTTTTTAAACATCAACCAGTGCTATTGCTATTAAAAGCGTAGAGCTTGATATATGTTAATAACTACATATTTGTCAGCCTTTCCTAACCCTCATGACTATTATTTTGCTTACATCATTTTTCAGTTTCACTTTAAGTAACAGAGCTTAACTTATATCAATATCATTGACTAGCCACTAAGTAGTAACCAATGTGAAGTTCATCTGGTGATTTATAATGTGAAATGAATTCCGTCGATTAAGCTGGAACATAGCCACTATTCTAAGTGGTCCGGAATCGTGTTCACTATATTATTATGAAAGGTAGTTTCGGGGGGTAGTCGGCAGAAAACTCTGTATGACCTAGGTTTCATGCTATTTGACACATGTAAGCAAGGCATACCTAAAATATGATGTAATTGATGCTTGAGTAGGAAGACTTAGAGATAAGATTACTGAGCTGACATCCATTGGTTTATATTTTTAACTACAGTAAATTCATGATATTTCATTAGTAAATTCTACAAAATGAACTTTTCTTAACTGCTGCGTACTGTAAGTTGGTTTACGTCCTTTTGAACAGTGTTTAAAGTTGAGATAAATTTTGCTGAACCCATCAGAACAAACATGAAGCCATGATTCACAACACAATTATGCCGAGTATGCTTGATCCTTTTTTTTCAGTTTGCATTATTGTTACTGTCGATCATATGTTGGACTGTAGAACCCTTGGAGTTCTCAAACTGAGATAGAAAAATATATAGAGTTATCCATTGTTTAAACCTGCATGAAATGTAGTAGGTTCATTAGTGAAAATCAGTCCCTGAAGAACTATAGTAGTATGTTTTATAATTGGTATATGATTTGTAGTCTCTCCGGAAGTTTGCAGATATTGTTGTATGCTGTAATTTCTAATATATACTCATAGTATCTAGATAACCACTGGAAACCAGGAAATATTTCGTATACATTTCATTGTGAGGTTTGCCAGCACTGCCCATTTACAATCTAACTACAATCAATGTATAATGTTGCATGATCAAACTCGAATGTCGTTGACTGGTAAATGTTTGAAACTTGATATGAACAAACTACATTCGTTATAACCCACCACTAGGACTCTGGTAATCACCAATCCAAATCAATCACTAGTAAACACATGAAATTTTATTATATAGGATAAGTCGATTAATAGATTTCTTTTAATTTAATGTAGCGGTTTGATTTTAGTTATATAACTACTGATGTACACTTCAGGAAAGTTTCATATTAGATGGAAAAAGGTGTCCAGTACATCTTGGTTTAAATGATAGTCTATTTGCAATCGGTATGTTGTTTAATACTAAGAAGTTTCATAATCTACATACCGATTTATACCAAAGGGTATTTTGTTCTTGATTTCGATTCTCTAACAATGCTTACTCATGACCCTAAAATGAATCATATTAATAGGTTTTCAGAATTTGTAGTCAATATAACGAATAATAATCAGGATATAAAATCAGATTTGTGTGATACACACCTTTGATTTCAGTCAAAATAAAAAAATACAAAACCTGTCAACTTACTCTAATTATGTAATATGCTTGATTCTTCGTTTCTTCACCATCCGGAGGTGCCATAAGTGAAGTGATTATTTCGTAACTGTATTAAAGTAATTAAAAATATACTTTTAGTATAATGTTTTAAAGTTTTGTGATATTCGTAGATTTAATTCATAAAGGGAAACCTGATAATTACTGGAAATCAGTGAGTTACATAATCTTAGCTGCAGAATTTTTAGAAATAGCGTTTACTAACAATCCTACAATTTCAAATCAGATCCAAAAATTTCAGATTTTATGTTAAGTTCATTCAAAATGTCATCTAATATCAACCTCGAAATTCAGTTGTTATTTTCTCTTTAAAAAATAACAATGCATGAACTAGACTTCTACCTTTCAGCTAGTTGAAATCCATTAGATATGGTTTTCATGTATATGGTATTTCAAGTTGTTCAGCGCTTATTTAAATACTTAAAATTGTATCAGATACTACTAATTAGTACAAACTAACAATAAAATATTTTCGACTTTTGCAATGTTCACTGTAAACTATGTCGTTCGACAATTAGAAACGAGCTAAGAACTATGAACATAGCTAGTAAAAAGTCAACAGCGCCATGGGATTTACAAACTTCAGGGAGACATTAAACTAACGATGAAAGATTAATTTTTTACAGTGCAAAGAGAAAATTATAATATTGAAATTCTTTTATGTTGGATTATCACTAAGAAAGCTGTATGCATTAAACGTAACATTCATATGCGTAAGATTAATTCTAAACTGGAAATTAACATTTCCCCTAAACTGTAAACCATAAGGCTAAACTAAAACTTTGACACATAACACTAACGGTAACCAGAAACTCAAGCACAGATTTAAAAATTCTATCTAGAAATAATGTAAAGCGCTTTAAATTCTAATTTCATATTTATAAAATTTAAGTATGAGTATATTATAAACTCATTATTACAGAAGCAGATACTTCGTCAATCCTTCAATTTTCAGACAGTAAATATATCAGAAAAATGTGGTAAATTCTTTAAGAATGTAGAATCTCCATACTGTTTATGTCATTTTTTTGTCACTGGTGTTGGTTGAGCAGTACTGACTTATCGGGTATGAAACGCTTCTTACCAATGAAAGTCAATGATTTTCGTTCAATATCATAAATCGATGAAAGTAGGAATTCTATCGGAACGAAATACAACTCGTGCACTAACAAAGGGTTCCATAATAGGATGAGACAGGTGTCTAGTACTTCCTAGTTTTCAATGACATTCAACCATCATCGATCTGTAATAAATTAAAACACCTTAACGTAATATCAATCTCGATAAATCCACTTCAATTCAATTATCCCTCTTCATTTTAATTTTACATCATTTTATTTTAACATACCGTTTAATTAATTTATCCACTTTTGATTTACGCTCCTGAATTTCAATGTTCAATTGACTATTTTCTGTTGTATTAAGCTTTATTTGTTTATTCAACATTGTATGATGTAAATTAATTTGTTCCGTACGCTCTTTAATAATTGAATTCAATTCTTGACTAGATATTTGTAAATTATATGCCTAAAGTTTATATTAAAACAATTCAATGATAGACAATCTACTTTTAAGAATTTAAAGTGATAAAAGTATTTACACAATAATAAATAAAGAGAAATGATACTTAAATTCTTTCGGAAATTAAGCACCGTTGTACAATATTCATGGATATTCTGAGAGTTATAATTATCTTGTAGATTGTTTTATGGTAAATTAACATTCCTGGTAACTGATTTACATTATATTCTTTCACCTGAACAATTCAAGATTATAACCTGCAAAACAAGTAACCTGACATAAGATATCAAAGCAATAATTCAATTGTTGTTAATCAATGCATTGGAGCTATGGTTTTATCATCTAATGTAGTTCTGTAAAGATTTACTAGTTCATGTACTGCTTTTGTAGGATGATCATTAATACTGTTAGCCTGAATAGAATGACCTTGATGAGTGGTTTGAATATGTGACAGAGTGATAGAATTTTGAGTATTATAATACAGTATCAATTATTACTTTGTTTATTGTCATTTGGGAACCAATAAGAAATCAATATTCAGAAATATGATTAAGCCATACCAATTACATCGCTTATGAAGAAACAACTGATTGAAATCCACTAATAAACATTGTTAAAACTAGAAATCAACAAATAATTCTTATGTCCCTATTCGAATACTGATTTATGGTCTTTAGAACGGAACATATATCTAATGATTCTTAGGTTATTGACTATTATCTAGATGAAATGAATTCTCAAGCAAGTTTTACCACATATGAATTACGTAGATAATGTAATTATCAACTGACTTCATAAAATAATTACTTTTCAGTATTCTAATGAATTTGAATGAAAGGATAATTAATGACGATATATAACTGTATACAGTGCTATACGAGTTAGGAAATATGGTCTTACTTCGATCATTACTTTTAAGCAGATTGTTACAAACATATTTATCGGAATATATAAAATGAAATACTTTGTTACAGAAATAAGAATCCTGAACTAATGACTTAAAGTAGCTTGTCTTGTTTTTCACTGTCAGGTAGGCGATAGACAGTTTTGGAGAAAACTGGTAAACGTTTGAAGTAACTGATTATTGTAGCTCTTAGATACCTCTTATATGTTCTAGCCTCTGAAAATTTCAAAGTAGATTGATTAATATGAACTAATGTGATTTACGGCCAAAAGAAGTTTTCCTAATTGAAAGGTATGAAATGTATACTTTTGTGGTATTTTAATGCAATACAACATTTTGTTTACTCGCAAATCACTCTGCCCGAAGTCAGTGACTATGACGATTACGTAACCAACGTTAACATGTTTTGGAATAAGGGCGCATTAGACGAAAATACATATGAATCAAATTCAATAATATTTAACGATTATTATTACGTGTCATTAAGAAAAGAGGTGATATTTTGGAGAAATGAATAGTTTATGCAGCCTCTTAAAACCACTCATTTGAATCGATATACTGTCAATTTCTTGGAGTTAGATTGTGACTGACGATCGAAATCCAGGACGCGTGTTTCATCTAACTGACGAATCCCAAATATGACGAAACACGCGGCTTGAATTTCGATTGCTAGTCACAATCCAACTCAAACAATTAGCTCATAAAGCACATATTGCAACAGAGACTGATCACTATCAGTCCGTGACAAATCAACAGACAAATCCAAATACTTTCTAATTGTTAATTTCTCATTGGACAAATTGAAACAAAGGGGGGAAGTAAACTAGAACGATCGGGTAAGAGGTTATAAAAAGTTTTTATCCATGTAGAAAATTTGTTGTACACTGAAGAATTATCATAAGGTTGGGTAATTCTTAAAATGTTCTCGATAAATAAATAACTTAGCCAAATTAGCATTGAATTTAAACATGTAAGAATACAAATACACCAATCAGACTCTTGATCGAATAACCAATCAAAAGTCATTTGTTATAAATGACTACAGGAACAATTCTGAGGTGGATAAAAAATAATTTCCCTTAATTATTCAAACTCTCAGTAGATATTTTTATTTGTCAGTCGAAAAACAATGTCATTTTAAACTATTCATTTAGTAGTATACAATACGTGTATTCAAAAACCTTTTATTGAAAATGTAACCAGCCTTTTATGCACACATGATCTAATTCTGATAGAGGAATCAGAGATATTAGATTCATAATCCTTATTATAAATTAAAATAAATAATTCGGCGAAGAAGATTTCTCTCTTCGATGGTTTCATTTTTACTAGCTGTACAATCGTAATTTATATATAATAATGAATGTGATAAACGGATTTTGTTTGTTAGTGCATATGCATATAATAAGTGGAAAGTATATAATGGTAATAATAAGGGAATACAACTGATAATAAGACACAATTCAGTCATCAAACAGATTGAAAATGGCATAAGTAATCGGAGGTCAAGTGAAAAAAACTATAAGATAAGAGATTCTATCTCACAAGTACGCAAATGACGGTCATTATAAACGAATATTCGAGATCATGTATGATAGTATTTAGAATAATGTACTGAATAAAGTGAATACGATCTAATACGATACATTCAAATGTAGAAATTGTTAGATAGGGTAACATGTGATTTTATTAAATAATAAAATGAAATTACTATATGAAGGAAGATTACAGAGGAACCTAGGGCGGCAGGAGCGAAAGTAATTTAACAAATTGTTTCTGTACACATAAATCTGGCTTTATATTGCTTTTCGTTGATACCTCGGCAATACAATATGCGTACTCACCAACAAACAAACTTCATTTATCACATCTTATGTAAACTACGATTGTAGAGCCAGTGGAAGTGAAATAACCGTAAAGTCTTGTTACTTGAATTATTTGCTTTAAGTTCAGGGAAATAATTAAGGTTAGGCCTAGGTTAAACTTTTTCGTTTATGTGAATTATTAATCTCTTTTTATTTGGCATAAACTTTGTATTCGAAACATTTACCACTGTAATTTTTTAGTCTATGATGTTAAAAATGAGTTTTCCTTATTAATATTTTTACTTTCACAGTCAACCACATAGAGCATAGGCCGCCGACCAGCATTCTCCAACCAACTGTCCTGGACTTTCCTTTTCAGTTCTTCCCAAGTGCTGTTCATTCTTTTCATGTCTGCCTCCAGTTCCCAAAGCAATGTGTTATTTCGTCCTCTAATTTTTCTCTGGTCTTAAGAATTCCAAATTAGTACTTGACCTGTGACACAGTTTGATGATTTCCTCAATGTATGTTCTGTCCATCTCCAGTACCTTTTCCTAATTTCTTCCTCATCTGGATATTGATTGGTTTGTTCTCTACCATGGAAGGTTGTTGCTGATAGTGTTTAACCAACGGATATGAAGTATCTTGCGTAAATAGCTATTTATAAATACTTGTATCGAAGTTTCATTTCCACACAATAGAACTGTCTTCAGATTTGTATTGAGAATTCTGACTTCAATGTTGGTTGACAGCTGATTTGAATTTCAAATGTTTTTCAATTGTAGAAATACTGCTCTTGCCTAATCATGACAATCTGTATGAAAATCCCACTCTTGGGTTACTAACGGTTCCAAGTTCGGATTATTGGTGGGGGGGGGTAGGGTTAGACATCAGGATAGCAACACCATTCCATTAAAAAACAACCTTGTTGAAAAAACAGTAACCAGAAAGAAATCATTTAAACCATTTTTTATTTTTAGCAGTAAAATATAGATTTTACAGTAAAGGATAATTGATTAACTTTAAATTTTTCAGATGATTGCTAATTCACTAGAATGATTTATTTTTTCATTTAGTTAAGGACTTGTTTAGGATCTCTTCTACACTCCATACAATTACTAAATAATGTTCTCATTATGAGCTATTATTATAATATCCAATAATCAATAAGTTGGAAAAAATCAATGCTCAAAATATCCTTTTTCTTTTTTTTAAGTTGGATTGTGACTAACATGTGGAATCCAGGACGCAGTTTTCGTCCTATTTGAGACGCATAGGCTGGATGTACCTGCATTCTGATGTTGATGTTCACAATGGAAATTCGAACTCAGTCTATGCCAAATCAAAGGAAATATACAAATTCATCCTAGTACTTATGCGCCCATTGCACTAGTGTGACTATTTGGACTCAGTAGTCTAGTGGTTAAGGCGGTGACATTTGATACTGATCGGGATGAGTTTGAATTACAGTGTGAACATCAACAGTTGGATGCAGGTACATCCAGCCGATGAGTCCGAAATAGGATGAAAAGCGCATCCTGGATTCCACTTACCAATCACAATCCAACTTAAATAGTGCCTGTGAATATTGGCTATATCGAGGCGATTCGCTTAGGATGCACATATAACAACAAAGACTAACCAGCTTCAGTCTATAACAAATCAATGGGAATATACAAATTCATCTTAATATTTTATCTTCTCTATTTTTCTTTCAAATACCTTATCTGTATATTGTTTTAATGTTTTTGTTAATTTTTTCACTTCTAATTTCTTTAAATTTTTCTCTACAAGTAATTTTTTTAAATTCACTGAAGATTTCTCTTTTTCTTTTAACATAATATCCATTTCTAATTCATTTGTATTTAATTGATTTGTAAATGTAGCATTTTTCTGTAATAAACTTTCATGTTCACGTTTTACACGATGTACTTCTCTCTATAAAATAAATGAAGAAAAAAAAGAAAAAAAGAAAGAAAAAAGAAAAGTAACAAAATTGTAATAAATTGTTGAGGAAAATTTTTTCTAATTTTGATTATATAATGAATTAATACTTACGAGATCCCATTTTTGTTGCCATAATTGAACTCTAGTTTATTTAAAGTATTATATAGTAAATTAAGGATCAATGTATTTTTGAGATAATTGTAAAGGGAAATGTTCCAAAAACCCACCAGTGAATAAGCTTAAAATGAGATTCTACATCTCTTATTGATTACCTAACGATTAAGATACTTTTCTTTGAACAAATACTATCAACTCAATCGGTAGAAACTTTCAACGGGAAACTGAAACTTCATTAAAATGATTAAAACATGATATTCACTCTATTATCCATACAATAGATAATGAAATTAAATCATGATTAGTACATTATGATAGTATCTTATGTTTGAGGCAAGTAGAGGAGGTAACACTGAAGATTAATGACTTCTTATGAATGTAAAGATTGAGTTCATGACATTATAGTCTCATAGTGGAATCTTTGTTATTGACTTGATATTTATTGATGTAAATATGTAGTTTTAATCACTTCATTATGTAACATAATACTTTGTCTACTGGTATTACCAACAATTTAATTAGAATGTGTTTGAATCTTCTCGTTAGTCTGAGTCCTTGTATGAACATCAACATTGAGATGTAGGTATACCCAGCTGATAAGTCATAAATAGAACGAAAAGTGCATCGAGGATTCCGCTTACCAGCCACAATCCAACTTAATCAATTAACAACAATTGTTTTTCTGTAGGTTTATCTATATTTCAATGATTATGACTTCTTGCTAACATTTCTGAAACTAATTTGGAAATCAATCAATTGTAATGAAACTGATTTCATCTGCTGATATTAAATAACTGTCATGAATAACAACTTTAAGTAAAAGATGCATTAATAAAGTAATCAACATTGAAGTAAATTAACTATTGATATTACTTATCAAATATTAGTATTAATTAGATAAATGGACATAAACAAGTTAATCATAGACTTATATATATTGAACTATAAAAGTAGCTTTAAAAGAAGGCATTTTAAAGATTTCTATTAAGAATTCAATCCTTGTAATAATATATATTATAAATTTAAATAAAAGCAATGAAAACATTTAAGGAAACGGTTATTTTCAGTAAGTCAGCTAAACAATCAATGAATCATAATCAAGTGAGATGGTATAATGC
The DNA here is from genome assembly GCA_025215515.1 of Schistosoma japonicum. NCBI lineage: Eukaryota > Metazoa > Platyhelminthes > Trematoda > Strigeidida > Schistosomatidae > Schistosoma > Schistosoma japonicum. The sequence continues at coordinate 34,930,524 of CM046062.1, read as the reverse complement.
AGTTAATGTGACATACGTGACACATTAATGAAACGGTAATAAAATAATTATAGAATAATGTTACGATTTAGATAAGGAAGGCCAAGAATCTATCTATCTCTATCTATCATCTATCATTGATGTGTTTGCTTATTTATACCTGATTTGTCAATCTATATGTGCACAGACTTATTGTTGTATATACTTTCTTGCAACTTCAGTAGTGTGTTGTATTTTATGTCCTGAATATTAAATTTAGACTAAATATACAATATATCAACGTAAATTAACACTTACACCAAGATTTCCCAATTGATTTGTCAATAAGTTCACAGTATTCACACGTTCATTTAATTCTTTTGTTAATTCAGTAATCTTATTTTCCATCAGTTCACGTTGTTCAACACTTTGTTCACCGCTCATCTTTCCTATACGTCTTTCTAAACTTTGTACAGTAAAATCCTGATTATTTTCAATAAACAAAACAACATTCATATTATTACAATACTAATTAATAAATACTCATTAATCAAAAATAGAAATCAATTCTCTTAACCCATGATATAGTATGTTGATGTTGATAGATACATAGCATCATATAAATTGTGATAAGTTGAAAGTTTTTTTTGCTCTCCTTCATTACTAAAAACAAATTCCATTACTAGACATTTTACGGCATTATTGAATATTTGACTTTGAAGTTTCACTTCACTGACTGACATTTGTTAAATAATCATTGAAGATCATCCAGTGATTCGACAGTTGTTTTATTTAGTATGAATCTAATCAAGAAGTTCTACACTAAGATGAAATAATTGTTTAATGATTATTAATTTTCAGTAGTTATCTGATTACAATTATTTCATATCGTGTATCTGAATGATAACTGAATGATATTGAATGAGCTATTGGCATATCCATAGCAAAGATATAGACAATTTCAGTTTAGATTATATTCCCTATTTAACAAAATCTTTTAACTTATGCTTAATGGAATAAAAGAATCGAATAATGTTTAATGTAGAAAGGGTTCTTTTCATCGATACCAGTTATTTTAACTGTATACTCCAATAAATAATCAGGCATAATGATTAAAAGCTTTATGTCAATTTCATAAATAAAGTTACCGAAACTAACTGTAAACGAATAAAAGTTTGAAATTAACACTTATGAGTTAATTGAATTGAGATGTTTTGCGAAGATCGGTATTAAGTTTAGTTGATAGAATTTGTCACAGATTGATGTTGGCAGGGTTCCAGTGAATGCTATGGAGCACCGAAAAACCATTTCGTTCTCGTATGGAACTCCACAGCAGTGTGCACCCTATATTCCCATCCAAGGGCTTCATTAAATTGATGGAAGTAGAAATTATACCATTGTATGCCGTCCCAGTAGAGCGGTTGGTTAAACGTTTACCAACCTGAAGTCTCAGGGGTAGAATCTAGAGTGCGTATTGTTGAGGAGTCCCAAGCTACAAAAAGTACCTGCCCAGTACTTTCTGTTTTTCGGTAACACCCTGCCAATATCAATCTGTGACGAATTCAATAAATTATGGGTTGGTTATGTAATAGTCTCGAGGATAATAAGAAGTCGGAAGCAAGTTACATTATAAGTTAATGACATTTGAAAAATGGGAAAATAAATATAATTTTAGAAATACTTGCCCATCAGATGAATATAGTGAAAAGGATAATGCAGTTATGTAATAGGTGCCGAATTAATATACCAATGAAACCCATTGCATTAAAGATTAAACAATTCAGGATAATCATCAAAGAGAATCTTCTATTCAATGTTATCATTTACATTAACTGTACGTTTGTATGTATAGAGAAATCTTACACATAATAGTCTATAATGTAGTATAAGCATTACGTCAGGAAAAATAGTTACGAAAGTCATTTGAGTATAAATCAAAGTGGTTTCAAGTATCAGTTAAGAGTTATATAAAAGAGCGAAACGACAGGAGTGGGTTACGTAACGGTCGAAATAACTGTTGAAAGATCATTTGGAAGACAGAATTTCGATCCTAAATCTATGAATTAATTGTCCGCTTAAGAAATATAAAGGCAAGAATAATTGAATGATGTAGAAAATGTCAATTAATACTCACCAGAGAATTAAAAATTAATTATGGAAAGTAATATGAGGTGAGGGCCGACACAAAATAAGCTTTTGAATGTATTTCTTCAGAATGCAAAGTATTGGTATGAACTAATGAATGGCCAAGGTCTTTGCCGTGAATAAGTTTCTGATTTATACCCATTTCGAGCCAAATTGTTTGATTTTATAAATAATCCGGCAGGATGATTTAAGATGGAAGACATGACTGTAAGTCACTAAGTGTTCCTTGCCTGAAAAGTTGTATTAGCAAACACGAGTATCCAAAACAATTACATTCGTCCCAATCATCTATCTCATAAACGATTCATTCAATAATCCACTTATTCATTCATCTGTTGCCCAGTGGAGTATAGACGACCAAAAATCACTACCTAACTTTTGCGTGGCCCTCTTTTACAGTTGTTACCAAATACTGATCATTCCTTTCAGATCTGCTTCCATTGCCCATCGCAACGTGTGTATTAGTCTTTCTCTTTCCCTTTAACCTTGACGATTTCAAGTTAAAGCCTACCTTGGAATACAGTTCGGTGATTTCTATAATGTGTGTCCTACCCAGCTCCGGTGTTACCTCCTCAAATGCATAGAAGGTTACTGCTGATGGTATCTGGTCAATGGATTCGAGGTATCTAGCGTAAATAACTGTTTATAAATACTTGTATCTTTAGAAGGGCGCCTTTCATGGTTTTTCAAGTGTTGATTCCATAGAACAGGACTGTTGTGATATTATATTAGTAATTGAGACACTGGTGTTGACTGACAGCTGGTTCGAGTTTCAGATTTTTTCAACTGTAGAAATGCTGCCCTCGCCTTGCCAATCTGTGCCTATATATCTGCATTAGTTTTTCCTTGTTTATCGATGATTTTGTCAAGGAATGTGACAGTTCTCACATCCTCCAGAGCTTCCTTTTCAAGCGTGATTGGGTTGGTGTTTGCTGTGTAGCATCAAAGGATCTTGATTTTTTTATGTATGTCAGGACTACTACTGATTGCATAGACCGCTGCTAAACTGACCGTCTTCAGATGTATTTGTTGGTGTGTGTTGGATGGGAGAGCTAGGTTATCCGTGAAGCCAATGTCGTCTAGCTGCATCCAGGTCGTCCGCGGTATTCTGTACTTTCCTTGAGATGTTGAGGTATTAATAACCAAAAGAAAAAAAAGGCAGAAACAAGCAACTTTATCTGACTCGTTATCACTTGAAATGAACCTGTGAGCTACTCTTCATGCACTACGTTGTAGTGTAGTCAGTCGAAAGAATTCCTTATGATACCGATTATCTTCTCGAGTACACTATAATGTTTAAGAAGGCTCTATAATGTTCTCCTGTCCACGCTACAGAATGCTTTCTCATAGTCAATGAAATTGATTTAAAGTAGTGAGCTCTATTCAACTGATTGATCAACAATGAACTGTAGTGTCATAATTTGGTCATTACATGATCGATTCTTACGGAATTCAGCCTACTGACACCGAAGTTGGGAATCTACTGGATCTTTTGTTCCGCTCGACAACATTCGGTTGTTGACCTTTCCTGGTAATAATATTAGAGTGATGCTTTCGTATGTCTCACAATTACTATGATCCCATGGAACGTTTATATCAAGTATCTCCAAGTTACGTCTTTTCATTTTCTCAGAAACTTGGATGATTTTCCTGGTGTCTCATATCGTATGGACCTTCCATGTGCCTTTGTTAATTGTTTCTTTGGTTGATTTGCAATGAATTATATTGGTGACATTAACAACGGACTATCAGAAATGGAACACATGCTCTATACGAACTAAGTGAGGATGGACAGGAGCAATTAGAAGATTATACAAACACATCTGCAGAAATTTCACTTGTATATACACATTTATGCGACTCAAAGAGGCAGATTATTTTTGGCGCAACCAATGTGTAGATACAAAGACAGAACGTAACTGAGAAAAATTAAATGTTTTTCTTAACGCTTTTTGATCTTGGTGGACGTGTTTACTTTGAAATCAGTATTCATTTGGTGGGTCTTTTCTGATACTGTGGATGTTCATTCATGATATAGTTTTGCCATCAAGTTTCTATCAATGAATCTTGAATGATAACCATTGGTGATAAGTATATGTAGTTAAATATTCAATTCGTTTCCAATTTTGTTATCAGCATAGATACGTCTGACAATTGAGGATAGAGAATAAATATGTATATTCTACTTATTCAAAGGTACTAGACTGTGAAAATTTATACACTAAACGTTTCATCTTCACCTTCTGTTTATCGAACTTAATAACTGGACTTGTTATCTGTTTAATAAACATCACAGTCAGTAAAAGTCTCAATTCGACTCTAATTTTAACAATAACTTAATAGAATAATAGAAGCTGTTGGTCTTCTGCAAGATACTGTAAAGTTCAATGCCTCATTCATATATCTCTTGTATAAATGACAGCCATCGACTGTAAAACATAGTATAATATTTTAATGATTTGTCAAGAGACTATTAATTAAAAGATGCTAAGTGATGGCTTTTATTGCTACACCATTAGATTGACAGTTTAACTCATTAATTAACCCTAAATGAACTTTAACTTGTACGGTGGCATTAATTGTTTCAGATATTTCTTTTACAATTGGCAATATCAATGCTGTTAATTTCAGCAAAAACTTAAAAGACGCAGATTGTCTCAATAAGCACAAAATTTTTAACTGATTAATTAAAATCTAACGATGTTCCCCTTCCGGTTACGTTGGCATAAATTAGTAAGTCAACGAAATCAAATGAACCAGCAATGGAATATTTATTCAACTTAATTTCTAAATGGTTGTAGAATCTTAACTAACCATTTAGTGACATAGAATAGTCAGTTATCTATCTCTAATATGAATCATAGTAAAATATCATTTCAGTGTATTAGAGGAAGTTCGTATAATCGTTGGATAGTGGAATCAGAAACTCTGTGAAGTTCAAAGAGATCATAAATGATGATCGATTTATATTTCACCTATAAAAGTAATTTTTATCTATTTACGCTAAACTTTATCGGACGTAACAATTTGACTAGTATCTTTGAAAAAGTCTTTCATATTCAATAAGATGAAAGATATTTCATTAATATGATTATGATGATTCAGAAGCAAAAAATATCTACAACTTTATGTAGACTACTTATCACCAAATTTACTAAATTTACTGTCAATGATAACATTGTTGAAAAGAAAAGTTTCATCTTATAACATCATTGATTCCATTCAGCAAAATGATGACTTTAATGGGTAAAATGTGAAAATTACCTCAAATTCTAGTGTATCGGATTGTTAGCTATAATAACAGTAATATAATAAAAAATAATAACTCTATGGTAATTTTGATAAATTAATTAGTACAAAACTAATATGAAACACTTTGAGTTGAATAGTTTTATCAAACTGTATTCATTACCTATCTGGATGACTTTATGAATGGAATAAAAAAAAAATGAAAGATCAAGATCTATTACACAAATAATACAAAAGAGTAATTTCAATTGAGAGATAATAGAAAATGTGACTAACTTGACGATATAATACTTCTTGTTGTTTCAATAATTGTGAATCTAACATTTCAATTTTCTCAATTAAATTTCTTTTTGTTGTTTCACCACCTGAAATAGTTTGTTTTAATAATTTTTCTGAATGAACAAGTTCTTCATATTTCTAAAAATAAATATAGAAAACATTTGTTTGATTAATAAAATCAAACAGTAAACATTAAATGACTAATTATTACAAGATAAATCAACTTATTAATTAACTAGACATAATTAAGTCAATCGATTACTTAGTCGATGCCTATTACTCCATGTGAAGCATAGGCCACCGACAAGCATTCTCCAACCAACTCTGTTCTCGACTTTCGTTTCCAGCTCCTACCAAAGTCCTCTTCATTCTCTTTATGTCTCCAATTTCCGACGCAATGTGTTCTTAGGTCTTACTCTTTCCCTTTGGCCTTTAGGATTTTAAGTTAGTCCATACCTTATGACACAGTTTGATGATTTTCTCAATGTATGTCGTATCCGCCTCCAATGTATTTTCGTAATTTCTTCCTTGGCTGTAAACTAATTGAATTGTTTTTTGCCACAAAAGATTATTTCTGGTGGTATCTGGCCAGTGGCTACGAAGTATCTTACGCAGACAGTTGTTTATAAATACTTGTATCTTCTGAAGGATGTTTTTCGTAGTTCTCCAAGTTTCAGCTCCATACAACAGAAGTATCCTCACATTTGTATTGAAAATTTTCACTTTAATATTGGCTTACAGTAGGTTTGAGTTCCAGATGTTTTTCACATCTGCATCAGACCCTCCTTGTTTTTCAGTGATGCTGCTTAGGTATGTAAAAGTTTCCAAATCATCCAGAATTTCTCCGTCAAGTGAAACTGGTTTGGTACTCATTGTGTTGTATCTAAGAATCTTGCTTTTTCCCTTGTGTATTTAACTAAACATAAGAGGAACATATTTTCTTCGTTTGTATCATCAACTGTCTATTCTAATATGAACAATAGTTACCGTAGAAACTATGTTGAACAAATAATATGTACAGTTGTCAACTATTTCATTCAGTGGTTAAGATTAGTTAACGTTCTCAGGATAATTATAATTTATAGGTTTCTAAGGAGAATCATCCTCCATACCATAAATTGTTTGAGTTGATTAATTGTTTCAAGTTAATTTATATTGACTGATCATTGAATTATGACCATTATGATATTTTGTTCAATTCTTTACAGTACTGATCAAATTCTGACCATCAATCTACAATGTGGACACTAATTGAAGTGAATCAATATGATGCAAAGGGGGGGGATAATAGTAGTTGATAGAAAATTATAATTTAATATGCTTAATTCACTATGTCAACTCAACATGAGGATTTCTTATATGGAAATTTGAATACTATAAATTTATGTAATTAGATGTAAGTGAAAATTGTTGAATTTCACAATTAAGTAATATATTAACAATATTTCAACAATGTGAAATTGAAATTTCTTACGTTTCACAGCTTAGTATAAGTTGATCGTTTCAGAGAATGAATGACCGAATTAAGAGTTAACTAAGTATTAAAGTAACCTAGTTTAATTCAACATAACAAAACCTACACAATGTTGTCAATGATGTACATGTGTTATATCTTGTACAAGATACCTTGACAAGCAGCAGATAACTTTAACACTCGAACGTCTTGAACCCTCCTAGTCTCAAATTCAGAAGACATAAGACGAATGGACAGAAAACTTTATTCCAGTAAGATAGAGAGTGAGTTTTGTACAAAATAATCGTATATTTACAGTTTTCTGAAACAACTAAATCAGTATTATAATCCATCCAATCCGAAATAAAAAGTTTTCAACTATTACCCAGTCAGAACGCGCCACGTCAAGATTCTGGGAGGTTCTGTCGATTAGGAATTGGATGAAATGTCTCCGCCTCATTCAAGAGTTCTAGAGGCTTCATTGAGGTTTCTGGGAGCCGTCTCAACAATATGATTTTACATTAAAAATTTAGGAACTAGTAATCATGGATAATGAAACAATAGCAACCTATGGTGCTGTATTTGTATATATCAGTATTGCTATTGGTATATATCTTGACATAATTGATAGATTTACTGGATATTGATCATACATTATCTATGTAATGTTTAGTAAATATCAGTTTAGTCATGAAATCCCCAGAACGATACTTAAATTCGACTCTACTTACCATCTAAAGGATACAAACTAACTAAAGGAGTATCAATCTGATCCCTATTAACCCCACACCCAGTATCTCCAATTCTTGCTAATTTATTCATGTCAAATATAGAATCTTTCATTATTAAGAACACCATCAACCAAGAATTTTAGTTAGATATGCAGATGACACTTTCATTATCATTAAAGAAAAGTTTCTAAGAACTTTTCAAGATTGACATAGATATTTTGGCTTCAAACAACATTCACTATCGAAAGTGAAACCAATTTCAATGAGTTACAGTTTTAGACTGCGATACACAAAGAAATCTTAAAGAATACCTAATCTAACTATCTATTGAGAGCTAAGACATTTTAATCATTATATTAGTTTTCAATTCAATACAACCATTCAGTGAGAGATTTCGCTGGCTCTAAGTGTTTCAGAATAGTTGAATAACTTATTACATCACAAGAATATGCACAACAGAAATTAACGCCTAAAATTAACATCTTATTTAATAGTTTTAACATCAATATTACCATGATTCGCGCACAAATAGAACCACCTATTATTCACTATTATCACTAGATCTAATGAAATTATGTGGATTGGTACCATCCCTCCATCTTGTCAACATGATGAGGTACAAGAATTGCATAGGCTTCTAAAACAATATGAAATTCAAGCATTCAACGAAAACATCCGACATATTTCGAGGTGATTTGCTTAGAACAAGGATAAAATATCCCATTCACACTTATACAAAACTGTGTTTATGGGTTTAACTGTGTTGATTGTAATGACTTCTACATTAGTGTGTGATTTAGAAGAATGATGACTATTGTCTAACTGACATGATAACTACACAAATCACCTCCTATTGATGATGTAGATTTTGAGAAGTTGTAAATTGAATTGCATCAAATTAAATGAAATCAGAAATATTAGTACATGCCATTTTTACAATAATCATGAAGTTGACTTAAACAACATATAAATTACATAGAAAGAATTTTCCTGCTATGAAGGCAGTCCTTCCTATTCATCCTAGTTGCACCGTCGATCCTAACAATTCCAATTGAGTTTTATCAAATTTCCCACATGCCTAACACTTACACACACACATCCACACACTGAAATCATTGTCATTCTCCTCACTTTACACACCACACTGTCTTTACCCATTGACACTTCGTGAACATCAAAACGCACTAATATTTTCCACTGTGAAATATCTTGAGGGATAATGAATTAATCGGAATACTTAGAGACATGTCATTCGATTGTATTACAAGTTTTGATTTGTTTCTTTGTATTAGTTAAACTAACGTTGATCTGTTCGGTTATTTATTTAAGTGAAGACATGTTTTGGAGTCACCTGAGGAACATCAAGGGTTTAAAATTTATTTTCAATGGAATGTTACAAATATATTGCTTTATTTTACAAGGTGTTTATCCAATGTTTAATCTATTTGAAATTATTAAGTGTTTACCTTGGTAATGCTCTTTGGTGAATTGATGGTTTTATATTGAAGACTGAGTTTGTTTAAACATCTATTATAAACTAGGAAGAAACAAACAACTGTTTTCCACCAGTAAGACTCTCCTTAATCCTGATATTTAAGGCTATGAAGTGAATGCTTAAGCTTTAAAGTACTAAGTAGGTATTCCATTGTTTTATATTACCAACTTTACTTAATCCATATTTTATTAAGTAATATTATCTGATGGTATTAATTTTTAACTATTTCACATTTGAATAACTTGAACTTCTTTAATCATGTCTACTTACTAGAGCATGATATTACACATTAGTAATCATATCATTACTATTATCATTATTACATATTGTAGAGACTACTGATAAAGCTTTCATTTTTAAGAAAACACATATATGTATATACTACTTACTTGATTAATTTTAAATTTTTCATCACGTAATTTATTCATTTGTTTACAAAATAATTCATGATTTAATTCTTGTGATAATAATTGTTTATCAGCTTCATCAGCATATTGTTCAGCGGTTAATTTACATTCTGTTACATAGGCTAATCGAGTTAGTGAATTTTCAACAGTTTCTTTAACTTTTTCAAGACTTTATATAATGGGAAAATAAACAATTATAAGAGGATAAGAATGAAAAATAAACATAATGAAAAGGATCGTAGTGTTTCCATATAGTTAATTGGCAATGCTTATGAATGTAGTACCCAGTAAAATTAATGGTCTTGAATAATCAAAGAATAAACATGTGAGTAGAAGAAGATGAACTTCGTCAGATTCTCATAAAATGTGTACAACGTATAATATTTTATAATTAACACTAAATATAAACAGAAAGAAATTACGGTAAATCTCTCCTTACCATGGCAGCGTTTGGTTTAGGTTTTTCTTATTACATCACTACATTTTTGATCTTCTTCTTATTTTGGTAATGTTTCGTTGAGAACATGATTTTCTAGAGTTCTCTAATTTTGATTGCATCATTTTGATTCATACAATTTAGCAATTTTTTTTCATTAAATGATCTCAGCCCATGTTATTGTTATTATTGTTAATAACAGTTCATTACTTGTAACTCAGCTATTCTATTACACTGATTGGATTCATTGCAGACTGATGTTGGCAGGATACCATTGAAAACTAGGGACCACTGGACATCTGTTTCGTCGTAGTATGGGACGCCTACGCACCATAAATTGATGGAAGTAGGAATCTCGTCATTATATGGTGGCCCAGTGGCGCAGAAGGTAAGGCGTTCTTCAATCTGAAGCCCCTGGGGCGGTGGGGTCTAAGGCAGCGCACTACAGAGGAGTGCCACACTGGAACGAAGCGGCTGTCTACTGTTCTGTGGTTTTTAATGGTACCCTATTAACATCAATCTGTAGCGAATTTAATCAACTAGATTTAACATCACTATCTATAAACTATCTTGATTAAATTAATGGAATAATATTTTGACTATCTAACTCTCTGTTATAAACTTAGTGTTCTACAATTTTTACTTTGCACTTTGTATTGATATACAGCATATTTTCAATTATATCAGCTCTACTTAAATCTTTATTCTACTATGATTAACGTTTATGCATAATTTTGATTATGTTAATTTATGGGTTGCATCTCTGGAAGAAGTGGATACTTTCACGTACCTGGTAAGCATCATCGATGAACAAGGAGGATCAGATGCAGATGAAAAGGCAAGGATTTGCAAAGCAAGGGCAGCATTCCTACAGCTGAAAAATATATGGGACTCCAAACAACTGTCTACCAACCTCAAAGTCAGACTCTTTAATTCGAATATCAAGACAGTTCTCCTGCATGAAGCTGAAACTTGGAGAACTACTTCAAACATCCTCAGGAGAGTACAGGTATTTATATACAACTGTCCACGCCGAAAACCATCAACAAAAGCCTACTATGGGAAAGAACAAACCAACTTCCAGCTGAAGAGGAAATCAGTAAACGACGTTAGAAATGGATAGGACATCCATTGCAGGAAATCATCAGACTGCATCACAAGACAAGCACTAACTTGGAATCCTGTTGGGAAACGGAAAAGAGGAAGGCCACAGAACACCCTGCGTCGAGAGCTAGAAGCAGACATTAAAAGGATGAACAGCAACTGGAAACAGGTGGAAAGGATTGCTCAGGACAGAGTTCAGTGGAGAATACTGGTGAGTGGCCTATGGTTCTCTGAGAGAAGTAACGGGCGTGAGTAAGTAAGAGATAGGTTATATACAGCTGATGAATACTTGACGAAATACTAGTAAATTCATATTATTCTTTCTAGATGTTTTTTTTTACTTCAAGTTCATTAAGGGGACTAAATGCATAAAACTGATGAGGATAAGTTGGATAAATAATGTAATTGCCTAGTGATTTTTTATCAGAAGTAAATTATCACTGATCTTATTCTGTGTATTGATCACGTAGAAAAGACTTTACAAGCCATGAAAAAAAGATGTCAAAATTATCTTTATTAATAAATTTTTTACTGATTGGAGAATACTGGTCGGCTACCTGTGGGGGTAACAGGTATGGATTGATTGATTGAAAAAAATTTTTAGTAGAAATTTTCAAGAAATTTCTAAAGAGTGCAGAATTATAAATTAATTTTGTCGTTAAGTTAAAAGGTTATCTGGTAGCTTATAACCGTTTATAAGATATAAATATCCCATGTTTCTTTTCCTAAAATAACTTTGGAAATAAAGTTTCCTTCATACTTCTAGTCTTATTTATCTAATTCAATGTCCAAGAATTGAAGAATTCTAAAGACTAAAAACTAATTATAAAGTTGATGCCTAATAATTTTTAATACAGAATAGTTACAATATGTACAATGAATAACCTGGTACAAAGGTGAATCAGTTTAAGTTGTCGTGCTTAATTATCACAGAAAGATGAACAACAAAGTAGTACAAGTAATGATAACATAAGTATTAGTAATAAACAATCAACGATAAGAAAGAATTAATTCGTGAGAAGTAAGGTACGAAATAGCTATAAGCTCTGGATTCGAGGGAAGAGAAACATTTGACCTGTTTTTCTGTAATCGACTCCGAATCATGTAATTGAAAGTCTCCGACCGGTGGTTATGATGATTGTATTAACACAACGGTTTGTACCAGATTTTAATTTAGTTGACTTTAGCTTACTTTTATCCTGCTTTAATATCAGTCAGCACTGAACATCAAAGCAGTTGATATTCGAGTATACGTAAATTATGTTCTAATCAGCTCAGTCAAATTACTACACTTTTCTGATTACACATGATTATATTACATCTTTTATTATTATAAAAGGGACATTGATTGAAATGTACTTTGAGATTGTGCCAAAGTATAAAAACTTGAACATATGAAACATGGAATAAAAAGTAGTAACAAGAGAGACAACTTCACTCACTTTTGTAATTTTGTTTCTTTCTCCTTTTTTAACTGTGAACTTAATGCTCTTGCTGCTTCTAAATCACTTACAGCTTTGTCCACAGTACGTTTCAACGCCTCTAACTAGATGTAATAAAATATTGCATAATAAGTGTAGATTTTACATGTAGTACACCGTTCTAAACGAAAAGCAATAACCGATTCAATAATAACTAACTGTTTCACGTTAGAAACTTTCAGTTTTATTTATTCCAAACTAGTCGTTAGATGAACCTGGAAGTCACATTTATTAAGGAGTATAATTGACAAACCTTCATCAAAAATGGAGTAAGTTTATTAGATATGAGGATAGGTTGATGCCTTTTTATTGAACTTAAGATGATGATAAACAGAACTAATGAAGGTGAATGAGTGGTAAAAAGCTTTGAAAAACGTTCAGTGTCTATCTAAATCAATCGGAATGATGAATTAACAGACTTTAGATAGTCGACACTTTCTTAAAGACGTAAATCTTAGACATTCTATGTAATTATTTCTTCATCAGTAATACATAAGTAACCTCGTGACCAAATACTAAACAGGTTAATATTTACATCATATTTTCTTAGGATCGAATCCCAACTGACATAAAAATACATAGCAGTGCATCCACTTTGACGCATTTTATCTAGAACGAAGCTTCCCTCCTTGTTCATACTTGTACTGATAATCAAAAGATAAAATGGAAAATAAAATAAAATAGGTCTTATTACAGAAATTCTTTGACTAGTATTCTAGATGGAAAGTTTAAAGAGGTTTGAAGAAATCCTGAAGTATGGTAAATCTGGATAATGTTGATAAGTGTGCAAAATTGATAAAAATCAACGTTTATATTTTATGTATTTCCTCACCTTCCTCCCCCCATATCCCCAATAATACCAAAAAGATATATTTTGAACTACTGTGTTAATATAGAGAACAATATTAGCAAAAAAATAAAAAGAACTTAGAAGGTTTCTCTTGCATCGTTAGAAGTACATTCTGGAGAGTTAAAGAATATGTACAGAATCATATTTTGTGAAAGAGGACAGAACAGTAGGTTATCTAAACAAGGATACTACAGTTTGATAAAACATAAATTAGATACCTGTTAGAGAATCTAGAAAAGTTTCAGTTGGAGAATCGAGACATTACATCAGATGAGGAGTTATAAGGAAATCTGATTACAGCTGAGTAAGTGATTTATATATCGGTGAAGTACTATAGAAGCTTTCAATAACTCATTGGAAGCCATAAAATGATTGACCATAATTTATGCTTTTGATTATTAACGAGTAGTTTAACGTATCCGGTATAAAAAGTGACGGCGTTAGAAATTGAAGGCGAAATAACATGGTATTTAAAAGTCATACTACTTATCCTTAGTAAGTAGTTTGAGGAATACTTCAAAATAGTTGTATGGGGTAAGTTACATATGATAATAGAGTCATCCAACACCCTAAGACAAATAGAAGTCTTATAGTAAAACTAAAAATCCTCATTATTTTATAAGTGAGGATAATATTGTCTTAAGGATGGAGTGTAACACGTTGGTGCATATCCTGAATCTAGATAAATTGATATTTTTTTTAAAACAATGTTATGGAATATCTGAGACGTTACTGGAATTAGGATCCTGGAAATGCAGATGTACAGAATCCGTAGTTTAGTAGACAACGAAGGCAATGCGTTTTATTTGATTTCTATTGTTAACATCAATATTAGGATACTGTGTTGAAGCCTGATAATTAATTCGGGTCACTATATGACCTATATATTGATTCATCTGACTGTTATATGTTACTACCCAATGTACGCCTGCATGTAAGCCCACTAACCTGTTTGTTGTGTTGGCCTTCGTATTGGTTAAATAATACTGACTTAATGAAATCACAATCCATAAAATAACTAACATTAAGGATAATCACATTTTCACACATGCATGTCCTATCGGATTGTGAATAGGCATTATATTCTGATTGCTTGATCTTTGATTACTGGCTAGCTTGTGATGCCACTGTTAGTTGGGACAACATTACTACTACTACTACAACTACTACTACTACTATTACTGTGTTCCTACTGGATTACTTTTTGACTGTATTTCAGAATAGTAAGTACTAAGTTCTAGGTTCTAGTAATATCGTTGGAGATACAGACACATAAGAATGACTTACCATAAGCATAACTTATAACTTTCACTTCTGGATTCAACATTTGACCATAATCCGTAAATTATGAATATAACTGGTGTCTCAATAACATAGAACTATTAAACGCTATATACAATGTGCTACATTTATTGTTTGTCTAATGAAATTTAGCAAGAAACTAATCACAATTCATGGAATGTTATTCGAAATACACTTAAATAGTTTGAGTGATCAATAACACTTTTTATCACTATTCTTGGTTACTATGTAATTTCAAAGAGAAAACTAATCAATAATTTTTAAAACCTTGTCATAAACGTACCTCACTGTGAAAATCTTGTCTTTTCATTTCTGTATCAATTAACTCTTGTTTAGATTGAGTTATATTCGTAATGATTTCATTTAAATGACGTTTAACATCAGAATTAGTTTCTTCTTGTGAACGAAGAAAATTCAATTTCTCTTTATTCAATTGCTTTTGTTCACATACTTCAGATTTAACTTGGTTAAGACGCTGATTCAATTTTGAGGAAAAATAACATGAAATATATAAAAAGTAGATACATGGTGTTAGTTGCACAGATGGCAATCTTAAGAAGTCGGTTCGTAACAAGTTCATATCCGTCATACATATAGATTTCAGTTTGACATCATTGGAAACAAAAGGACACTGGATGGTTTATATGTTTCAGTAATTGATTACTTAGTATTACTCATCTACGATTACATTTAGCAATGATCACAACATTTTTAGGTCTCCACCATTAGAAACCCCAATTAAGTCAGCATCTAATGGTCGTATTTCCATTTCAATAAATTTATGAGGAGTTGTGCACTAGTAAAGAATATCTGTTGTTCGCTGTTCCCTGGTTTTCACTGGTATCAAACTGAAATCATTCTGTGATACACTGAAACAATAAATTAGGAAGCCAGTTCTCACAATACTATTTTAACTTAATTTATAACATACCCAGTAGTCTAAACTTCAAATGAGTAATTAATTAAGTCCCATTAAAGTAATGTTGATATTGCACATTTGGAAAGTTCCGGGATAAAGGTAGATTAATAATAGCAAAAATCCTAAGAGATGTTGTACTATGTTGTTTCGTCAGTCTGGTACTCGGTACCATATTTTTCAAAAAGCTTGTTTTAAATATGGATTTCAATTTATAATATTCCCCGAAATAGTGTAAAGACGAATTCGATCAATCGTTAAAGCTTTCAGTTGACGAAACCATCAAAGATTGATGTCGATTGGGTACTGATGGAAATCAGGTAGTACTGAACAGCTGTTTCGTCCTAGTACGAGACTACTCCAGCACCCAATGCTACAGTTTCAAATTCCATTGATTTACGATGTAGCACAACGATCATAGTTCGACGATCATCCATTGTCATCGGGGACATCTGTCTCACTCCCGACAAGTCGGAAGTCCATCAATCACGACTTATCACCGGAGCCTCGGAAACAACTTGAAGTTGATTATTGTAATCGAATTGAAATTGTTTGTGGTATTTTCGATTGGCAATGAAAAATCGTTGCCCTGTATATCACGAATTGATGGAAGTGGGAATTCCACCATTGGATACCTATTGGTGCAAAGTGTTACGTGTTCGCTAGCATGAAGCCTCCGGGGTGGTGGAGTCTAGGGTGCACACTGCTGAGGAGTTGAACACTGAAACGAAGCAGTTGTCTGCTGTTCCCTGGTTCTTAATGGTACCCTGCCAACATCAATCTGCAACGAATTCAATCAATTAAACTTAATACTGATTTCCACAAACTACCTCAATTCAATGAACAAACTAATTTAACAGCTAGATATATTATTTTCGATGTATTATTAGACTAATTCAATACCTTTTGAATTCGATGCCACAACGGGTTGGTTTCTTCTTGACAACAACACACTAGTTTAATAATACATGATAATGCAAACAAATAATAATTTCACATAAACATTCATCTTTTGTAAAGTACCCAACAAACTTCTTTCTATTTTGATATCATAAACTAATCTGAATTAGCTAACAAAACCAATGCGTGTTATCAAATTAGCATCCAAAAATCTCCCCAACACTCGATTACAATCAATATCAGCTCACTAGTGACTCACTTCTCAAGGTAATTCCTAGAGATCTAGTGAGAAAGCGTAACTAGTGTAAATCAACCATGTCGGGTATGAGGCAGCTGCTTACCAATAGGGATGAATGTATTACAAATTGACTAAATTAGTAATATCAGTCGTTAATAACCGACTTAGTGATCAAGTTGTAAAGCATTCACCAAGAAGCTAGAAGGTCCTCGATTCAATTTTTTGATGGAGTCATGGTTGCTCATTCCTGAACAATCCCATACTAGAACAAGATATCTGTCCATTGCTTCTTGTATATCAATACTTATCTTATTCAGACTAACTCATGATATCAAATTAATATTCAATAATCTCCACAACATTTTAATTACAAAAAGTTATTTCATTTTAAGGAACAGACAATTAGTACTGTATAACTTACTTGAGTAAAATAATCTAATTCAACATCACGTTGTCGCATTTGATTAATTACACTCTCCCATTGTTTTATTAATTCATCTCTTTGTTTATAGGCATGTTTTACATCTTTACTTAAATTATCCAATGCAATTTGATTAACTAATGTATTGGTATAGATTGTATCTAATTTCGAATTTAATTCATTTCGAATTTGTGTTAATTTCTCTACTTCTAAATCAAGTTCCTAAAAGCAAAAAAGAGACGTTTATTAAGTAAAACAAATTTTAAAGATAAAAGAGAGTACGACAGCAACTAAAAATTCCATAGTAACAGATTATGTAGAACATTGAATATTCAATTCATGACATTAAGAATACAATGTTGAATGAAGAAATGTTTTATTTAAATTAGAATTTCGTAACATGAATAGGTCTGTGTTAAGCAATCCTCAGGAACCAGGAGCTAACAATAAATAACTTATTTTCTGTATTATGGAATTCCACATAAGTACATATTCATGACCATATCAATGAATACTAGCTAATTAGTCTAATGATGAAGTGTTCACTGAAATATTTGAATATTCTGAGCTCGATTTACTGGTGGGGTTGTAATGTACACTCATGAGTCCCATACTAAAACTAAGAAGCTATCCGGTGGTTTTCAATATTATTCAACCAAAATTAATCTGTGACGAATGCAAACAGTAAGTCATTGTTAAAAATCATGATCTAAATCACCAGTAAGAGAAATTATGTATGTATACTTCAAAGAATAAAGCTCACGAAGACTTCGTAGTTTCCAAGTATTGTTTGATTAGTCATTCATTTAGTTAAAGCTTAAAAGATAAGAATCCCACTTAATTTTCGGCGATGATAATCCTATTCGTTACTTCATTGTTCAATTGTTTTTTTTTAATTATTCTTTACTACTCACTGTTATTATTCAGTAACTTAAATTTTGCCAATAATTTTGTCATCTGGCAAATATTTAATGAAATCATACATTTTCAATTCATAATGATGCAACGTTACTTTAATATACTTATTTGGAGTCTTGTTTGTTTACGTTAATTTAATGTATTTGATTAAATATCTGTTGTTTCACTGTATAACACCATTAAGGTGTTTGATAAAGGTTCATAGTGTCTCTGGTTAACTGTAAGATTCATATGAATGTCTACTAGTTTCCTGTTATAGAAATCACTTCGCTTAATGATTTAGTAAGTCTAAAACGCCTAGACATCTGATGGGTAGGGGTTGATATTACGTATGCCTGTATAATGACATCTTCTAGTAATCAGAAACTCACTAATTGTGACATTGAAGTTAGACGTCTTTCCATGAGTTGATTAATATCCTTAAAAATGAATTACGTAGATAATTTGAGCGCTTTCATGTTGTTTTGTGTTTACTGGTAGCGCTGACTAATGTCGTTAGGATCTACTATTTATTGTAATTAAAAATAATAGGTAAACTGTAACCAATATATCACTCCTTTACTATTCTCTAAACAAATAAATGGATATTCAGTTCGTTATTTGAAGATTTCGATGTGATTATAAAATGTAATATCCTTCAAATACATATTATAAACTTTTGTAAGCATGATGCTAACTGGTGTGATAACAGTGAATGCACAATTATCAGTAACATACCAGTTAACATGTTCAATACCTATTTGAGAGATTCATGTCGCAAACAATAGATAGTGTTCGTCGGTAATGAATTGTTGGACATACCCTAGATGTTTGGTAACCCCCTAATATGCATTATGGCTTAATAATATAAACTATACGTATTATGTATGAAATGACCATACAGATCTACTAATCAATCTAGATAGCAATCAAAACTGCATCGGAAATTTTAAAGTATAAAACTTAATGTAGAGTTTGAAGGTTTATAGTTCAAGTACGTACTTTAACGAGTCACAGATTAGTCAAAAATTACCATGTTATGCCTACCAATAATTCCCAGAAACACTTTAGGGTACAGTTAAATTGTGATATAAATATCCAACAAAGTATAAAAGAGCCACGTTGGTCAATATTAGTCATATACTTCCTTGTAAGTGGGATTGATGCATACTTTCTGATGTTATAATTATAAAATACAACCGACAGATTCAGTCGAATTAATAATGTGACGAAAAATATTTTAGTAAAATTAAGAATATAAACTAATGAAGATAGATTAATTGACTGCAAGGTATATTGAACACTGCAGAGTGAAAAGATTTAAGGCTTCATCCCAAGCACGAACCTAAACGAACACATTGTTATGTTGGGCGACTAAAGAAAAGTAACAAACTTTTAAAACTATGTTTTAGAAGACTATTTTAATTATACTACTTGTAGGTAAAGCAACCATTTTATTTCCATCACTGTTAAGCCCCTATTACTCTATTCTTCCATTTGGTATAATTATTATTCGTATATTGTTTCTCATTTATGAATTACAGTTAATTGGTTGTGTACAAATTACCTCAGTTCACTACCCCTATATCCTATATTTTACATTACTGTTAAATTTCTAATTGGTTGACTATGTAGTCTGGTTTTGTGAATATATAAAGAAATGCCTGTAATATAATGTGCTATTGTTTGGTTGATTCATCAACTTGTGTTCTTCCTATTCTGGCGTGGGATCGATTGAACATCGGCTAGACATACAGGAACCCTCTAAACATTCTTTAGCGTTTACTGTTTTGCTTCGCAGTCAAAAGATAACATCAACTACATGACCATACGCATTAATCATAACAGCCGTTTTTAACTGCTTGACACACATACATTAAAGTGTTCATAAACACAAGAGAATTGGCTACTTTAAATAACACGGTTTCAGTACATCATTATGAACATCACTACTAAAGTTGGCAGTTTAAGTATGTTTCGTTTCCTAGAAAGTATTCACTCAGTAGATGTAGATTACAAACTAATTAAAAAGGGTATCATTTTCATGTTTAACTAATTAATTTACATAATGACACAATCAGATGAGTAGACTGTATACAGTTTCTCTTGTATTAGTGATTTACCTTAATTTTTGTATTATCCTGTTTGATATACTTTTCGATAATTTTCATATCTTCATCACTTTCTCCAATTGTTTTCATAAGATTTTCTAATGAATTCTTGTCTGAATCAATAATATTTGATGCATTTTCTAATTCTTTTCTTTTTTGATAAAATAAAGTCTAACAGAAAAGAGTAAATTTCATTCATGAAATACACTACTTAATTATTGAAAGTAGTTAAACTGAATTTATATCAATGAATATAGTGAATGATCGATTGGCTAAGCATTCAGTGGTTGGAGATTTGACAGGAATATCTTAATTATGCATAAGACTTGTACTGGAAAAGTGAAATAATCCATAGGGATGAAAATGAAAGGTGCATAGATCGTTTAAAAGTTACTCAATCAGAATATGTGAAACACAATTGTATATTTAGTCGCCGGTTTCCAGTATTGAAGTGTTTTAAATGAATATAAATATAAGTATTTCTATTGTAGATTATTAATCGGATTTCACTCTATGAAATAATCAAACTACCAGACTGATACATTTTGGTAGATGCAAATAATGGGGTTAGAATTCGCTCACTTATTGTGCTTATGAGTTGGAGGCTAGATAATACCTTACAGAACCAAGTACATTTCATTCGTTAGACTTCTTTAAATATTTAATATTTAATACTAGATGATCTCATTCACACTACTACTACTACATTGAATCGATCAAGATATATGTCAGGTTCTAAATCACTAGGGACTAACAGACCGAATTAGTGTTAGTTCCTGCTGACAACTATCTCCCAATGAAACAATATGCTATCAAGTACATAATTATCTTTTGAAAACAGCGTGGAAAATAGACGTTTAAAATGTTACATTAACTAGGTTACTTTCAGTAAACATACTTCTAAGAAACTCTTCTTTTCAGTTATATCATAATGTATTTTTGCAATTTTTTTATTCTCTTGTATTAAACGTTGATATTCTCTTTCAGTCAATTTAATTTGATGTAATTCTTCATTAATTTCTTTATCACGTAAATTACATAATGAATTAGTATAATCAATTTCTTGTTGGACATTTTTCATATGATGTTTTAATTGTTCCACTTTTGAATGTTCAATATCCAATTGATTATTTCGTTGAAATATTGAATTTTGTAATTCTTCAAGCTGTATATTTTATTTTATTAAATAAGAAATTATTAAAAAGTTATTGAATTGAGATGGTTTGTAGAGATTAGCATTAAGTTTAGTTCAGTGGATTCGTCATATATTGATGGTATCAATCTGTGATGTATTCAATCAACTATCAAGAAGTTAATTTAGAAAAAAAGTTGTATGGAAACTAATCATGAAGTAATTTTGTTCACCTTGACTATCAAGTAACTAAAACTGGCAGTAACTATTGATAAAAATAGCAAAGAAACACTAGATGTGTATTGATTTAATCTTAGTTAATTATTGTTACTGATGTATTTATGTATTAGCTTAATCTGATAGACAGAAAACATAAATTTTGTATAAAGTGTATATAGTAGCAAGATACTTCCAAGCCTTAAAATTTACTGGAAATCAATATAAATAGTGAAAGTTTCTGTACTGGAGCTAAATTACCGTTACTATAGTCTATTTGTTCTACGGAGTGGAGCGTAGGAACCGGTTAAAATGTCAATTTAGTAGATATCTGGTGTGCCTAAGTTAATAAATGTGTTAGTTGTTGGTAAATTTCAACATTTTATCATCATTCATATACCTTAAGAAAGTTAAGTGTTTTGTTATTTTATGAAATTATCATATCATGCAAATAAACGGCCAGTCACAATATGTAAAGAGCAGTAACCTCGATAGGATAAATCAGTACTTTCACACATCTGCTATGTGACTACTAGTCTCCAAAGCCGAAATGTAGAACACAGGACAACTGAGCCAACCACCAGACAGTCAGACTATATTTCACTCATTCGTTTATATACAAACAAAACCTGTCAGTGCAACTCACCAATAAGAAGAATAACATTTATACCAAACGGAGACAATAATGACTAAGGACGGGGTGTATGAATACACAGCTAATTGAGTGTAGTTTGTGAATAATAAATAATATACTACAGTTCATGCGTCTAGTGGAGACTAGAGGGATTTAAACATCGCAATAACAGAAAATAAATAATCGATTTGCATATACTCAAAATAAGTAGAATAGTCTGCTGTACAGAAGTATTTTGCTATTCGTGAATCGTCCGAAATAACAAAAATCATTCGGAAGCAGTCACTTTTATACTTTTTGAAGACAAAATAAATGTTGGTACCATATTTTTGATCTTAGAATCAAAGTAGACTAAACAATTCCACCCTGTATTTGCTTATTCATTCAGGATCACGCAACTAATTTTGTATTAATTGTAATTGAAAACTTAGCAAATTTTTTTTGCTTATCATCGATTGTTGTTTTAAACTATAGTCACAAATCCTTGAAAGTGCGTCTCTGCAAACAGAAAACCTGAGTGTAGAGAAGAGCTTCTAGGGAGGCATGTTTGGATAAAATCAGAACGACATATATGTACACATATATGGGGATTATAAAAATAGTCCTAGAGATCTTGAAATATATGACTTTAAATATAATAAAAAACAGATACTTATCCTATATCTTGTTTATATTACTACAGACTTTGATGCGTTATCTGATGTATATGTTTACATATATAGCATTTAGAAGTGACTGATTATATTATGATCATATTTCTTTCAAGCAAATCAATTTTTCAGGACTTACTGTGCAATATTTAAAAAAAGCCTAAGGTTATGACCAATGTAGTCCAACCGTTTAAAGCAGTAGAATGATGTCATAGATGTCACTAAGTGGTGCCCGGAGACCGGAGTCCGTCATCCAAAATTAGAGGTGTAGACCACGGAAGTTTAAATCGGTGATCAATTGACTTTAAGTGAGATTAGCAAGTATGATGAACTTTTAGGCCTTCTCCCTAAAGCTTAGTGCTTCACTTGTATATGACTAAAACACTAATAAAAGACAGATATCAATCGCTCGAAAGTTTCAAGGAAAGAGTAAAGTTGCAGAATATTTGGAGAATTAACCATAGCGTGGTGCCTACTCAAATTCACAGCGAGTTACAAATAAGTAAGATATGAAGAAACACCGTAAAATACGTTCGGTTAGTGTGAATACACTATACCTTAACGAAGTTGCATTGTAAGTATTAGTCACTGGATGTTAAATGAAGTATTCAGACTGAAAGGCCCATATTACTAGCCAAAACAGGTAATTTTGAAAGCAAAAGTGGCATCTACCGCGGCATGGCTATAATTTTCCCTTCTACACCTTCCTAAATATACTCTACCTCATAAAATTGTCTCTTATATAGGAAGCCCTGAAGGAATATAAAAGCCTGGCCACCATGATTAGAGTACGCTAGACTACTTTGGTCATTAGATAGTGCGGCTTTAGCCCAAGTTTATTTAAGTTAGGTAGTTACAACAACTGAATAAAGTTGGTTTGGATTATTCGTTGATGTCAGGCCAACATATACAAAACAACAGTAATCGTGCACTAATATTCGTTTACGAAATTTTAGTGTACACCATGAATAACGGTTGTATGAGGTTTATGATACTTGGATGCTAGGACCAAAACTCTCAAGATTTGCTTAGTGTCAATTTCAATAAAAGTTAAAAATAAACTGTCGATGTAATATCATAAGTATCAGTAACACACTATATGGTTCGAAAAACCATTTCACTGACTCTGTTCATTTTTTCATCAACTATAGTGTCAGCCTATAAGCTGAGACCCATGCCATTTTATCGTCATTTCGAGTCAGTAGACTAATAAAACTACAATTGTGCACACAAAAGTAGAAGCAACCATGATTTTTTCTTTAGCAAGACGCATATTCTCTCTATGTTGTTAAGAAACTGTTTTGTACACTTTCTGTGTTTAGACCTTAAAATACACATACGGTTGCCTAATAAAATTTTGTTGTATCGGTCACTCTAAGGAAATAGTTAACACAAAGATGAAAGCACAAAAACATACTTAGTTAACGCTAACTCGTCAAAGGAGATTATAAGTAATAGGAAGACTGTGTTACTGGATCTTTTGCAAGATACTTTATATTAAAACACCAGTTTTTACGTAGAAAGTAGAGAGTTTGATAACACCATATGAAAATCCAGGCTTTCAACATTTATTTTTCACTCTATTAGAGCATATTTAATGATGTCTACTGGAATACGCTAAAGTACTTTTGTTAAATTTACCAAATAAACTGCCAGTTACTATATAACCTAAAAGTCGTTAGAAAGCAAAGCACAAGAGACGACTGTAGAAAGCATATTTACAGTAAAGAGAGAGGTTAGAGAATCTTCTGGTATTTATATATAAATACAAAGTAATTCAGTAAGCATACAAACTCAAAAGAATTTATGAGAACCGAGGTATCACTCTTGTTTATAACTTTTATTTTATCTCTTTAGCACAATGATTCAAATTGTTTAGCTTGCTTATAAGGTAATCGGTAACTAAATTGCTATAACATACATAAAAGTATCAGTGGAATGACTAAGACAAAACAATCATCAACAAACACACAAAGATAAAAAAAATCCACGCACTCTGATTATTAACTTCTGGTTTTCTTCATTTGCAACCGGAATAGCATGAGCTTCATTCCATCCTAATTCAGCAAGGACCATTGATATCTGAGATTGATTTGGAGTCGGCATTTTAAATCCACTCGCGTAAGTGTTATGACAATTTGTAACACTGGAAAAGTTAAACAAAAAAAGTAAAAACCTAACGTAACACCTTAAAAATTCAGCTTAGGGCCGATCTAATGCGCTTTTCCTAGTTAATAGATGTAATACTTTTTCGTGTCTTATATAGTTCAAAGTTTACCAAGCAGAATTATCTAACTGATGTGGTATGAGAGATTTGTTGGTTTTTGTGAGTGTGGTACTTGTTATGTACCTCCAGAAACTAAGGAACAAAGTTTAGTTGAGAGTTAGGAATAAAAGTGACCAGTAAGTTGATTTTACGGCACTTTTTAACAATACTTGCAGAAATTAAGTTGACATGGAGCTTTTATATTAAATATTTTCGGTAGGACCCATCTCTATCTCTGCAGGTAAGGGGATTCATGGTCAGTTTCTTCTTACCAAAATAGGTTAGCACGAGCTCCTCTATGTTCCTTTAACTGTATTTCAGATTTGCGGTATCATGTATGTTGAATACAGAGTACTCTACTTGCACTGGGTTGTTTTCACTGCCTCCTGAGAGATATGCTTAACATCGTTTTCAATATTTTTAGTGATTTGAAGCCGGGTCCCTACGCATTGTCATCAAGATGTTTGTAATAAAATAGGGTTGTTGATCTAATTACTAGGATATCAATTAGTGTATCTAATAATAGTTGAATTTGTAAGAATTTTCCACACTACCAGGTTCTAAATTAGTCGAATATAAGTAATCATTAGTAGCTTTTGAAACAGGGTTTTTGTTTAGTTGTGTTTAAATTAATCGAATTAATACTGAGCAGTTGAAGGTTTTGAGGTGCACTACGATATATGACCAAGTTACATTTGTCGTACAACTAGAGCCGCTTCCAGCGATTGGGCCCACTCTTACAAATGAGAAGTAATCAGGAGGTAGTGAAGGATGGAAGAAAAGCTATATTTGATCTTGAATAAAGCGTCAGTGGGATAGCAACGTCTAGGCTAGCAAACAAGAGAAAGTTGCTACCTATGGTGGTTAGAGTCGTGATCTGGTAATGATGCGTGATCGCGCGCCTTCAACTAGTCGTGTCAGTTAAAACAAACATGATCAGCATCAATGTCGGGATCCTATGCAACTATTTAATTTGGGGATTATTTACCGCTACACTTTCACTTGGGTGTATAAAATTTGTTTAGTGAGCTTATGTCTGCTGGGAGTTTAGGATGTGATTAGTTAATGCTTCTATTTCGATCTGAGCCACCTTTATTTTTGTTTGCGATGGTATTCACCAATGAGACATATTAGATATCAGAAAACAAAATAATACCCAACTGTAGTACTCAGTTAAATTTATTTTTGGCGGTTTTTACTTTAACGGAAACTAATCTCCTTGGTTCTTTAAACCATAAAGATCCTTCATTTATTGGGTGGAACACTATGCTGTTACTTGGCTGTGAAAATGCTGTTAGTATATCTCAGAGCTTCACAGTTGTCGCTAAAGATATTTGTATTAATTTTATTTGACTTTTCACTTGGTTTGCATATAATATAACTAAACAGGTAATCAGCAGTTTTGCGATTTAAACTGAATTTCGTGTCACTTCAAGAAAATTTATTTCGAGTAATGGGAGATGTGAATCACTTATTATGAATACCCTAGAGAACATCAACATTGGGATGTAGGTACATCTAGCCTACGTGTCTCAAATAGAATAAGACACGAGTCCTGGATTTCGATTCCGGTCACAAATCACCTTCACTAATACTTGTATTTAAATGCTATACCGAGGCAATCCACTCAAGATGCACATACGGCAGCGGAGACTGATCAGCTTCAGTCTGTCACAAATCAACGGGAAGATACAAGTTCATTCTAACTAATCCGAAAGAACTGTTTTTTAAACCTCATATCATGCGTTAAATTCTCTAGCCGCTAAGTTGGCATAACCATTGTGTTAGAGGTTTGAAACTATATAAACGAAAATTGTCGTTTTTTCTCGTTTCATTCTAGTATATATTGAACCTTATCTAGTTCAGTGCTATTAAAAAAACCTACTATTCAGAAAGGATCATGTGTTTGCCGAAGACGTCATTTTAAGTTGTTAAGCTAGTTAAGCTAGCTAAGTATATGCATAACAACACATTAAATTGCAAGGTTTAATTTGTTGTGAAGTTCTGAAAAACACTAACTACACGTGAATGTGACTCTCTCTAGTAGTTATTCACTGAAATATTGAAACATACTTCAGTTGATCATACATTCTGTCCAGACTTTGTTATTCAAATTACTCAGTTTAACATGCTACCAGTAACGAATATACGACCATCCTTTGACCCATAGTAATCATCAATTCGTTTACTCATACTGAAATTTACATGATATGATAAGTCATCCTTCAGCTTATCTATTCTTTTCCGTGAATATATCCTGAAGCTACGTACGAGCATAAATGTTTACAATCTTGTAACTACGCACAAATGCACAACGTCCTTCATCCACGTCATTTCAAACACTAATTTTTAACGCCTTGGTACGTCCCGTTTTATTAGACAGAATAAACCAGATTATTAGGATATAGGTCTTTATTTTATTATTGTGGGCAGTAGACAGTGGAGCGGGATCCCAGTCATTCAAACACACAATGCCTCTCAACATTCAATATAACATAATAAGAAATACAAATCCTATAAAAAATAAGGTTGTAAATGAATAGTTGAGCTTTATTGTATAGGCTTATACTCAAGATTTGAAGTCAACTCTTAACTAGTCAACCTAGGTTGCTACAGAATTACCACAACACCTTTCGGGTTGTTTGAATCTGCCATTCAGCCATAGAAATGCGTCTTAGATTATTCAGAGGTTTATGGGTGAAACTACTCAAGATTTAGATTCCACCTTGTTTTGGTAGCTGGTCGAAACAAAACAGAGCACCTACAACATTTATACGCATTTTTAAGCCATTTTCCAGAGTATGATGTGACTATCTATTCACACGGATCCTTTTTTTGATGTTTTGAAAATCATTTTTTAGGCCTTCACATTAACCCATATGGCGTTACATCATTATCAGATCACGTAGCAGTTCTCTAAAATATCCACAACCCGATTCAGTAATCAAATAAAATAGATTTCTTGATATGTGAAACTTTCATAGGCATTTTGTTCCACATTGTACCAACTTGCACCAAGCACTTAAAGACCTTATGAAAGGTCATTGCCAGATTTTCAGTTCTTCTAATGATATTCAAGTCGCGTTTAAGCCGATCAATAAAGCTTTGAATTAAACTAGGATATTATCATATATGGACCTAAATCCAGAACTACCATCGATTCTACAAACAGATGCGTCACAATCCGCAATAGGAACATTTTAAAAACCACGGCAAGATGCTGCCTTCATTCCGCTAGCGTTTTTTCTCGAAACATCTGGAACCGGCTCAGGAACGTCTAATAATTTTAATAGGAAATTGTTGGTAGTGCAAGTTTATGTGAAGAATTTTAACTACCTGTCACGAGGTTGGGATTTCACGATCGTGACTTATCATAACGCATCTATGCTATTCACTCTAAACAGTGTATGGTAAATACTCACCTTATGAAGCATGATATCTGGATAAAATATATAAATTTACCATGGATAATTGATCTCTCAAGAGTAGCGCCAACGTTGTAGCAGGTGCTCTCCTCAAAAGTTAGATTAACGCGTTGTAGTTGCTAGAACATACAGATCTTCAGAATATGGCTCAGATGCAGTTTGAAGACCTAGATCAATAGAGATGTGAACAAAAGTCAAACTTTATGCTTGAACGTGTTCCCGTTTCTTTTTCTGTTTCGACTGACGTCAATCGCCTCTTTGTGCCATAATTATTTAGACGAGGTATCTTCCAACAGCTTCACTCTGTATCACGTCCTGGCACTCGCACAACGATTAAACTCACGTTGAAATTTTTTTCCATCCGACATGAATCACGATGTACTCCAATGGACACTTGACTGTTTATAATCCCAGTAATAACCAACGACATACTATCACTGTGCTCATATTGTTCCTACTTAACAACATATGTTTCCAGAACGCCCACACTTATATCGTTGACCCGTTACCATCATCTAAGCCTTTCATGAATATTCTAACGGTTATAGATATTTTTGCCTGATGGGCCACAACATGCTCTATCTCAGATGCATTTACACTAGTCATTACTTTCGTTTTTCTTGACCAATGAATGAACCTTTCCCGTGTGTCGATTATAGTCACTACCTATATAAGAATCCGATTTTAATCTCTTCTTTTTCGTGCATTTCATCGATTGTTAGAGGGAAACGGTTTGGTACATCACAATCACAGTCTATCATCCCACAGTCAATGACCTCGCGGAAAGGTTCCATCACCAGCTTAAAACTTCGCTGCTATCTCGGCTTGACACTACACTGTTGGGTGACACGTTACCTTTAATCCTCCTTGACATACGCAACACCATCAAGTCAAATACCTGGCATGCACCTCTCAGGTTATGTATGGCACTGCGCTATCACTGTCTGGGCAGCTAGTTTCTCCCAAAAACTATGCAGCCAACAACACTGGTGATTTTTCTAACCAATCAATTCACTTTGAGATAACTACAGCCAACTGAATCACATATTCACATTCGGAGTGAACTGGTTAGCAGACATCTGGCATCCTGTGGTTTCGTTCTTGTCCTTAAACTGTTAATACCTTACGAGGGTCAATTCAAAGCACTTCATGGAGTGGACAAGTATTTTGCAGTTGACAGACGCGAAAAGAAGGAAACCTGCTTTTGTTGATTCATCAAACGACATCGGATATTAAACAACAAATTGACCTACAGTCGTTAGATTCCCATCCCGGTTATCACTCGCCTATACTTCTCAAAGAAGTTTGGTCATCAACTCTCATCATCCGTTCTGGCAGAACCACTACCGTACCTAGACTTTTTGTTAATTGAGTGGACTATTTTACCTATACTCCCCAATCCATGTCTAGAAGTGACTAAAAATTACGTTTTGTTTTATTTTGAGGATCATAAACCTGGATCTTTGCGTAGTACCCATTTCGGAAGACGTATGAGTAGCGCTCTTATGTAATGGCTTGTTCTTACTGTCCTTATATCTTGTCTATTTCGATTTGTATTGGTGCACAGTGTTTGACATATTGTTTACATGAACATCGCGGTCGTGTACATGGACAATATTATTGTAACCACATTACTACATGATCACTATTTTGTTACTGTATTGTTATTTTTACTATAATTATCTGATTGTCATCAATATCATTATTATATTCTGTTCCCATTCATTACACATGTACGTATATAACTTTCTTACTACTCACAAGGTTTGTATACATCCATTTTTGACCGGAGCAACCAATTCACGTATATGCTATTTATATATTTATTTTACAAAACATATATGTGCATTTCGATATTTTTAATCCAGCCACTCACCTTTATTGTACCGTAGTGTCACCTCCTGGAGGGACTGTGTTTAAGATCAGATCTAAATGTTGATTTCGGTCAAAATTTATTATCATTCTTATACTAGACTTTCAATAACACGCCGACAATATTTTTATATTGTCGGTGTTTGTTTAATACATCAATAATACCACTTGTGTCCTTGTATCACTCTGCCTCTTTATCTACTGTTTGTTTTCTGTCAGTTACCCAAATTAAACGCTGCCTCAGTAGATGACTGAATTTGTCTCATTCATTGACTTTAGGGCTTAATAATTAGTTTCTGTTAGTGTCAGTCAGTAGTCGAATCCTACGAATGTTGTTGTTGCCTGCCGAAACTTCTATTTCACTCAGCTATGTTTTTTAATGTCGTCAGTTTAGGTTGCTAACAGATTACATGATGTGATGAACCTTTGAGAATACAGTCTGCTGAGTCAAGTATGCTGAACTTCAAAGTAAACTATTTTCACATAAACTTCGAGCACTCAGTATCCATATTTTAGCTGCTAATATATCTCTTTATATTTCATTCCTGACTGCTTATTTCAGTGTACTGGTATAGTAAATTTCACAGCTATGTCTAGAATTATAATGATCGAAAGGTGAAAATGTAAAGAGCTATCATGAGTGTATATATCGTAGTGCATATCATTATATAAACTAACGCCGTTTTATTCTGACCGCCTTTTACTTGTCTATTTTCTACTTTTATAATAACCTTAGAGGTATGGCATTTTATCATTTCTAAACCTTCAGGTAGTCAGTTTGTAAAACAGTGAAACAATCTGGAGAATCCAGATATTTTTAAGTAATGAGCAAACAGTCAGTATTTACTAATATATCATTTGTGTCAATGGTTTATTGTACATATCAACATAAATAACTAGTATATTTATACAGTAGTAATAATATATACGTATCTATACACAAATAAACTGACAAATAAGAACTTCCCTAATATGAACAGTAATAGTGATAATGATAATGGTTAATAAGGATAATTTTTAGTGCAAAAGTAAGCATTGTGCAAATTATTGTAAAGTTTTGTAGGGGAGGAAATGAGCAACTTCTGACAAATATGAATAATACTAGTAACAAAAGAGATTAAAAATAGCCGTCAAGAATCCCGGGAGAAATAAACATAAATAAACCAATCAAAACTGAGTAAGTTGTTAATGATGTATGTGAGTGTGTGACACCAAATATCATATAAAAGCGAATTTAGTCGTCTACCTGGCTAGCATTAGGTCCGTGGATCAGGAAATATCGAGTGCTTCTTTCAACTCAATCATTAACTTCCAATCTTCTTTTTTCAAATCGGAACGGAAGTATTCTTTCATTACATCAATACTTTCACGACTTATCTAAAGTAGGAATAAATAGAAAAATTAGTAGAAGGTAATCACACATTCATAATTATATTGTAACTGAATTGATAAAGAGATAAATACATACCTTCGAGACTAACAAATCATTTAAATCAAAATGTCGTCCGTATAGTTTTGGGGTTTCGCCATCAGTTGGATCAATACGTACACAAACCTCCATACCAGTACGTGCTTCTTCCATAGGTTTATGATTATTTTCAATTGAGAAAATACGTCCCAAATGGACACATTCACGACTAGGTACACATATAGGTGTGCCCACACGTACTACACCAGCTTCAACACGAACACCAACAACAATTGGCGCACGTTTGTTAAATATCATTTCAGGCAATATACGTAGTTTGCATGGAAACACAGCCAAATCACGGTGTTTACGTTGATTCCCAGTCTTTAAATCCTCCCTATGACAAATGAAAAACAAATGAAGTTATGAAGTAAATGAAGTGACAACTTTGATACGCAAACATCTTGTTGAAACTAGGCGAATAACCTTATGTAATAAGGACATTATGGTTCCACATCACAGAAAACCATCACAAATTGATTGACGTTGAAAATGTAAACCACTGGGTCCCAACTCGGTTTAAGAGGTCGTTGAGACCCCCCTAAAAGCCCAATGTTCAATCCCTAGTGGGGTAATGGATGCGCGCAGCTGACGAGTCAAGTAGCGAGATGAAACGCCTGTCACGTGCTCCCTATAATAGCGGTTATATAAAATTCGAAATGGAATGAAATGAACTCAAGGTGAGTTATGGAACAACGACTTAGAGGTTAAAATAGTTGAATTAAACATACTAACAGTTTGACCGCCAATCTTCTTACTTTCCTAAGAGTAGTACTACAACAAATAGTCTCACACACAAAATGTGTAGCACTCACCGTCAAGTAAAAAAATCTGTATTAGGTTGCGGAGGTGAATTATTTGCTTTATCATTCAGTATTAAGGATTGAAGCAATCGGACCGATGCACATGTGATAGGTCTCAATGTTGAACATGATTGAATTATTATTCAGTTTGGGTAGCTGAGTTACACCATTAGTTCCTCGCATGCAAAGTGCATTTAGAAACCAAGTGTACACGAGTCCATACTTCGTTGATGAGTTATATCAAATAGAATGTTGAGCTTTATTAACTTAACTCATTGTGAATACCAGCTTAAAAATTTATATTCTTACTGACTCGATGTTAAGGTCATAACAAAGTACATTATCAAAACCCATGTGTTTCCCATTGTATATTTCCTAATTCAGTTCATCTATGAATTATTTCGTTTGCACATGGCGGTTAGTAATACTATTCAAGCGGTTCAACCGAAGTTCGTGGAGTGGAATTCGAATGTTCAACTCATTGTTTAAAAGCCAAGAGTATAAAGCACTCAGCCACTATTTCATTCGGAGTAGTGTGAAATTGGGTTGTTTGTTGCTACACGTTTATTAAGTCATTCCATGGAAGCACTCAGTAGTTGAGCAGTAAAATATGTCTATAGATACAATTTCAATCTTTCACATGAGCATAACAAAAAATACAAAATAATAAAAAAGAACTTTAAAATTCGAAACTGGTTAGAACAAACATTCGACCAGAATGTACTTTATTTTATTGGATTTTCAAATGCGAAAAATACGTACAAAAACGATAACTTCCCAGAAAATAATAAATGGTATATGTATGTTTATGACAATTTTTTTATAATTTTGGTTTGAGAATATCGCAAATTGTAACCTATCAAAAGCAATGTGGAGCCTGGCACACATGCACTGGCCTAAGAGGTAGAATTATACTATAGTGTCAGACCGATGGGATTTAATAACTATTTTCCAGAGTCCCGGTACATACTTGGAATCATGCTTCTAGTGCTAGATTGCATGCTTCTTAATCTAGGTGAATCGGTTTTAATAACCTATCTACAAGATAAGGGAATGTTACAGAGGAAAATGTTTTGCAGTTGTAGACAGGAAATCAATAAAGTTAGATACGAAGAGAAGAGTAGGAAGTACATTCTCCGACGTCCTAAGTGCGGCTGTAAAAAGTAGATTCGAACAGGGTTTTTTCCAGTAGATTCAAAGTCATGTTGAAGCATATGTTAACTATAATCTAGCATTATTAAGAAGACGCAAAAACATGACAATTTAAAGTGTATATATTATCAAATGGGTATTAATAATAATCCTTTCAAAGATTTTGGTGGCTTCGTGTTCTTAAATATGAATGAATAACAATAAAGAAACTCGTCCATATGACTAGATAAAATGTTTCCTAGCGACCCGACCTTAAGTACTTTCACAGCATACTTCACAAGGCATGTGGTCATGTGGACGAGTTCCTTTAAAGTTATTTATTCATATTTAAAAACACCAGACTGATAAATAACTTTGAAAGGCTTATTAACAATGTAAAATTGATATATTCACCTTAAATTGTCACATTTACATCTTAATAATACTAGATTATGGTTAAAATATGCAGTTTACTCACTGGCTAAAGTTGCATCAAGATCACTTTAAGATTCCATTAAAGCTGCCACTATAGTATAATTCTACCGTCTAAGCTGAAACATTATATCATCACAGCAGGAGGAAATTACAATGACGAATATTGAAGTCGTAATATAAACGGCGGTAAGAAAGATTAGGCATGGAAATTGTTTTAAAAAAGAACGAATTCGCAGAATAAAATGCATAAAACTCTGAAATGGAAAACCTAAGAGAAGACAAAAGAATGAATGAATCTGCACTATTGTAACCGATTCTGAGCTAATTTACACAGTATTTCCAATCACTAATAATGGTAGATGCCTTGACCTTAACCAGCTAGTCTGCACCTATCTACATGGCTCAGACTAATAGCTAATAAATTCGTAAATTGATTCCGTTTTAATTTAGCCGCCTCTAGACTTCTAACCAACACCCACGATATTCGGCCACTTCATTCAATGAAAATTCAAAACTCCGTCAACTGATTTGTCACTATTGATTATTAGCTACAGCCTAACCCCAAGATTGCTACAACAACTACCAGCAATGTTTAGAAAACTGTAAGGAGCTAATAAGAACTTGACCAAATAACCATGAATTCATGTTATCCAGCTTATGTCTTTATTAATAAAATGAATCATTATATGTACTAAAGAATCCTGAAAAAATGCTTACATATATTTTTCCATTTGGGTTTGCAGACGATAAATAATTTCTGATGTGAAAATTTTCACATTCAATTGAGTAGCCAATTTTTGGGCATCTTTATCCACACGCACATCGAATGCTAATATCACTGCCCATTTCGGTTCACGTTCGCACATTACAGATGCTTTCATAACATCTTTTTTATGCACTGTGCCAATATTAATACCTGAATACTTATGATGGTTAGCATTGGGATAGATAAGCAGAAAACAAGTAACGGTTCACATATGTTTAAGATTATGAGGAAATCAAAAATGATTATATTTGTACTAGAATGAGTGATTTCAAGTTGATCGACTACTAATGTACCAAATGCTTGAATTGTGTACTCAGGCATTTAGTCACACTTTCATTGTGCAAGAGATAACGATACTAGTTGGTTGATTAAGCCGAAGTAAGTGAAGCGGAGTTCAAGTACAGGACATACAAGTTGAAATCACGCTGCTCTAATCAATCAACCGAGGCTCTAAAGATTTCAAAGCATGTAATTTATGATCTACGACCAAGGAGATGTTGCACCTGGAGAACCTACCAACGACAGAAAATATGGTAATCGAAATCGACTTAGTGAAGACGCTTATAAAATAAAGCCTTATGTCTTGAGTAATAACAACCAGAAAATAGTCTAAGTGTATTTCTTTCTTTAAGAATTAGTGTTACTTTAGAAATGATATACGCCTATACGAAAGATATTGGAGTAGTTGGATGTGCTTGTCATTTTACGTATTTTACAGATTTTAAACAAATGTAGCAGGTTTGTAAATGACGGTCTAATAAATAACACGAGTAAAAGAATATCTATCTAATCTGAATAAATACAACACATTTGAACACCTGAATACTCAATTGCATACCACGACTTAATTAAAATATATTATGGAGAGAGAGCGTTCAATCCCTCTTGAATTTCAGTATTTCCTTATACATACCTTTCCGTCTGCTCTAGAATGATGTTCTCAGTCTTTATTACTTCTCAATATCATTGCCATGAGGATTATTTCAACTACTTTGCTAATCAGTTTATTAATTTCACCTCACTGCCGTAATATAGCATGATAACTTGACCTAACGCCCAATTGTGACAGGTCCTATTGTCATTATGACTTATTGATGTGATATCCAGAACAAATATAAGAGTAACAGTTTCACAACTGAGGCATTATAACTCTACGCAATTGTACAAAATAATTAACGAACATGCTAAAAGGTTTAGTGCATAAGTTATTGAATGCATAATTTACCGATTTTGGTTGTGATATTAACTCATTTATTAGGTACACATCCGTGTACTTAGCTTCAAACCACACTTTAAATATGGGAAATAGAAACTATACCTAGTTACTTTAATTAGACCGGGTAGAGTGGAATTTGAACCAATGATTTAGCTGCTCAAAAACAAACGCATTAACCACTGTACCACAGCTACATAAGTTTGCCTTATGTTACTTCGACATCGATTTCAAGCTTAAGTTATTCTGTATGTTACCGTCACGTAATAATAAGTCTTTTCGTAAGCGTATCATGTATCTAGATTTCTTCATTAATAACAGGTGTAATAACCACTAACCAAAATTAGCACCTAACATAGCAAAGATACTATAACAATTTTGTGTATCGACAGAATATTAATATTCACCTAGTATACAAAAGTTGAAACTACGAATACACTATTATACATGTTGTTTAAAACACTGTTTGAAAACAACGATAATTCAAAAGACCAAAAAATTTGGAATATACTTTGATAGATTAGAGTTTATAAAGTCACAATATAATTCTAGAAAACAATGAATCCTGATTGGATGATTACCCATTCCGTTTTCAGAAATTTCTACAATCTCTAGGCCACATACATTACTGTCAGTACTCTCGCTTCTTGTACACTAAATAATGGTAAAGTAAAGCACATCTTATGTATTCACCTTTTGAATGCTATTTTTAGTCCAAGAGATTTCTAATGATTAGGAAGCAGTTGGGAAGTCGATACAACCACAATAAGTTACCAATGACTTTTGCAAAACTAGTGTATCTAGGGTTTTTAAGGAACGAACTAGTAACCTGCTTTATTTAGTAGAAATGTCAACCTCATCATTTGCTTTTAAAGTGTTACATACTAAAAATCATACAGTTTGTGATACCACCTCAAGTTTTTATACATACCATTTATTTGTAATATATATATATATATATATATATATATATATATATATATAGACTTACCGGTATGTCAACAGATTTTAAGTAAACCAATAAGGATTCCAACGATCCAAGTGTACTGGCGACAACATATACGCCCAACGGGCTGACTGATATAGCTTTAAGAGCATGTTTTAAACCATGGCATACTTCTTCCTAATAAAAATCATTACGAAGTAAACATACAAGACTTCAATATTCATATAAATCCTAAACCAAATCGTTAACTGCATTTAATTAATGATCCCTCCGTATTTTGACTACATATATATATTTTAAAAACGTCATATGTAGTTAAAACCAAAAAAAATCTACAAACACGGTACACTAAGGATAAGTTTACCACGGATAACTTGAGTTATGGCAATTTAGTGGTGAATTTTACATCCATGATATACGGAATGACCTTTAGGAAACAGTCGATCAATAAGTTATAAGCAACGCTAAAACCTGGAACCAACGTGCATTAGCTCGAATCGATACTACATATTAGTACAGCCAGATGAAATTTAAAGATGAGTTCTAGAGAAGTAATAATATAAGAGGTAGTCAAAATGATTAAGTATTGAGAGTATGATTTGAGTAGAATCAGTTTGTTAAAAATAACAATTACAAAATAATTTTGAAACTAGGGATTAGAATAAACAGCGACTTGATGTATGTGTAGCAATGAGACCTATGGTGAGCCATGACACTGTTTCTAACCATAGATCATGAGGGACGCAATAAGTTAGTCTACAACTGTTAACATGTTTGTAACAAGCAGCCGGTGACTTCATGTACTGAGGCCGTCTTGATGTGACTGTTTCTAGCTTTAATCAATCAATACTCTTAAGGTAGACAATATCATGTGTTGAAGGAGGTTGTGGGTGGAAATACGAAATATATATCCCAGCAACTTGAGTTAACGGAATTTACAGCTACCCCTACCCCTTCAACAACTAATTTACGTAATACCCCACGTCTTACTCAAAAATTTCTTACTCGCTGTCTTCAACATAAGAGCGCAATGCTCAAAAGAGATTTATGACAAGACACTAGTAACCTAAAGATGTCGTCCGCTTTTATAGGCTAAATTTCACAGCCATATATTAAAACAGAGAGAACAGTAGAGTAGTACACTCGCCTGTGGGTTGGAAGTCTCACATCAACACTGAAGTAATAAGCGATACAATCTGGCAAAATTTGGATGAAATTCCTGAATCCGTATCAGGATTTCTGTTAGGTACCAACCCATTAAGGTTGATGAAAATTCCAAGAAAAGTGAGGTAATCGACGTGCCCAACCACTTCACTCCTTATCATCAATTAAGACGTTGGCGCAAATATGTCCCGAATCAACATTTTGCATTTTGAGAAAGAAACATACCCCAAACATCCAGTCACTGTTATTCAAAGTGATCATAAAATCGAAATATGTGAGTCTTCACCGTACGGGATGATAAATGATTCTCCTACCGAGAGGACAATCTCTAAAACGTTAGACGAAGAAATCGCTATTTCTAAAAGGATATTTGTAATGAAGTTAAATAAAAGTGAATAGATAACAATTTACAGCTAACTTAGAAAAAACTACGTATTTCACACTAGAGTATATAACTAATTATTATTAGGAACTACTATACAAATAATTACTAATAGTTAAATCAATGCAGAGCCTTGCAGAGAAGCGAATGGATAATATGCCCTCAATAAGGAATCACTATCGTTGAATCGTCAAAGGATTGAAATCTGTGTTAAATATAGCATACATGTGTAAAAACAGTCCATGTAAATTTCCGAATAATTTTGTTCATTAGCAAGATTGTATAGCGAAGTAGTTCAATAATATAAAGAAAGGTCAGAGATAGCTATGTCTTAGAGCTTTAGAATTAGTAAATTGTTAAGATTTCAAATGAGTATAGGGGTAGAAGTGATGTTTAGATTCTTAATATATTGGTTAGTTGTTAGGTGTCCAACTAATGGTCTCGCTACATAGTCGATATTATTTAGGAACTACTGTGATGTTACGAAATATGCGCAAAAATTTGTAATAATTTGCATACGGATTTAATTAGATCAGAAAAGGACATAAACACGATTAATTTCAGAAATACTTGGACAAAAATGATCAACTATTATGGGTTTTTCTCGGAATAATGGAAGTTTAAGGATAACATTAGTATTACTGAAAATACATGAACATAGAGTAGATAGATATTGATTGCGTGTAGTTCGCACTGTAGTGTATTAATAGGCTATATAAACAAATCACTATAATAAAATATATGATGCCTTACTGCTATGTCTGGAAAACATTCTTTATAGATAACGCATATATAACTTGGAAATTCGAAAAAAAAGTCATTCGTAATGATTGCACCTCGTACTGTATATCACTTATAATAATTTAGTAAAATTTTTCCACAAACTTTACATTACTACTTTTTGTCCATAAACGAACTGAATTACTAGGAGGTAGTTTTTCATAATCTGCTTTCGTTTAAAACAGATGAATTAATGACGTATCATGTCAGGCACATATGGCATGGATTATGTTGACAGCTATCTAATATACAACATATTCGTAGATGGGAGCATAGGAACATTTATAATTAAATAGGAAGTATCATACTAACTCGAAGAAAAAATTAAAGTGAAATAACTAATTAAAGAACTAGTTTACAATGAAACGATGGTAAAATCTTAGACACGATCGAAATAGACGAATCTCCACGACTTACTAACCTTGTAATATAATTCCTCTGACAATCCATTTGCCACAAAAAGTGGGAGACCTGCTAATGCTTTCTCTAAATCTTTGGCGATGAGCTTTACACCCTGAGCCCCGACAACTTCCTTTAAGTGATTGTAAGTTCCTTTGACACGAAGCTCAGACATAGGGGCAGGCTGAAGAATAGCACGAATTTGAGTACATATAGGACCTTCTTGACCAGCCAACACAATAGTATCTCCTTCATGAAGTCGACCATTTACAACAATGACGTCGATTGTAGTGCCTAAGCCATGAATTTCTTTAACCTATAATAGTAGTAATTACCAAAAAAGAAATTTCGAAGAACACACAAATTAAGCCAAGAGAAAAAAAACTAAACAGGAAGTGAAAATAAACAGATTTAACGTGGATAACACTAAAGAATGTTAACCTAAACCAAAAAGCGACTGGAGATGAACAACAGTTATGATAAGAAAGGGTGTAGATTTACCACATTTCTTGTTATTGAATAGTTCAAAAAGAACTTGAAAATGATGTGACAACGTGGTAGTGACTAAGACGGTTGTACTTTAGTGAAAACCGTATCTGAAACGATAGTAATGAAACTAATTACATTTTCGTTAAATATTCCCATATAATCACTAAAAATACAGATAGAGAAAAGGAATATTTCTGGGAGATTCTTTTGCAAATATGATAAAAGCAATTATAGTTGAATATAGTACTCCATAAATACAAATACTGTAGTCACTAAGTTTATCATCACTAATAAAAAATGTTAACTGCAAATTAAAGTACTTTGCAGATAACTACACGTCGCTAAAGCGTGGTTTTGTTCTAAATCACGCGTAAATGTGTTCTTCCGTCAATCAAGGGTAAAAGTAGCATAAAAACTCCGTAGAATAACGTTTTGAAACTCACCTCCATAACTGAAGCACTTAACTCTTCCGTGTAAGCCAATCTCTTGCTAAACTTATTTTGCAAGCGTAGACATAGACATGAAAGAAGATCACCCATCCCATCACCAGTGTGAGCAGATGTCGGTACCATGCTAATAAATTCTTCAGGTTTAGTGTTTTTATAAAACAATTCAACATTCAGTTCCATCATCGCGAAGTCTTGAAAAACCTAAAAAAGCAAACAATGTGCATGGATTTTATTCGATTGGTTGTACACAACAGCATAATTTAAAAGTTAGAAAGATGAAACGTTGAGTCATCCAATCAATCATTCAAACAACAACGTACGACCTGGTGCGAATTTAAAGTGATCCCAAATGACACGTCTTACATACATGGAAAGGAGCATTACAACAGTTTTTTGAAGCCCCACAGTAGAAACAAGTGAAATAAATTAAGAGTTGAAATGAATGCTTACGTAATTGATATGTTAACCAACGCAAAACCACGCACATATGTTCATAGGTCCAAGTTGCCACTCTACATTAGAGTGATAAGTGAAAACTGGTATGACTAATACCATAATATAGTTTGACAAGAAGGAATGAAACAAAGATTTGTTGAAAGAATAATAGAACTGAATATCATCATAAAGGTAAAATGTAGATACACTTACGCCATTGTTACTGGTCCTGATCCATATTACTTAGTGTCTCTAATCATTGGTTACGAAAGTCATGCGGGCCCCAAGTAGTCTGCATCTCCTAACATGGCTCAAACCAATAGTAAATGACATGATATGTTTTGATTTGGTGGCCCCTAGCTTTCTTTAATCCTACTCCTACGCCAGTTAACAACAAAGGACGAGGCGAGCGGTAGCTAGGCGTAAGTAATAATTGTCCCAATCACCTTAGTCGATGAATGTTTACAATCTTGCTCACTGATTTGCCATCTTTTCTTAGTACTCTGTGCCTAACATCAATTGTGCCTACTGTGTCATTTAAAGATGTGTGAACGACGCCTCGCAAAGACCTAAGATCAAATACATTCAGTATGTGCATGTTTTCTATAATAGTAATCCATGTTTTATACCCGTAGGTTAGTACTAAGTGGACTGCGACGCAGTATATTGTGATATTGATGCTTTCTC
Organism: Schistosoma japonicum; assembly: GCA_025215515.1. NCBI lineage: Eukaryota > Metazoa > Platyhelminthes > Trematoda > Strigeidida > Schistosomatidae > Schistosoma > Schistosoma japonicum. The sequence goes on along the minus strand of CM046062.1, from coordinate 34,888,409 downwards.
TAAGATGAAACAAACGCGTGGGTTCTTAGTAGCTTAATATGGTCCGCGATATGATACAGCTGAATTATCTAGGGTAGTCGGATTCTATGTCTGATTCCTTTAATAGTCTGTACAGTTGGTGAGAATCGTACTCTCTGATACTTGTACTTCGATCGGATACCATGATTTGTTCCTTCCCAACCGACAGCTATTCCAAAAGACTAGACTTGTAAGAAAATTATGTTGTGGAGCGAAAATACGAGACGAGACTGGCAAATAAAGTTTATATATCTCACATTTGGAATTGAATTAATTGATGAAAGTTTACAAATTAATCTTACGAAGAATTCAATACAACGTTTTTCGCTTGATTAAATGAACGATTGTACTTTTGGGGATTTTGAATCCCCAACAGATATCTCAACTACGCCGCAAGTGACACGAGCTGGCAAAAGACAAACAAGCTTTCTGAACCTTCGCCGAGATTTTGTTGAATATTGACCAACTAGGACTGATCGGACCTTCAGCATAAGTAAAGTGATTAACGCACTCAACTACTAAACTTCACGTGACAAGTGTAGACGATTTATGCGGACCAGTAATGAAGTAACATCTTGCATCTAGAGGGAGAGAAGCGTATCCCAGACAGACAGACATACAGATACAACGCAGAACTTCGTACGTACGTACATCAGTTCAGGTTGCCATACCACATCAGCACAGAGACGCAACTGTCAGTTCAAATCTAAGAGTGATAGCAATAGTAGAAGTATTAGCAGTAATGCAGAAGATTAGGGAGCGAAGATATGATTCGAAAAGTATAATTCAGTGAGATAAATTTGAAAGGAGAAAGATAGAGAATTCAGAAGGTTAGATTTTGAGAGAACACAAAGAGTGGATGAACCTGCGCCATTGCAAACGATTCTGAGCCATGTCGTGCAAGGTCTCTAACCACTGATGACTTTTGTCTCGCGAACCCCAATCACGCAGCCTACATCTACCAACATGACTCAGTCCACTTGTCAGTGACTTCATCGATTTCTGCCATGTTTTGGTTTGGCCGCCTCTAGCTTTCTTCCAACCTATTCCTACACCGCAAAACATAGCTCGTCGAAGCAGTCGATAGTTAGACATGCGTAACACATGTCCCAACCACCTAAACTGATGAAGTTTCAATACCTCATCTATTGATTTGCCATCCTTTCCTAGAACCCGCTTCCTAACGACAGCATTGCTTACTCGGTTGTCCCACGATACTCGAGCAATGCTTCAGAGACACCTATGGTCGAAGACCAGTAACCTACGAATGTCCTCTTCTCTTAACGGCCATGTTTCGCTACCGTATAGTAGGACAGAGCGAACTGCTGCACGGTACACTCGTCCTTTGGTTAGCAAGCGGATATCTCGCCTGCGCCATAAGTGACGCAACTTGGCAAAAGCCAATCGAGCTCTCTGTATCCGTGCTGAGGTTTCGTCAGTCACCAGGCCATCAGCACTGATGAGACTCCTCAGATACGTGAAGCGATCTACACGCTCGACTGCTTCACTCCCTATCACTAGTTCAGGTGCCGATACAACCCAATCCTGAAGCAACATTTTGCATTTCGAGGGGGAAAACCGCATCCCGAACATGCTTGCATTGTTGCTCAGGGTAGTCAGAAGACTCTGCATTTTGTCAGCGTCTTCACCAAATAGGACTATGTCATCAGCATACTCTAAGTCAGTAAGCGAGGCTCCTGGTAGAAAGTCAACTCTTGAAAAGTCAGACGAAGATAAGGTTATATCGAGAAGCATGTCTATGACAAAATTAAACAAGAATGGGGAAAGTGGACATCCCTGACGGACACCACTTGAAGTGAGGAATTCCGATGACAGTTCGCCATAAGCTCTCACTCGACCTGTAGTTTTAGAAGTAGAAAGCTTGTATAAGGTTAATGTACTTCTTTGGTACACCTTTCAATGACAGACACTGCCACAGAACCTCACGATCAACAGAGTCGAACGCCGCCTTTAGGTCCAGGAAGACAACCATTGTAGGACACCTAAATGTGTGTCTGTGTTCTAGGACCTGTCGCAGTGTGAAGATGTGGTCTATACAGCCACGTCCAGGTCTGAATCCAGCCTGGTTCTCTCTAGTCTGCTCTTCATGAGCTCTAGTCAGGCGTCTAAGTATAATCGAGGCTAACAATTTAGAAACTATATTAGTCAGACTGATTCCCCTGTGATTGTCACAAGAAGACTTTTGTCCTTTCTTATGAAATTGGGACAATCAGGGATTGAGACCAGTCAGATGGTATTACGCCCAGTTCCCAAACATGCTAGTATGGTTACTGAGGGCATTCAGGAGATTGCATATTGTCAATGTCTTTTCTGAATGACACTATGTTGTCCGCATATTCTAAATCAATATGTGCACTTCATGGTAAAAGGTCGATTCCTGCGAGGTCAAGAAAAAGTATAACTTCCAGGACACCTATAAAGAAATTAAGTAGAAAGGGGGATAAGGGACAGCCTTGACGAGAACCACTTGAAACTGACAATTTACGTGAGGATTCGCCGTAGGCTCTAACTCAACCAGGTGTTCGAGAAGACACCCTTCTTAAGATTTATGTACTTTTGAGGTACATCTTTTAATGATAAACACTACCATGGAACTTCTCGATCTAAGGAGTCAAAAGCTCCTTTCAAGTTAAGAAATAGTTATTCTTGGACATTAATACGTCTACCTATGTTCTAGGATCTGATGGGAAGTAGATATCTGATCAATGCATCATTGATCAGATCTCAAATCGGACTGGTTTTCCCGAGTGTGATGTCGCATAGCTGCCAACAAGCATTGGATGATTATAAAGGCTAATATTTTAGACGATTCGTTAGTTAGGCCGATTTTTCCGTGGTTATCATTAAACGATTTTCATCCTTCCTTATAAAATGAGATCAGCGATTAATACAAGTCATATGGGATTAAATCCAGCTCCCGAACACAAGCTAATATATCAGTCAAATTACCAGTTAAAACTGAGTAGGAGAGACTAGTGGCAATTTCCATTAAGGTAGTCTGGGGATAGTCGGTAAGTGGAGAGAAGCTGGAGCCCAGTTGAACTGTTCATGGAAGTGTTTCATCCATCAATCTAACCTCTTGAACTGGGTGGATCATGGAACCATCCTTTTTCGAAATGGTCTCGCTAACAGCCGACATTCTAATAGTGGCTTCCTTGAGTCATAATAGTTAACTGGTATTAAATATTGCCACAGCCGTTTCTGTCACATTTGCTTTTTTGCTCACCACTGCTCACGACCCATGCGTAAACTGTTTGTTACTTTACGCTTAAAATGTCCTTACTCTTCATCAATCTCCAAGCCTGCCGGAATGAGTTTCCGGGTACCTATCGGGTCAGTAAAAGTTCCCGAAAACCACTGACTATTCGTTGTCCTTTAAATTCGGCTGGATGCAGATGTTTGCTGCTGTACTTACAGTTATTTACTCCCAGTCTCATCAGGATGAATCTTCTCCCGATCATCGATTAAGTGATGATCTAAGTCATCTTTGAATAAATTTTTGAGATTTTTTTTTCATGAACAGATATCCAACGGGTTATCCTGTTATGATTATCCTGTGTCCGATAAAACGTATGGAAATGTGTGCCATCACTGGGGTATGATCAGAGTCAAAACTTGCTTTGCGGAATGAGTGAGTCCTCTACGGGGCCTCTTCAAGGATGGTTGATAACGATATGGTCTACTCGTGTCCATCGTCGTGTTTATGCTGGAGACCACTGGGTTAAACAATCTCTCCCTACATTTAGAGTTCATTCTTTCGAATAAGCGGTAATCGAAACATGACCGAATGAGACGGTTTCCAATATCCGTTCGTTGAACTGGGATGCCGAAAAATTCACCTAAGTATATTTTACCTTGACTTAGGCGTTAAAATCCCCTGTTATAATTATATCTGAATTTAGGTTTTTAAAAGAGTTAGGTGGACTTCCAGTGGAACTCATATTTTATTCCAGCAGAGCTGCAGTCGGTGAATCATAGGCAGATGCTACAAAAGGGCATAGGCATATGTGTTTGTCTTTTCGAATTATTACTGAGGTAATTAGGTAAACAGCACATAAGCGGCTGTCGACAAGAATTCGTTCTATCCTGCTCTCACAGTGTCATACTTACACCGCTAAGGCCACAAGAAAACACTGTCAGATATTTAGATAAACGAAGAGTAAGTAGAGTTGGTTCTTGGTGTTGATTGGGTGATGATTGATATGATAGTGTTCGCATTTTAAAAGCCCCAATGTGAAGAGTCCGGTTACAAAAGAGCATTAGCACGAGTGGTACGTATAGGAGAAAGGTGAAGATTAAAAGTGAAAAGAATACTAGAGGAAGAAGAGATTTGGTCGTTAACAGGGTTACCTGGAGCGTTGGTAGAGGTATGAGGGAAGTTATCACTTCCTGGTTATATACATGAGAGGGCTCTTCTTATTTAAGTGCCTGAGAAAAAGTTGTATTAGAAGTCTTGTCGACTTGTAGCCGTAACCGTAGTTCCCAAAAGACGATTGCATGAAGAGAATCACATACAACTCTCTTAATAGTGATATTTGATATATAAGCTCCACACTTGTAAAGACGATACTACTTGAGTTGCGTGAGGTGTGAATTCTCAGGGCCAACCTTTCTAACCTCGTCACTCATTCTGAGAAGGTAGTGTCACTATCATCCTACTTGTGTGAAGAAAACACTTTACTGCTGTCACAGATCTGTACAACTGAGAGTACAACTTTGCTCTGACTTTGAGCTTGCAGATTTTCGGTTTACTGATCTTCAGTGGACATCCCTGTATTCAAGCTAAAATTACTTAATGAGGTCTGATCATCTGCTGACATAATCTTAGAGATGCTTACAGTGAAATCTTGGGAACTAAACAGTTATAAGCCGTAGGCGCAAGCAGTAGTGATCATCCTTCCTATTTCGTTAAATGTACTTAAAGATGATCAATTTCTTAGAACTAGCTTTGCAATCTGACGGAGCAGAAGTTGATTTGATTATTCAGTAAAATGGGGGGGGGCATTAATGTCTCCAACAATCGTACTCAACATAGAGAAGTTCTGTAGCACTATTTAAGATGACAGGAATGTAAATGAAGACTTAACATTTTCAACTAGTGGTTGACAACTCGCATCTTACTAGGATCACCAACAACTGTGTTAACATAAGACTATTAGAGATTAACCTCTAAACTTCATGAAGCTGATAGTAGTGGCAACTTGGAGTTAATCATTACCATAAAAGGAGCCTTTGCATAGTTAGGAATATGACCATATGATCAGTAAGGTGATATTCACACTTTACTATCGAAAAATACATGGAAAAATCAGTTTATGCAAACTGTAGTACACTCATACTAAAAACCCAAACACAGTAAGAAACAGGTAGATATATTTTCAGCTAAGTAAACGTGTGGTTCATGAAACTTATTTCGACAATAATTAGGGGACTAAATGATCATAAATGACTGTAACTCTAAAACCAAGAATGGATGGCAAGGATGGTAAAATTTCAATTTTTCTATGAAGACTTGTCAAGCTACCTTGGCCAAAACTGTTAAAGCATGATTAGAGTGGATAATCTAATAATTAAAAGTCAAGCTGTATAACTGGTCGCTACACCATGGCTTTTAAAGAACAGTGAAGCATCAGACCTACCGTGGATGATGCTGATGTAATATAAGTAACCATTAAGAGGAACAATAATCTAGATATCTTTGAAAACAGAACATTTGAAGCAAAAGCAAAGTTGTGACTTGGACGTACTATGAGGTGAGTACATAATTAAGACCATTAAACTGATAATATGTATAAGCTAGACGCAGTGCTTACGTTATTTGTGTTCTGAATAACACTATAGGCAAAAGCCGAGTACATACATGTAGTACGAATGTACATGTGACCAAAAAGCTAAGACACAATAGAGATTAAAAACTACCTAATACACGTTTAAATGAAGTTCATCAGTAAATACTAACACTCAAAAATCAGAACACTGGTAATCTGGCAATGACAATGCTAAAGACAGTATATTACATAGATTTAATTGGTAATAACGACTTAACTAAAGATAACTGACCCTTTTTAAGTGATCCTCTAGGTCGTTTTGAGTAATAGGGGCTTGAGATTTTACTACTTCTTCAATACAAGTTTCTGGATCAGGCTTCCAACCATATAACCGATCGACTTTATTGAGAGCTACTATGAAAGGTGTTTTGCGTGAACGCAGTATTTTGATCGATTCCTTTGTCTGTTCTTCTAGTCCATGCATTAAATCAACGACTAGGATAGCAATATCACATAAAGAGGACCCACGAACACGTAGATTGCTATACGTAAGCACAGTTAATCATACTTAAGTATTTACCTGAAAGACTCATGACCAGGAGTATCAATAATAAGCAAACCTGGTATACGCAATTCGGAAGGATTCAAATACGGACACATCTGCGTTGCTGCCACTATATTTTCAAGTGGCACATTAGTTGCACCGATTTGTTGAGTGATTCCACCGGCTTCTCTATCCTGAACGTGAGTATTTCTCAGTTTGTCCAAGATTTTGGTCTTTCCAGTATCAACATGACCCAATACACAAACAACCCCAGCTCGTAGATTAAGTTCACTGCGCTCAGATTCACACATTTCATGACGTTCCTACATTTATAAGTAAAAAATGTGACAACTACCTTTATGCGTATTTTAGCCAATTCTATCAATCTAGCTTTCTCCTCTTCAGGTAAGTCATCATCGTTAGCAACCGACGTTTCTACCTGATCAGAATGGCTAGGTTTCTGATCAATGATTAAATAATCTTCAGTTTCTTCAGAACTTTCTTCACTTGGAGATTTCAAATTAGTATCAGCAAGCATCTCCCAACAACTTAACTCGTCACTTGACATTTCAGGGTTTTCAGCTTCAACTACTTGTGTTTCTACAATATCTTCCTCCTTTTTTACTTGTGTAGTTCTCTTTTTAAGTTTTCCATACTGAGGTCTTTTTTTAACTTCAGACTTATCATCTGGAATCCCGATACCACGGGCCTGTAGTAACTCCATTACCTTGCGCCTATCCTCTTTTTGTTTATCAGTCAGCAATTTCCCTTCCTCCTTTAGACGCTGTTTGCGCTCCTTTTCCTTTAGCTTTTTCTTTAGCTTGAGTTCTTTTTCCCTAGCGATAAGGGCCTCTTCCTCCAGACGTTCTTTTTCAAGACGTTGGAATTCTTCTTCTTGCTCCCTCTTTAACCTTTCTTCCTCCTCCCTTTGCCTTGCTAGATCTTCTTTGATCTTCGCCACGTGTTTTGATATTTTTTTCTCTTTAATATCATCTTTAGTCTGCTTTTGATCCTTGGTAGGTTTCTTTTTGTCTTTTTTCTTAGCTTGACTGGCAACTGTATCTTTCTTGCCGTCGCCAACTATTTTGTTAAGAACAACCTCCTCAACTTTTTCAGACATAGTTCCATGCAAGCAATTAAGATTAATGTGGCCAAACCAAGCTAATGAACAATCCAAAAACCCACGGTGCGACAAATCCGAATATACCGACACATTACTAGGTCAATTGATCAACAGCCAATACATATGTGTGGGACTGAATAAGATGATAGAAATTAATCTAACTATAAAAGTAACTGAGATTTTAACAAAGAGTTACTTGTTTATCATGATCATGATTTTTTTCCTAACAGTTGTTCATAGTCTGACTGAAGGAATCCTTAAAGATCTAATATCTAGTGTTGGCTAATCGATGGGTTTGAACTTATATTATGATGTTTGTTGCGACAAATAATCCCCTAAATAAAAAGCTACATAGGCTTTTGCTATGGAGGCTTACCATCCGCCTGTCAACAAATTAGAAGTATATTGTAATGGCGAGTCGCATCATCTGTGAATTTTTGTTTGCTTTCAGTATGGTTGCTGTGTCAAATATTCGGATGCGCTTCATTTTTTTGTATGTGCAAGGTTTTACATACTTTGGTGACATTTTCTGCATTTTAGATAAAGCGTGTTTCGTAACTTATTGACCAAATGTCAGTGTGGACGCTTTGTCATTTTGATATGTTATTAGTTGCAAGATGACAATCCTTTCACTGAAAGTAGCATTGTTAAATTTATTACATAGTTCAGAGTTTCTTCAGTTGATAATGTCCTTTTTCTGTTAATTTCACTGTTATTGTTGACCTGTAGAGTCTACTGTTGCCCCTAACACCATTGTTTGTACTGCACATTTCTTTGTTGATATTTGTAACAAAAAGTTAAACTGCATTGTTTAAGTTAATGTTAGTGCGTTGTACAATTTGTAACGCTGGATTCTTTTGGTCCAAATATATATATCTATCGCAACTTCATTACAAACTTATTGATCATACGCATAATTGGTGATTGTTGTGCTTGCGAAAGTCTTGTTATTGACAAAGATGGAATTACTGACAAGATATACAGTTATTGGACCTAATGAGGTTACAAATCTACCAGTATAAGTTGGTCACAACAGACCTGCATTTTCTTCTCAAACTGTCGTACAAGACAAACGAGTAGAAAAAGGGGGAAGTGACAAAAACTTTGGGCAGCTAGGCGCCTTTCTACTTTGTTTACATGATTTTTTTCATTTTCTTCTGTGGACGTATTTTCTCCACTTTTCCTCTGTATTTAAAACTGAAATACTCCCGGTATATGACCACGTTACGTTTGTCGTATAACCGAAGCAACTTCTAACGATTTATAGCTGCAGTTTCCTATTGGGTTCGTGTAGACCCTAAGACATACCAGCCAAAAGATAAAACCGAATGCATTAGACACTTGTTAACATTCACTTGAAAGCATGGGATGTTGAGCACCTTCTGGGCAAAATATGTAAAAATGCATGCGTGATAATAAAAAAGCTGTTTTGATTTGATTCTTTTGCCAAAAACATAAGCAAATACGTTATGAGTAGGAAATTAAGAAAAAATCAAAAGGTGTAATAATCATTCACGTGGTCTGATAATCGTACAGTTCTAAGATTCTACGTGTAGCTCTTGGTGTTACAGGGCACGCTGAAGTTTCTTCTTGCCTGTTTGTCGTTGGTAGCTTCCTTGATGTCAAGTTTCGGAGGTATTGTTGCGAACTTGACATTATGTGGTTTGCCTTCTGGATTAGATGCTTTGAGGTGGTTGATATTGACGTTACTATCGTGGCCACGTTTATCGATAGTATAGTACACTGACCCTAGCTTCAAGATCTTTTAAGGCTCTTCATAGGTTCTGTAGAGAGGTCTGCGTAGAACATCATGATGTACAAGACGTGTGTAATATGTTTTAAGGCCTGTTGAATGAAACCATCTGTTGATTGCTGTCGGGTTTGAACTAGCTTAACTTAACGCACTGCATTTTTGAACCAATTTACGTAAGAGTTGAGATCCAGGTTTGCATAGGTGGGAGCGATTTTTATGAACTCACCTGGTAGTCGAAGTGTTGTTCCGTAGACTCCTTCTGCAACAATACACCCAACATGTGATTTTACAGTACTGGTAATTCCTAGTAACACTAATGGTAAAGCGTCGGCCCACTGCGAAATGCTCGTAGCTGAAAGTGAGGCTTTCAATTGTCGATTAAATTTTTTCACCATGTCGTTGGATTGTGTGTAGTAGACGGTTGTTCTAAAGTGCGTAGTTTCAGAGGGTTTTGTCAGAAAGTGAAACAATCCAGAGTCAAACTGATGTCCACGGTCTGTCGTTATTGTAGATGAACTACCAAAGTTTGCTATCCATCGTTCTACGAAAGCAGGAGCGATCATTTCACTAGTGATGTCTTTGAGTAGAATCGCTTCTGGCCATCGTGTGAATCGGTCCATACATGTCGAAAGATAAGAGAATCCATTTGATTCTGATAAAGGTCATACCAGATTAAGGTAGACGTGATTGAATCGAGTGTTGGGAATGGGGAAAGAGCCAAGTGGGCATTTATTATGCTGGGTCACTTCGTTCTTCTTGCAGGCCATACAAGAGCATTCTCATTCTTTGATATTCTTGTTCCTTTTTGGCCCTTCAGAATCTCTAAGTAATCAGCTTAGTCGTAGATAGAACTTCAGAATTAGAGAGATTGTGCAATATGTCGAAGATAATGCATCCACAACTCTTGAGGACGATTGTAGAAAAATCACAAAGTAAAGCCATCTTACCTTTTCCAATCGTTATTGTTTGGATCTTGAGTGCTTTTGTGAATAACTCATGATGAAGATTGTTGTTTTCATTTTGAAGTCCAGCTAGCGAATTTTTGGCGTTAGATGAAATGTTGAAAATGTAGTACAGCGTAGTGCATTTACAAACAGCTGACGTCCAAAAGTATTGTATCTCAATTCGATATCTTGCAACCGTCTAGAGAAGAATGCCAAAGGTTGCCAAGCTTGGTCTATCCGTTGCTGTGGAACTGCGCCAATGGCTAAGTCATATAAACCATCAGTGATAATGACAGGAGCTGCAGTATGGTGATGTGTCAGCATAGTTGTATTGACTATTGCTTTTTTTGTTGAAGTTAAGGCTTTCCTTGACTCTGCATCCATTGTGGTTACCTTTTTATTTCCACTAAGTTGATCCGTCAGTGGTTTTATGACAGATGTAAAGTTGGGTATAAATCGCCCTTAGAAGCTTACCAATCCATAGAAAGCTCAAGGCTTCTTAATGGTGGTTGGTACCGGATATTCCAGAATGGCTACTACCTTGTGTTTTTGAGGTTATACGCTATTAGTGTTAATTGTATGACACAGGAGGTTCAATGATGTTGTTCTAATTTGACATTTCTGTACATTTATTATAACTCCATATTGATGCAGTCGTCCAAAAGCTGTTTCTAGATGTTTCATATGTGTTTTTTTAACTGGTCATACTATCAAGCTATCGTCGAGGTATGGATGTATATAGTTATGTCCCCGGAACACATTATCAATGTAACGTTGAAATTTCTATGATGGATTTCTTAAGCCAAAAAACATTCGCAGGAATTCGTAGAGGCCGAATTTGGCTACGATAGCTTTTTTAGGTATGTCATTCACGGCAATCTGTATTTGATTGTACGCCTTTACTAGGTCAGTTTTTGGTAATACGGTCATTCCCTTCAAGGTGGCCGTTAAATCATGGATATGTGGTAACGGGTAACGATCAAGCGGAGTTTGGGCGTTGAGACGTCGCTAATCACCGGTGAGACGCTAAACACTGCCATGTATTTCCGGGACCATGTGTATTGCAGATTACTATGGGCTACTGGATGGGTTGACTATTCCCAGGTCCATCATATGATGAATTTATTTTTCTCAGTCCTTAATTTTTCAGGTTCTTGTCACGATGCCTTCTAGAAAACAGGTTAACCTGTAGTAGTTATGTGATGTGTAACATTGCTGGTCGCACATGATAATTTTGACATCGCCTTATTAAGATGTGTATTCTTGCCAAGTAATGATTTAAAATAGGGGTTGATTAAATTTTTAAAACGAAGAGGACGAAAGCTACAACCTTAAAGAGTGGTTAATGGAACGTACTTCTTTGTGCTGCTATCCACTGGTATCTTTTTGCTAGGTTCAACAAATAAGTTGTAGTGGTTCACGCAAATCTATACCTATGATAGGTATTTTTACATCGGCAGTGACGAAAATCCAGTGTAAGGGTTAGCGTAAACTCACATTCAAGTTGACATATCTTTTGTTGTATGTGGGTACTTCCTTTACATTGACTGTCTGTGGATTTGATACAGCTAAATGTTGGCGATCAAACAAAGTTGCAGAAAAGATGTTGATTTCTGCGCCAGTATCGACGAGGTAGCGAACCTTAGTTATCATATCAGTAATGAATAACAGACGGCTCTCTCCACCGGCTGCGGTTTCCGCTAAGGCGTGACAGCAGGGTAATTTCACAATGCGTCAACCGCAGGTTTTTGGCTGAGACTACAACTGGGGTCTGAACACTTCTTTAAATCTTTTCCATAGGTGTTATGATACCAACACCAATATGAGTTTTCCGTTTGTTGGGGTCAATACGAAGATCTTCGAGAACTTCGTTGTCAAGAATCTTTTGGTTGGTGTCGTTTCTGTAGGTCGAGGAAACAAGAAAGAGTACTTCACAATTTTGTCCGTTTGTTTCCGGTCCCGTGAGGGTGTTTTTTAACCGAATAAACCTGATTGTGGTGATCTCTAGGATCCGATCAGCAGATGAATCTAGTTCAACTACTGGGTTGTTTTTAAATGTTACCATGACTGTTTGTACTTGTTGTGGCAGTTTTGATAGGAAAAGTTGACGGAAGAGACGTTCGTCAAAGTGAGTTGACAAATCACTTCTCTCATGCTCGATAACATTTCAGTCGCCGAACCGTCAACAAGCTAGATGGTGTGAAACAACTCACCGAGACGTTGTCTATTGGACAAATCTCGAAGCCGAAAAATGAGCCTCTAGAGTTGGTCATAAAGTTCAAGACAGTTGGGATTGGAAAAGAAAAGGGTGGCGTACCTGTTTAATTCACGAAGTAGTGATCTTGCGACGGCGAGGAATTGATCGCGTGGATCTGTCACACTGTGGTCTCGAAATTTGACTTTTGCTTAGCAGAACAGAGCTTCTATGTTTTTCGCTTAGAAGGGGATGAGCCGAAAGTTTGAATACATGGTGGTTTAAGCCTACTAAGCTTCAGAGTCTGATCAGTCATCGTTAAAGTACCCGTATATGCAAATACAAAAGAATAGTGAAAAATAGACGAAAAAATAATTAAAACAGAAATACTCTGTTAAAAACTATAAACAGGAACGAACTCACAGTAATAATAGTGTCCAGATCACATTATGCTCACCAACGAAGTGCGCCCGTTATATAACCTAGTTACGTTTGTCATATTACCAGAGCAACTTCTAACTACTGAATCCACTCGTACGAATAAGAATAAATCAGGTTATGAGGGATGTAGGGGATGTTTCATTTTGATCGTGGGTTGAGCGTCAATGGAATAGCAGCTTCTGGAGTGGCTTACTAGGGAACTAGTTGCTTTCCACGTAGTATCGTATTGTGACCTGGTGATGCGTGACCAACCGCCTTCAACTAGTCGTATCCACTAAGACAAGAGCCTACGCAACTATTTATTTAGAGGATTATTTGCGCTATAGAACAAAGTCCCTCCTCCATTTTTTCGCTGTTACAGGTGAATTTTACTTTTTTCTTAGTAATTTTTTTGATTTCACCCTCAAGTTCTATATTACAGTAGTTCCATACACACACATATAATTCCGTTGTAAGTGAATAGAACTAATCTACTGTTTACAAATAACAAACGTTTTTCGTAATAGCTAGCATATTAAAAAACAAGGTACAAGGAATAGTGTATTTTTGGAAATATGAAACACGAGTGCACAGTATCTCTTGATGAGAAATGTTCCCATCATAACAACTTCATTCACATTGATGTAATTTTAATAGTCAAACGAAAATGTTCAAGGCCTGTTGATGTAGACTTGTAAAAGTCATAGAAAAATTAGTGATGCCATATGAGGAATACTGTTTATTTTCAAGTTAATGGAAATTCACTGTTGCCTGGTGAATAATTAACAGTGTTGCATCGGATATGCAAACGATTAATATAAGTTGATGATTAAAATAATAAATATACGGGCACTAAAAAATGCACAGTATGGCAGCTTACAACTATTTTACTCTTGTTCCTTGTTAATTTATTCTATTACAAAGGTTGCGAAGATTCCATATAAGACCTAGTAACGACCAAAACTGCTGATATCAGCATTTCAAAACTGAAAATCGTTTTAGTTACGTTGACAGTATACATATTGTATGGAGCAGCGATTTAACTAACATTCTAGTTAACTGATAGCATTCACTTTTAACCCAACACGATAATTTAAACTTTCACTAATTGGATTATGACTGCTACTGGTTCTAAGAGCGTTTCGGGAACCCGTATCTACACGAGTAAATAACCTGGAAATCTTCTTTATTTCATCAACCTTTAGATTGGTTGTCAACACTATTTCCATCAATATCTCGATATCCAGGTGACGTAAGGTACTCTGTTGTTTGGGACACCTGGAAGAATTCCTGTCGTCATTCATAGGCCTGTATGATAAATATACCTTCAAAAATGATTAACATCAAAGTAGACTCGACCTTTCTATGTTGACCAGATCCTTTGAGTTGAAATACTCGGTTACTACCAGCCATTGTGTGACTACGCAATATCTAATTATTCAGATTCGTTGCAACTTGATTCTCTACCCAACCCTTTTGCTAGTGGAAATATCTCAATTGACGTAATACACATACTTGTACAACAATCACAATTATCTGCGGCTTGCTGAATAGAAACAAAGTCTAATAAAATAGGATTATCATTAAAATACAAGGTATTAATAGTAACATTTCTCCTGGATCTATTAGACAGAAAGGCTAACAACACCAAATGTGGTTGCTTACACGAACGGAAATGAACTGAACCAAACAGAACAAATGACTGACGATACCAATAGGCAACCAACATTAACAATTGTTGTATCTGTCTCACCTAAATCTGTAAAAACTATTGAACTATGTTACGCCTTTATTGTAAGTGGGAGACTAATTGGCTTCCAGATTCAATGGAATGACATTGCTTTATAGCTAAAATTAATAGGCCGACTTTTTATCTTATCTTTAAAAAAACTGGATCAATAGAAATAAGCCAAATGGCTTATACCATCAGTAGAGCTAGTTTATTTGCAGGATCGTTGAGTTGGCCTACTTCTTGTCATATATTAAGTGGCGTGGTCCAGCTGACTGACATTCGTAATGTTGCACCGCCCGATGACTGGACCACCCTAACTTTGGGGCCAGGGCACTTGATTTATGCAAAACTGGGTACATTTAAGATGATGACAACAGGAAGTTGCAAACATCAACACACACTGCATGGCAACGAGTTCTGTGACTTATGTTAATTAGTGTACGATTGTCACAACCGTCTTTTACTTGACGTTTACAAACGAAATGATGTTCATCAAGCGTTCAAGGTGGACGATGAAAGGTGTGGTAGGGTTGGGTACTCTTGGTGGTAGTAGCAAATATTCAAGTGAGAACCTTGAAGGCCGAGGTGGAGAAGGGTTCCATGGGAACAGCAGTTGACCATGGGTCAGGCGGTCCTAAGTGATCCGGTAAATCGGAACAGAGACGGGGTGCCTGACATTGTCCGTTTTACGGGCTTTGTTCAGTATTACTGCATCAAAGTACAAAGTTGTAGGGCGCATCTCCCTGTAACGAAAGGGAATCGGGTTAATATTCCCGACCCTGTCCACGGAGATTGGTGTATGTTTCGGGCATTTTTTGTTCGGCATGCACCGAGCGCGGTAACGCAACCGACCTCGGAGATGTCGGCGAGAGTTCTGGGAAGAGTTCTCTTTTCTTTGTTAGGAGTGCATCCACTCCCTGGAATCGGCTTGTCCGGAGATAGGGGGCTAGCCTCCGTAAAGCACCACCCTTCTTGTGGTGTCAGGAACGCTCTTGTCGGCCCTTGAAAATCCGAGCTAGGCAGTATAATTTTCGTGGCAGGCCGTACCCATATCCGCAGAAGGTCTCCAAGGTGAACAGCCTCTGGCAATTGAACAATGTAGGTAGGGAAAGTCGGCAAATTGGATCCGTAACTTCGGGAGAAGGATTGGCTCTGGGGGCCGAGTCAGACAGGCCGAGATCAGATACGTGTCGGTCCAGTTGGGGGCTGGTTTCTTCTCTGCTTAGTGTTTCGTTCTACGATGCGCATTGTGGTGAGGTTACTGGACTCTGATCCGGGTAGATCGTGGGCGGTTTCAGCTGTTAGTGTTATGCAACTAGCAACGCGCGAGGACTTGTGCCACGTTGCGTCAAGCGGTTGTATTTCCATGGTCTGGCGCGCGACGGCTAACTCAGAACTGGCACGGACCAGGGGAATCCGACTGTCTAATTAAAACAAAGCATTGCGATGTCCACTGATTGGTTTTGACGCAATGTGATTTCTGCCCAGTGCTCTGAATGTCAAAGTGAAGAAATTCAACCAAGCGCGAGTAAACGGCGGGAGTAACTATGACCACCAAGTTATCTTACAGACCAATGACAACAGGTATTTGAGGTTATCCTCGATGTCCTTACTCACTTTTCATTGATACCTAATGATGGGTTATTAATTTTATTGATAAAGAGACGGTTTAATAAAAAACTGTAAAGTACTCGGAGCTCATCTCAACGGCTTGCACGCGTCGACTAAAAATGTCTCAATCGTGCTTGTCAGAACTTAAATAAACATATCTTTATTGGTGTAAATAAATTGTGACTAACAATTTCACACTAAATTTTATTAAAAATGAATATAAAAAAGCAGTTAATATTAACCACCAGCAAATGCAGGTTGGTCGTTACGCAAACATTTGCGCACTCCTAAGTGACGACTCTTTCGAGAACCAAAAAATCTTCTTTTATTTCTTTTTTTCGTTACATTGTTTTTGCCTTTTCAACCTATATATCCTCAATTTCTTGTTAGAGGTTCTTTGATTTTTTTTCATTTACTGACACTTTTTATTTCTTTCTTGTTATCAGCTTGCCTGAATATCATAGACTAGTTTAAAGAGGACTTTCGTAGCTTTCTGGTTATAAATCCTAAGAAAAACTTAAAGGATAGTGTGTCTTCTGCCGTTATCTACAGAATTAGATATGAATGCAATTGGTTCATAATGACAGCATTCAAAACTCTACAAGGCTACTCGTCTGACAGTAAATATTTAACAAGTAATGCATAATGTCCCTCGAAAACTTAAGGCAAATTGTAAGCTTACGGAGGCTAAATGTTAAGCACTGACTGTCATATAACTGTCTTGTCGGTCTGTAAGTAATGGTCACCTTGATGCCAACCTACATAACGATGACAAACACTGAGTGAATCACTTGTCCTTTTCGTGAGCATAACTGAATCTTTGCAACTATTGTGCTCAATATAACTTGGATAGTTACGTTACATCTTTATACCAATACAAGATAACGTTCACGTGATCGTTTATGGCCAGAAATATTGCAGTATATAGCTTTCATTACGCAAGCAGATTTGTAGCAACTTAGGTTGACTAGTTACCACTTGACTTCAAACCTTAGTCATGCGCCAAAACAATAAAGCCAAAGTATTCATTTACTTCCTTATTCTGCGTAGGGATTATATTTCCTATCACCTTATAATGAACTTTTGTAAGTATTGTGTGTTATGATGCGTGAAATTTTGGGGTAGGCTACCGAATGCCAATTAACGTGCCTAGTCGGAATAAGCAGAACACGAGTCGATAGACCAACCAGACAGAATTAATTGTATTTCATACATTTCTTTATATATACATTAAACCAGACCACACGGCCAACTAATTAGGAAATCAACATGAATACAGAACAAATAAAATAGTGGCAGTGAATAGGGATTACTGTTACACAGCCAATTAACTGTGGTCCATAATAAGAGACAATAGAATAACAGCAATTATGCTAAACGGGAGGATAGGGTAAGATGAAATCATAGAAACAAAATGTTTACTTTAAACAGTTAGAATAATTGAAATGGTGTTCTAAAACACAGTACTGAGTTTGTCACTCTTCTTTAATGATCTGGCATAACAGTGTGTTTGAATGATTACTATCGCGCTTCTCTGTCTTCTGTCCACGATGCATAAATAAGGGCTTATTCCCTAATAATCCGGTTCCTTCTGTCAGTAGAATGTGACGTACCAAGGCGTTAAAACCCTATATTACATTTAAGGAAGGCGGTTACGACAAACTTTAACAATGAAATTCCAATTCACGCAAACGACGTTTTCACTGTTAAGCATTTTAGTATTTACGTACGTTCCGTTCTATTTTAACAGAAGAAACAATAATCTTTGGTAATAGGTCTTTATTTCATATCGTGGACAGGAGACAGTTGGAGCGGGATACTAATCATTCAAACACACAATGTCCCTCAATATTCAATATAAGATAATAGGAAATATAATCCCTATAAAGAATAAGGAAGTAAATGAATACTTAAGCTTTCTTATCTACGTGTATACATAAGTTGAGAAATTAACTCTTAGCTAGTTAACTTAAGTCGCTACATTAGCTTCCTCCTAGAATTGACTTCCGTAGGAACGTCGGTTCGATCAGCTTAACTAATAAAATTATGGTGGTTCTGTCACTGTAGCTCAATAGATAATTACTAGCACATTCAGCACTTGACATTAGATCAACTGTAAACAGTCTTTTAGTATTCGACGATGCAACGTGGATTACATTTACTTTTAGTACTGGTTATCGAATATTTAAGGTTTATATTCTCCCACAAATGATAATTGGATACTTGGACTTAAGCTCCTTTTGGTGACCAGAGCTTGGAAAATAAGAGTAAAAAAATGAAACAAGAATATCTGAGGAAGTACCGCGAGCGGGCTACCCAACACCATGGTGGTGAGGTACGATTTTCCCATGCTCTGTCCGGTTATCAGGTGTTTACTCACCTGCCTCTTGAGGCGCCCTCAAATCAAAATGAAAGAAGAAGTCTACTTCAAAAAATATTGTTGAAAACTCCATCACACCTAAATAATTGCTCCACTGTTTGTATAAAAAGTTAAAATACAAAAATAAAATGTACAATTATAATTGATAAGTCTTCGTTTCTATGTAAGTGTTCGGTTTCCAGACTAGTTTGGAACCTGGAAGAAACTAAACATGGTGTAGATATCTGTGCATGCAAATGCATTAAAAAAATGTATATCAATTTAATTGAAATATATATATATAAGTGCTTGAACTTGCCAGGAGTCAGACTGAATAGGCTACCTTGAAAACGTGACAACCGCCTTTTATGACTGGGTTCGTAACGGTGGGTACTGATAGTAACCGTTAGGATGAAAGATTATGGTAAATACTTAGAAAAAAACGAATTACCGAGAACATAAGAGTGCTTAAGCCTATTAGGTTAAGGAAATAATCTGCGTTTTACAGATTACTCACTCGATGAGTGGTAGGCATGCAAGTCATAGTGAAGTTGTGCCTTCTAAAGTCAACTAATAAATGAGTAGATTTTAATCTTACAAGTGTGTAAGTTCTATTAGTCATGAGTGTCGGTAACAGTCGACCAACATTAGGTATAGTGCAGTGGTTCGAATGTCGATAATCTGAACGCAAACCATGCGATTAACCAAGAGAGTATAGGCTTTAGTTAGGGGAAGTATTACTCCTTACCCATGTCTATGATAATAGTATGGATTTATAATAATTGTTTGTCTAAAGCTAACCGTGGAGAAATCGCACCACTTAATGATAATTTCGGGTCGGTTTATTAACCCGGTTTGTTAATAGTTTCATTAATTTTATCAATCATATTACGTGCATGCCAAGTCACGACAATGCATTATGATGATATCCTGAAACTGTTATGATTAACTAATCGTAGTGTTGATTTACGATAAACTAATTACAAAAAAAATTAGTTGGATTTTTTAGATATATATATATGTTTTTGTGATTCACGGATAGATGCATTTATCCGTTTAAGAATTCACGCTGCCTGATTATATTATTATTTTTCGGTCAAGAAGTAATTGTTTATTTAGGATTATTTTTAATGTTAAGTTCTGGAGTTTATTAGACTAATAAGTACATGACAGTTTAGTCATTATATCGTGACAAAAACAATTAGAACTAAAGACAGCCGAGTCACTATGGAGTGTGATGTTTCCTGAAAACAACACACTTTTTCATAGTAGTATGTTGTTGTATCAAGTTATTAACAATGCATATCTCAAGTGGAAAATGATTTTAGTATTAGTCTAAGTAAAAATGAGTACATGCTAAATAGTGGTGTGTTTAGTAAATCAACTTGTAGAAACAGTGAAACTCGCCTGGGTTGTTTCGGAATTCATCGTTATTGTCGGGGTTCATTTGTGTTATTTATGGTAAATATTGTCTACTAATAGTGAGGAACCTAGAAAAATGATTAGTTCTACAGGCGAAACTTGCTCACAACACTCACCCTGAATTAAAGATTCTGTTTTTTAGTGCCTTACCTACCGTTGATAGGTTTGCGGCTTACAGTACTCAACGAATTGTTTAATAATATATTGCTTAAGTACAATTCATTTTACATATACAAAAAAAATTGACTATATCGTTCATATATCAAAAAACAAAATCCGCGTGGAAATGTGTAGAATAATAGTTAGGACTTACTACTAATTATTTTTAATATTTCTTCGACAACGTCGATATAGAGCAAAGCTGGAAATTATTGTTTATTTTATCTAATTTTTAAAATTTATATCTACAAACTCGAGATTTCAGACATTACGTGATTACTCTTTAGACTGAACTTAAAAACGTGGGCATCCCTGTCTGGACAATCGGTTTTGCCCATCTAACGCTTTTAGCCACTTTTATAGCCTTAACGTTTTCACTTTTTATTTCCGTGTTGGTTTGGTCGGGCAAGCGATCTAACAACACGTAGGGAGGTTCATTATCTTGATAAGCCGGTTTTAGCCTATCAATACTTACTGAGTCAATGTTTCCTTGCTTCTGAATTACAAAATATTTCGGTTTTCTTGAAATAACCTTAAATGGAACTTCGAAAGAAGGGCTAAGTGGTGCTTTTATTTTATTGGTCCTGAAACATGGAAGCTGTTTTAGTTTGAAACGAGAGCTTTTAGTTGACAGTAGGTTTTGTACTTCTGGGTCATTTTCCTGTCTGTCTCTCATAGTCTCGAAATTTATTGTTGACTGTTGTATTACATTTATTTCTAATCGAGATAATGCATCTGCCGCCTGGTTGTCTTGACCTTTTACGTGACGTATATCACTAGTGAACTGTGATATGTAATCGAGGTGTCGGACTTCTCGAGGTGAGTATTTATCGGCTTTCGCTTCCAATGCATTGGTTAACGGTTTATGATCCGTATAAACTGTGAATTCCCTGCCTTCGAGCATATGTCGGAAATGCTTGATGGTTAGGTAGATTGCGAGGAGTCTCGACCGAAGGTAGAATATCTCGTCTCTGCTGAAGCAAGTTTCTTGGAGAAGAATGCGATCGGTTTCTAGGCGTTTTTAACTAGTTGGTTAAAAGAACCGCCTACGGCTTTGTCTGAAGCATCTACCATCAAAGCGAATGGGTGATGAGAATTTGGATAAGTTAATGTATTTGTTCAAGCAAATTTATCCTTTAACTGCTTAATAGCTTCGACAGCCTCAGAGGTTAGTTTGAATTCCTTCGGTTTTCTTTTGAGCAAATCCGTCAATGGTTGCATTATTTGTGCACAACCGGGTATGAATCTGCGATAAAAGTTTATTAAACCTAGAAAACTTCGAAGTTGTGTTAGAGAGCTTGGTATAGGGTATTGTTTAATAGTGTCTACCTCTTGTTTGATTGGTGTTATTCCTTCAGGGCTTATGGTATGCCCAATGAATTCTAGTGTTTCTACATCGAAAACACACTTACTTTGATGAATGTTCATGCCATTTTGATTTAATCGTCCCAATACTGCTCTCACACGTTGTTCATGTGATTTTAAGTCCGGGCTGGCAATCAGTAAGTCATCTACGTAACCCTGAGAAAACGGCATATCTCGAAGTAGATTATCCATAAACCTTTGGAATGTTTGTGCCGCATTCAGTAGGCCGAATGGCATGCGTACAA
Source organism: Schistosoma japonicum (assembly GCA_025215515.1). Taxonomy (NCBI): domain Eukaryota; kingdom Metazoa; phylum Platyhelminthes; class Trematoda; order Strigeidida; family Schistosomatidae; genus Schistosoma; species Schistosoma japonicum. The sequence goes on along the minus strand of CM046062.1, from coordinate 34,866,731 downwards.
ACTAGAATAATCCAAAAGGTGTTGTGATAGCTGTCTTCGGAATATCTTCCTCAGCTACTGGAATAATGTGATATGCTCTGACTAAGTCGATTTTAGTAAATACCTTTATATTCTGTAAATCATTCGTAAAGTCTTGTATATGTGGCATCGGGTACCTGTCTGGTACCGTTTGACGGTTAAGGGCTCTGTAATCCCCGCACGGCCTCCAATCGCCTTTATTTTTCTTTGGAACCATATGCAAAGGAGATGCCCACTGGCTATCAGATGGACGTATTATGCCTAGTTGTAGTATGTAATCGAATTCCACTCTAGCTATTTTAAGCTTATCAGGTGCTAATCTCCTGGGCTTAGCGAAAACAGGTGCACCTTCCGTTTTGATTATATGACATACTTTTAACTTAGTTTTGAAAGTCTGAGGGTTTGATTTTGTTAGGTTTGGAAATTTCGCGAGTATATCCTGGAACTTGTCCGTTGTTAATGGCGGAGTCTGTATTAAGTTTAGAGATGTGGTATTACTTTCTATGCCTTTTGTGAATTTCGAAGTTTGTTTTAGTGTCAAACGTCGTTTTTTAGTGTCAACTAGAAATTCATATCTCTCTAAGAAATCCATTCCTAATATTGCCAGATCTAGATCAGCTACAGTGAAAACCCAAGGAAATTGTCTTCTTAACCCCAAATCTAAAGTCAACGTTTTCTGCCCAAACGTGGCGATTTTAGTCTTATTGGCAGCTTGAAGTGTAACTGAGGAAGTTTCTCGACCCAGCTCGGTTTTATTCTTAGGAATGATACTAAGTGCAGCACCAGTATCTACCAAAAAGTTCAAGCCTGAATTTTTGTCTAGAACGTAAAATAAGCGACTGTTTAGGCACCTCTCCTCAGTTGTCGCAACCTGTGGAGGGGTTATTCGTTTCCCTGGTTCTTTGCAGTCTGTTTGGGCCAGGCGCATGGTTGGTTGCATCTGGTCGATTGAGCCCCGAATTTCCAGTGATACCAACAAAATTGTCCAGATTGTCTGGACCCTTGTGACCTGTTCCGTGATTTGGATCTCGATCGTTGTGGTGACCTGCCCCTATTTCTATCACTAGTTTGCACTTTGCTGACAGCCTCTGTGAGACTTTTAACACTCGCAATTCAGTTGTGCTATGACTGGATCATTTGTTGATTCCGCCTTTTGAGTATGATGTATCATACGTGATGTGGTTGGGGAACCTCTTTCCATTATTCGATCTGCAATCCGTGCTAAATGAGATAGAGAGGTGTCAGGATCTTGTGCGTGCAAACAGTGTTGAACTTAGCATGGGAGAGCTTGTATCCATCCTTGTTTTAGGACTGCTTCACCCACTGTGTTGTCACCCACTAAAACTTGAAGATGACGCAAAAACGATGATGGTGACCTACCACCTAATGTTTCTCCTTGGAAAAGCCTTTGAATTCTTTGTCCATCTGATAATGATAGACGATTCGTTATTTCTCGTCTTAGGATGGTGTATGGTTGTGGTGTTGGTGGACTTAAAATCAAGTCACAGACTTCTTCGGCTACTGAAGGAGATAGGACTGAACATAGGTCTCGATAGCGAACTCCTTCATATTTTATATTGTGTCTCATGATATAATGCTCTAGCTGAGCAAATTACGACTCAGGATCGCTACGATCGAATTCTGGAAGTCGAACTTTTGTAGTCATAACGGTGTCTATGTATACCGCTGACATATCCTCTAGGCTTTCAGTTGGGATTGAGTCTGACATGTTATGAACAATATAATAATGCAATAAAAAGAAACGGAAAATAATGAGTCTAATAGTAGTACCTAACAATAAAAAGTGAAATACTATATAATATATATATATATATACGTCATCTAAATTACTGCAAATAAAAACAGAAGGCTTATTTAACGTACAATAAAAAGTTAAATATAATGTTCAATACAGAGCTCACCAGTTTAATAATTAGGTACGTTCCGTTCTATTTTAACAGAAGAAACAATAATCTTTGGTAATAGGTCTTTACTTCATATCGTGGACAGGAGACAGTTGGAGCGGGATACTAATCATTCAAACACACAATGTCCCTCAATATTCAATATAAGATAATAGGAAATATAATCCCTATAAAGAATAAGGAAGTAAATGAATACTTAAGCTTTCTTATCTACGTGTATACATAAGTTGAGAAATCAACTCTTAGCTAGTTAACTTAAGTCGCTACAGCATTATCAACTTTCGCCAACTTCTGAAAGTGTATCGGAATAAATTAGGTATCATGAACGTGCTAACCAAATTCACAAAACGTGTCATCGTCTTCAATTACGTATCTAAGGATGTAAATGTAAAACTTTACTGCAAATCTATCAATGAAGGAGCCTGCGCAGGGAATCTAGGCCCTGCGTAAAACGCTTATTTGACTAGTTTTTCAGGTAGTTGAAAAATCCGTAAATGGTAATTTTATTTCTACCGAAATGAATTTGAAATAAGAAGTTCTTGTATGCCCAATAAATATACGAAGAGTAATTATGTGACTCAATGGACACCGTAAATAATGGTCAGAATTTTTAAGTAATGATAAAAGAAAAGGTCTATTCTCAAATCCTCTGAGCCAAAGGTAAAATTGTTTAAGTTTTAAATATCTTGACACATTGGTATGTAAACACAGATGTCAATAAAAAATAACTGCTAAGGAACTGAAGTGCCCAAATTAGGTGCACTTATGACGGTCATTTGCAAAGCATTACTCTCTTTGGTTGTTTGTTTGCCTGTTACTTCTCACAGATAATGAGCCATAGACCATGATCCTCCAAACAACTCTGTCCCGAGCTTCCATCTCGAGGTGTTCTTTTGCGCTATTCATTCCTTTTATGTCTGCCTTTGATTTCGGCTCAGTGTTTGCTTAGTTTTTATTCTTTGGCACCTACCCTACAAGAATTATGTTTATCTGTGTATATTATAACATTATCATCACCATTCACGAGAACTGGGGTGAATTCTGTATGACATTTCAGAATAAATTATGTTATTATTATTATTTAAAGTTTATGCTCACATCGCTACGCTATTTGGTGATTTCCGAAATGTGTGTCCTATCCACTTTTGGTTTGTTTTCCTAACTTCTTCCTCATTTAGAAGTTGATTTGTTCTCTACCATAGAAGGTAATTGTCGATGGGATCTAGCCAATGAAGCGGCGTGATATATATTAATCCCACCGCTCCAGATCATATTCATCACAGTAGCAGTCATTTTTTCTTTTCATGCACTATAAAAATGGAAGTCGTTAATTAACGTGGCTAATGTCCTACGTCTCTTGACTAACTTACTTCGTGAAAAAGTTTTAGTCTGGTCTCGAAAACTTGCAACCTGTGTCAAAGCATTGAAAATAACGCATCCAAAGCAACATGTAAATAGTGATTGCCTATTTCTAAAACAATAGCTCATCTCAAGCTTACATGAAATTATTTAACACCAAAGTCTTCGAATGATATTAGTTGTGGCGTGGAAATACATGATAATAAAAAGTATATATTTTGAAATGTCTTATAAAATCCATACCAGTTTACAGGCATGATGGTATTTATATAATAATAAAAACTGTTAACCAGTAAATTTCGGAAAAATAAGCACATTAGTAGAAATAAAATTTACAATATTAAAGTTTGCATGGTAGTAGCATGCAGTTTCAACAGTAATGCATTCTGATAGTTTTACAAATGACACGTTAGTATAATAATATTGTATCCTAAATTTGATTGTAGAATACATATCAGGTTATAGGCATTTTTAGGATAATAAAATTAAGCTAGTATACATTATCCACATAGACGATTATCTCTGATAATTTCATTAAAACGTTGAATCCATAGTTTTCAAAAAACTGTGAAGGGTAAGGGTATTTGTCGAGTGAACAAACATCAGAGGTGACAGCCTAATAGCCCCATAATTATTACCACTAAAAATGTCATGTAAGTGCATTCATGTCTTCTGCGAATGGAGTGCATGGGTGTCAAAGTTTAAATGAAGGAAGAGTAGCAGACTTACCATCACTAGCGTTTTCGAGTGAAATTCATTGTACAGCACTCAGCATGTTTTATTTTTAAAGTAGCTAACATGCCATGTTGTCAAGATGGTGAGTAGCTTATTCCTTCCACAAAGCAACTAACTTCTGCATAACATCTAGATAAATTATGTGAAGGCTCTAAAAGAAGAAATAAACCGTGTCTATCGTAGGGCTTTTGAAATATAAGAACCACGATGATGATTTCCATGTACGCAACGGCTAAAAGTTGCTTTATTTTTGCGATCATACATTTCATTTGCAAATACATTCGTATCATTTCGACGACTGTTTATTACTAAGCCCCTATTACAGTAGTGCACTTCCACTGTGCCAAAATGTGAACTTGACATCAAACGGGGAAGGCGCATCACACACTGTGCAACTAGTTTGAGGGATATTTAGTGCTTTTCGACGCGAAACTTTTGCTGAGTAGTTCTTGTAATCCTCTGATTAAATCTGATGATCGCTGAAGTCCTGTAGCTTACAGTTACTACCATAACACCCTACAATGGAAACCTTATTGACTCTAGGCAACACAATTCGACCCATAATAGTCAACAATTGTTAGTCAGAATGTCGCGAATAGTTGCGAATCATTGTAATTCAATTGTACTCGATTTCATACACTTTTAAGTTCTACAAATAAGAATCGGCACCGCCTTTTATTCCATACCAGTGTTTCATGGTTCCATATTCATACATGTTTGCGGAACAATCTCCGTTTCACTAGGTAATTCTGATAGATACTATCCAAAAAGTTCTACTACAAGTTGGTAGCTGATATTTCCATATCCGGGTAACATAGCATTTGCATGACTTGCCTGTTCATTTTTTCATTCTTTGTTAGAGGTCAGGAAATCACTGGAATCACATTTGAACTATCTATACAAGTGTAATTATTAATGGAAAGGTGAAAATAGCGGTACCACTTAAAGCTATTTGAACATTACTGTTATGACTTCACGTGGTAGCACAAGATAGGTTACTCCCCGGGTATCGACTTCACCTGCCTCCATAGTGTAAGGTTTAAGTAAATTGTACAGTGGGAAGGGGAGGCAAGAACGCATGCCTCAGAGCTAAGTAAAACAAAGGATACAGACCATTGGTTATTTCGGTAATTTTCCTTATGATTTATTAAAAACAAACAAGGGTAGTAGTAATTAGTGTATTGAATAATTATACCATGGGCTTCAATCGCACTATAAAACAACGGATGCACTTTCCCCACCGTTCGCCAAGATCTACACCTGTTTGGGAAAGATGAACACTTTTTTCGGAAAGTTCACCATCCTAGGAAAAATATAACGCTGTACCAAGTTTTCCACAAGCTACCTTTTCAAAAATTCCCCTAGTTTCAAACAAACTTCCCAAAATTTCTCCAAATGTCTTCTGAATTTCCTCAAATTTAGTTGTTTGGGTAAAGAAGCCCTAGTTACCCCTAATATAACTACTTTTATATTGCACATTTTTGTTTATTTATTTTATGTCGGTATATATGTTAACGTGATATTGAGGATGACCGGGTTTTGGCGGCTTGCTTGGTTCCCATTTGCTCACTCGGATGGCATATAACTTGTGTCCCGAAAAGGTAAAGGAAACTTGTTGACAATCAATATGCTATTGGAGAAGATAAATAGTAGCACGTTCGCATCATGATTAGGGATTTTACTGTAAATGTATTCTGTAGTATGACAAGACAGAGATAACTTGACTGAGAAGAAACCTTCCGCTTAGTGGTAAAATTTATTTGGAACTTGACAGGGTCGGTGTATTTGTAACCATCGGAGAAGTTTTTCGTCTAAAGTTTGTTTATCGGTTGTCAGAAATCCGTCGGCCTGTACATATATACTAATTTCAAGTTTTGTTCATTTTTCAGCATCAATTACTTTGTATGTGGGACTGCTGAGGTATTGTCAATGTTAGCTCAAACAAGTCTCCAATTAGTAAAAGAGTTGAAACGCTCACAACAAAGCAAATTGCCTCCTTATAGTGATGATAAAATCCGAGTATGTTTGGAAGAAATGCGAGTGTTATATGATGCAAATCATCGTGATGTAGCTCTTGTGTCGAATTCTTCATCCGAAGCATCATCATTATCTGAAACAGAGGATCACAGTCATAAAATTCAATCTGTTCTAGTCAGACACGCTGTTTTAGAACGTAATAAACGTTGTCTCCTTGCGTACCACCATGCTAGATTGATGCGGATTAAGGAACTACGGTGGGAGTATGGTATTATTTTGCCTAAAGGTAATTGTTTAGACTTCATTGTTTTCATAAATAACCACTTAAATCTATTTCTTGCATTTTCGGTATTATAAGAATCAACTTTAAAATAAGCTAGGGTGGCCAAACAAGAACGTGGCGTCTGTCCTTGAAGAGACTGGCCCCCTTTATGAGGCGTGTTGGTAGATGCAGACTACTTCGTTGTGTTTAACTCTATACTATTAGTCAGAGACTGGGTGACATGGCATAGGGTCGGCCACAGTCGTGCAAGTGTATTCGCTCTCTTTCTACCTTTAGATCGTGAACTTAAAATTATTTTACACCTTTCGTCACACGAGCTAATTTTTTCCGTCATATTCCGTATGTTCACACTCGTTTCTTACTACAACTCATGTAACTACTTCCACTAGTGTGGTGTTCAATCCGGTGAACTAATAAGGTTCGGTAACTTAAACTGATCCACGTGTGCCTGGTTCAACGATGTACGGGACTGATTGAAGTATATATTTGCTACTGTTTTATATAAATACATCTTAATGCATAGGCGACAAATCAGTGGCAGTTTGCCGTTAGGTAGAAAGTCACCTTATGCATTTTTAGTGGGTTGTACATTACTGAAAATTTATTTATTTCCCCAAGATTCTATGGTTAGTCAGTCATTATTGTTAAAATTCATATAGGAAGTATAATTCACGGTTTTTTGTTTGATGGTTAATACATAGTACCACGTAGTAACCAGATACAAACTCATGTACTCGGATTCGATCAAACTTTTGTAAGAGGGGTGATAATACTATCTGTTCAAATTCGAGTCGATGACATCGTATTTAAATCTGAATCACAGTAGGAAGTACAATACTCTAGAAATTTGCCCAGTTCTCTATATTTAATCAGTGATTACTGGTTAGCCTTTTGCAGGTAACGCTAGCCATAATATTTACTCATATCTCAGAAAAAGATGGGACCACTATTCACTGTCAATCCAGATTAGACCGATGGACAGAACACTTTAGGGGACAGTTCAACTGGCCCTCGGTGTCATCCCTATTGCCCACTATCCCCAAGCAATCTGAATGGCAAATTAATATTAGTCCTCCAAGTTTTAGTGAGATTGAGAAGGCTATAGGGAACTTAAAGTGAGGGGGAGCAGCAGGATCTAATGGATTAGCCCCTGAGATATTTAAGTACGGTGGCCCAGTATTAGCAGCGAGATTAACTGAGATCTTGGCAAGAATTTGGGAACTGGATGCAATCCTAACTGACTAGTCTCAAACACTTATTGTCCCAGTCTATACGGAAGGACAGAAGTCCTCTTGTGACAATTATCGAGGAATCAGTCTAACAAATATAGTGTCAAAAATTTTGGCTTCAGTAATATTTCGACACCTAACTAAGGCTCCTGAAGTGCAAACTCGAATAAACTAAGATGGTTTAAGACCTAGACGTGGTTGTACGGACCAAATATTCACACTTCGGCAGGTCATGGAACATAGGCACACTTTTAGATGCCTAACAATAGCTGAATTTCTTGACCATAAGGGAGCGTTTGACTATCGATCGTAAGGTTATGTAGCAATGTCTATTACTGAAATGTGTACCGAAGAAGTACATTAACCTTATACAAACTCTACTCGAACACCACATGTCGAGTCAAAGCTTATGGCGGATTGTCGTCGGAATCGATCACTTCAAGTGCTGTTCGTCAAGGTTGTCCACTTTCCCCATTTTTATTTAATTTTATCATCGACATACTTTTAGAGTTAACGTTGTCATCGTCTGATTTTTCCGGGGTTGACCTTCTTACAGGAGATAAACTTACTGACTTATAATATACAGATGATATAGTTCTAAAGGGTGAAGATGCTGATAAAATGCAGAATCGTTTGATTACCTTAAACATAAATATGAGCATGTTTAGGATGCGATTCTTCGCATCTAAATGAAAATGCTGCTTCAAGACTGGCTTATTTCGGCACCGAAGTTGGTGATAGGGAGCGAGGAAGTTAAATGTGCTAACCGCTTTACTTATCTCGGGAGCCTAATTAGTCTTGACGGTCTGGTGTCTGATGAAATCTCGGCTCGTATACATTAGTCTCGACTGGGTTTAGCCAATTTGCGTCACTTGTGGCATAAGCGAGACATTCATTTACTGTGCAGCAGTCAGATCCGTTTTACTTTATGGATGTGAAACATGGCCTTTAAGGATAGAGGATATTCGCAGGATCCTAGTATTCGATCATAGATGTCTCCGAAACATTGCTCGTGTTTGCTGGGACAACCGAGTAAGCAATGCATGGGTTAGGAATAGAGTACTAGGTAAATACGGTAAGGCTATTGATGAAGTAGTGAATCTTCACCAGTTGAGGTGGTTAGGACATGTGTTGCGTATGCCTGACCACCGTCTACCTCGACGGGCAATGTTGTCTGTTGTGGATGTAGGCTGGAAGAAAGCTAGGGGTGGCCAAACGAAAACATGGTACCAGTCCATGAAGTCATTGACGATTGGGCTTAGCCATGTTAATAGTTGCAGACTACGTGGTTGGGGCCCACACGATCGTAACAAATGGTTAGAGAGTTTAGGTGATATGGCTCAAAATCGATTGCAATAGCGCAGGTGCATCCACTTCTTGTCTTCCTCCAAATTCTAAGTTTTTGAGCTCATCGCAATTTTCTCTTTACTGAATCATGTTTTCTCAAATCTTGTCTTCAACCTCTATTCCTTTCAATTAGTACTTACTCTGTTAGTACCTTCCGTACTCTGGGATTTGATCCTAGAACTTAATCTCTATCTGCTAATTAAGGCATGGCAACTTAAACTGATGTACCAAGTTCTACGTTGTAACTGATTGATTGAATATTTACTCGAATGACAAGTCTATTGGCTATTATTCTTATAATCCCTAGCGTCATGAATATAATTTACTTTAAAATATTCTTTTCATGTGTATGTGTGTATGTATGGTCAACATAGAACCTGGCACATCGGTCCAGGTTGCCACACCTAAAAAGCACAGCAAGACTAACATCATATTACTAAAAGTAGAGGTTACTTCATTGATGGACTGTGGTTCAGTGAAAAGCTACGAAATAATTTTAAGCTGACGATTTAAGGGAGAAAAAAGAGTGGATTCACCTGCGCCACTAACTGATTCTGAGCCGTATCACCAAAAGTTTTCAACCACTGGGTACGGCATTGGCGCGGACCCCGAATAGGTAGTCTGCATCTATCGATACGACTCGGAACAGCAGTCAGTGATTTCATGGACTGATGCCATGTTATGGTTTGACCCCTCTAACTGTCTTCCATCCTGCTGCTATATCAGCCAACATCGCTTTTCTAGGCATACGGTGGTTGGGCATACGTAACACATGTTTCAACCACCTCAGTCGATTTTGACCACCTTGAACATGAATGTAAGCATGTTTGGGATGCGATTCTCCCCATCCAAATGTAAAATGTTACTTCAGAACTGGCTTAATTCGGCACCAAAGTTATTGATAGGAAGTGAAACTATTGAATGTGTTAACCGCTTTACTTATCTCGGGAGCCTCATCAGTCCTAACGGTCTGGTATCCGATGAAATCTCGGCCCGTATACATAAGGCCCGATCGGCTTTTGCCAACCTGCGTCACTTGTGGCGTAGGCGAGACATTCGTTTAATGACGAAAGGACGCGTTTACTGTGCAGCAGTCAGATACGTTTTACTTTATGGATGTGAAACATGGCCTTTAAGGATAGAGGATATTCGCAGGATCCTAGTATTCGATCATAGATGTCTCCGAAACATTGCTCGTGTTTGCTGGGACAACCGAGTAAGCAATGCATGGGTTAGGAATAGAGTACTAGGTAAATACGGTAAGGCTATTGATGAAGTAGTGAATCTTCACCAGTTGAGGTGGTTAGGACATGTGTTGCGTATGCCTGACCACCGTCTACCTCGACGGGCAATGTTGTCTGGTGTGGGAGTAGGCTGGAAGAAAGCTAGGGGTGGCCAAACGAAAACATGGCACCAATCCATGAAGTCATTGACGATTGGGCTGAGCCATGTTAATAGTTGCAGACTACGTGGTTGGGGCCCACACGATGATCGTAACAAATGGTTAGAGACTTTAGGTGATATGGCTCAAAATCGATTGCAATGGCGCAGGTGCATCCACTTCTTGTCTTCCTCCAAATTCTAATTTTTGAGCTTATTATACTTTTCTCTTTACTGAATCACTTTTTATCTCAAATCTTATCTATGATCTCTATGCCTTCCCGTTAGTACTTACTCTGTTACTACCTCCCCTACTTTGGGATTTGGTCCGACAATTTAATCTCTATCTGCTAATTGAGGCATGGCAACTTGAACTGATGTACGCATGTACAAAGTTCTATGTTGTAACTGACTGACTGACTGACCTCAGTCGATGAAGATTCACAACCTCGTCGACTGATTTACCACCTCTGCTTAATACTCATCGTCTAACCTCGTTATTGCTTACTCGGTGACCCCAGACAATGCTAGCGATGTTTCGAAGATATCATTAGTCAAATACCAATGACCTATTAGTGTCGTCTATACTTAATGGTCACGTCTCACAACCATACAGTAAGACAGCAGACTGTTGCTCAGTACACTTTCTTTCGTTGAGACGAATATCTCGCCTACGCTGTAGGTGACGTAAGTTGGCGGAAGCTAAACGAACTTTATGAATTCGTGCCGAGCTTTCGTCAGATACTAACCTATCACGCCTAATCAGACTTCAAGATAAGTGAAGTGGTCGACGTTCTCAACTACCTCACTTCCTATCTTTAGCTCGGTCCTGAAGTAACATTTTGCATTTAGAGGGGGAGAAACGCATTCCGAACATACATTATTGCTGTCAAAAGATTCTGTAGTTTATCAGCGCCTTCGCCAAACAGGGCTATGTCATCTGTATATTCTAAGTCAGTAAGTGGATTTCCTGGTAGGAAATCAATTCCTGTAGATTCAGACAATGAGAGTATTATATTCAACAGTAAAGGAATTCTAAAAGTGGAGATAGTGGGTAGCATTGACAGGCACCACTTAAGTTACAAGTTTAGATGATAGTTCTCCATACATTTTAATACGACTAATGATGTCCGAGTAAAGAGCCTCCACTAGACTTACGTACTTATGGGACACGCCTATCAATAATAGACACTGTCATAGAACTCAGTCTATGGAGTCGAATTCCGCTTTGAAGCCAGGAAAAACCACGATTGTAGGTCGCCGGAAAAGTATATCTGTGATCTAGAATCTGATAAATGGTGAATATCTTATCTAGAGAACCGCGACCAGGTCTGAAACCAGCCTGGTTTTCTCGTACTTACAGATCATGTGTTGTTGTTAAACCTCTGATAATTACAGAAGCTAGTATTTTAGACACTATATTAGTCAAACTTATTCCTCTATGATTATCACAGGACGAATTTGACTCTTTCTTACATACTGGGACGATTAACAATCGACACCAGTCAGACGGAACTATGTCAAGTTCCAAAACTTTAGTCAAAATATCAGTCAGCCTAATTATCAAAGTGGGATGACCATCCTTAAAGAACTCTAGAGATAATCCATCCAGACCTGCTGCTCTGCCTCGCCTCAGGTTGGCTATGGCTTTTTCGGCTTCTACAAGAGTCGGGGGTCGACCTTTCATTCTGGCTGTCTTAAAATAGTGGGAAGTTCTAGAGCAGCTAAAGGCCAACTGAACTGCTTCTTGAAGTGTTCAGCCCATCGTCCTAAACGTCTAGACTAAGAGCAGACAAGCGTCCCATTTCTTTCGGAGATTGTTTCACTAACGCTTGATCCTTCAACTCCGTTTTCGTTTATTAACTTGAAGAGTTGTCTAGTGTTATCTAACGCCATTGCCTTTTCCATTTTCTTTGACTTCGTTACTCACCACTGCTCACGATCGTTTCGCAGACTTTTTGCCAGTTTATATCTGATTACTCTTCGCCCCTCATTGTGTTCAGAGCCTGACGGGATAAGTTTTTGAGAGTCCACCAATTTGATAGATGTTGCCAAGATCCATTGATTTTTATTGACCTGTTGATTCTATTTCCCGACAGATGTCACCGCAGGTTCTACAGTTAGTTGAACATCTTGCTAAGCAGCATCTAAATGGGTCGCATCTTTATAGTTACTTAAGTGATTCTTTAGTTGTTTCTGGAATTTATTTTTCTATTTTCTGGTTGCTTAACTGAATTCTAGTGGGTTTTTCTTCGTCCAGTAAGATGCGAGCAAATGGGTGCTCGTATCAAAATCTAAGCGTATACTCCAGCAATCTATCGAGCCACTCCAATGTTGACTAATGGCGTTATGGTTTATTTGAATTCACCGTTGAGTAGGTACAGGAGATCGCCATGTTAGACGATGTCGCTCTTTATGTTTAAAATCCGTGCTTGCTAGAAATAAACGATTGTCTTAGCATAGTTGCAGCAGACGGTTTCCGTTATCTGTTCTCTGAGCTGGAATACCGAAACATCGACCAGAATGTCTTTCAGGCTGGGCGTTAAAATCTACCATGACTACCAAATTTGAGTGTTTAGTCCTATGAAAGCTTTTTACAAAATTCATGTCTCACTTCATCCAGGCTGCAGTCAGTGGGAGCGTAGGCAGAAACGACGAAAAGACAACGGCGTGTCCCTATCCTTCCGAGTTCTTATTGAACCATTTAGTCGGACGGCAGATAGGCGACTGTCAACAGGAATCCATTCGAGAAGTGCCTGTTCTGCTCTCATACTTAGCGCAATACCTACACCGGCTAACCCACAAGAAGTTGCTGTTGAGTCACCAAACGAACAGAAGGCATATCGCGTAGGCTCTCCATAGTGGCTAGGTGAGGTTAAGCAATGACCACGCTTGGATCCTGTATGCGTGTTTCGGAGACATTATATGAATGGTGCGGCATTCTAATTTCTTAGCTAGGGAGGCTTGCTGCCCAATCTGACACACAGTTCGTACATCGAATGCATCAATGTGACGTTCGTAGTGTGGTCTCAGCATACCCGGGGTATTATTTCGTGAGCTAGGATAGTTGGCACTGATGTCACATGAGAAAGTTGAAGAAAAGGAATTAGGTTTGAAAGTAGAAATAGAAGAAATATTAAGAAAAGAAGAAATTTGACTAAAATGACAGTAATCTTGTGTACTCTTAGAGGTGCTTCCGCTGATAGAGGTAGTGGTTACAGTGGCTGCCCATTATGCAAGCTAGTTGGCGATTACTCTTACCACATAAAAATACTTATTTTTAAAATATCACCGTGAAATTATTTATTCCTGATTTGAGAAAAGACACCTAGTCTCAGTAATTGCTGACCTTTATTTGTAAACTTCTTCCTTAATCCTCTTTACTTAAATATGTACTTTTCAAAACTTAGATATTCGTGATAATTTATCTCAATCGGAACAAACGTGGTTTAAACACTATTGTAGTTATCTTGCCAATTTTATGCAGGCTGATACTTCAGATCGTGGAGGTGGTGGGATGTTAGATTTAACACAGTACCGTACACCACCAAAATCACTATTCTTAGAAGTACGTTGTCTTCAAAATTTTGGTGAGTTCGAAACAGAGGATGGCAGCGTTCTGCAGTTAACTAAAGGCAGTCATCACTTAATGTATCGAACCGATTGTGAAGCTCTAATCCGTCAAGGTATTCTTGAACATATAACAGAGTAAACTGAACTTGCTGTACAATTTTATTTCCTTAATACAAGTGAATTATGTTGTATATTTTGAAATTTATATTATTTTTTACACGAAGAGACAGCATGAAACAATAAAGCATTTTAAAATTCGTCTTGTAGGACGAAACGACAACCAGGTGTGTAGGGCTGTAGCAAACACTCCATACAGTTACAAAGGACGTTATATTGTTTATGAAGAATACAGTGTGAGAATACAACTGGGTTACCATCTACTTCTGTTCATAAAAAATCCTGAGAACTTTTCAATTCATTCAGTTACACGATCTCTGAGTCTTCACTCAAAGAATTCCAAGTGACCGAAAGGCGTCAACCAACTGTCCATAACACTGTGTACCGAACTGTCCGCAAAAATGAGCTACTTGTTCATCATACTAATCTTTAAGACTTAATAACGGTCATATCCCATCGCAAATCGCATGAGATTGGAAATTCCCGGTTTTGACTGAGGTATATAAAGGTTAATTTATTTACTATGTGACCTGAAGGCAGCAGACATTAAAGGCTGAGAAGTACTCCATAACTATTTTATCCTTGGATATGACTACCCGACAAAAAGAACCTGAGACCCCACTGCGAATCAACCATAGGGTCCTAAGGCTGTACAATATCCACTGATGTGCGGGATCACAGTGTGTCGTCAACTAACGAGCTAAAAATGTCGATCACCGAATCCCGACTCCATGACTTAGACGTTAAATGTTTGCTGAGGCCTAGATACATTATTTGATCCTCAATGGGGTCGTGAGTGCTCACGGACGAGGAGTTCTATAGCAAGTAAATAGCTGTTCAGTGCCTCCTTATAATTACTGGTTATCTAAGGTCGGTTCATGATGTAAAACTTCAATCATTTAGTGGACAATAAAAGCATCGCGAATAATCTTAACCACTTGAACACTATTGGAATAATCATCCTGTAAACAGATAAAGTTGTATTTAGTTTGGTATATGTATAATAAAACAATATGCATGTTTTTAAAGTATCATCTTTCTTAAGAATTAACTTTTAGTTTAATTTGTTCTTGTTATGTAAGACGGAACTAAAACTCAAAATCACGAGGACAATAAATAGAGAGCAGTTAAAAGTACCAAAGATAAAATTTCATATCACGATGATATTCACATCTGCTGAATGCACGTTTTCGAAAAGACAGGTTTGATTGCTTCCTTCTTGTTTTGGATCAGTTCGTATTGATATGCGAAGACAGCAAGGAGAGATTATGATAGCTATGTTAAGAACGATGCTTTTTTAATAATGAAACTAAGCAGTGGTATGATAATATATCACAGATTTTTCGGAGGGGAGAGAATATTTCGAATTACTACACATTGATTCTCATTTTACACACTGTCTCACATTCTTCTTTGGTTAGAAAGTTATTCTCGTTCGCACCACATCCACCATAGATGAATTCTTCACATGTGTTTTCTTGTGGATTCCAAACCCAACGTAGAAGGCTTGCACGGCATTTACCAGTCACTCTTGGTTGTAAACAAATTGGATTCAATGAGTAATGCACTTTGTAAAAGAGGAGAGGAAGATATGTGCTTTGCAGTTTGATTCATAATTATTTAGATTAATTAGCTTAGGACAAAAAATTATTAGGGAAAGTAAACAAGACACGAAAACGACAGACAGTGTTGATTACCAGTAAGTCACAATCAGATGTGAGTTAACCTATGGTGTCATACTACATCGGCAGATGGAATTAATAAGAAGGACGGTAGTAGATATCAAAATAATAATAGCGAGAAAAATTATACATTGAGAACATGGCTTGACAAAATGGAATGAGGCGATGTATATGGAGGGACACTGTAACTGGAAATCTGAAGGAAAATAAAGAGCGAATATAAGCGTTCCCTTATCTTCGTTTATGTATTGATATTGGCAAGAACGAAGTTGATGTCGGAATCCTTTAAAGTGGTCCATAGACAGAAAATTTAAAACCTAAAATACGCTAAGGCAACTGCCATTAAACTCCTGAAACCAAACTAGTGTCCAATCGAAAACAGTCCCCAGTTCCGAATTAACTAGGTGGCTTAATTCGTATCTCGTCACAATTGTTATTATTCTTCCTTCAGGTCGGACTTATTTTAACACGCTAATATCTCTACTTTAGATCACATCTAATTATGTTACATCACTATTTTATATTGTTAGGTCTAACTTATTTCAGTCAGTCAGTCAGTTACAACGTAGAACTTGGTACATGCGTACATCAGTTCCAGTTGCCATACCTCAATTAGCAGATAAAGATTAAATTGTCGGACCAAATCCCAGAGTAGGGGAAGGTAGTTACAGAGTAAGTACTAATGGAAAGGCATAGAGATCAGAGATTAGATTTGAGATAAAAAGTGATTCAGTAAAGAGAAAATTATAGTAAGCTCAAAACTTAGAATTTGGAGGAAGACAAGAAGTGGATGCACCTGCGCTATTGCAATCGATTTTGAGCCATATCACCTAAAGTCTCTAACCATTTGTTACGATCATCGTGTGGGCCCCAACCACGTAGTCTGCAACTATTAACATGGCTCAGCCCAATTGTCGATTACTTCATGGATTGGTGCCATGTTTTCGTTTGGCCACCCCTAGCTTTCTTCCAGCCTACATCCACAACAGACAACATTGCCCGTCGAGGTAGACGGTGGTCAGGCATACGCAACACATGTCCTAACCACCTCAACTGGTGAAGATTCACTACTTTATCAATAACCTTACCGTATTTACCTAGTACTCTATTCCTAACCCATGCATTGCTTACTCGGTTGTCCCAGCAAACACGAGCAATGTTTCGGAGACATCTATGATCGAATACTAGGATCCTGCGAATATCCTCTATCCTTAAAGGCCATGTTTCACATCCATAAAGTAAAACGGATCTGACTACTGCACAGTAAACGCGTCCTTTCGTCATTAAACGAATGTCTCGCCTACGCCACAAGTGACGCAGGTTGGCAAAAGCCGATCGGGCCTTATGTATACGGGCCGAGATTTCATCGGATACCAGACCGTTAGGACTGATGAGGCTCCCGAGATAAGTAAAGCGGTTAACACATTCAATAGTTTCACTTCCTATCAATAACTTTGGTGCCGAATTAAGCCAGTTCTGAAGTAACATTTTACATTTGGATGGGGAGAATCGCATCCCAAACATGCTTACGTTCAAGTTTAAGGTAGTCAAAAAATTCTGCATTCTATCAGCATCTTCACTCAGTAGAACTATATCATCGGCATATTCTAAGTCTGTAAGTTTATCTCCTGGGAGGAGGTCAACCCCAGAGAAATCAGCAATTAGCAGATAGAGATTAAATTATCGGACCAAATCCCAGAGTAGGGGAGGTAGTAACCGAGTAAGTAATAGTGGAAAGGCATAGAGATCAGAGATTAGATTTGAGATAAAAAGTGATTCAGTTAAGAGAAAATTATAGTAGGCTCAGAAATTAGAATTTGGAGGAAGACAAGAAGTGGATGCACCTGCGCCATTGCAATCGATTTTGAGCCATATCACCTACAGTCTCTAACCATTTGTTACGATCATCGCGTGGGCCCCAACTTATTTAACTGTCATCACACTTACAGTTTAATAACTGGGCTTAATTCACATCATTCTCAAGTGTTACCAACCGTCTCTTACATTTTTTTATTGTGTAACTATCTAGACTGTGGCCATCAATTTGTTTTTTGGTACATTCTTTTACATCGGAAATATACTTTGTAACATTCTATTCAACCTATTAACCATGTTTACATGTCTATATAATTAGGAATTTAACCATTCTCATAAGTATGTTAGACTTCATTTCAAATACTAATTTTAAAAACATTATTCCAGGTTGTATGTAGTTGATGAGAAACCAATGAAATAAAATGAATTCATCTTATTCTGTACAAATAGTTCCTATGCTTTTGAAAATTGTACATCAACCAGTCCGTCAGGAGTAACGAAGAACCTGGCAAAACCGGTTGATGTCGCAAAACTGCACAGAGAGCTGAAGTTATTAAGATGAATACTAAAGTGGTAATATGTGGCAGCAACAAAACAGATATTAAGAATATGATGAGAGGAAGAATGAGTTGGCAAGATAGAAATTACCACAAAATATTGAATCTTTGGCAGTAGTATGTCAAGGTAGCAGCGATTGGGCAGACACTATGCACATTTATACCATTTCAGTTGATGTAAACTAGCAACCTTATCAACGTACACGAGTAATGCTTTGAGAATACCTATGATCAAATACTAGTAACTTACGAGTTTATAAAATAAGTGATATATATATATATATATATATATATATATCATGTTCCTAATTAGTAAAAAAATTTAGGTTTCTGATGTTTTACGAATTAGTGTATGTCGCTTTTCTAGAAAATAAACTAATAACCGAATTAACACAATTTTAAGCAATACGAAGGAACAAATCAAAGTTACCTATAACTGTTTTTGAAGGCTATTTACACCCATATACCAAGATAGTGAACTGCTGTCTAGTACGCTCGCCTCATGGTTGTCGACATTTATCTCATCCACACCACAATTAATATAAGTTGGTAGGAGCTACTTAATGCCCGGAATATGCTAACTAATCCATCGGGACTGAGAATTGTAAAATAGATTAAGTAGTTTACGTCCTTGACTAACTTTCTATCACTAATTTCGCGGACCAGTTTCCGAACAGCATTTAGATGGGTAGAAACGTACTCGAAAAGCGTACTCATGGAAATTAGAAGACTAGATTTTATGAATGTTCCTAACAAGCAGGGGTATTGTAAATGAATACTCAGTCGATGGGTGAATTTTCAGGAAGCTCAATCCCTGAGACGCGAGATGGGAGTACTAGCTTAAAAGGATGCCAGTGATGAAGAAAAATAGAAACATACACAGTGGATGGTCCTAAACAAAACTATTATAAGTTGCTTATCTTGGCAATAGTGAAGACGCTGATAATATGCAGTCTCCTGATCACCTTGAGTAACATGGCAAGCATATTCGAGATGCGCTTCTCCCCTTCTAGATGCAAAATGTTACTCCAGGACTGGCCTGCTCCTCCAGCTAGATTAATGATAGGCAGTGAAGTAATTGAATGCGTTGATTACTTCACTTATCTCGGAAGCTTCATCACTCCTAGTGGGTCGGTGTCGGACGAAATCTCAGTACGGATTCAGAAAGCCCGATTGGCATTTGCCAATTTACGCCACCTGATGGTGCAGGCGGAAATCCGTCTCTCAACTAAAGGCCGGATGTACTGCGCAGCAATCCGCGCCGTTCTAACATATGGCTGCGAAACGTGGGCCATGAAAACACAAGATATGCGTCGACTTAAGGTATTTGACCATATAAATTTTCGTAGCATCTCTCGCATATCATGGAACAGTAGAATAAGTAATAATGACGTTAGACAGAAAGTTCTCGGGAAGTATGGTAAATCAGTCGAAGAGGTCATTAACCTTCATCGACTGAGATGACTGGGACATGTGTTGTGCATGCCAGACTACCGCCTGCCTTGTCGTGCGATGTTAGCTGGGGTTGAAATAGGATGTCAAAAAGGTAGGGGCGGCCAAACCAAAACATGACATCAGTCCATGAAGTGTTTGACTGTTGGTTTAAGCCATGTTGGTAGATCAGATTACCTGGTCGGGGTCCTCGTGATAGTAGCAATAAATGGCTGGAGACATGGTTCAGAATCGGTCACAGTGGCGGAAGTTTGTTCGCTTTTGACCCTCACTTAGATCTGAAGTTCTATTATTCTTTTCTGCACACCTTTACTCTCCCACCTTGTTTTCTGTTATTGTTACCTCCGTAAATTTAATCTCTTAGTGCTAATGTGGTATGGAAACTTGAACCTATGGGCGTATTTGCCTGGTTCTACGTTGATGATGATGACAATAGTTGGTTCAGAAGCTTTTGCTCAAAGTTCGCTTTGCATTTTCGCCCACAAAAGCTCCCATAGAATGTTTTTCAATGCAGTAGTATGAGTCCTGAATTTCAAGAAATATAACTGTTAGAGGCGCTGTTTCCTTAAAACTAGACATCACTCAGGACATCATCATGGCATATTTCGTGACGTTCAAGGAACAGTCGTCTGGGGCACGATTTTTTGTGAGAGAATAATTAGGTACATTACCTCTACTTTATGGACTTCATTGGCAACAGCAGGTTTTTAGGCAGAACAGTGTTTTGTTTTCAAAGTTGACCGTTTTTAACCTTTTCCTCCCAGAGTATATCTATAAATGCTGTTTATCACCGGAAAACATCTTACTAGCACTACACACAAGTACAGTTAGGAGTGCTTTTAATATTAATGCTACCTAATAAACATACCTTACAGTAACATCACCATCCGGGTGTGGATTAAATTACAGAACAGAACGACGATGTATACGTAATGCTGACCAATCGGTAGATTGACACCCACCTATATGTGTGAACCATATGTAGGAACTCTAACTTAACAGAAAGCAAGATATATGCATCCAGTTATATAACTCTAAACCATTTCCTGAGCATAACTGAACTCTTGAATACATTTTGAACTTAGTTAGTTAGTATTCTATTAGATAAATGAAAGTGAACAAGTCCATTTCAATCTTGACAAACTAAAGTAGTGTAAAAGTCGAGCAGACTTGAGGCTTTAATACCGTGTCACGGCAAACAAACTCAGCCACTTACGGCTTGGTGAACAAAACAGTTATAAAAGTAGATACAAAGAATATGAAGAGAGATCATATTGAGGATATTAGGCTTGATAATTATTTTAGACTGAATGAACAAGTGAGGTACATCAACACAAAACTGAGCCTCTATTAAAACCTACGGATGTCTCCAGCATGACCACCAGTGTAAACGTGCATGAAGTAGGAAAGAACGAGCAGAAGTACTACTGACACTATAACTCCAAAACCAATTAATACAGCACAAAGCATTCTGTAACGAGAAACACCAATATGTTTGTACATTATTCCGGTATGTCGCAATGGCTGAAAGCCAGAACAATGAGATTCTACGAGGGACACGTTATCTTGAATCATCTACAGGCAAAAAATAGTGATCGCTATTAAAAAGCCGTACACCATTTCGAATCACCAGGCAACCTTCAACCCATAGCTCTGTGGTCAATAGTCAATGACTGTGGACGAAGTGAAAAAACAGCTTTCGCCAAACCAGCTTCTGCGTCTAGTAGCCATGTATAATCAATTCCTTCACGTAGGGACCTAGATAGATAAAACATGTATCGATGGAAGGAGTATTAGCATGATAGCAAGTGCTTCTGGTCGCAGTCCATGAAGATAAACAGAGTTTCCATTTAACGGACGGAATAGAATTAACTTTGTCCACTTCGTCTGGTACGAAATTTTAGCATTTGACTATCTTTAAAGCGAAGAGGGTGTGCCTATGATCTAACCATATGTATTACACCTCTAGGGCTGACTGCAACAAACGGAAATTTTTTATTTATTTACATGGCCCATAACAACTAATTTGTTAGATAAAGTGGTGGTTTGATTTGTCATATCCGCGAACTTTGTTAGTCTTTATGCATGACTTGTCTTGTTTGCAGATTATCTTGTAGATGAATTTCAGTGCTGCTTTAGTTTATGAAGCCTAATTGTCTATTAAGAATAAAAGCCTAAATGCTAATGAAAAACAAACGAACCTTTAATATGATTTTTGTCGATACTGTAGAAACTTTTCGGGTGAATTCAGTTACTTTAGTTTGCCATTTACACAATCGCTATCTAAGATTATGTTCATTTCATGACTACTAGGTAGACTAAACTTCAATGTTGTGAAGACAAAGTGAAAGCTACTTACATGGTTAATTTTAAAAAGAAATGAGCTTTTAAAGTCTGCGTTAGCTTTGTGGTATTTATTTTTTTCCTGTATTTTTTGAAAAACTTTGCAACCTGTTTCTAACTGAAGCTATGCATAGATAAGCATCATATTAAGGATTAACTAACCAAAGAGTGAATAAAAACCGTTAAGTAAATACATTGGAATCATTTAAAAAATGAATATTGAGACATCTAAAGTCTGAAATTAATTTTACAAAATATAGACCTTATCCAACTACATGAATTTCAGACTTGATGTGTAAGGGAAATCATGCAGGCTATCAAAATAACACCTCAGAATACAAACGTAATTAAAACAAGTTTTTTTCGATTGATCAAATAAAAATCATTATGTACCCCTATCATTTTTTACATTAAGATACGGGTACTTATAAGCAGCCCAACTTTATTCATTGGGTGTTGCTTCTAGTATGGGTGATAGAACTAAATTTAAATGAATATCCCAATGGATACTCAAGGCTATGCTGCATTTTATGTCATTGTGAGGTTGTTTATGAGCTCTTCGTATTCAAGAGTTGCAAGTTTAGCACTGTAAACCATTTCTCGTATGGTTTAAATTTGGCCCCACAAACCGACTTCGTAGTTTTCCTTTGAATACTTTCAGGAGCTTTCTCATCCTTTCAGGGTCACAGAAGAAATATTGTTTTTGTATTTTAAATGAAATAGAATAAAACCATAGAAATTTGATTCGAAAATTTCGCCGAAAATCTCTTCAAATATTCACTTCCTTGTTACTAGTTTTAGATTAGCTATGTAGGTATCTTCGTCATAATTGCGATGTGATTTAAGGTCATTTTTCTGTTGATGAATCATCTGGGAAAGGATTGATAATGTTGTTTGTAATGACCCCATCTACTCCACAGATTGATAGCTTCTCCACTTTGTCGAGTTAAAAGTTAGCCCCTACTTATTTACGCAGATTCGAAGTCATACTGAATGGCTTTAAAGTTGCAACTCATGTTGGTTGCAGACCTTTCCTCCACGTTTTAACATTATCAGTAGTTAGTAGTGATTTGGAAGATATTTGTTGAGATAGGGTCGTTTATAAGCTAGACATCCAGAGACTAACTCGATCAGAAACATAACTAGGTTATCCCGTGACCCAAAATGTGAATGATTTACTCTCACTTTGAATAGCTGTTCATAAAGATAAAACCTAGATTAATCAAGAAGTTTAAGGACCACTTGTCTAAATTTTTAAATAAGACAAAAATGATTAGCTTGGTTACACGCTTTCAAGAAGTCGAAATATTCTACGTCGTTTATGTTATTTCGACCAGGGCTGCTAAACCTCTTATCCACCTCAAATAGCAGGTTTGTAATGTAGAAGTATTCTTAGTTAAAACTATGCCTTTGGGGCGCAAAGGAAGTGTTAGATACGGTTATTGAGACAAACTTTCAGTTTTCGGAATAACCCTGGAAACCTCTGCTGAATTTTAACTAAAGCTCTCAAATCGGTGATTTGTGAACGCCGATTTTGACATTAAGTAGTGATGGTCGTCTTGAAGCTTAAGAACATCGGTGTCACTGATGGTTGGTCCACTGGGGCCTTATGACTAGTATCGTTAGAGAAGTTGATTTTAGGGAAACTGAAGTCCTCTAAGATTAGATTATGGGTATCCTAACCTGAGTCAACGACTTATTGATTCCTACATCCTATCATAGCATTAAGTATCAGTAAAAGACGACCTGTAGATTATTTGAATATAGTTTCTTGAGATATTTGACCTTTTCAAAACGATTATGATACGTAGCGTACCAATACTTAATAATATTTTGACTCATCCACAAGTGTAATTTGCACTGTTGAATTTAATTGCAGCAGCATTAGCAGAACCACTAATGCACTTAAATGCTCCAAGAGTTCTAGTTTAGATGGCATAAATTCTTATATACTGTAACTTGATAGGGATTATGTCTTAACTATTCCACTTAAAATTTTTACTGTTTCACATGGACGTCTAAATATTCTCTTTTAGTATTTCCAGGTATAAATCAGGCTCTACGTCGGACGTTAGCAACTATCTACTAATTAGTATTGCGTCTGTCGTTACTAGAGTTGTGGAAAAGATAATCTGAACAGATATGTCTAAGCACTTACTATTTCAGAGCCTAACTACGCCTGGCCAAGGTGGTTTTCTACAATCATGATCATGTATGAATTGTCACTCGGACTTCTTCAGTTACATAACTAGTAATCGCGCTAAACGTTATACAGTTCTCGTTTTATATCTTGACACTTCCATATCTTTTGACTGCGTTGACTACTTGCTAGTGCTAGGGAAACCTGAGACTTACAGTATTGCCTACACTCTATCAGACTGCATTAGGTCCCTTCTCAGTTATCGCCAACAAATAGTTAAGTTTGACTCTACGCTCTTCTCCCAAAAATTTACAACCTCAGGAGTTACTCAAGGTAGCGTTCTTGATCCCCACATCTTCACTCTCTATATTAATGATGTGTGTGATTGTTTCCCTAAGTATAAATTATTTATGTTTACTGATGATTGGTGCACTACTTGGGAGTTTCGGTCTAACCTCGACTAATGGTGTTGGATACGTTGTTACGTATATTTCCACTATGAAGTAGACGAAAAACGAATCCCCAAAGGTTAAAGTATTCTGGAACTAGGATTAAAATAATCTGCAAATCTCACATTCATGGAACAAACAACGCCTGCCGCCTCAAAGGAACTTAAACTTACAGATTATATAATACATAATTTCTATAAACCTGAGTGTCGATTGTTACTACATGAGGTCTGTGTACGCCCTCTACTTGAATACTGCCCTCTCTTACTCTGCAGCCTTCGAATAAGTGATAAGCTAAAAATCGAAGGAAAACAGTAACACTTCGGACAAAAGACATTCGGGACACATCGTGAACTAAACAACGCTACACGGTGTAATACATTAGGCTTAGAATTACTTTTAAAAGGAAAAGATAAGCTCAATCTAACATTCTATTTCAACATTGTACATCGTCTAGCATACTCCTTTAACTGTATATTAAGATTCTTTGAAGCATCTAATCACAGCCCAAAAGATGCGACAGGACATTCCACGGTAGAATATTATAAGACTAGAATGCAGTGTAATTTTTTCGTACATAAGTTCATTATCACTTGAAATAGTTAACTGGCAGAAATCCACACGTCAGATACCGTTGTTCACTTTATGCGAGTGACAAATCAACTATTTAGTGACTCAAATGCACTGAATAAACTATAGGTTTATTCAAACTCTAGCATAGCACTGCGACGTATTCTGCCCGCTCACACGTTTGTAAACTGGATACTACTAAGCAGTACTTGTTGTAGTACTGTATTACTTCATATCTAGAATCTAAAGGTTTATACCAAGTCATCCACGACTTACCACTTAACCTCAGCTTAATCAGTACTGGCTCACTAGGATTCTTCAACTTGAAACAATCGCGTACGTTGTAGCAATACAACAAAAAAGAAGATTCGTGTTCAAAACTAATTGTTTTACTACTATCAATTAACATTTTTTCTCTGTCTCAGATATTTTTCCTATTTAACCTCCTCCCCGAGCTTATGGGATGCTCACATAGGGAATCGGTCTTCTTCAAACAGTTTGTCCCTAACGCATATTATCAACATACTGCATCAATAACTCTCTACTCAAAATCAACCCACACAGATTCCACAGCCGCAGAAGAATATCTCCCCATATATGTTTGGTTGGCACTATCATCTAAGTCTCAGATACTGTTTGCCTTATTCTGTATCTGGATATTTTCTATGTTCTATCCTGTTTACTCTCAGCCTTTACCTGAAATCGCAGAGATATAGAAGAACAGCACATGGTTGTTTGTCAGAGGTGCAATGCATTCCTTCGGTACTGAAGGGTTCCCCGGATATATGACCGAGTTGCGCTTGTCGTATAACCAAAGACACTTCTATCGAATGGACCCCACTCTTACGAATGAGAAATCAAATGGCAATAAAGGATAGAAGCGAAATTATATTTGAGCGTAATAGCTTTAATGGGATAGCAACGTCTAGGCTGGCAAACTAGAGAGAGATGCTACCCACGGTGGTTGGAGTCGCGATCTGGTGAAGATGCGTGACCGCGCGCCTTCAACTAGTAGTGTCCGCTAAAACAAACATGGTCAGCATCAATGTCGAGTGCTTATGCAACTATTTATTTTGGGGATTATTTACCGCTACAGCTCACTCCCCCCCTAATGGGTTCGTGAGGACCCTAAGACGTGCCAGCCAAAGGATAAAACCCAATGCGTCAGACATTGGTAAACGTTCCTTCGATAGCTTGCGATGTTGTGCAGCTTCTGGACGTCTGTACCTACACTATGGTGTCGTTGCATAAAATAATTGTACATAAAATAAAATTCTTGTTTCTTCCACGTTCTTCTGTTTGTTTCCAGAAGGCCTGGAAGTCGAAAAGAAAAAATAAAATTTAAATCTGTGCGTTGTGTGTACAAAAAAAATAATTCTTAACTCGATGCGTCTATATAAAAAACGTGTTGAATACCGACAACAAATAATGAAAAGTTTTTTTTTGACACAAAAGTTTATAAAGTGCACACAGTAAAATTATTATTATTACTTTTTTTAGAAAAAAAATACATAAATAATAATGGGTTTATCGGTTTTTATTTTCTTCTTTGTTATTATTTAAGACAACAAGAAAATTGTAATACGTACGTAGGTAGTGGGAGGAAATTAGTAGACATAGTATTCGTTTAGGTGTTCTGGAAATCGAACTTTTCTACCAGAACGCGTAGCTTTCGGCGTTACAGGGCTCTTTGACGCTTCTACTTGCGTGTTAGTCATTGCTTGCGGCGTAATGGCTTCGTTCATGTTACGTTTAGCAGGTGTTGCAGCAAATTCGACACTAAAAGGTGTACCTTCTAGGTAGGCTGCTTTGAGGCGGTCAGTGCTGACGTTATCATCGTGGCCATTTTTGTCAATCGTATAGTACTTTGTTTTACGTTTCAGGACCTTGTATGGCCCTTCGTAGGTTGCGTCGAAAAGTCGGCGTACGGCATCACGACATACGAAAACGTGTGTACTATATTTTAAGGCAGGTTGGATAAAGGTGTCTGTCGATTGTTGTCGAGTTTGAACTAGCTTAACTGAACGCATAGCATTTGTAAGCCGATTTACGTAAGAGTTCATATCCAGGTTTGCCGAACTGGAAGTGGTTTCCACAAACTCACCTGGTAGTCGAAGAGTCGTTCCGTAGACTAATTCGGCGACACTACATCCAACATCTTTCTTCACTGTGCTGCGAATCCCGGGTAAAACTAATGGTAAGGCGTCGGTCCACTGAGGGATGTTTGTTGCTGAAAGTGATGCTTTCAGTTGTCGATGAAATCTTTCTACCAAACCGTTCGATTGTGGGTGGTAGGCGGTCGTCCTGAAACGCGTTGTTCCAAGAAATTTGGTCAGAGCGTGGAACAATCCAGATCTAAACTGACGTCCATGGTCTGTCGTTATTATAGATGGAAAACCAAAGTTGGCTACCCATCGTTCGACGAAAGCGCGAGTAATCGTTTCACTAGTGATGTCTTTAAGTGGAATCGCTTCTGGCCAGCGTGTAAATCGGTCCACGCATGTCAGGAAGATAGGAAAATCCATTTGATTCTGGTAGAGGTTCTATCAAATCAAGGTGGACGTGATCGAATCGAGCGTCAGGGGTTGAGAAGGTGCCTAGGGGGCATTTATTATGTTGAATTACCTTGTTCCTTTGGCAGGCTATGCAGGTGCGCGCCCATTCTTTAATATCCTTATTCATCTTTGGCCAGCAGAATCTATCAGTAATCAGTTTACTTGTAGCACGAATTCCAGGATGAGAAAGGTTGTGCAATGTGTCGAAGATGACTCGTCGATAACTCCTGGGGAAGAGTGGACGGGCTATACCTGTAGAAGAATCACAAATTAAAGTGTTCTTACCTTTTCCAATCGTTTTAGTTTGAAGTTGGAGCGTTGTTGCAGCTAACTCGTGATGAAAATCGATATCTTCACTTTTAAGTTGAGCTAGTTTAACAAGGTCGATTCCTTGGATACGATTCAAGGAATGTATTCTCGATAAGGCGTCAGCAACTACATTGTTAGCTCCCGATATATGTCGTATGTCCGTAGAGAATTGGGAGATATAGTCAAGATGACGCGACTCTCGTGGAGAGTACTTATCCGCAGATGACTTCATCGAAAACGTCAGTGGTTTATGGTCGGTGAATATTGCGAATTCCCGGCCTTCGATGGAATGTTGAAAATGACGTACAGCACAGTACATGACTAGAAGTTCACGTTCAAAAGTGCTGTATCTTGATTCGGTGTCGTTTAATCGTCTTGAGAAAAATGCTAAAGGCTGCCAAGCTTGGCCAGTCCATTGTTGCAGAACTGCACCAATCGCTGAGTCAGAAGCGTCGACCGCAATGCTGACGGGAGCCTCAGTATTGTAGTGTGCCAGCATAGTTACCTTGGCTATTGCCTCTTTAATTGCAACGAAGGCTTTCTTTTCTTCTGAATCCATTGTGACCACCTTTTTATTCCCACGAAGTTGATCTGTTAGTGGTTTCATAATAGATGCACAGTTGGGGATAAATCGTCTGTAGAAACTTACCAAGCCGTTGAAAGCTCGCAACTGCTTAATGTTTGTTGGTTCCGGATACTCCTGAATTGCCGCCACCTTGTGTTTTTGAGGCTGTATACCATTAGCATCAATGGTATGCCCCAGGAAGTTCAACGAAGTTGTTCCGATTTGACATTTTTGTATATTAATAGTGATTCCGTATTGCTGCAGTCTTTTAAAAGCTGTGTCCAGATGTTTCATGTGTGTTTCCTCGTCTGGGCTTGCTAAAAAGCAGTCATCAACATATGCATGGACATAGTGGAGCCCGCGAAACACGTCGTCAATGAAACGTTAAAACGTTTGTGCTGCATTCCTCAAGCCGAAGGGCATTCGGAGGAATCCGTAAAGACCGAACGGGGTTACAATAGCCGTTTTTGGGATGTCATTTTCGGCCATCGGTATTTGATTGTAGGCTTTTACTAGATCAATTTTTGAGAATACTTTCATTCCTTTCAACGTGGCCGTTAGGTCGTGGATGTGAGGTAGAGGGTAACGATCTGGCGTAGTTTGTGCGTTAAGACGTCGATAATCACCGGTAGGACGCCAATCATTGCTGTCTTTCTTCGGGACCATATGTAATGGAGACGACCATGGGCTGCTGGATGGGCGGATTATTCCCAGGCTTAATATAATAAAATAAGGGAATTTTCATGCAAGCTAAATGGATTTTACATTTATATCACCACCAGGTGGTGGTGACGACCATATGCTACTGATTGGGCGGATTATAATCAGGTCAATTATATGATTGAATTCGTTCTTAGCAATCCTTAATTTTTCGGGTGCTAATCGGCGTGCTTTGGAGAATACAGGTTGACCTGTAGTCGTGATGTGATGTGTAACATTGCTGGTTACACATGATAGCTTCGATGTCGCCTTATTCAGGTCCGGGTACTTGTCAAGTATTGGCTGAAAATAAGGGTTAATTAAATGCTTAAAGCGAAGAGGACATAGGCTACAACCTGAAGCAGTGGTTCCGCGTACGTACAGCTTTGTATTGCTGTCGACTAGCTTCTTTTTGCTAGCGTCCACAAGCAAGTTGTGGTGGCTTAGTAAGTCTATGCCTATGATAGGTATTTTCACATCAGCGATAGTGAAAATCCAGTGTATGGGTTTTCGCAACCCCACGTTTAAGTAGACATATTTCTTACCATACGTGGCTATTTGTTTTCCGTCAGCTGCCTGTAGATCAAATGCAGCTTCATGTTGGCGATCAGATGAAGTTGCAGGAAGGACGCTGACTTCTGCGCCAGTATCGACGAGGTAGCGAACCTTCGTTATCACATCAGAGATGAATAACAGGCGGCTGTTTCCACCGGCTACGGTTGCCGCTAACGCGTGCCGGCGGGATAGTTTCCCGAAGCAGTGGGTTTGAGGCTAGGGAAACAACAGGGGTTTCTACAATTCTTTGATTCCTTGCCATAGGTGTTGTGGTACCAACACCAATGTGGATTTTCCGTTCGTCGACGTCGAGATGAGGATCGTTTACGCGACGAACTTCGTCGGCGAGGATTGTTTGGTCGGCGTTGCTCGTGTAGATCGAGGAAACGAGAAATAGTATGGCATAATTTAGTAATTTCGGTTTCGGTTTCTATAGGCTTTTCTGTAACAGAATAAACCTCATTGTGGCGAGTTCTGGTGATCTCCAAATTCGATCGGCAGATGAAGCTAGTTCATCTACTGGGTTGTTGTTAAAAGTTACTAACACTGCTTGCACTTGTTGTGGCAGTTTTGATAAGAATAGTTGACGGAAGAGTCCTTCATCAAAAGTACGTTGACCTATTACCTCTTTCATGCGCAGTAACATTTCGGTCGCAGAACCGTTACCAAGATCAATAGTATGAAACAACTCATCAAGACGTTGTCGGTCGGACAAATCTCCTCGTTTAAGAATCGATTTTTTGAGTTGTTCGTACGGTTCTAGGCAGTCAGGACTAATAAAGAAGGGGGTGACGTACCTGTTCAATTCACGCGGAAGTGACCTTACAACCGCCAGAAATTGAACGCGTGGATCAGTCACACATTGGTTTGGAATTCTGCCTCTGCGTAGCAGAACCAGGCTTCGACATTATCTGCCCAGAAAGTAATGAGCTGAAAGTTTGGAGGCGTAGGGGTCTTAATCCTAATTAGCTTAGGAGTCTGGTCTGACATCATAAAAATAGTAATGAATGCAAATACAAAATTACCTGTGAAAAATATGCGGTAAAAAAAAATTAAACCACCAAAAATACTCTGTTTGAAAACTATAAAAAGGAATGGACTCACAGTAAATTATCGTGTCCAAATCACGTCGGGCTCACCAGTGAAGGGTTCCTCGAATATATGACCGAGTTGCGTTTGTCGTATAACCAAAGACACTTCTATCGAATGGACCCCACTCTTACGAATGAGAAATCAAATGGCAATAAAGGATAGAAGCGAAATTATATTTGAGCGTAATAGCTTTAATGGGATAGCAACGTCTAGGCTGGCAAACTAGAGAGAGATGCTACCCACGGTGGTTGGAGTCGCGATCTGGTGAAGATGCGTGACCGCGCGCCTTCAACTAGTAGTGTCCGCTAAAACAAACATGGTCAGCATCAATGTCGAGTGCTTATGCGACTATTTATTTTGGGGATTATTTACCGCTACAGTACCCAAGAACTGTAAATTTTAAACTATGTTGTCATTGGCTTTGTTTTTAATTGACATCTTCATATGGTGGGAATTCCCTAACAGTGACCCTCTATCAAAACCCTTTTAAAAAGAAAAGCCATATCATTCTGATCATGTCTTTAAACTGGTATGTTTACATGTACAAGATGTTACTTCTGAATAAAGCTATTATCATTATTATTTAAATTACCGGTAGATATAATTACAAGATTTCCTCTATAGAAACTCAACGTCCAAGTGACTAGGACGATGCTGATAACCTCGTTTTAAAATGAAAATGTAGCCAACTATGAATCCTGCCACAATTGATACACGGTAACTGAACTGTGTTGGCTAACTCAGATTTTGGCAAAGCTGGGAAGTTGTCAAAACATTTCAACGAAATTTTCTTTGTGGATATTAATGCTGATACTTATACAATAAGTACAATCAAAGTAGCTGGAATTGAATGTCCTTATTACTACGGAAATGGTTTCCTATTGGCTTAGCCGCCTTAAACCAGGCAAGTCGGATCCAGATAAGGTACACTGTAGATTGTCATCATCACTCGGGGACGTTATTTCAGAACAACTTTTGGAGTTGTTAAAGATGACCTTCTTTAATAGCAGCTTCCAAGAGGATGAGAGAATGCAATAATCAGCCCTGTTTTCAAAAGCGGAAACAGATGACTGATATATATCCATAGTTTCATCAGTTTGTCCATTGTTTTATTTGAAATGTTAGGGAAAATAATCCATGATAAAATATTAATTTACGTAGAGTTACAAAACGTAATGACTCTAAAACAACATGGGTTTCGCAGGTTCCCTGACTGTTTTATTAACTTATTAACTGCGATGAAGGACTGGGTATAAGCTGTTGATAAGCGACTGTTTGTGGATATAATATTATTTAGCTTCAGCAAGCCATTTGATAAAGTGTTTCATGTCAGCCTTATACGAAGACTATCAAACTTCGGGATTACGGGATCGATTCAGAGTTGGATAGTAAATTTCGTTTGCTAGCAAAGACATCGTATTCTAGTTAACAGATCACTATCCGAATGAAAGCCTGTATGAAGTGGAGTACCCACTCCCTAAGGTACAATCTAGGGTAACGGCTACCAACATACCTTGAATAATACACTACTTCTATTAGTGAAAGGATTTAAAGATTTAGGCTTGATTGTGAGTCATGACTTAAAAACCACTGCATACAGTAACATGGCAGTAGCCACTGGCTTTGAATGTTTTAGCCACTCCTCACTGCATTCAAATGTTTTGATAATATGTCCAGGATTTTTTATCCCATATACATGAGGCCTCATCTTGAATACTGTATCTGAACAGCAAGCCCTTATCTTATCAAGGATGTCAAGATACTGGAACGAGTTCAACGAGTAGAGACTAAGCTAGTATCAGAGCTTTCAAACCTCCCTTTTGATAAGCATCTGAAGCACCTGAATATTTTCCCCTCATCTTATCGTAGAACATGAAGCGACCTTTTATTGATATCCCGTATCTTAAATAATAATTTGGGTGTTAATGCGTTTTATATTTTCTCTCCATCTGGAACTGGTCGTCTCAGAGGCCACCTTTAAAAAGTTCGAAACCCGAGATCGAATACACTCAGTGGGAATTTGTTTGTCACATCGACTGGAACGCGCTACCTGAACAGGTGGTATCAGCTCCATAGGTAAACTCTTTTAAGGGGAGAAGCTGAATCTACACTGTAATAACTACTGCAAGGATGAATACAGGTTACCAGAACTACTATCCGTATCACTGAAGACTTGATTTTTTGGCGCTTACTTTCTAGTGTTCGGTACTGGGTATGACTTAATTTAACTTAATAACTTCAATTGTTGAGTGTCTAGCTGCTTAGTTGTATATGTCGTTATGGCAAATATTACAGAAGAGCTTTTTATTATTACTGGTGCGCTAAATTATAATGCCAGATTAATAAGGTTTCGACACCGATTCTTTTGGTCTCGGTGGATAGTTGGAATGATTGTAATAATTGCATTGAACATACTTCTAAATTTGGATAAATCTGTGTTTAAAACGTATCCACGAGATAAAATAGTATTTCCTGTAACAAAATTTTTAAGTTTCAGGTTTTAAATAGCTAAGACCAAGTGTCATCAGAAATGTGACAAATTAGGGTCACTTTAGAAATCACTCAAAAACGGTACTATGGCTTGTGTAGTGTTTGTGGGTCCACCCTGATAATTCATGAGTTTCATAATAAATATGTATTTTTACGTCAAGAATTCATAATGCCTACCTGAGCAAGGAGAATCCTAGCGATTATAGCGTGCCGTAGAATTGAGAGTGGTAGCTGCATCTGCTAATTTTGACATCTCTTTCAACTCTTCCAATCTAAATTGTACAAAACGCATAAAAGACTGACCCGTGAGGAGCAGGCTGGTTTTAAGTATGATGGTGGTTGTAGTGATCATTTACTCACCCTTGTTTAAGTGTCGGAATTCTGTCCCACAATTACTGCTTCTTTGACATCAGGGCCACTTTTCATTCGTTGAACAGGACTGTGCTCCAGAATTATCTGTTGGAGAGTGTGCTTAAGAAGTTCATAAATATCTTAAGGGCTCTGTGCACTAGCACCTCATAGTGAGGGCATACAACTACCTTTCTCCACTGTTTCGATCCAGCAGTAGAGTTGTACAATATTGCTTAATCTCGCCTTTCTTTAACTTTGCTATCCATGACATTCTTAAAGCGATTCTGAAAAAAGTGCTTGTTATTGATGTGAATTTGTTATTTGGAAAACTTCGACCATGAGTTTGCTGATAATATTGTCTCACTTTGCAACTATTCTGGCTGTAACAGGTCAGGCTTACAACGCTTCGGGGAAAGCGGTTTCGCTCTATGCTAGTGAAGCCTGGTCTCTGAGTCAAGAACACTTGGCATCTTTCTCTGTTCGATCATCCTTATTTCCGAAGAATTCCTGACATCCAGTGGCGAAAATCCTATTAGTAATACTGAAAGATAACTTCGTCATTGAAGGAGACGATTTACATGTCATATAGTTGCTTTTGAAGGTGTTGTATTGTACGAAGTGAATGGTTACTGCTAAGCTTTCACTTTGGCTCTTAACTACTTCGCTGTCAATTCCATATAGATGCGATGTTTTTAGTTATTCCATAAGTGTGAAATTAGCCTTTTCTGATCACCATTTTGTGGTTGATTGCTTTCGTGAGTTTTGTCTTCATTCGTCCTCACAATGCTGCTGACTATTCCGCTTAGTTGAACTTTAACAAGATATTTTATTGACACTATTACTTTTATACCTAAAGTTTTTCAGGTAGCGGTCAGTCAGTCATTAACAGCTTAGAACCTGTCTTATGTGCCCATAGGTCCAAGTTGTCATACCACATTAGCACGTTAAGATCAAATTTACATGATTAATAAAACAGCATAATTCAGTAGAAAGGAATAAGACACGAAAGTACAAAATAATGGATCTTAGGATCTAGCAGAACATAAATAGTCAATACATTTATACCACTGACCGATTTTGAACCATGTCACTCATCGTCTTCAACCACTGATCATGACTGTCACAGGAACCCCAACCAAGTGACCTGCATCTACCAACATGGCGTAGACCAACAGTCAAAGATTTCATAGACTGATGTCATGCTTTGATTTGGCTGCCCCTACTTGTCTTCTATCCTACTGCTACTCCAGCCAGCATAGTACGATGATGCAGACGGTGGTCAGGCATACCCAATACATATCCCAAACATCTCAGTCGATCAAGCTTTGCAACCTCTTTGACTAATCTGCCATGTTTTCCTAGTATTACTTATTCGTTTATTCCATAATATGCGGCCGATACTACGAAAATTTCTATGATGAAAGACCTGGAGCCTACTCATACCCTCTGTTTTCATGATCAAAGTTTCACAGCCATGTGTCAAGACAGAGAGTACGGCTGCGCAGTACACTCGACCTTTCATTGAAAGCCGGTTATCTCGCTTACATCTCAAGTAACATAGGTTGGTAAAAACTAAACGAGTTTCCTGAATTTGGCTTATATTTCGCCAGGTACCGACCCACCAAGGGTGATGGGACTTCGGAAATAAGTGAAGCGGTCGACGTTCTTAACTACTACATTTCCTATGAGTAACCTAGACGATGACGCAGACAAGTCCTTATGTAAAATTCTGCATTTCGACTGAGAAAAGTTCATCCTAAATATGCTTGCGACTTCACTCAAGTATGCATATATGTATAGTCAACATACAATCTGACACATGTATACATCGGTCCAAGTTGCCATACCTCTAAAATAGGGGCTGCTTCAATGATAGTAACAGTAAAAACAAAGAAGAGTAAGTATATAGAACATGGTTCAGGGAGAAAAGAGATGGAGTGTGGAAATAAAGTTATGAAATAATTTTAAGCTGACGATTTAAGGGAGGACGATAAGTGAATACATCTGCGCCACTGTGACCGGTTCTAGGTCACGTCACACAGCGTTTCCAACCACTGGTTATGGTACTCGTGAGGACCCCAACCAGGTAACTTGCAGCTACTAACACGACTTAAACCAGCAGTCAGTGACTTCATGGACTGGTGCCATGTTTTGGTTTGACCCCTCTAGCTGTCTTCCATCCTGCTGCTATATCAGCCAACATCGCTTGTCAAGGCATACGGTGGTTGGGCATACGTAACATATGTTCTAACCATCTCAGTCGATGAAGATTCACAACCTCGTCGACTGATTTACCACCTCTGCTTAATGCCCGTCGTCTAACCTCGTTATTGCTTACTCGGTGATCCCAGACAATGCTAGCGATGTTTTGAAGATATCATTATTCAATTACCAACAACCTACTGGTGTCGTCTACACTTAATGACCACGTCTCACATCCATACAGTAAGACAGCGGACTGTTGTGTAGTACGTTGAGAGACGAATATTTTGCCTACGCCGTAGGTGACGTAAGTTGGCGAAAGCCAAACGAACTTTATGAATTCGTACTGAAATTTCGTCAAAAACTAACCCATTAAGGCTAATCAGACTTCAAGATAAGTGAAGTGGTCGACGTTCTCAACTACTTCACTCTCTATCTTTAGTTTGGGTGTTGACAAAGACCGATCGTGAAGTAACAATTTGCATTTAGAGGGGTGAAACGCATTCCGAACACGGTTGCATTGAAGCTTATTGCTGTCAAAAGATTCTTTAGTTTATCGGCGTCTTCGCCAAACAGGACTATGTCATCAGCGTATTCTAGGTAAATTAGTGAATGTCCTGGTAAAAGATCAGTTCTTGTGCAGTCAGATGATGAGAGTGTAATTTCTAACAGTAAATAGACTATAAATATAAACAAAAATGGGGACAGTGGGCAGTTTCAACAGACACTCAAGGGCTTCAGAAGACTGCATATTGCCAGCGTTGTCACCTAATAGGACCATATAGTCTGCGTTATTTAAATCGACAAGTGGGCTTTCTGGATAGGGGTTAAATTTCCGAAAAATTAGTCGAAGAAAGTTGGTTTCTAAGAGGGCATCTATGACGAAGTTATATGAAAGGGGGTGTGGGTAATGAACACCATTTGAGGTTGATAATTCTCGTAACAGTTCACCATAAGCTCTAGTGCGCCCAGTAATGTCTGAGTAAGCAACGTTTATAGGGTTTATGTACTTTTCAGGCACGCATTTTAGGGATAAACACTGCCACAGTGTCTCTCGATCTGTAGAGTCGAAAGATGCTTTCAAGTCAAGGAATACAACTACTATCGGACGTTGGTAGCTACACATATGTTCTAAGATCTGACAAAGAGAAAATATATGGTCAGTGCATCCTCGTCTAGGTCTGTAACCTGGTTTTCCCGAGTTTGCTGTTCTTTGGCTTCAAATAAACGTCAGATGATTACAGAGACCAATAGTTTAGACGCTATGTCAAACTGATTCGTCTGTGGTTATCACAAGAAGATTTTTATCTCTTTTTGTAGAGTAGAACGATAAGCAATCTAGACCAGTTAAATGAGATGACGTTCAGTCCTCACACGTTGGCTAACATCAGTCAACCTATCTACTAAAAAGTAGACCACCATCCTTAAGGATATCCGGAGTCAACCTATCAGGTCCTGCTGCTTTACCTCGCTTAAAATTACGTGTAGCTTTTTCAACCTCACTAAGAGTTGGTGGACATGTGTCATTTTTCCGCTCAGGTGGTTTGGGTATAATCAGTAAGCACAGAGAGTTGTTGGAAGGGGAAACAGTTGAACTGTTCCAGAAAGTGCACTGTCCATCAGTTCAGTTTCTTGAACT
This sequence comes from Schistosoma japonicum, assembly GCA_025215515.1. Taxonomy (NCBI): domain Eukaryota; kingdom Metazoa; phylum Platyhelminthes; class Trematoda; order Strigeidida; family Schistosomatidae; genus Schistosoma; species Schistosoma japonicum. The sequence continues at coordinate 34,829,323 of CM046062.1, read as the reverse complement.
GAGAATGAATTATAAACTCATTATTTTTGGAAATAGTCTCACTAACAGCTAAGTGCTTTATACTGATGTCCTTAATGTGTCGGGAAGGTTGTCTAGTATTTCCTACTACCGCCTCCATGCCAAAAAATTTCTTCAAGTATATTTTACCTTGACTTAGGCGTTAAAATCCCCTGTTATAATTATATCTGAGTTTAGGTTTCTAAAGGTGTTAGGTGGGCTTCAAATGGAACTCAATTTTTTATTCCAGCAGAGCTGCAGTCGGTCGGGCCATCGGCAGAAGCGATGAAAATATATAGGCATATGTATTTGTCTTTTCAAATTCTTACTGGGGCAATTAGACCAACAGCACATAAGCGTCTGAACATCAGACGGTCTTCATTATCTATTCATTTGGCTAAGATGTCGAGTGATCCACCTAAGTGTTTTTCAGCCTGGTTTAGGCTACCAACTTGGGCACAAACTGATAAACTATTAAGCGTATTTATTAGTGTGTTATTTTTTGAAATTTTGTAATAATATTCATCACCATGATCCGACAAGTTAGTGAATACCATATCCTTTCAATTTCTACTTTTGTGTTTTTCCAGATAGGAATGATTTATTCACCTTTATCTATTTTCAACGATGGTAAAAGTGTAGATACATACCAATATCCATTTATAGATTTAAACAAAGCCGTTATTTATTTGAATCATCCAACATTTTTACCAGATGCTCTTTTTAAAAGATTATGGAAAAATGGTAATATCTGCTCGTAATTGTGACATCGTTTTCTCTTAGCCTACCCTATAGCCTTCGTAGATGGACTTGCAAATCATGTTTATAAAAATATAAATTATAGAAATGATTATTTCCCTCATTTTTTAACCGGAGATTTTGATTCCATTCATCCAGAAGTTTTAGAATTTTATCGTTCAAGAGTAAGGATTCTTACTCTATATAACATTTCAGCCATTATGATCGAAAGAGTGTTTCAGTAGTTGAAACTCCAGATCAAGATGAAACTGATTTCACAAAATGTGTACGTGTAATTGTCAATAGCATTAGGAAGAATAATGCAAGTCGTATTTAATTAAAATATTATGCCATTCAGACAGAAGTGAGTGTACTTGTTGCAGCTCAAATGAGCGGTGGAAGATTTGATCATGAAATTGGAGTGATCAAAACTATGTATGAAACAAAGAAATTTACTAGTATCCCACTGTTTTTAGTAAGTGAATGCTCTGTTACATTCTTATTGGATGAGGTAAGCACTCGTGTTTTATATGTTTTCTTATATAGTAATAACGCTTTTCCAGGGTGAACACACTATACATGCTAACACAGGATACGAAGCGCATTCTGTTGGGTTAATCCCTGTTGGACAGCCGTGTCAAGTAACAACTACAGGTTTGAAATGGAATTTGGGTAATTTTTGTTATCGTTTGTTTTTTAGTTGTTTAACAATAATAGTGTTAACATATTATTCATAAAAAACGAAATCTCGTAAAGTGGTATATCGGTTTAGATTATAGGTTGAAAAAGGTTATTTTATATTGTAAACATGAATCCGGGAAAAATCGCGTGTCAGAGAAGATAGTAGTTAAGGATATATAACACATGCCTTGGCCATTTCGGTCGATGAAATTTCACAACCCTACTTACTGATTTGCTACCTAATCTCAACACTACTTATTTTAGTGCCCAAGCATACCACAAAAAAGTATCTATATCTCCACACACATTACTCATAACAAGAAATATTCTTATAATACAGTGATTGTGACAGTACACTAAAGCATCTAAAAGTGATATTAGATATCATTAGTTGGTCACTGACTTGGGATCTATTGAACAAGGAGTGATTATATCACCATGAAATCTCGTTGGAGCAACGAGATGAAGAGCAGCTATTGTATCCACTAACAGTGATGTACTGTCTTTACTTCTTACGTAAACAGTAGTGAATGTAAATTTGAACGAAGCATATAAAGGGACAATACTGTTTTAAATTAGGTCATCAAGCCTTATTCTATATACAGTAACATTTATATGCAAATATGAGAAATGTCGAACCAATCAGGAGAGATTTTTAGCCAACAATGATAATGAAACTTTTCTTTCTTCCTGATACACACATATAATAATAATATCTATGGCATTTTTCTTTCTCCTATGTTATTAGATAACTCTATACTTTCATTCGATGATATCGTTTCAACCTCGAATCGTCTATCAAGTGAAATCGTTAACGTAAAGTGTAACCAACGATTACTTTTTACTATGGAATATAAAAGCAACATACTTAACTAGCATGATTATTTATTTACATATTGCTATACTCTCAATCAAACGGTGATATTAATTCAGTTGACCAAGAGCCATGTTACAATTATTATTTTTTCAGTAATCACGTTATTTTTTTTTAGAATAAACCAGTATATTTACTTTCTAGTTTGGCAATTATCACAACTATGTGCTAGTTACTATGATTGTCAGTGTTATAGCAAAAGGAAAGATTGTATCATTTTAGCAAGAAGAGTGGTCGATTCGTTAAACTAGTTGTGACCAAGTAATAGCTACTCACAAATGCAAGTTATTGATACACTGTGCTAAAGGATTATGCATCAGAATAACTAGTCACTTTACGTGATAAAATAACACACTGATACACAATAAACATGATTGAAATCTATTTAAAACATAAATAATTCATATTTATCAATCTTGTAGGTCACCCGCGAACTTGTCCACCATAGTAGTCAGTAGTAATGATCTTACTAGCTTGTGTTTATGTTAATCTTTTTTTTTCTTAAATTTGAGATCACGAACAAATAATTGAGCACGATAGTTTCGTCAGGTCTCCGTCAGTTGCTGCCTACAACCGATAATATTTTATAATCATATTTAATTTGTAAGGGAAACTAGTTAAAGATTAGTACGTATAATCATAGTGGGACAAAGAATCAAGTAAAGTTAATTTGTTTAGAAGTGTGATGTACATAAATAGTGTTGAAGTGAAAATTTTAGAAGATTGAATTAGTGACAGTTATACAGCTAAAGAATTCATCAATTACACAATGGAATATCTGAAAATTATGAGTAATTAAAATACCGAATTTTCTAATGCCTTTACAACTGAATTCACTGTTTTTCTGCTTGAGTAATATTAGGTGAGATAATAATCGATAGAATTCTGGAAAATATAATGACTGACATTTCAAATGTGGATTTGGTGACTATTTATGTCGATGTGTCGACATTTACTTACAGCTTCTAAAAACATGATTGTTGGACATCTGGAGAAACGCTACACTAAGAACAAACCAACAGCGACGTCCCAATGACCTTGCCATTTCGAAGTAATATTTTCGCTAATCAGTATACAATCTTTAAATTAAAAGTTATTGGCAGGAACAATGAAACCTGTTACAATTTGGTGGTTCTGGGAGGCTTATTAGTTTCTGAAGTTTATCCCTTTTTCAATCTTAATATCTTATAACCTCGTTCGTATGAGTGGGGAAATATTAAGAATCCTTCTCACAGCTACATACAGTTAAACAGAAAACCTCATCATCGTTTACAGAATCATTAATAAGTTCTTTGAAGGATTCAGAAGACAGGGTCAACAGTTATCCTTATATCAATACAGAAAGTTATATCTGGAAATAGTTATCTATTTCAGTATTCCGATTTCAGTTCGTCTATTCTTCAGTGAACCACTAATTAAGTGGTTTGTTTTCCGAAGTGCTATAAACTAAGTTATTGAATTGCATGTTGTGTAGATGTAAATAGATAAGTATTTAGTACGTTTACTACTGTTACATTTAATCTATAATGTTAAGTTGTGTTATCTCTATTGCCTCGATAAAATTATGTATTAATCCCGTTTAGTATTGTACGGCCCGATAACGATAGCGACTTCATCCCAAATCAAAACATGTGTAGAGCAGATAGCAAGATGTATTGAGAAAATAACAGCAGAAGACAAAGCAAATGATTACACTAGAGTTTATATAAACATTAGTATAGAAAATTTCAAAAACTTCCCGATAGCTCGCTGGCTCTGATTGGCTAAATATGGACCAATCACAGCACAGATTCGTGAGCTTGTTTTGAGCATACTTTAATCAGCTTGTTCCATGCCAACATACAATGGTAGGAAAGGAATCTTACTTGATAATTTTAAATGATCCGTGAATTGTACAAAGATGTTCCTTATGCGCCATTAAAATAAAAGATGAAGGTCACTAATGATAGAAATCTTTGAAGTATCGTCGCACATCTTGAAATGACCGAGTAAGCACTATTGATGCTACGTACATATTACTAGGAAGAAATGGCAAATCAGTGAATGAGATTGTGAACTTTGATTGACTAAGGTGGTTGAGACATATATTGCGTATGTCCAGCCACCGCATGTCTCGTTCTATGTTGTTGACTGACATAGGAGTAGGATGGGACAAAGCTGGGGACTGTCAAACCAAAAAGTGGTATCAGTCCATGAAGTTACTGACTGCTGGTTTGAACAGTGTTGGGAGATACAGACTACTTGATTTGGGTCCGCGCGACTATCGTATCTAAGGGTTGGAGACGCTGGGTGACATGGCTCAGAGTCAGTCACAATGGCACAAATGTGTTTACTCATTATCTTCTTCTAGATGTTAAGTCCTATTATTCTTTCATCCCTTCCTGTTGAACTATATTGTAGTATTAATCCCATTAATTTGATCTCGTCGTGTTAATAAGGTATGGTACTTTGGACCTATGTGCCTAGTTTTGCACTTTACATGACTGATTAATAGAAACGCAGGCATCTACGCATATTCATAGAACGTTTGCGGTCCAATGGTGTGCCACCTGTTTCACATGCAACAAGTGAACATAACAAACGAGTTCACGACAACCAATCCATTCCCACTTTTTTATATTCGCAGAGGTCATAGTAATTATGAGGTTAGAACCTGGTCGTTATTTTTAGAAACAGTCCGCGGTTAATCTCCAGCTACCTTGGTAATAACAAGACTCAACCGTACTGTTACCTTGACGTGGTGGTCTGGCTTGCCCATCGTGACGACTCAATCGGTCTATACTAACTGAAACAATCGTTTCTGAAGGTCCTACCATGCCAGACAGGTCGGTTGAAAAGCAGTGAGACCGAAAACAGAAAATGTAAGGTCCGAGGACGAAGTCGTACTACTGGCCGTACAGAGGTGTGATGGCAGTAAGGTGTTTTCCTCAGATAAGCAGCATAACAGCGATGCTACGTTACCACAATGGAAGGGCAGGGTTAGAAAAGGTCGACCCTAAAGATGCACACCTTAGTCTACGAATTTCTGTCTCCGGCGGTAAAGCCCCGAGTACGGAGCTACAACAATGAAAACCTCTCTCAAAAAGCTGTGACCGGCTTCTAGCAGTTGATCCTTAGGCACTGCGGTTACGCTCCCAGGTCTTTCAGACCAGCCCTAACCCAATTCGCTTTTCACTTACATCAAGTAGAACCCTCCCACAGTGTGGGCGACTGGGAAGTGATAATGACATATCTAGAAGAAGATATGTGATTGATTAATATAGTGTGACAGACATATGAGTCAATGGCTAGACCTTATTTATATATATCTTGTATATTATTGGTTTATTGTTGTTGTAATACATGCGTGTGAGTGACTAGTTGGCTTCTTGATAAATCAGTCGGACTATTGTGCCTGAGCAATAGATTAAGGCAAGGCTGTGTGCCAGCTGTAGGATATAGCGCTGCAGATAACAGAATCGATAATATCGGCCATCCCTGCTCAGATACAACAGATAACCTAACTCATACGTCTAACAACATACAATATCGCCATCATTTTATTCAAACTCCTATTTCTAATATTTATCCTGTTTCTACCTTCAAGCTTAAGTCCCTATCTTCGAATTCCTCCTGTCATCAATGCTAACAATCCTAGCCCACGAAGTGTTTCAAGTATACTAAGACCGCGCTCCAAATTTCACGTTGGTGCATTCGATGTACAAACCCTGTGTCAAATAGGGCAGTAAGCCTCTCTCTCATTAGAATCACGTGCCATTGATGTATGTTGTGTCTCCGAAACACGCATATAGGTTCCTAGCGTGGTCATTCACTTGACCTCACCTAGTCAGAGTAAACAACCTATTCGTTTTTCTGGCAACTTCTCGTGGACTAGCCGGTGTAGGTATTGCGCTAAGTATGAGAGCAGAACAGGCACTTCTCGAATGGATCCCTGTTGACAGTCGCATATGTGCTGTCCGACTAAATGGTTCAGTAAGAACTCGGAAGAATAGGGACACACTCCGTTGTCTTTTCGCTGTTTCTGCCTACACTCCCACTGACTGCAACCCGGATGAAGTAAAACATGAATTTTATAGAAAACTTTCTGAACTTCTTCACAGGGCCAAACATTGAGATTTGGTACTTATGGCTGGTGATTTTAACGCCCAAATAGACAGTTTGAATCAGTGTGAAAGACATTTAGGTGGATGCTTCAGTGTTCCAGCTTAGAGAACGAATAACGGCGACTGTCTGCAACAACTTTGCTCAGACAATCGTTTATTTCTAGCAAATACGAACTTTAAGCATAAAGAGCGACATCGTCTAACATGGTGACCTCCTGGTCATACTCAAAGGTGGACTCAAATAGACCATATCATTATTGGTCACCGATAGAAGATTGCTGATTTTTTTCTGGAGTACAAGTTTAGATTCTAATCATGCCCTAATACGAGCACGCATTTGCTCGCACTTTACTGGGCCAAGAAAAAACCCACTATAATTCAGTTAAGCAACCAGAAAACAGAAAAATAAATTCCAGAAACAACTAAAGAATCACTTAAGTAACTATAAAGATGCGACCCATTTAGATGCTGCTTAGCAAGATGTTCAACTAACTGTAGAACCTGCGGTGACATCTGTCGGGAAATAGAATCAACAGGTCAATAAAAATCAATGGATCTTGGCAACATCTATCAAATTGGTGGACTCTCAAAAAATTTCCGTCAGGCTCTGAACACAATGGGTGCGAAGAGTTCATATATAAACTTGCAAAAAGTCTGCGAAAACGGATCGTGAGCAGTGGTGAGTAACGAAGTCAAAGAATGGAAAAGGCAATGCGTTAGATCACCCAACTGTATAAACGAAACGGAGTTGAAGGACAAGGTAGAACAAGCCGAAAGAAAAGGCAGTCTGACGTTTAGACGAGGGCAACCTTCAAGAAGCGTTCAGTGGCCTTAGCTGCTCTGAATTCCACTATTTAGAGCAGAATGAAAGCCGACCCCCGACTCTGTAGAAGCCGAAAGCCTAGCCAACTGAGGCGAGCAGAGCAGCAGCTGGATGGATATCTCTAGAGTTCTTTAAGGATGGTCATCCCACTTTGATAATTAGGCTGACTGATATTTTGACTAAAGTTTTGGAACTTGACATAGTTCCGTCTGACTGGTGTCGATTGTTAATCGTCCCAGTATGTAAGAAAGAGTCAAATTCGTCCTGTGATAATCATAGAGGAATAAGTTTGACTAATATAGTGTCTAAAATACTAGCTTCTGTAATTATCAGAGGTTTAACAACAACACGTGATCTGCAAATACGCGAAAACCAGGCTGGTTTCAGACCTGGTCGCGGTTCTCTAGATAAGATATTCACCATTTATCAGGTTTTAGATCTTAGACATACTTTTCAGTGGCCGACAATGGTGATTTTTCTTGATTCGAAGGCGGCATTTGACTCTGTAGACCGTGGGTTTTATGGCAATGTCTTTCATTGAAAGGCGTACCCCAGAAGTACATCAATCTTGTTAGGGTTCTTTACTCAAACACTATTAGTCGTGTCAGAGCTTATGGTGAACTCTCATTAGAACTTGTAACTTCAAGTGTCCGTCAAGGCTGCCCACTGTGTCCATTTTTATTTAATTTCATAGTCGATTTACTGTTGGAAATTACATTTATCGTCTGAATTTTCCGAAATTGGCCTCTTACCAGGAGATTCACTTATTGACTTAAAATACAAAGACGGTGATAAGAAGCAGAATCTTATTATTATTATTATTAGAGTAACTTCTACTAATGTGGTGTTAATTTTGCGGTGCTATAGAGGTATAGCAACTTGGACAGAGGCATACATATGCCAGGTTCTATGTCGATCATACGTGCATACAATAACAAGAACAATTTTTAATCGTTATATTTCACGAATTCATAAGTATTACTCAATTATATTTCTTACCACTATTCTAAATCGGTATTTTACGTATTATGTAACATTGTTCTGAAATTATCCTCATGATCATCAATAAAAAACACATTGATTTCTGACGAAAGATCATCCCTGAAAACTAAACTTAATCATTTGAATGTAGTTGATGAAACCACGAAATATCCAATGAATTCATGATATTATGAACGTTTTATGGTTCCTGCCTTACTTGTAAAAGTAAATAAATGTTTGAAAGTTCACCTTAGTTTGGTCAATTAGAGACAGTTGACTTGTTACACTGACAATACTCATAAGAAACAAATGAGGTGAAGGTATTAAAAAAAGAAAACAAATAAGGGAAATATCACAAACAATTCTGATCATCATATGCATCAAGTTAATCTTATTTCATTTCGATTGAAGAAAATGACATTGAATACTAAAGTTTTGATCGGTCGAATCTTGATGTAATGGATGGATATTGGCGATTTACTCTATCTGGTAACTTCACTAACGTCATCCCAAATCAGATTAAAACCTCAGCAAGGAGTAAAATACATTTCAAAATAAGAATAGCAGAGTGAAATATAGATGAAAACACGAGTTTATATAGAATGCACATGGGGATCCTCTCGCACTTGATTTCTGTTAGGACTGAATGGTTGAAAGTGGCCGAGTCATTGTCCGTAAGCATGTCTTAATCAAGACTGTAATCTGCTAACAATGGGTTTCTTGGTTAGGTAACTCGTACAGTATATAACGAAGTGCTTTAGACAATTCAGCAGGATTGTAAGCTAAAAAAGCATTTCAGAAAAGTAACGTGAAAAAATGCGAGATATAAAAAAAACGTGAAAATCGATGCATTTAAATTAATAACAAAACAAATGATATGATTGATAACCTTGACAAAGCGTAAGTATGACAATGCAGCACAAACAACTGCGATACGTTTTATACATGGTTCTTCATTACTACAAATTACTTATCGGAACTGATTATTGCCTCGATGATAGCGGGATGAAAGTTATTCCATGATTTCTGTTGTTGATTAATGGATATTTGTGTTGCATTAGTACAATTCATTTTATCAAAATACATGAAATGCGAAGTGTTAGCACATAATAGAAGTTAGTGGTTATCATACTGTATTTCCATATTTTATACATAAAACAAGTCGCATCATGAATATCTTCTTCTTGGGTAAAAATGTATTTAAAAAAAAATTGATAATACTCTATTGTTTATTACAAACATACTTTGTTCTTTTATATGAATAAGAGCTTAATCATTAACTAGTGATAATACTGATAGCCCATAACAGTAACGTGATATTATTCATTGATATTCAGTAGTTTACGTTATTACCAATGACTTTTCAGTTTATATGGAGCTCTTTTTATGGAACGTGTTTCGAATCTTGAACACTTACATTTTTGTTTGGTGTTGAAACTAATTTTATTGTAGTTAAGTTGAAGTAGCTTTGTGAAGATTGGTTCGGAAGATTTGTTGTTTGTATTCGTCACAGATTAACCTAGACTCGATACCACAGGAAGGGAGCTTGGAATAGTCGTTTTATTCTACTATAGAAATCCTCAAAAATACGAATCCAAGACATGAATGATGGAGTTCACACTAGCTCGAAGTAAGACCGTTATCGCCAATGGGACTGGATGATCATTATGCTGACTTGAGAATTGCTTAGATTGAGAATTTTACTATCGAACGCTAGCCCAGCAGTGTTGGTGATTAGACTTTCATGTGAAACCTGAAGGTCCTGAGCAAACATCACTGAGAAGGTCACATTCTTTAACAAAACAGCTCCCTGGTGCTTCTAGTTTTTGTATTTAATACGATTCATCTCTATTATTTAGTCTCTATTATGTGAGCAGGCCACTCATTGGGAATTTAGGGCGCAATCTGCTTTAACTGTACTTTCGACGGTGTTATCGATGACTAGATACGTAACAATTCAAGATCTGTAGCCAGAACGCAGCTGCAGCCCCAAACTGGTGATTAAGCTTAGTCATCGTGATGGTCTTTAAGGTTCATCCATTACAAGCAGGTCGGTCAGATAGTGATAAGGCTATAAACAGCAGGTTCAAGATGTAATCAAACAACCGACTGTGCCGGAGTATGACAGCATTAAGGTACTTGCTTGAGACACCCAACATCTGTAACGACATCACCTTCTCACAACGCGGAGAGGTTTATAAAAGGTCGACCCTGAAAATGATATGCCTCATGGGCTTCCTTCGCCAACGGTATGGGCTGAAAAGCACGGAGCTAACAAAACAGATGCCACTAACAAAGTATCCGTATGTGACCAGTTTCAATGAATTGTCTCTATTGAAACATGACAATAAGAATAAACAGCAACGTAGAATACAGCACATGGCTCAAACTAATAGTCAACAACTTCATGGGATGGTGCCACCTTTTAGTTTGACTGCCCCTAACTTTCGTTTATCCTATTCTTTAACCAATAAAAGTTGTGTTGAAATAGAAAATGGTTGGGCATATGTAATACATGTCCCGACGACATTAACTGATGAAGATCTATACATCATTTTTTTAGACTTCTAAAGAAAATAGGAAGTAAAAAGTCCAGTGTTAGCAGAACTATCGTCGAAAAAGATGGACATTAACATATACACTTCATGTTTTTGGTGCCATAATCATTACAAATTTTTTACTACTTACGATCAATATTTTTTGACTGAAATTCCTTCACTAATACATGATCAGCCAGTATAATACTATGTAAACTTTGAGCAGCAATATGATGTATGTGTAAATTGTAATAAATTAAAGTATTACAATCAAATGTTGAGTAGATTAATACTGGCGAGTTTCGACCTGGTTCTACAGCATATAATCCAGCTGTGAACGCATGACATGATCGTCCCAATGGAAAACATAATGCATTATTATTTACATCAAAAATGTAAGTAGTACCATCCCACGAACAGACAACCAGCTGATCACCATCATCTTCCTATTGTAAAGAAACAAGGAACACGAATTACATGTACACACAGAAAAAAAGAGTTGCATGACGTTGTATAAGATTAAATGTGAGATGAGTCAGTTATTAAGCACAATTTTCAAGTTAGATAGTTTGAGGTAGTAGGCTGCTTGTCCTAGGTTTTATGCTAGTTGGCAGTTGTAAGCAAAGGATACCTGCAATCTTAAGCGGATTGAGGAGGATCGACAAGACCCCAAATCAGAACACGTTTGAACAAGAACCAATTGTATTCCAAAATAACAAGGACAGACAGAAGTAGGAATTCACAAATAGAGAAACGTTAATATATTTATAGTATTTACACAAGAAACTTCTAGAGTCTTCTCCAATAATCCGCTAGAGCTGATTGGTTTAGAGATAGCCAATCAGCGTGCGTCATTACAATCATGCACATAACATGCTTTAGTCCAGTCTATATCCCACTACCAGAAGGATATAAAGATATTATGTACTAAAGGGATTTATTTAAGCTTCCTAAAAAAATTTTTGATTGGAAATGGAAGGATCAACGACATATCTATAAAAAGACGCCTATATACTTCTAAAGCCTAAAGTCTTTTGATTTCTGACGTTTTGTGGCTTTAATTTAGGCTGATTCTTTAGAGTGTAAATTAATATGTTTTAATAGCTTATTTAAATTAAGCAGTTTACTTAATTTAACGCTGATTTAATTAATTTATTTATTCTCTGAAGTGACTTAAATTAAAGTCACGAAACATCAGAAATCAAATGTTTCTACACAAAGGGAGTTTACAAATATGTTATTTATTATAAACAATACAAACCGATGATCAGATTATCAAAAACCCTCGCTTAGTAACGATATCTAACAACATATCTGTTTCCATATTGACAAGTTTGTAACGTGCACACATTCGAAACTTTATAGACATGAAAATATTCTTTATGGTATCATAAATTGTTTGTAAATGGAGCTAGGTGTTCAGATTAAGGGTCAAGAGATAGGGATGAAGGTTAAGTTTACAGATAGGACTCATTTTCTTGTTTCGTGCAAATTCTGTGGTGTTAACTTAGGATTTGATAGGTTAATCACTACGATTCTTAGTTGTTATCACCAAAATTATATTCGTTATATAAGTTTACTGTTTTTGAACAGCATACAAATAGTTTAGAATGGTGACGTTTAATTAACTTATTTCACGTTTCTTAGCTCTGAAGTGAATAGATAATCAAGTAATTTATCCCTAAATCTCTTCCCTAAATTGTACATTTATCAATCAGACATGATGCAAATCGACTCACTGAATTAAGGATGGTCATTTGATACAGATACTTCGAACTGTATATGATTCAGGTGAACAGACAGAAGAATTAAAATAAAATGATTTCGAATAATTAGATAAATTTCATCGTAAAAGAGAGAATACTTCGAGCAGGGTATACATATATACTACTGTTACTATCCGGTAGCACTTATTTTATTGATAAGCTGGAGTTTAATTAACTGGGTTCATGACTTGAATTAAACAATATTGCAGTCTTAAACTCCACATGATGTATCGACGACCACACAAACAGAACGGGTATAGTAAGGATGTACGAAACAAGCTAAAAAAAATAAACTCACAGTTAATTTCATTTTACACAAAGCAAATAGTTCACTACGTGTATGCACTTGAATTGACCATATAACTAATTCGTTATCATTATCACGAGTTGGATCAACGAGACACAAGTTTCCATCAGCTGTACATAAACAAACTAAAGAGGATGGTTTATCTGAATTAATAGTAGTAGTAGTAGTAATCTGGCAATCTGAGTGATTCACATTACCAATAAGCCATGTACGTGTTTCCAAGTTATTGGAACTTGTTACACGTGGAGGATAATAAGTTAATGTTGGTCTGTTCAAAATGACAATATAAATTGAAATATGAGAATAGAAAGATATACAAAGAAAATGCAATGGGTATAGATATTGATTCGATATTAATTATTTCTTTATTTTTCGTGTGACAAATAGCCATAATTGCTGCATCTAATGAGAAAACCAAGAGTCTACCATCCTTAGCAACCTCGGTAGGCTACCTGGACAACTGTTGACAGGTAAGGTTTGGTGATGAGTTAAATACAAACAGGAAGAAACATATGAATCAGGCAATAAAGCCAATCAGATATTCAACGCACCGATATGAGCACGAAGCAACTGTAATTACTTCTCGCATGCACTTTTTGATACCTTCAAAACATTGAAAAATAACTCATCAGCCTACAAATAAATCATACATGAACGGATATCCCTTCTGTCAGAGAAAGAAAATCCACTAAAACTTAAAGTTCAAGAAGAGAAAGTTTGGACAGGAATACATCTAGGAAAGTATTTGGAAATGCATTATTTACTCCAAAAATCAGACCAGAACCAGCCGAGAATGATTATCTTAGATTCTTAAATTACAACCACATCATTGAATCAGGCGGTATGATCTCCTCATATTGGATGAGCAGCTTCAATGATACTAAAATACTATATAATTACATACTTTTCCTTATATTAAAACCAGTAGAAGTGGGAATAAACTATTCCCTTCTTAACAATTACGGAGAGGAGGGAAGGGTAAATAAGAGATTCGATTAATGATTTCATTGCATTATGCTCGCTAAATGACTTGATGTTTCAATTTACGTAGAAAAGTATATTTCATATAATCACTCCTCATCAGACCTTGATTAAATAAAGCTTCCACAAAAATTTAGAAAACTTCAATAAATGCTGTTCCTGTTGTTTCTCTATACAAAGTTGAGAGAGATTTCTGAAAACGGATTAGTGGAGTGGTGTTTCACTAGTTAAGGCATTCGATTTTCAGCCAATAAGTAGGAGGCTCGAACATTTCTCTACCTAACCTTCACAGAGTGTGACTCGAAGATAAATACACGAATCTGTACCTGGTAAATGAGTTTAGAACAAACAAAACAACTAGAAACTTACGCAACTATATCGTGATATTTTTCGAATTTTCTATGTAAATGCGCAAATCCTCCACTTGGTTGTGAAGCAATAAGCTTACGATTGAAACAAAAAGCGAGAAGGAAACAGTAATATGCATCACGGTATTAATAAGAATAATTTTCTATCAAGAATAACCTTGAGAAAAGAACAAGCTTAAAAAGAGGTGACAAAGATAACCACATTATAAAACCAATACGTAATGATTGACGGTAACGTTTCGAACGTTAACTTAGCGTGAAGTATCCGCCATTTCCGATAAGTCTGTATTCATTTAGTGCGTGAGTGTTACATATCACTAATGATTTCACTTTACTATAACTCTTACTATGTTTTATTCCAACCCCCATGTCAGGCTGCGCTACATTGGACGAACTCATATCAAACAGTTATGGATAATTTCAGAGGCTTGATATAAAATCTTTAATGGAAATTACACTTAAATAGAAATCACTCAAGGTTGCTGCATACAACACATTAGGCGAAAATTAGAAACGCTGCAGTTAACCTTAACTTTTCAGACAGATATAGACTTCTGAGCAAAGATTTTTGAATACTTTATTAATTTAAAAGCAATTATTTGTATGGGTAGTTTTCTGAAGAATACTTCATGGATTGACAGTGGCTAGATAACCACTGAAAACCAGGTAACATCGTCCAGGTGTTGAGTCTTAGTGTGTGGCTTCCCAGCAGTGTGCAACCACAAACCCAACAAGGATAAAATGGAGGATGATCATGACTCGAGATCAGTACTTAACATCTAGACTACTGAGTTGATATATATAACCGTAGTCAATTCGAGTCACTGAGTGATCATTATCGTACCTCACTGAAGACACAGTTGAACTGCTCCTATCTCTCAAGAAGAGTTGATGAAAGCCCACAGAACCATGTCATTTAATTTCTATAACAAGAATTCCAAGTAAACTATTAATATTGTTACATATAATACCAAACCTGAAAGTGAGATATTTGCTTTATTATCAGTGGTAACGTTTATAACACAAATTGAGAGATGACCGGGATAGAAAAACGTACATACAACTCAATTTCGCGAGTATTATAAAAGTTACAAATGATTATGCGACGAAATTTCGCAATTACAACAAGAGTCAGTACTTACAATAAGCCCATATTTCTGTGTTAGACATGCATCAATTCGGTTAACCTGAAGGTAATTTTAAGCAAAAATAATGTTATTATCGTTATTATCAACATCATGGACAATAATACATACACCGATATAAAGATAAGCATTCTAAGTTCTACAATATTTCGCCTTATCAACTTGAAAATTACAAGAATCATAATTTATTATTATAGAATGTTATGAAGACTTGAATTAGAACTGACTTTGGTAAGACACAGTGATTTATACAACTATAGAGTCCTACACTAGGATGAAACAACTGTTAAGTGCTCCCTAGTTTACAATCATTCGTGAACCAAAGTCATTCCACGATGTGAAGCCTCAAGAACAGCGATCTAATTAATGGTTTGTCTAAATTTTCACCACCAACGACTACCTACAACGTATAACAACTTATATATAAAAACTACAGGCATAAATTGTAATGCTTTATTAGAATTTCATCTAATATCAACTTAGTATACGCATATATTATTATAGTAATGCAAATATTATAAACACCCACATGATACCTAATAAAATCGAGTGGGGTATTTTAAATGAAAGATTCACGAAACGTTGTCTTGAGTAGTACACAGCTGCATGGTATTCTGTTACTATCCTTAATTAGTTTTCTGGCTTTCTTATTTGAATAAAATAATAATACCCAATATATAATCGAATTTTTCTAATCAATGTGTAAATTTATATACTCTTTGCCACTTTATGCCAATACACCTTTACAACATCTAACCAGTCAATAAGGTGGTCTTAATTATTGTTAATGGTGTGCGGGCAGTCGTCACTTTATAGTTACCCACACCATAAGAAAATAATTTTTCCCGTGGTATCCGAAAAGGGAATAGGATTACTGGCAAAGGTCTTGTGACTTATGAGAGGGGCTGTAGAATCAATAGGAATCATGGTTCAAGGTGGTCATACAGCTTTAATTGAGTAGTCTAATACTTGTCATGTATTACTACCGGTGACATAAATCTTCCTGGAAAGGTGAAGCGTGTTACTCTTAAGATTGAAATTTCAATCTCCTTCCTTCTGATGTGAGAAGGCAGCATTGCTAAAGATGCCGGTTGTTGGAGGGAAAAATCCTTAATTCTGTCACACACCCAGCATGATCGGCAGTATGACTTCACCTTCAGAACCTAAGTGTTTACAATAACTTCTAACCAACTTCATCTCTGCATAAAATATGAAGTTAATGAAGAAATGAATTGCACCAATAAACAAAATAAAGTTAGGTGAGCGAATAAAACTTTCTCTTTCCAACGATCTCAATTACTGAATCTGTACAGTCGTCTTTATAACTATTCTATTTCCAGTTGTTATGAAATGTGCTATAAGTTTCGAGTGTTAAAAAGAACTTTCTTTTTATAATTGTAATATTTAAATATAACTTTCAGATAGCTGGTAAGGATATAACGAAATAACACAAACTCATACTAATCCCTTTCTACTTGTTATAGTTTGCTTTCTACAAGTTGTAAAATATCTCTAGGTAGATAGGCAATAAAAAACTAAGAAGCCCAGGAGTGCTATTTTGCCTTAGCATAGGATTCCTTAGCAATTGGAATTAATGGTTAGTGTTAACATTTATTCATCATAATTGTCAATTTGTTTGTGATAAATAAAATTAAAAATATTTCGAAGCCCCACATTCTCTTGTCATAAAAATGTTGAACAACCGTTTGTTTTAGTATAAAATGTAAACAACTTACCTGACCAGCTAATTCCCATTTTATTAATAGGATAAATTTCCCTAAATTTGAAGACGTTTTGGAGGTATTAGTAGTTTCAAATGAGCACCATGAATACAATCGAACAACACGGTCAGAATGAGCCACCGCGATTTCACCTAGAAGAAAAACCCATAAATAAGGTCTTAGATGACCAGAGTTAGTCTGTAAGAAATTCTGTATAGCTTACGTTTCGAATTAGTTAGCACCCAGCGAGTTCACCTGAAGTGATACCTCATGATAGAGTTGAACTCGCGTCACCCGATTCACCACTAAACTAATCGGACCCCGACCATTGCTGCTACTTTGATATGGTGATCCAGCCTGCCTATCATGATGAGCCGGTCAAGATATACTAGTGGGAACAATTATTTCTTAAGGTCGGTTAAAGTGAGGTAAGACTAAAAGCATCAAACCTAAGGTTCAAGGGCAAAGTGTTACTACCGACTGTACAGAAGCGTGACGGTAGTAAAGTGTTCTCTGCAGATAACCAGTATGACAGTGAATCTGAATTCATCCCACAAAAGAAAGGTGGGGTTGGAAAAGCTTGGCCTTAAAAATCCACACCTCACCTTACCCCCATCCCACAGATTTCTGTTATAGGCGTTGAGGCCTCAACAAAAACTGAACAAACTCATCCAAAGTAAATCACAGAATAGTCGTGTGTAACCAGTCTTAAGCAGTTGTCCCACAGGAACTGAAATCACGCTCCTAGGTCATTAAGATCAATCTAAACCCAATTTCCCATTTACATACTTTAGAAAGAAAAGCTCCTCTGTGGTGTGTGCGACCAGAAAGTCATAACCGCCCTCATACCACTAACAGCGCCTAAGATCTTTGTGTTCATAATCACTTATTAGCTTTAAAGACTAATAAAAGAAATCAGGATTGGAAAGTTAATTGTCAGTCAGATCTCTGAAGAAAATGAAACTATTATCTGCTCTCAAACTAAAAGTCTAGAACAATGAACAACTTGGTTGGGAACCGCAGGACTATCGTAACTAATGGTTGGCGACACTGGGTGACATAGCTCACAATCACTTACAATCGTGCAAGTGTATTTACTTTTTATTTTTTTCTAAATGTTAAGTTCCATTATTCTTTTACAGATTATCGTTTCATTCCTTCTTGTTTAACTATATAGCAGTATTAATCTTGTCAATTTTCTTTTATCGTGGCAATGTAGTATCGCATCTTGGACCAATCAGCAGATATGCTAGGTTCCACGCCGTTCATAATTGACTGACTGATAAAAATATGCTATCGACCTAAAAATTTGAAGATGAACTGAACTCTGTCGACCCTCAATGCAGTAGCCAACATCCACTTAATTGGTTGCAAGCAAAATCAATTAATATTAGTGACGCAACGAAACATGAAAGGAGAGAGTGGTTTAATGGATTTCCTATCGTTGGTAGAGGTAGAGGACAGCACTAACCAATTCTCGATCAGATTATCTGGAGCACTGCAACCTGACTTAGAACTACAGAAGCCAACAACCACCATTCGTATTGAAAGTGAATGGGATTGTAATAATACAAATCGCATATTTTAAGTGGTGTAAAACATGATTTGATAAGTTTTATATGTTTTGGATTAAATGTATAATAAAGGTTAGGTTTGATCAAAAAAAATACAGAAATATTTGAAAAATTGTATGTATAGTTAAAAATAAAATCGAAAACCACCTACTTTGAATATCGTAAATGACAAGGGTAATTAGACAGAGATTAATCTCTAACGTAGTGAGCCAACAATCCAAATTATGCATGATTTATTAGTTGAAGAGTTAAAGGATCTTTGTACGACATGTACGTATTCTGAAAGTATACTAACTGATGCCAATCAAGTTTATTAACTGATGTTAAAGGCAACGAGAACAACTTTTGATCGTGAAATTGATTTAGTCGGAGACATTGTTAAATGAGAAAGTATCTATTAATATGAAATTATTAAGTGGAGAAACCATGCAGGTGACTATGGATTACACTACTATCAGTTAAAACCAATAAGAAGCAGTGTTAATGGAATATGAACTACTAGTCAATACACATATTTTCATTTTCGTAAATTAATAAATAAAAAAATTCATTTATCTATTGACTGTAACGTGCACGAAGCGCATAGTTCGTAGAGCGTTTTTTAACTGAAAATTGAGTCAACTAATACTGACTACTCTCGTTTATTATACAATATATAAGACAAAAAACCTTCGCTTCTTTCAAGGTCGAAGTGGATTTCACAACAGAGGCTACATAACACGCGACCAATCAAA
The DNA here is from genome assembly GCA_025215515.1 of Schistosoma japonicum. NCBI lineage: Eukaryota > Metazoa > Platyhelminthes > Trematoda > Strigeidida > Schistosomatidae > Schistosoma > Schistosoma japonicum. The sequence goes on along the minus strand of CM046062.1, from coordinate 34,809,993 downwards.
GGGAAGAACTCAAAATAAGGGGGAAAGTCAACCTATTACCGGACAAATAAGGATATCTAAGAGCAAACAACTACTGATATGTCTAATATCTAAAGGAACTAACTCTGTAAAGAAATAATTAAACTTAAAAAATAGGATTACCAAGTTACGAAAACAGAAGTGTCTTTCTGATTCACTCGATAATTTATCACTCACCTTTATTGCATACACATACATCTTTGGCGTTGTAGGCTAATTCTTGATGATGAACCATTTTCAATGTATCAACTTCTGCTTTTTCAATTTGACCAATCTTTGAGGAACCATGACTTTGTTTATTTTTCTGTCCAGATTTACATGGAATATTTTCCTATGTAAATGTGCGAAAATGCAGACAGGCATATTAATTTCGTCTGGAATGAAGTTATGTCACCAAGTCATAATGGAGACAACAAACTCTAAAAAGCGTGCTATAAACACCTGAATAAATTCTCATTTAGGATCAGAAATACGGATTAGGGTCTTAAGGATTAGATGTGGACCATTGGCTTGCACATTCAAACTTCACTCAATCTACTTTATTTTGAGTAACCAGGATATATAATTAACGCTGCAGTCAGTATAACAGAGAGAAAAAGAAGGCTTTACTGACAATACAATAACATTGAAAAACAAGGCAAGTTAATAAACAGATCATTTATTTATTTAAACATAAAATTGAGTACGAATTGGTATCAAAAATATGTGAGCCTCACGAGTACACAAAATAGTGTGGTGAATAAACAGAGATAGAAGGCGATCAAAAAAAGGTGAAGTTTAACATGACAATAAAAGAACTACAAGGTCAAAGATACAGCTAGGATGGAAACACAAACAAAAAGACTTCATATCATTAAGAAAAGCCATCATACTTTTACGAAGGTTTTAATAAGAAACTGCAGCAGGATCCCCATTGGCTTATATTTTACACCGTACTTGATAAGGTGCTAAGCCGTTTATTTGCATTATCTCTAGGATCCCAACCAGAAAGTTGGGATTGATTGAAAGGAGTCAGTCATATGCAGCTTTTTAACATACCACGGTAATATGTCATAAACTGACTACTCCGCTTGATCCATCTAATCACAGTATCGGAAAATAGTTCATAATATGAAAGTCGATGGGATGAAAATCGAAAAACATGATAAAGCCACAAAAGCCAGTGTCTCAAGACGATGAAATCAGTTGAATTTTTATCATGATGCCGAAACAGACGTTGCCGAATCTCAGCATTGCTAACATGATCTTGACACCATATGTCAGCGATTCTTCGGAGACAATAATGACAGAACACAAGGAGACGTCAAACATCCTCAGGTCTAAAGGATCCAACTTCGCGAGCACAGAGAAGAGCTGTTCTTATCAAAGCGTTATAAACCCGATCTTCTATAAATAGGCTCGTCATGACGGTGCCAAATGTGGCCTCTATTGGCACAAGCCGACTTGGCTTTTATTGTATAGATTTATCTCACCTTTTAGACCACTACTAGCACTCATGCAACTATCCAGATACACAAGCTTTCCAATTAACCCTAAAGGTTACCCACAAAGATAGCAGGTACACATTCCTGCCAATCAAGTCGAAGTACTTAACATTTGTAAGGTTAAAAGTATATGTCATGCCTACGGATATTAAATACCAACTGGTTTATGGGAATATGCATGGCTTGTGCGTTATTGCACCGTAAGACAATACCAACTTAATGTCGAGAAGTCATTCAGTAGTCTCTCACGACGTAGAATTTACCAGTAAAAAGTATTGAGTGGCGAACCATAAAAATGAAGATTATCGAAAACACATAATTTATCACAACTTAGAAGCAATAGTTTTACTACATAGTTTATACTTCATCTTCAGTCAAACATCAATTCACCTCTCAGCCATTTACTGATTATTGACACCTGAATATAGCCTTCCACATTTGTTTTTGCTCTTATCAACAGCCACAGGGTTCTGAAACTATGTGTAAGGAATCACCAGTTTGATCATAAGGTGAAGAATATCTTAAGCACAGACTAACTAAAGAATAACTCTTGAAAAACAAATAATCTGCTTTAAAGCTCGACGACGTCCAACCATTACGTTATAAATACGTATTGCTTGAAAATTTCTAAATAGGAACAAGCAGTTGATACTATCTCCTAAAAATTATGTCGAAGAAAATAGTAACCGCCTTAATACGCATGAATGGATATGGAACATAAAAGTGTTGACTTACAGGTTCTGGGGAAAGTGCACATGCATCGAAAGCATAACAGTGCGAATCAGCACATAAAGCAATAATCCATGTCTAGAACAAAACGATAAGTTGGACAGACGAGTTTTTATAAAAAATGATCCTACTAACTTCGTCAGGTTTGTATATACTGCCTGCCGTAACACAAAGTACCTGTAAACAAAGTAGAAACTCTTTTCGTAAGTGAGGAAATCAACATGCCATTCCAAGATGATAAGATGATTTCCACACTTTCCTATACTTTAATACGTGAATGCAACCTTCGGCATTCGCTGCATCAGCTTCACCATTTCCTAATAGAGGTCCAGAATCCCAACAGCCAATTATTAATTCATTATCCTGAACAAGTGGAAAATAAATATAAATTTTCATTTGTTGTATATTGTAAACATAAATTAGTCCAAGGCAACGACAATTATGTTAACGTGATGAGCGGAATTACTGGAATTATATGAAGGAACTACTATCATTTCTCGGGAGCAGAACTGGAATGCATTATGAAACTAACATTTGTTTAAAAATGAACAGCCTAGTATAAAAAACATGTTAAACTATCTGGATTAAAGTTATGATTAATAAGGCTGAAGGCTGACAAATATAAGGGATGCAATCAACTCACGAGGTTACAAACTGCTGGTCTGAGCCGTGGTTCAGACTTCCAGGATATTGTGAACATGATAAACGAAATACGTAGCTAGAAGTCTTAGATGACAAAACACACAATAAGTGGCAATAAAAATATGTGTTTGACTATTTTCTTTTTTTAAATTTAAAATTCCTTATGATATATTAACTGACTTCACTCATACTTTATATTTGATTATCACAATAACTTAAAAAACTACAGTTGTCTTTTGTTTTTGCTAATATGGTGCAGACGTAAAGTCGAAATGTTCTGGTGAGTTGCAACAAACCTTATATTATTTGACTGTTTAGTTAATTTTCACCTGATGCAATTAAATATTTCGGATGCGTAAAGACAAGACATATTCCGGGAAAACGCTAACAAGAGATGACAAGCACTTGGTATTTTTCATGCATCTATGCTATTCACAAGCATTTGCTGCTACATAATATTCGGATACAAAATGCACAACATTACATACCACACATATGTTAATGAACCACGCTTTAAACAATATGCTGTAATAGCTCTAGACTTACATGGTTAGAATGGTAAATGTCATCCGTGATTACTTGTTAAATGGGAGTACAAATCAACTTAACAATGACTCAAAATAAAATCAACAAATAGGTGACCTATCAATGAATTTATTTATCTGATCACTCCCTTTAAAATTTTACTATCTTTCTCAGAGCTGATTGTGTTGTTGAAGATTATTTTCTTACGTCATGTAATAATTTTAGTATCATTTCTAAAAGAAAACTTATAAAGTCTTAAGATTGAATAGATGCAGGACAAATGAGGATTCTAATACACTTAAAACAGGACTATGATGTTGATTGCGACAAACCAAGCTGATTTTTATATCGTTTGTAAGTTAGGCAATAATCACCAAAGAATAACTGAGAATATACATATGTCAGCTGATCAGGGGGGATAGTATTACCTAATAAATTACAGAAGTGATTGCGTAGGGTATACCTCATAAAAACACCCTACTATCGTAACATATCTTTCAAAGAGTTCGTAAGTAAAACCATACTCAATCAAAATATCAATTAATAGTGTAAGCATATAGGTTATAAAATATAATATTTCAACGCAATCATAAACCAGGAGACGCTGTAAAGATTACCCCATCATTATCCACATCGTACAAGCAGAGGTTACGGGAGTTAGTAGTATAGATATCATTGAAAAACACTCGGTCAACCAAACTTAGTGTGCGCATCTGAATAATCGCCAAATTCACCCTTGACGCGATGTAGGTCAGTATCCAATATCCGATACCTGGATGATAAACTAGCATAAGACCATTTAAAAACATATTCATAATCAAATAGTAGGTAAGAAATAATCCTTTCACGCTCAAACTACTATATCTTACGGTAATTTTCGTTTAAATAAAACAGATACTAGACCGATCACAGTAGTCCAATTAGTGGCAGTCAATTAGTTTGTCCAACATTTGAACGCTTGGACAGGCAGCCGGTATTACGTTTTGTGAAGAAGTAAATTCTGCTAGTTTAATTGTTTGGTACAAATATCGTGACGCAATTTTTAGATGAGTGATTTGAGACTTGTTAGCTGGAGAGATATGCAAACGTAAACAACGTATTGAATTAGTACGAGGAAATCAAGCCTCGTAATCTCATTTTAAGATTGGCAACTTCCATGGCTCCTCGCGAAAATGATCTCGTTTCTTTCACATTACTAGAGACGTGTATTCCTATTATACAGTTTTGAAGTGCACCCCATTATATGACGAAGTTACACTTGTCGTACAACCAGAGCAACTTTTAGAGAATGAACCCTTTTTTACAAATGATAAGAAATCAGAAGGTGATGAAGGATGGAAAATAAATTATATTTGATCTTAAACAACGCTTTAATAGGAATAGCAATGTCTAGGCTGGTAAATTAGAGAGAGATGCTACCCACGGTGGTTTGAGTCCTGATCTGGTGGTGATGCGTGACCACGCGCCTTCAACTAATTGTGTCCGCTAAGATAAACATGGTCAGTATCAATATCGAGAGCCTATGCAACTATTTATTTTGGGGATTATTTACCAATACAGTTTTGACTATCTATTTTTTATACTTCTTATCGGTTAACTAGCGACAGTTTAAAGTTGTTGAGTACCAATACCAAGCGCTATTAACATTACAGTAAATAACTGATATTAGCTAGCACTATAATTTTGGTCGGATCACACAAGATTTAGCGGTACCGATGTGCCAACCTAAGTGATTAAACTGTCCATTGCTATAAATTAACTATGTTCTTCCTATAGTTTCATTCCACTTTAAAATGTAGTTGATATTTCTTTCTACTGTCTTGATTATCCCAGCGTTCCACATCTTTCATAGACGATACTTACACATTTTCAAATGCATGAATTCAGTGGATCATGCAAGACACCACATTTGATTTTCACTTTATAGAAACTAAATTTCTTACTGTAGCCACCCAAGTTAAGCCTATAAAAAACGAAGTGGATGTTCGTTTGGCAATTATGCTGCCTTGAAAACATTACTACTTTATGGAAATCATTATCACCTATACATAATGTGGTACTGGCGAGTCACAACTCTGTAAACTTTGTAATGGTTAATGGCCGTGTAAAAATTTTTGGACCGTGTTAAAATGAAAAGGCTTGGTTGAATCGTCTATGTTGGCCGATATAGTTTTTAATCTCACATACAGAAGCCATGTTTGTTGAAATTAGGGACTGGAATCCTTCAAAAGTATAACCTTATTTGTTGTGCATTCCAGATAATCCGTTTTAGGCTATATTAGTAACCATCTTTATTCGAACCTGCCGTTCTGCAGGTCGTGCTAGTCGAACTTACCAGTCGTCTACTAATTACATTCCTAAGCGCTAACTTGTTCGACTTTCACAAGAATAATCCGGGATATTAGAAAGTTAAATTTGAAAGTCTATAAATTTTAGTCACACTAACTCACCAGAAATATTAGCCAGAAACATTTATATGGTCAGAAAATTAAGACAAACATGAAGCTTTTAACTAATTTTTGTGTTTGTCTCATACAAACCAACCATTTAAGTGGCATTCCACCAACACTACTAAGTCCAACAGTCAATGACCTCGTAAACAAATACCGCCTTTTGGTTTAAGCGTGTTATAACTTGTGTCTTGTTTTCTCTCATGCCACGTATCACCTTGCTTTTAGGTGGTTGGTTGGGATAATATATGTAACACGACTAGTAGACGCTACTAAGTTTCACAATCATATAAATCAACTTTCCATATTTCTCATGGATCATACAGTTCAGCCTCGGGTTTTCTAAACAATTTGAGTGGTGGTAGACTGGAAGTTAAACTTTACATCCTTTATGCAGGTCACAAGAGTGCAACTATAGGTTCAATTCATCAACCGTTACTTTTACAAATACTATCGTTACTGCCCCATTAATTTTTTTGAAAAAGTAGCATGGCTATTTGAGCAAGTTAATGAGCTACTGATGGTGGGTCGTGGCATACAATTTTAATTAAAAATGTGTATGCAAACAGAAAATACGAAAATCATAGTTAATTTAAGTCATTAGATACAATTATGAAAGGACGAAATGATGCAAATAACATAACATTGTATTCAGGATAAATATTTATGTTGACAGAAAATACCATATTACACTCCTGCTCATTGATAATTAAAACACTTTGTGCACAGCCTTTGTACGGTTCTGTTTCTTTAGGTATAGTTATTCGGGAGACAGGTCAATAGATTATAAAGGTGACAAATTGAGTTTCAGTCACCGCATGAGCATCAATACTGCTATGTGATGGGTGCATTTAAAATAAAGCGAGACATGCGTAGCAGATTTCAGGTATCAGTGGCAATGCATTTTTCATAAGCCATATTTTTCAGATAGGCTGATTAAAGTAAAACGAGCTTACTAAATCCGAGCCAAGATTTCATCAAACGCCGACACACGGTGGTTGATGAAACTTTTAGTATAAGTAGAGTAGTCAATGCTGTCAACCACTACACTGCTTATGGTCAATATGGAAAATAGTGTGGACCAGATAAGTTTGATAGGTCTGACGGTTAAGTATTCTGGTTTAGCCTTATTCCTCTGTTCAGTCTAGAAGAAATAATAAAACAGAAGATTAGGCATGCAACAAGTGACGTAAAATAATATAGAATATTAAAATTATTCATAATAACTGGCTTTGAATGTGGGCTATGATGCGAAGCTATCCAAATGCGTTAAGTCAGCATTGTTGATATGCTGGTTCGCATGAGTTCTAATTTTGTTTACACTACTTAGCATGACCAAAGACATATAACGGTAAAATTTTTAAATTAAAATTGTCAAAATTCATTTGGATTTAACCAATACGACCTGTGTAGATAGTTGTAAATTCAAGATTTAATTGATTAACATTTTACTAGATCTCTCAAGTTCTTGGCTGTTTTAGATACTTCCTAAATGTATTTGGTATAACCAGTGTGTTCTACTGAGTGTTATTAGGTGATTAATTGAGATTTGTCATGAAGCATTAATTTGTAGAGGCTCAGATTATCCCCTGAACGAAATGACTATTACATTGAACATTTCTTTGTGTACAAATGTTCCACGTATAATTAAACTTTCCCTAACTCTCTGAGCTGTTCGATTCTTTTCTGGTTGTTAATACGTTTTAATTCCAAATATATCCCTGTCTAATTCTTCATATCGATCTCTCTGTTGACGTGTATCCGATCAACTGTATGTGTGTGCGAAGTCAGTCAATATACGTGAATTATATTTACATAGGATGTATATTTAGCTAAACATAATACAACTAAGATCCAATATTTCCACTTCTTGTATGTAAGCATCATTAATCAGTTTAGCTATCATACGCACTAATTTAGCACCACACATATTTTCCAACACTGATGAACCCGACGTGATCCGAGCACGCGACCTTCTGATTACAAGTCACAATTCATACAAGTAAACTGTATTACTAAAAACTTTTAACTACATCTGTGTATTTATAGTGACTATTAATATGTGCATTTTTCTATTTAAGTTTGATTGCTTGTAACTGTGTATTCTCTGTAAGTAATACGCGCTCACCACAAATATATCAAACTGTAAAATACCATATGATGAATGCCTTGAAATTAGAATAAAAATAATAGTGTGATCATTAACAATAAACACAATCTTTTCGAAAAAGACTTCTAGGTTTGTTAATGTTAGGGATTCATAATCCCTAAAAATACAGTTGACAGTATTTGATTGTATTAATTAAATGTTATTGATTTCACTTAATGAATAATCATTGTAAATTGATTAATATAAAAAATCGATGTATTTGAAAATACAAATTCACTGGTTTACTAGTTCACTATTCTCTCGTCTCACTTTTGCTGCACAATACAATCTTCCTACAAGCTTAGTCTTTTGTAATAGCTGCTGGCTGGGAAGGGAACAAGTCGCAGGTATACGTCCGGGGTACAAGTATCAGTAATAGCGTTCGCTCACTCAACGCACCCTCAAAATTCTAGCATCATAACAGTTAAGTCATCATACTACCCTGACTAGTAAATCGAGTAATAATCAGATAGAATGCTCACTGTGTATGTTGTATATATTTTAGGCTATTTTTTCATCCATTTAATAAATGAGTGCTGTGTAATTACGTTATTTTCATTAAAATCTTCACATTTCAATAACTAATTTGTGCGGCTAAACTAACTGGTATGTCTGGAGGAAGGTATGTGAATGTTTAATGACGGTGAGACAAACCTGTTTGGAAAAAGTTACTAAGTTGTATATATATATATATATATATATATATATATATATATATTGCTAAAAAGAAAAAGAACTGGTTATTTTTCATGTAATTATTCTTATTTTTGCTATTTTTTTTATTAATTGTAAAGTAGGCGGTAACCGGTACTCCCCTTCATTTCCTCCCCTCCAACCTTGCTAACTGTGATTGATTGTACTGTCTTTTTAGTATTTTAATGACTCTATTTGCTACAAGGTCGCTACTATAACTATATATACAGAGTTGGAACATAATAGAATTGAATCTTCCTAGTGCTGCGTTCGTGTCTTCTTGATTTTGGCTTGGGGTGAGTAATTAGCTGTCGAGTAGTTGGTCACGGTTGCGATTATAAGTTGGCGTACACAACTTTGCAGATTAGAGTTACAGTTAGTTCTTCGCACATAACAGTAGGCGTTTTATCTTGTTATAACAATATATATATATATATATATATATATATATATATATATATATATAAATTTATTATATTGATATAATCGTTTCTGTGACTAATTATCTTCATTGTCTGTCGGATTAACGTATATCAGCCGTGTAAGGTAAGATCGGGATTAGCTATAAGATATACTATTGACCGTGAAGTCGGCATTAATTGAGTTGGCGATCCTGCTTGAGATGTGACAATTATACCATCAGATTAATCATACGTTCAGTCTCTTTAATAGTATAATTCCTATACTCTAACAATTCACTGCACAGTCATATTAATGAAAACACATTCAAGGATAATAGTACTGCGTACAGTAAAAGTCAGTAGAGTTGATTTTGTTAGGAACGCATTTGTACTAACGTTATTACAGCAAACAATCAAATCAACAAGCTAAAAATCGAAAGTTTGTGTATCGCGGTACGAAAGTTTGATCGCACATTAAGAAAACATACCAGCACCGAGTTATATATTAAGCTTATTACTATACTTAGGGTAAATGAAACCTCTACACTTTTACTAATCTTATGTCGTTCATCTGACATACATGAAACTCAATTATACTGTCACATTCACATCAAAAAGCTATTTACAATGAAACTTACACTCTAGAATTCATTTCTCATCAACTAAATTAACAAGGAAATGACTTTATTAGGTAAAACACGGTTATTGAACACAGAAAATATTGTGATTAAACTTAGTTGTAGTTTCTTTATTTCATATTTTGATTTATGATACTTCAATGACATCATTATTTCTGTTGGATAATTAATTCTGGCATTCAGCCAATCAACGTAAAATATTCAGCCAATTTTCTATTTTCATTTCAAGCGAGTTAGGGTGAATCGGGATTCACTAAAAATACAAATTAGATGTTACCTTTTATATCACACTCACTGCTTAAAACATAATTTACTAAGTAAACTCAGTCAGTAGTGCTTTTGTTATGTTGATTTTCTCAATGCAATTTGCTTGTTTACTGGTGTGTCCCTCCATTCGGCCAACTAAATATTTGGCATTGGTTTAAAACGGAGTACTGTAAAATTTATTCTACTCGGTTGGGCGCCGGTTAGAGTTTTGAATGTATTTGGTTGTAGATGATTATGTTTAGCTTTGGTTGATGCTTGTTTATTTTGTTTTGTATTTTGTAGACCATCTGTCTCTAGCCACAAGATTATTTACTTTACTTACTGAAAAAGAACCTTAAAACTGCAAAGAATAAGATATCCTTCAGTATATACGAAGGTGTTAGTTGTTTTGATGAGGATATTTACAATTACGTAGCCAAAACAAATAAACGTCGATAATAGTATTTTGTGTATGAAGTTAACATGTTTCTAACAGATGAACAGGTATGATGAAAATGTTTGGGACAAACTGACTCAGAAATAATCTGGAACTTTGGATGAATGCACATTGGCATAAGTTGTGACATAATTTTATTGTACAGAAACGAAATTTTCAGAATATAATGCACAGTGGTCGTATAAACTATAAGAGTAGTAGTGAAATAACTAAATATTAGGAACATAGTTCAAGAATTGTTGTGACTTGCTTCTAAGGGCCCATTGGGGATTGTTACTTTTAAGTGGATCTGTTGATTTGGGAGTGCAACTACAAAGCCCATGCTGCAACCGACTGAGGCTCGTCGCACATAGCTTTCATGTAAGTAGTCACTGCCATCACCTCAGTACAGTCGGTAGTACGAATTCGTCCTCATAATCTAAGTTCCCGATTTCCGTTTTGTCTCAATATAACAACTATGTCTAGTTAGTTTAAACCTCAAGGAAACAACAACTTAGCCAAAGTTACTTTCATGGGTTGTCTTGATAGGCAAACCCAATTATCACAGTATGGTAGTGGTTAAAGTGTGTAAACCTAAGAATTTGCAGTAAGATAGAGAGTAAAAGCATTTGTACCATTGAAATCTATTTTAGGTTGTGTCATCTGACGTTATTAACCACTAGTTAAAATTAATGCTCAGCTGCATAACATCCATACTTATTTCTCAGCTATTATATGAAGTAGAAATAACATGTAATTTACTGGTATTGCCTGGAATGTGAAGCTTAAGTTTGTATATTACATATAGCTGTTCATTAACTGACGCTTCCTGTAATGGTCTTCAAGATGCTAGTGTCTTGTCATGGCGATATACTGATCTCGAGTCTAAATTAATCTATGGAACTTGTGACTGTGATCTGTGACCGAAACATGCAAATGTTGATTGCTTGGCACTGATCGCTGACTAACCAAAAATCTTTTAAACGATAAAGAGAGAAAGTGAGAGAACAACATACCACTAACAAGAGTTAACTCTAGCTTCATTAATTAAATAGAAACAACTGATGATATGCATTAAATAAAAAACCAAAACGTAGTGAAAAATACAAAATGTAATAAAGGCTAAACTGGTGGAGTTGTGCACAGAAAACGGGTTCATAATAGAATTATAGTACCTTGAAAACAGAAGTAGATATGACAACAGTTAATAAGTCTCTGGGAAACTGATAATTTAAGAAATACGACAATCATATTTAATTGAATGTTAGGTATTGCTATTTAGCAGTACATCTTACTATATTACCAAGAATCGTCTCCATAGATTGTACTTTCCAGTTAACTATCCTGTTTCAATACATTATTATTAATGACAAAAATACTATATATCAGAAACATTTTGGCATATGAAAGTAGGCCATAGGTTATTGTAGTTTAAAACATAAACAGTAACTTGTCTAATTATTGATGTATAGTGTGAATTTATACCTGTTTCATGGTATAGCTGTATATTTTTTTAAATAACGGGATTACATGTCGCAATTAAATAGATTGTTAAATACACTACAAATCATTGAGTTACTTAGTAGTAATAATTAAGATCAACTACATCAATGTTTTCAGTTATATTTGAGACAGATTGCACACAATTCAGATCATCATCATCATCATCATAATTTTGGTGTTATTAAATGAATGTAGAAGAGAAAAAAATAATTCATTAGATGATGTATCATTTGGATTATTGATATTTTAAAGATATCGTATCATGCTACTGAATATATAATTAAGTAGAAAATAGTATGTTTACATTGACTACTGCTGACGTTTATGTAAATAATTTATTATTGAATAAGACTTTGCAATTTTCCGATGTTGGTGTGCAGGACAGTAATTGATGGATTTTTATTACTATGTATGACTTAATTAAGCTCTTAGTCAGAATGTTTTAGGAAAGTTGATTTTCGCTATCAGTGAAAACTAAAACGCGTATTTTGTCTTATTTTCGAACTCATTTAGCTGAAATTATTTGTCACCTCAAGGTATTGATGTTCACACGACATTAGGTTATTCATTAAGCTGCTAGGTTTAAATAATGATAAAGCTATATAATTGATGTACAGATGTTAGCAAGGATATGCATCCTCTCGTTGAGATTACTTTTTACTGCATTCACAATTTTGAAACGAATCAGTACTTATCTAGAATTAGTAACTTAATGGAACATTTGTTGTTTGAAGTGAGAGGTACTTGATTTGAATCTTAGTGTAGGTAAAAATTGTGAGATATGGTGGTCACATCTAGCTGACGAGTATCGAGTAGAATGTACCACTAGTCTCCTGGATCCTGCTGTTAGCCACAAATAAAGGGCATTGAAATTTCTTTTTCGTTTATTCACAGAAAATAAAGTTTTGTTTAATTAAGTGAATTGTGACTTCAAACAGTAAGGCTCAAAATCCAAAACCCGGTTATGTAAGTTTGATTCAAGGGGGGGGGGCAGGTGGAAACAATGAATGATTCAAGGAAATTGTATGATAACCTGTACTTGATAAATTATTTTTAAATCACTCATCTATTTACTTATTTTTTACTGATGTAACTTGCATCGATAAATGGGAGTAAAATTACTTGTGAAATAGATCATTATTAATATCTTATAAATGCTAACAATGCACTCCTACCTCATAAACAATAATTCAATCGACTCCCTTAATGGTATGTTTGCTGTGCGATTTGTAGACTAGGTATATCAACCTTTAATCAGGGTACTTCGAGACTAGATAAAAAGTCATTAGTACAATTTGTTTATTAAATTCATGATTAATGGAATTAAAGGTTGAAAATACAAAACATTTAACTCATAAAAATTATTAAACATTGATTAATACATAATTAAGTCTCTGCTAACACAAAGCTGTTAAACATATTTAGATTTGACAGAGTGTTATTGAGATTATTAAGTGTTAATTGATGAACTGGAACAAATTAGACAGCCAGTGTAAACCATGATGCACTCCGTATAGTGGGAATTCTCTCCATTTCATACCCATTACCTCATTAGTGGTTGAACCCAGGATTTTAGGCTTCGGGAAGAGCGCTGCAATCTTACACTGTTGAGCTGCGATTCCATAACTAATATTTCTAACATCGATTGACCGATAATATTGAGCAGCTTCATTTAATGTACTTAGTGATATTCATCTAACACATAAAATGGTTGAACACCGCTCGTCACAGTCTTTTCACTACAGTCCCTAGACTTACCTCCGAAAGTTAGTGTCTAGTGACCATATGTTGACTGTGATTGTGTGCTTACTGCGAAACCTGAAGATACCCATTTTTACTTCTAGGGAAGATATGGATGTGAAGTGCTGAGGAGTTCGACAATGCGATGAAATCTCTGTCAAGTAACACCTGATTTCCGATGAATATTTACCCAAGGTCAATGTATAACATGAAATTCAAAATTCAGTTTTAGTTGACTGTAAATCGAAAAGGCAAAAAGTATAGCATTAACTTGTTAGTCAAAATCGTGTCTGCATTTAGAACATATTAACTACCTACTAAGTTCGAAGATATGTGTTTCACCTTAGTTAATATGAATTAACACGGAGTACCTAAAATCTTCCAAAAATTGGCTCTTCTTGCAAAATTCGAATACTCATAACCTAGTTTTAATCTGAGAAGTTACAACTAGCCTCCAATAGGAGTGAAATTTCTACATTAATTAATCACTGAGTAGTAACATCATTGTTTAGCTTGTCTGGCCTTTTAGTGGTGGTTAAATTGTATCAGCCATACACTAAATAGTAGGGAATCTAGATTCATGATTTATTGTTGTAAAAATATATTGCACTCTATTTTGAGTTACTTAGATTAATGTGGGGAAATTTCAACCTGACTGATAGAATTTTATCAGTACAACAAAACGTTGATTTACTAGCTAATGATTAATAAATGCGACGCTATATAACCCCACTGTCGCGTAATCTATGACTAGGACAAATATTTCTTTAGTACCGTTTTTTATTTTAAGTATCGTTTCAGTCAGTTGCACGTCTTGAAGAAAACTAAACTCAAATGTAAATTTTAATGAGTGAAATTTTGCAGAAATTCATCTTTCGAAGTAGTAGTGTTTAAAGTAGGATAAAAAGTGGCGCTGAGATTCCAGAACAAATTGTCCTTCATGTTTCTAAATTTAAAATCTTAGGTCTTCACATTTAAACAGTGTTCACAAAATATGTGAATCTAGAAAATTGTGTACTTCAGGAGAGAATGGTTTAACTGTGAAGTTTTCAATGTTGTTCTGAACACCATCATTCTGATCACTCAGACCAATTGACAGTCGGTGGGCACAGTAAAATACATATAATCTATTATACAATATACAACACTTACGTAATTATTGGTCAGAATAACAAGTTAATCAATAAAATTTTGTAAAGAAATGAAGACAATAAGTTACAAACCAAGACATCTGAACGAACTGATGTAACACTTTTGGAACAACCAGACGGCTTAATTCTACATGGAGCAGGTGTTAAAGCATTTGTCCTGGATGACAATCAAAACTTCATAATTAAGCCACTTGGCTCAGAGAATGCAATACTACAAAAACGTTTATCTGAGTGGAAGGTATTTTCTATTCATAGGAGATTATTAATTTATCATGTAACTAGTTTACTGTTGCAGTGACAATCTGTTTTGTCCTGGTATGGGATCCCTTAGTGGCAACGTGGAAACATATGTGCGTTAGGGACCAGACCCAAGGTCTTCGAATCTGTTAAAGAACGCTTAACTGTCAATATCCTCGTCATCACTAAGCCGGTGTTTAGTGGTAGGATTTATACTCTATTTGATTTCGATGGTACCTAATCGTGATCAATCGATTACGAAGAAAAGCATCTAATCAAAACCAATCTCTATAAAAATACATCAACTATAATAATCAGCTTACTTATGACCTATTTCAAGATTTCGGTGGAGTCATGCCTGATGGAGTTCAGATTTGTCGGAAATTAGGCAGTCATTTGATAATAATCGTGCTATATAATAAAATGATTGAAATGATAATCCTACCATTGAATACCAGTACAGTTATGTTGATAGCTAAGTGTTCACTACAACACTTTCAGGTTGTGAGTGCTCACTGTCATAAAATATCTTCATTCAGAGACAAAGCAGCTATCACTTATTCCTTCCTGGTTTACACTAATACTCACAATTCAGATCAATCAGTGACGAGCATAAATAACAACTTTGTAACCCAACCTACATAAAACCACTTCCATTTAATTACATACTAGTTACTTAAACAAATTTGACACAATTAAATTAATTGTTCAAAGTTCTATAACTTAATTAATTGACTAGTTAATGAACAAAACAACGAGAAAACAAACAAATAAAACAAATGTTTCACTTAATTCATATCACAAAAATGTTGTCGTTTAATTTTTGGAATAACTAGATTATGCAATAAGTAAGTGAATGTATAGATGTATACATTCAAATGTTACAATCATTTTTATAAAGTACGTTGGGTCTTTCAAATAACTTGTTCAATATGACTTATGTTTTTTTTCTAAATGTAGTAATTGAATGTACGTAAATTATAAGTGTACCAAGTTTTTTACTACTGGCAAATCTTAGAATTAAAAAATGGATGGATTTATCTAGTAAATTTACAGGTTGAAGTGATAATGATAAGAATTGTTGATTATTTATTATGGTAACTTGTAATGATTTTTTTCCACCGTAGGTTGAATTTAGTTGTGTTTATCTTGTTACTGGTGATTTTCCTCTTGAAGAATAAGATTGTTTAAGTTGGATTGTGGCTGGCAAGTGAATCCAGGACGCTGGTTTAATCCTATTTGAGACTCGTCAGCTGAGTGTGCCTGCATCCAAGTGTTGATGTTCACACTGTGACTCGAACGATAAATTAAATTCAGTCTCCAAAAAACCCCACTAACATAATTAAACGCATGCAAAACTTGATAAACTTGATGGCCAGTCTGTATACATCCTGACAATAAATATATATATTACATGACCTGGGAAGAATATAATTGTCACCTCAAATACAAATAAGATAACAAATTTCATGGTTAATTTCTTTGCAGTAACAGTGAACTTATTATGACCTCTCGTTAAAACTTGGTTAATACAATTGATGTCTTTATTCAGAGAAATTAGTTGTTCACAAGTGTAGACTTTTAGTCCAAATAAACTTACTTATCACATATTTATCAAAAATGATTCAAACTCTGTAATTCCTATCCCGAAAGACCATACAATCCACTGTAAATTTAAGTCATAAGTATCTGTCGCAGAAGTAGAATACACAGGTGAGCTAATAAAACTTTAGAAAACAATTTTACATGTGAAGTATACATAAAATGAACATGTTGATTATCAGCTCTAAGCACAATAATTTCCATAGAACATGAAACAATAAAACACCTAAAAGAAAATAATCTATAGTATGACAATTCATGCTGTTTTGGTCAGAAAATGTGGCTTCTTTAGAGTCATGATTATGTCTTGGGGTTAGTACTAGGATGTTGAGTAAAAGTTTCGAATACAGATAGAATTTAGCTTTAGATGCCATGAGACAACTATAAGGTACTCACCTCTGGAGCCTCATTTTGAGCGATTTTAAAGGGAATTTTATTTCAGCTATGACCATAAAATTAATAAATCGTTACCTCGATTTTACTGTTCATCCGTTCCAAAAATTTCAAAACTCACGTAACAAAACTATTTTGAAAATTGAATTCAATAGTTTAAAATCTTTATGGTTATTTACATTCGTTACAGATTGATATCGGTTGGGTACCACTGAAAACCAGGGAGTAATTGACACTTGTTTCGTCTTATTATGAAAGAAGATTCTGAAATTAGTCACTAATGAGCTGATTACTGTAGTAAAGTTAAGGCAGAGCTAAGGGCTAAAAGGCCTCATACTAGGACTAAATAACTGTCCAGGTTCTCAATAATTGTCTAACTCAGGTTAATCTATGATATTGACTTATAAATCGACAATATTCACAACATTCCATTACAGAATATTTTATATATATCCAATAACTTCATATTAATATTTTTATTGCATTCTGTAGGGAAAGTCAAGCATAATATTACTGCTTCAAGGAGAATCTTACTACAATATGTATTAGTAGTAGTAATGGCAAAGGAAGAGGAAATATAGCAATCAGATAGCAAAACAAGTAATTGTTTAGATCAAGAAAGTATATATATATATATA
Source organism: Schistosoma japonicum (assembly GCA_025215515.1). NCBI lineage: Eukaryota > Metazoa > Platyhelminthes > Trematoda > Strigeidida > Schistosomatidae > Schistosoma > Schistosoma japonicum. The sequence continues at coordinate 34,792,318 of CM046062.1, read as the reverse complement.
TATATATATATATATATATATATATATATATATATATATATATATATATATTAATCACAAAAGTTTAGGCCAAATTACGCGCATGTTTAGGTAACTAGAAATGACCTGGGTACATTATTCGGAAGAAAGTGGTTCATTGATCGTTTATAATAGCATTGTTAAAACCATTAAAGGTAAGGATGTTGGAAGAATGCATACTCAGAGTTGTACATTGATTAAATAGTTATTACCGGGAACAATCCTGTAAGTACTTAGTTGTCTCTAATAAATAGTATAAATAAGTCGGTGTTCGCATACAGAGTGATGCAAAATACATTGTTAAATGTATTTCACAGTAGTCAATGTAGCATCAGATAAATCAGTTTGAACCAATAATGCCAAGTTCCCGATTGAGTAAAACATTATAGCACTAAGTTGGATTTAAGGTACCAAACAAAGGTGGTAAGTTGGTTGATAAAATTCATCATAGATGCATTCAGTTTTTATCTTCTCTTAGATCCTGAACTTCAAAATTATCTCATGTTTTTTATTCACAAAATAAATTCTTTCTTTTCTAATAATATTTAAGACTAATATGTTTTACTATATCTGGTACTAATACGCAGTCTACTAAGCTACTTATGTTTGTAATTTCACCTCGTTTGGTTAATGTAATGAACATATATCGTTTATGAATGAATATCTGTTGACTGTCATTCTAGTCTCTCACCGATAGTGAAGTCTTTTTATTGCATCCGAAATCTTCCCAAAATCTAGTCACTAGTGAGTATACAGTATTTGTTTGACTATGTAGTAACTGAAAGAACGTCATTATTCTTCAGGGTACAGTATTGTACTTTACTTTGTAAGATTCATAGAAATAGATATACATCCGTATACATAATCGTACAGTGCAATCATACGTTATATACTCAACTATACGGATATTACATTTAGTACACTTATTAAGATTAAAATGCTTATTATATTCTTTCACATAATACATTTTGTTAACTTTGTAAAGATAATAACAATGACAGCGAGCTTCTTAACATGTTATAGACGCTTCTGGAAAAATATTGAAACAATAACCTTATAGTACATGTAAGTTTTTAGAGGTTGTTGTATTTTGTAATTTTGCACCATAAACTGTTATTAATTAAGTAGTAAATGAATACCCAAAAATACGGGAATGTTATTTTGTTCTAGCTAAACAGATTTAGTCAGTCAAATGGTCAAATGGTTAGAAAAAACATTGAACAATCAACATCTAGGTTTAAAGCAACTAAGTAACTATGTAACAAAAACTGGATTAAAATACATAATTCACTGCAAATTTGACTGAAGTTAAGAGAACTTGGAGAGAACTTAAAAAAGCTTTCAAAAACTTCGGATGGGATAAAAACACTTAGTCTACTCATCATTTAATAGAATTTCCAAACGTATGATATTGAATTATCTTATTATTAATTACACAGTCTCTTGTCTTCACAATGGATGAATTAGGGTGAATAGTTCTAGTCACATCAAAATTGCTAAATACTTATTAGCTTTTAAACATTTAACACATGAAGCAAAGTATTTAACCTCTTCTTTTATCTATTATTTCAATGCTAAGTAGTTTAGAGTAGTCAGATTTTCAGATATAGTGCTCAGATCATCAGTCCATAGCCTAGTTTCAAGTACCAGATCAATCAAATGTTTCTTAAGAATTTCGATAACAATGTCATTCTTATCCTTGAACACTACCAATTTGAATTATTAATAAACACAGTAACAATACTCACTTTATTCATTTTCATATTATTGGATACTGTAGAGACTGTTGAATTTAAGTTTTATAGAATTCTTTCACTAAATCTTTTCAGTGATAAAGGAGACATGTTGTATTGGTAAGAGTGGGTGAATATGAATGGCAGTTTAAAAACTTTGATTGCAAATTTTTTTGAATAATCATATATTAAATCGTTATATGAAATGAGAAATTTGTTGAAATCTTGCATATTGATCACTAAAAATTCTGTTCCGTTGTTGTTGGGGGAGTGGAAATTCCCCAAAATACAATTGTTCATTACATCAAGCGAAAAGAGTTGTTATAATTGGGGGGCTGTGGAGATAGTCAATTGTCGATTCTATATCACGGATTCGTCTAAAATCACACAACCATTGATCACCTGGAAGCACTGGACGGCTGTTTCGTCCCAGCATGGAACTCTTCAGCAATCCGCATCTACGACCTCGTCGGGGATAGAACCCTGTCCACGGCTGATGCTTTACCATCGGACCACTGAATCGGTTCCTAACGGTTGATATTTATAACTCAGTCAATTAATTATACATTTGTGCGACCTCATCCATTGTCATTGGTGGGTAACTGCCTCACGCCCGACATGATTAAACTGCACCTGTCGCGTCTTCACACTAGAGCTCCAGAAATTACCTCGAGGAGCTAATCACTAGTGAGCCGATATTTAGTTACAATTGGGGGGTTGGGGAGATATCTAATTGTCAATCAGTCAATTGTTATCTATTGTGAAAATACACAATGCCCTTGATGATTACTAATCACTGTACAGACACGTCTGACTCACGACTACCAGTCCCAAAGCCGGAATGAAAAAAAACAACTATTAATGAGCCAAACAGACAGAATTTAGTCGGATCATATTTTAATCATGCCTTTATATATACACAAAATCAGATCACACAGCGAACTAATTTGGACGCTGACATTAATACAGAACTAAGGAAATAGTGGTAGTGAATAGGGACAACTTGTACACAACTAATTAACTGTAGTCCACAATAAGGGGCAATATAATAACAGTAAATATGCTAAACTGGAGGATAGGGTAAGAGGAAAGTAACAATAATAGAAATATAATGTTTACACTACTTACCATCAAAACAAATGAATTCATTCTCTAAAACACAGTTCCGAAAGTTTTTCACTCTTCTATAGTGGTCCGATATAACAACAAGAAGGGTTCAAGGCGTTCGAGCGATAAAGCTGTATTCTATATTATCAATAATCAAGTACAAGACATATCACATTGGTACATTTTTATAGATTGCAAATTCATGAATTTCGTTAAATATCATTTTGAAAGCCTTTGGAATCAATGCAGTCTACAAATTAATGTAATAACTTCATTACTCATTAATGCCAATCGAAAAGTATAACAGTGAAAGAAGACAAATGTGAACATCCCTTACGAAATTAACCGCACGAACTGTTAGCATCATTATACTGAACAACGCAGATATCACGTCAACTTAAGCACACATTAGTACTGACAAGTTACAAATGCTATTACTACACATAGATAAGCACAGAATTGAATTCTTTTGGGAAAAACGTCGAGAATCTGGGTCGGGAAAACTTTAACAATATTAAGAAAGTTCTGGAAGAATAGTGTTCATACCAATTAGCAGTCAAGAGATAGATAGATATTGATCCAGTCTATCAACCTGTGAGCGATTAACCAAACACTGGGAAAGACAGTCAACAAAAATAATACAATCAATGAAGATAGCTAGTCACTAACAAGGCTATCAGGATGAACTAACTTAATACTTGTAGAATAAGTGGAAAACAGTGACGTACGTCTATAAGAATGTCTAGTCGGTTGCTGTACGTCTGTCCAACGACAATTAGCCTCAGGCTGTTGCAACGAAGAACACGATCTTATGAACCAAACAGACAAGTCTTACTATATTTTAAACACGTCTTTAGATATACGTAAAATGTGACCACGCAGCGGATGAATAAGAGAAATATCATTTATACGAAAGATAGACAATAATGACAAGGAACTGTCGGAACGGGTACATAGTTAATTGATTATAGTTACTGCATAACGAATTATATGATAACAGTTCGTGGGTCGTGTAAAAGGTTAGGGCGAGAGAAACATAACAGTAATGATAGAAATGAAATAGTTTAAAAATTCCCATGTTTATCAAAAACAAAGATGTTTAAACGAAGAATATTCTTTTCGATAAATGCTCATCAGGTTCTACATTTATTAGTTCAAAATCATAAGTCACAAAAACAGCCAGTTCTCATGCAGATACAGCATTATTTAGATATCAAGAATAAGTGGATAATTAGAAGTTTTTCTCATCGAGTTATTTATAAAATACGAATGTTAATGTTGAAATAATTATCATTATGCAACTTGTGAAACGTAAACGACAATTGAACTAAACAGGAGTATTAATCAAATATCTATAGGTATCACTGTATATGGGTGACATAGGAGATGAGGTGGTAGCAAAATACGATTAGATCAAGTGTTTGTATTCAAAGCCTGAATCCTGCCTTAAATGAAACAGAATGGGTAAGAGTTGATAAAATGGAGTGAACGATAATCAAAATTCGTCAAATAGTAACAACAACAATAATAGACATAATTACAATCAGTTCATTTGTTTGATCTTAAAATGTTACAAAGACAATGAAATTACGAGAGAAGATTGAGTGATATTCAGATTCATTCAATGTACCTTGAATAATAATAATATATTAATAATAATAATAATAATAATAATAATAATAATAATAATAATAATAATATGCAGAATTGTGAATAAAGACAGTAGTATTTGGATAGGATAAACATAAATTATAGAAATGCACATTCAGAGGAAGAATACATAAGCATTAATCACATTAAATCGTCGTATGATTAAGGTGGAGATCGGTTTAATGGATCTTGCGTCGGCCGTGGCAGGAGAAGCGATTGGACGTACTTCTTCTGTTTGCACAGGTCTGGCTTCGTCACCCGTATAGCTATCGCCTCTACCGTTTTAATGACTTTGAGTCTAACCGAGCTTGGCAGATAACTGTTAACACAGAATATTATTGTGAATGACTTATTTATGCTCGTCGCATGACCTGTTTGAATTAAGTGGGCTAGTATTAAACTGTTGATACTTCTGACAATTCCTTTGGTTAACCAAACTGGAAGGTGCTCCCGAGCACAGAGGAGTAAATTCCCTGAGCATCTGCCAATGTAACTTGCTCCACAGGAGCATGTACTCAAAATAAGTGAAATAGCCTTTTAAAAGGCAGTTCTGAAAGTTAGTTATTCTTCTTGAAACCTCCGATATAACAGTAATGATGTCTAAAATGATCTGCAGTAAATCTTTTGTTCAACGAACTCAACAATATCAAACGATTTTAACTCAATAATAAATTTATTTTAAAATTAGGGATGCTAATTGACATGAATTCTGAAAATGGATCTAAAAGAGTGTGACTAATGTCCTCTAGTTTTCCGTAATACTTCTTGTAGCAATTGTTTTGTACATAGTACTATGTTAATTCTAAAAACTTCTCAAATAACAAGTTTCTATAAACAATTAGCTATATATTGACAGTGCATAACCAACTGTTTCTAGATGCATCTTTGAAAATTACTCTGCATGACTCCTGAAATCTGAATTGGCTACTGTCTATAGCTTGACTCTAATCACTTTACCTTTCCCACTCTCATAATTGTTCTTCAGTATTATCTATGTTGTAAAACGATGCGTTTAAAGAAGTATGAGTTAATAACTTGCGCACTGTTAAGTAAAAGCTATCCGGAAGTTCACGCCTGATCTTTGCATGCAGATGCAACACGCCCAATCACCCTAATTTGACCCTGGCCCTAACACTTTTACTTTTTTAGTGTGTTTCGTATCTACTTCAGTTTCTCAAACTTAGTCATCGATTCTTTTATAAGCCACTTTAAACTTTTCATATTTACTGAAATATTTGTCAAGTGTCTCATAGTTATATCACTCAATTGAACAACTGCCTCTCATTTTCCAATCGGTAAAGTATTTTATCTTTCAATATTTCTTTATCTAGCAGATCATTTTATAACCATCCATTGATTCGTATGGAATGTCTGAATACCTTGTGATGTAACAAATTTCTGTTTCACAACACACACTAGTAAGAATCACTATGTATTAGACTGTTCAACTTTAGAAAAAGACGTCATCGAAAGGAAGTTATCTTTCTTTTTCCGGGTTCTTTTCTAATTTTTTTCGATGACATAATAGGCTCCTTCTGTTTCTAAATTAGTTAGTGTTTGTTATTTGGAATATACAAGATTGAGTCAATTGACAAACTGTGATAATTACCCATGTTTTGAGTGCTCGAACCTGTTATAAACTAAAAAGCAGTGTTGAAAATAAATCAGTAATCTTCCTGTTATTTAAGTGATCGGAAGTAATTGCCGAGAAACACTGTATAAACTTGATCCTTTGTTTATTTGTATTAAGAATGCTTCGTATTAGTTAGCAAGACGCGTTTACAATATTGAGGCAACTGAAAGACTGAAACTGTGTTAATCAGTTTCGCAGCCTAAGACGTTATGATCTACAAGATTAGGATATCTATGTTGATTGGTCACGATGAAGCTGAGTGATGTCAGTACAAATCTCACATAAATTAGCAACTACCAAAAGAGTACACATACACTATGTTAAGTAGTTCCAACATGCAGAAAACCTACTTTTAGTGCTTAATGTCGGCCACCTTCAACCACTTAACCATTAAACGTAGTGCACTCCGGTTAATGGTCATATAATAAATTAATGGATACGGTTTGCTTTGCACCGTAGATTGGAAAATTATGACGACTCTGATTACCGCTCAGCCACCAATTACCGTAGATTTTACAGTGTAATATTTAATATTAGCCTTTGAAACTTACACTTATTTTTAATCCTGTCACTGAAATTAATCGGCCTGTCTTCTATCTTTGAATACATGTACCTTTGACTGTTTCACAAACGACTGATCATTGGGGTCACTTATATCTAGCTCTTACAGATGAATGAAATACATCTATGATTCCGTCATCAACTTATGAATGAATGACTTGACTCGATTGTTCATTGGTCAATCATTTGAAATATCCTAGCCCTAAGGATATTCGGTCAAATTCCATACACATCAACAGTCCTCTGTATATTGAACAGATCCCCTGTTAATGAGTGATAAGTAGTACGAAGCTTTAGTTCAGGGATTCATGTAGACTGTAAGTAACCATTTACATATTCTACAACATTTCTCCAAACAGACGTAAGTAGATGCTATCCTACATTGTAAATTATGCAACATAGTTCTATGGAACAAAAGACATGACGATTCATCGTAATGTTCCATAGATCTTATTGTCATAAATCAAAAAGAACAGTAGTATATAGACTCTTTCACATAAATATATAAAATCTGTCTTCTCAAACTTATATATAGACGCAGATGGATGTATGAACGCTGATTATTTTTTAGTTCGAGTTCAAAGTTAAGATCGAAAATATAACTTAGGGTTGGGGGGTTACTTTTAAAGGTTTACGCAAAAGGTTTTTGTTAAAAATAACACACTATTTTCTTTTAAATACCTAGTATTTGGTAGGTTCATCACCATAATTTCTAGTTTAAATTTTGAAAATTAAACTTTTGTTAATAATTTCAAGTGAAATGAGGTGTTTTATGATGACCGGTATTAAGTTTAGTTGACTAGATTTGTTACAGATTGATGTTAGTAGGGTACCATTGAAAACCAAGGGGTATGTGACAACCGTTTCATCCTAGTATGGGGTGCGTGCAGCTGATAAGTCCCATACTGGGGCGAAATAAGTGTTTAATGCTCCCTGGTTTTAAATGGTACGCTAACAACACCAATCTGTGACGAGTCCAATCAACTAAGTAATTTTAAGTATTAATTTTTGCACTATGCCAAGTGTATTTAAATGTCTAATTCAACGTTTTCTAAAACGATGCTAATTTTCTGTAATGATTGTTTAATGCCTACCCGTTAAGAATCACTGAAGCTATTCCCTATGTTTTGTTTCTGGCATGAATACATTATCGAAGATGAAGCAGAACAAATTTCATGGTTAAAATTATCCGAAACATTTTCAATGTTGTAAAAATATGCTTCCAACAAAATTTATATAACTTCACATGAATATTCAATTGTCTGCATAGCATTCCTACACATACAACATTGTATTCAATACATTCGATCCTTGGCATTTACTAACGCAGCGTTGTTTCTTATCTCTCGGAAAAACACTCTAATACTGTGTTTGTTTAGAATTCGTTTACTGCGTCACGGTGTGACCATCGTGTTGATTAATTCTTTTGGTTGATATGCCATTTTATCTTTATTCTCTTTCTTAAATGTTCTCTTAACAAAGTTTTGGTTACAATTAATTATCCCTAATGTAGACAATCGACTCAGTTTCTGTAACCTTAATAGCTGTAATAAGTTGATAAACTCGGTTTATCAATCTCTTATCACCTTTATGATTGTAACTGAAATGTTGCTGACGTGTGTTTCGTCCTATCTGGTACTCGTCAGCTAGATGTATCTGCCACATTCTACAGTTGATATTTGCACTTGTACACCTAGCACATTCGTATCAAACATTACTGCATGCTTATCATATATTAACACAGGCCACTCAATTTCAGTCTATAACAATATCAGCGAGACGATACGAATAATTTCAAAGTCTCACTTTTGTTGATAATCTTGTTGTGCTAACTTCTAGTTTATTCACTTAACAGAATGTGTCGGTTTTCAGTAAATGTAAATAATTTCAATAATTATTGTAAATTGTATGCATAGTCATTGGCATTTTAATGTGTATGTACTAATCTACTATCTAAATAATACAATTGATTCGTATTATTTATTCATACCAATTATTCAATAAATGGATAAATTGTCCTCAATGTATAATAAGTTAGTTGTTCAATCATCAATTATTTCTTCTCAATACATTCAATGTTTAGTTTTCATTAGAATAACATGTATTCATTGTCTTCATCAAATGATCTACACTATAGACAAGTATATATAGATATACAAACACAGACATGAACAAATGGATGAATTAAAAGTACATATTTACACACACACACAAATATATAAACATATACATATATCTCATTAATAAAGCAATTTCATTGGTTCAATGTTTATTCATATAGAACATATAACAAAGTCTGACTGCAATAAATGTATGTTGTAGACATAGCAACACAAATTTATTGCATACATACAAACTTATTGACTATCTATAATTTACGCATATATATATATATATACACAAACATAGAGTTTTAGAATTACATAAATTTGATGCATCTATGAGAGTCTTGTCCACAATTTCAACTTGACCTCTTGAGAAAATGCATCAAATCTATATGTAGGCGACATAGATACACAAACATAAATACGCATTAAGAAAAAAAAAACGTGTTTTAAGTGTTCACATGTGTGTGTAGACATCACATTACAACTATATATAAGCATATAAGTCTGTAATTGAAAGACTGCTAAAGTTTCATTGAATGGATTTGCTGTGTTGCCTTAACCAAAAGAAAAAAATTATTTTTCACTAGTCATTTCCCATTTTGACACTGAATTACTTCCATCCTATATATGCACAGATATATAAATAGATATATTCATATATATACACACACACTTGCAAATATCATCGACTAACCACAGTTTACAAGATTCTCTATATTATATTTCAACGATAATCAGTGTAAGATTTATGATAAAATTTTAAATAATAATTACATCATTAAAAAACATTCATCAGTAAATAATAATTAACGTGAAATAAAAAAAAAGAGTAAATCACAAGGATAAAATCATGGGATCTAAATTATCATGTGTGTCTAAACAGTCTGAGGTGAGTTACATGTTCTAATGATAATGTTATATAATATATTACTTACGTGGATTCATTCGAAGCCACTCATTCAAAATATAATTGATTTTCACTAGTCACATCTTTACGTTATAACTTCAGGAATTGTTTGCTGAAGTCAGTCACTAGTGAGCCGGTATTAATTGTAAGTGGGTATCGTGATATATAGTATCTCTCTACTACAAGTCTGTATTCATGAGTAATTGAAAGAAATATTCTACATGTCATCTTTAGTCGTTGTACATTTTGAATTGTAAATAACGTTAATTCTGAAGAGTTTTGTGAGAACTACTGAAAAAAATGCTTTGAAAAAAGTGTGGAGGTTGGATAATCTACTTTGTAATTTATTATTTTGTTAGAATTTTAATAACGATTTTTTAGATTAGTGACCAGGGTGATTATTGTAATATATAATTACAAATTCTAGGGAGGAGGTGGGTAATACTACCAAGACAAAATCTTAGTTATGAAACTATATTAATTCTTTATGTCGTCCTTATCGATTTTTCATGTAGCAGTTTAATGCACTTTTTGTAAAAGTATTCTGTCATTACTTTAACCTTATATTATAATACTTAAATAATAAATTTGTATTGATATTCACTTGACTGTATGAATGATATTAGTAGTGATATATGCCAAGAAGTTGCAAGGTGCATGATAACAGAGTAGTTGTTATGGTCAGAGAAGATAGTATTCAAAGATGCGTATTAAAATCTTTCAGATTATGCTGATGTTATGGCTTGCTTTGCAAAATTAAGTAAACTTAAATATGGACATTGATATAACCTAAAGCAGTAGTTAATCGTTGATATTTTCAAGAATCAAAGTTTAGATTATAATAAAACTGTTATGTCGTAAGAAATTGGGGGGTGAGTGGGGTTGAGTGCCAATCGGTAGTGCCTAGTTGGTTATTGCGCGTCTGCCCTGTGCCCACTTAGTCCCAAGCCGAAATAAGAAGAACACGAGCCAATAGGTCAGCCAGACAAAATCGAATCTATATTTCAAGCATTCTTTTATATATACATAAAATCAGATCACACAGCAAACCAATTAGAAAATTAACATGAATACAGAACGAGGGAAATAGTGGTAGTGAATAGGAACAACTTGTACACAACTAATTGACTGTAGTCCATAACAAGAGACAATATAATAACAGTAATTATGCTAAACGGGAGGATAGGGCAAGCGGAGCGTAACAATAATAGAAACAAAATGTTAACATTACCTACAGACAGTCCGAATAAATGAAATAGTGTTCTCAAACACAGTTCTGAAAGTTTGTTACACATCTTTGTGGTCCGACCTAACAAAAACTTACTTTCAATTTCTCCTTACATTTATGACTATTACAGAACTTTTACTCATTAGTTGAAAACTTTCTATTCTTCCCTGATTTTTAACTAAACAACTTTATGCAACAAAAATCGACGTCTTATTTTTGTTTTATTATAGACTGTTGCATGTGAAAAAATTTATTTTATATACGATTGTAAAGAAGTTAATGGTACCAACATAAATCTAGTTTCACTAGAAAGCACTTGAAAGTCAAATGCCTTGATATCAAACCACATGATTTATGTAGCAAAATTACAATAATCAGGATCATTTTGAATTTTAGACACTGAAGAATTTGAGTAAAGTTTGAAGAACTGTAAATCAATGTTGATTTGTATACACGAATCAGGTTGTATTTATGTGGCTAGCGAAAATCACATGATAATGAAATATTCTAAAATGAATGTTCAGGATAGTTACATTTAGTTTATGTGTGGGAACACTAGAACTGATTATTTAGAAAACGATAAAGAATTAATACATCTGAGCAACCGTGACTAGTTAATGAGGTATATCATCATCAATTATTTTTAATGTTAATTTCCTGAGCTACAACTATATATTTCGCACTTATCAACTTGGCTCAAACTACTAGTCATTAATTTCATAGTCTGTTGTTATTGTCTTGGTTTGACCACTTTCAATATTTTTCTAAACAATGCTCATACTATGGATATCATTGAATGTAAAGGAAGACAATGATTCGGGATTTATGACAAATGTCCGATTAGGAAATAAAACTTCCAGCTTTTTATGGGTACTAGAGTATTTGTCACTTTTTACTCGCCATCACCATGGAAAGATGCGTTAGTCACCTACAATTCAATAAACTATTAATTTATAGTTTGTATTGGTCATTGACAGATATCGGTTGGGTAACACTCTTGATTTGTAACATAGCACGACGTTCACTCGATGACATTAGTGATAATGTTGTGATGCGCGAAATTTGCAGTTGGTTTCTCACCCCGTCGCCAACTGTTATGATGCTAGAATTTTTGAGGGTTGCGTGAGCGAACGCTATCTCTGATACTTGTACATCAGACGTATACTGCAACTTGTTCGCTTCCTAGCCAACAGCTATTACAAAAGACTAGGCTTGTAGGAAGATTGTATTGTGGAGCAAAAACTGAGACGAGAATAGTGAACCAGCAAACCAGTGAATTTGAAATTTCAAATACATCGATTTTTATATCAATCAATTTACAATGATTATTCATTAAGTGAAATCAATAACATTTAATTAATGCAATGAAATACTGTCAACTGTATTTTTAGGGATTATGAATCCCTAACAGATAACTATCTCACTCCCGATATGTCTGAACTCCACTGGTCGCGACTTCTCACTCGAACTTCGGAAACACTTTGAGCTGATTATATTCATCATTATATATTCATCATAGATTGATCTCGATAGAGTACCATTAAAATTCTGGAAATACTAGACATTTATTTGATCTTAGTATGAAACTTCTCATCAGTGCAAATATCAATGGATACTAAACAAATGATTCTAATAGTTAACTCAATTATTCATTAGTTTAAAGCACTTTTATTTATTACATAAAACTGTAACATTTTAGCAACATACATATCAATAAATCATCGTTATATATTATTTAAGTTGGACTGTGACTGGCAAGTTGAATCTGGGACGCGCGTTTCGTTCCATTTGGCACTCATCGGCTGAATGTACCTGCATCCCAATGTGGATGTACACACTGTGATTCGAACTCAGTCCTGTTCCGTGTCAAACGCTACCGCATTCACCACTAGACTACTGAGTTCAGACAGTCACACTTGTGAAATCGGGCGCACTAGTATTAGGATGAATTTGTATATTCCAGATTGATTTGTTATAGACATATAACAACAGAAACTGACCGAGCTTCAGGTCTATAACAAGTCAACGGGAATATACAAATTCATCCTAATCATCATTATATAGTTCCATTGCATAATAAGTAAAATCAATAATACTTTATTATTACAAATCAATAACAGCCAAAATAATTACTCATAAAGTAATCAATAATTACAGTCTAAACAAAATAATCTACTTAACCATTATTTTTTTTTTGTTCTTTCAATACATCAATTTGTTTTAATTTAGATTATGTATAAATGATTTAGAGAAAAATTAATTAATGTAAAGTGTAATTCATCTTAGAAACTGTTTATTTATGAATCAAACCTAAATAGAAACATGCAATCATAACAAAAACAAACAACGAAGCTGATGACAACAACAGCAATAACAACAACAACAACCTAGAAATCTGATCTGTCAAACAAAACAACTAGAAAATAAATAAATATTTAATTAATATAACTGTTACTAAAACAACAAGAAATAAAATGAAAATACTACTTTGTTTAGTAAATGTAATTAATTTAACTAGTCAATTTACTCAAAATTACTCAAAATGTACGAATTACAACAAATGACTGAATATAATAAAAGTGTAAACTTATGAATATTCAAAGAATATAAGAAAGACTGTATCAATTACTATCATATAATAATATTCACTCAACAGATTACAAGAAGAGCTAAGTACAGACAGCATTTAAATGAGCCAACTTTTACAGTATTATTCTAACCGTGTATAAAAATTAAAGAAATTTCAATTCGATATCACAAACTGACTTAGATTAGATAATCATCTATCTGTTAACACTTACTAAAAAAAATTCACAAAACCATATGATCAGAGGTCAGTTGAACAATAGAGACTTAATAATCCATGAAATTTGTCAACTGATACTGTAAGTCATGTCGGTAGGTACAGACTATCTGAATAAAGTCTATACGATTATTGTAACCAACTTTTGAAGAGGTTGCAAGACGTAGCTAGAAATTGGTCACAAGTGCATAAATGGGTTCACGGATTTTTTTCCTTACATCTTGAGTTTCATTATCAGTTTATACCTTATTTTGACGAACTCATTATTTATCTTGATTCATATTCTCTGTCTAAACTATTCTAATTCCTTTTGGTTTTTATCTTGTTAATTTTATCCTGAGCTAATTTTACTATCATGATTTAAACCAAAGAACGCTTGTGTCAGATTCTACCCTATTTAGAACCGACTATCTGTGTGACTTAGTTATTAATACTTGCCATTTGGAGACATTTGAGACATACACTTTCAGAAAACTGAAAATAAACAAATTAGTTGATTTATTGTTTCAATTGTCATTAACTAATGATTTCAAGTGGTTAGTTGAGGTGTTCATCAAATATTTTCCACGATATACTTTCGAGATGGGAATTAGACTAATAACTGAGGTTACAATAAGTGTAAGTGGTGCTGATTTATTGACTAATTGCCTATCATGAAGGGCCAGAAAAACAAACAATGGTTAGGTTGAAGAAAGTTATAATTGTAGATGGAGATTAAATGGAGACAGCTACTAAAAGTGTGGAACAAGAGACACATGTCCAATCCGACTTCAGAAGTCTTAAGAAAGATGAGCTTAATCATAACTGAACAGTCAAATTCAAAACCATAACATTAAAAGGGAGAAAGATATAGCTAGACTTTCCCAATGTTCAGTAAATTTATAATATATTGAGACCAAAATTCACTGTCATCAAAGATAACCACTAATTTAATACACACTACTTCATTTCTAAACGTCACTGGCGCTTGGAAAAAAACTCAGTAAATGCATCTGGAAATAAATCATCAGTGAGCATAGAATCATCATTCATTTACACAGTTGGTCTATCAAATGTGATTCAAGTGAAAACAGTTTGCATCATCAATCGATACTCTCTTCAGATGCACCTATACTTACAACACAAATCCCATTCAACAATGGAACACCTCTACTGTTGATAAGCTCTCACTTCAAACCAATCTGGAAGTTACACGGTAGATGAGACCAAACATTTTGAATGTTACGAAAAGTAGACAATTCATATACCCTAGCTCTGTCAAAAATTGTGAGAAATTATGAATATGGAAGACACCTGTGGAGGATGTAGCAAGGGGGGTGGTTAAGAAGTCGTTTATGCTCACAAATAACGTTTTAGCCTACAGGTTATTGCATACATTCGAGGGATAATAAATATATATATCATAGTTTACATACCCATTCGCATCAAGTTTTCACATCCACTTCAAAGAAAGCCAAATCCTCATTTTCATATTCACTTGATGTTAGAACATATCACTTATGTTTCCTAGTCTTCAGTAGCTTGAACTATGTCTTACAAACTCGAAGTTTGCATAGATCACTGGTTTAGATTAGCTTTACAAACACAAACTACTAAATTGAGTTTCATACTTAAAAGCCTATTCAACAATCAACTGAATTAGAAGCATAAATTCAACACAATAAATTTTGCAAGTTTTAGACTAATTTACTCATTTTTAATAAAATGAATTAAAAATGAATTGCTTCATATCTTGACGTATTTTCATTAAAACAGATATCACAAGGGAGTAAACAATGAACAATTTAGTAAGTTAAAGTCAATAAATCGGTTACTGATTATTTAGTTGGCATTGGTAACGGAAACAAAAATGATATCGATTAACGCTAACTGTAGACATTTGAAAAAGACGATTTCTACAATGAATTGATTTATACTGTTTATTACTGATTACTATATTCCAGACAAATCATTATAATTTATTTTGTTAGCTATGAAAGTTACTAGATTTATTTCTAAAATTTTAATGAAGAGCCATGATCAGTAGAGCTTAGACATATCGAGTATATGGTGAATATTATCAGTGTCAGACAATGAATTACTATGTTACAATACAGAGAGTAGACTGAAGTCAGAAATGTAGTTACTACATTCAAACCTAGTGGTCTGAAGGTGGAGAGCATTAAGTGGGGTTCGAAGATCTTGGGTTTAATCCTTGGTAAAGTTGTGAATATGTATGGGTGAGAAGCTTCAGCACAGAATGAAATAAATTTCCATTCTTTTTAGTATTCACTGATTGTTTGGCTAAACAGTTTGTGATGTAAATTACAGAATTCAACAATCTCTTCAAATTCCCATAGTAACTCGAAATTATTTACGATTAGATTAAGTCGTTCAACCAATTTAGGTCAACATTTACTACTAATTAAGTCTCATTTCTTCTTATCTGCCTTGTGCAACTTATATACCAGTCCTTCACTAACTTATGATAGGGTATTTAAAGGCCAAATGTTTAAGTTTCGCTATATAATTAGTGAATTTCGTGTTGGGATTGTTAAGATTTAGGATGGGGATCTTAGTTACGGTAGAGGGAGGGTCAGTTAAGGTTAAAGTTATGGTCACAGACCTTATTTGAGTGACTATTATTATCAAGGAAGCATTGCACAATTACTTCATCCCAGCACTAGACTCTTCAGTTATTCGCGATTACTAACTTATTACCAATGGAACTAGGTAACTTCAGCTCTCGCCCATCCAATAGTACATACCTTTATACATCATTATATAATATAACGCGACAATTATTCAATGAAATCATTAGTGGCTGTTTCACCTTTATGATTTACAAGTTTCACAGGTCATTTACAAACTGAGTACCTCTACAAAATCCAATTACTTATATAATATTTATGAAACCAACTGATTATGCGATTCCGTCTTCATTTATCTGTCAACCTGTACACATAATTAAGATTACCCATCCTGGAATATTTCTAACTGCTAATGAATGCATTATATATATATATATATATATATATATATATATATATATTGCGTTAGTTAGGCTAAATGTTAGAAAGTTGACCTACGATAAATGGGTCCATCAGATTGGATTGATTTAATAAATTTCGATAGCCATAAGCGGGTCACTTCCAAGCACAGAAAGTACTATAATCCAGAACACCAATCAAAATTTTATTATCGAACTATGTAACCTGAAGAATTCAACACCACTGAAACATTTATATATTTCCTTCACTTTACATATGAATATATGTAACCTAATTTATTATGTAAATATCTAATTATCAACATTAAGTTGGAATTTTCAGTTCCTTTGATTGAATAATCACTTACAAGTTATCAATTTTTACAAATAGCTCAAAATATATGAATAACAGACATTTTGGTGCAGTAGAGAACGAAGGGAAATTTGCATTCCACAAATATAGAGATAAAGTTAGGTTGAAGTAAAGAAAGAAAGGAAAAGAAATAGCTATAATCGATAATAAAAAGTACATTTCAGCTAATAAAGCAACCGCGGATGAATTCTTTTAGTTGAAAACGTTCATCTAACATCTATAAAGTGTTTAGTAGAAAAATACACACAAATTGCCACCAGATTCTGTTGTGAGCTATATCCTCAAATATATCGAGACATAACTGCGATAAATAACTTCAAGATAGCCATATTATGTTTTGCATTTAGTGACAGGATTCATATTAGTCCTACAAAAACCCACTACAGTTGGCAGGGCAAAAACACCAACAGAGACGAGCTACTAAGTGAGGTTAACGATATAAGTAACTACAGAACACAAACAAAACGGGATCAAAGTTTAAAAGAAGTCATAAAATAATCATTTCAAATTAAATAAACTGTAAATGTGGTAAGATGAACTGTCTGGACTCAGTAGTCTAGTGGTGTACGCTGTGGCGTATGACACGAAACGAACTGAATTCGAATCCCACTGTGAACATCAACATTCGGGATGCAGGTACATCCAGCCGATGAGTCCCAAATAGGACGAAACGCACATCCTGGATTCCACTTGCCAGTCACAATACAAATTAAATAAACTGTAAATGTGGTTTAAATTATTAATTCATCAAGGTAAGTGGATAGAATAGACTGATTTCCATAGTAATTTCCATACGAAGCCACTCTTTAAGCCTCTGTGCTATAAGATCTACTTCAAGAGATAGTGAAGTATTGTTATTAAATGTAGTCTCATGGTAGCTAGTGACTGCAGTGGGTTCATACTCCATTCCTCCTTTCAAGATCCTGAAGACCCACTTTGTCATCGATTTTGAACTAGGGTTTTTTTCAACTCACTTGATGACGACCCTTCGTAACTACTAGCATGGTGTTATAACAGGATTGTCACGAAAAATGGTTAAACATTCAGAACTTATATCAGGAATATCATCTACGTACTACAGATTGTATGCATATTATTTTCAGGTTTACTTTGTCCTAACGTTCCAATTGACCTACTGACTACTGTTTTTGCATCATTTTTCAGTCATGAACTTGAACTAATTAATTGTGTATGTGATACTTCAGTTTCCTATCATTACTGTCATTCTTTATTATTGATATCATTATTGTGATTGGTCTACTATGTAGTCTGTATCTTTATATATATATGTATAACAATGCCTGTAACCCCATCTAGAGCATAGACCACAGACCAGCATTGTCCAAGAAACCCTGTCCTGAGATTTCCTTTCCAGCTCTTCCCAAGTGCTCTTCATTCTCTTCACATCTGTCTCCGATTCCCGATGCAATATGTTCTTGGGTCTTCCGCTTTTACTTTAGCCTTCAGGATTCCAAGTTAGTGCTTGTCTTATGACACGGTTTGATGATTTCCTCAATGTGCATCCTATCCACCTCCAGCGTCTTTTCTTAATTTCTTCCTCGGCTGTAAGTTTACTAGTTCTCTGCCATAGAAGGTTGTTCTTGATGGTATCTGGTCAACGGATTCGAAGTATCTTACGCAGACAGTTGTTTATAAATATTTATATCTTTTGAATAATGATTTTTTAAGTTCTCCAAGTTTCAGTTCCATACAACAGGACTGTCTTCACATTTGTATTGTAAATTTTGACTTTAATGTTGGATAACAGTTGGTTTGAGTTCCAGATGTTTTTGAGTTATAGAAATGCTGCTCTTGCCTTTGCAATTTGCTCCTTAACATTTCCGTCAGACCCTCCATGTTTATCGATGATGCTACGTAAATATGTAAAGGTTTCTATATCTTCTAGAATTTTTCCGTCAAGTGTAATTGGGTTAGTGTTCGTTGTTTTGCATCGAAGGATCTTGCTTTTCCCTTTGTGTATGTTGAGGTCTACCGCTGCCGAGGCTGCTAGTACATTGTTCGTCTTCATCTGTATTTGATGCTGTGTGTGGGATAGAAGAGCAAGATCATCTGCAAAGTTCAAGTCATCTAGTTGCATCGATGTTGTCCACTGTATTCCGAGAGTGTATCAAGATTTTGTGATCTTCCTGATCCAGTCAACTATAAGCAGAAAGAGGAGGGGTGAGAGTAAACAGCCTTGTCTAACACCGGTCCTCACTTTAAGTGGATCTGTCAACCGACCTCCATACAGGATTTTGCAGTGTAGTCCGTCGTAAGAATTCTTCAAGATTTTGGCTGTTTTCTCGATTACACCATTATATCGAAGAAGGCTCCATAATATTCTCCTATCCACGTTGTCGAATGCTTTTTCGTAGTCGAGGAAGTTGATGTAAAGTAGTGAGTTTCATTCAATTGATTGTTCAACAATGAACAGTAGAGTCGCGATTCGGTCGCTAAACGATCGGTCTTTAGGGAATCTGGCTTGTTGATCTCGAAGTTGGTCGTTGACTAGGTCTTTCATTCAGTTCAATAACACTTTGTTGGAAACTTTTCTTGGTATTGAAAGAAGAGTGCTGCCTCTGTAGTTCTCACAATTGCTAAGATCTTCCTTCTATGATGACTGGTGGGTTTAGTGGGGTTGGTCTATTCAAGAGTTATTCGAAGTGTCATACTCCCCTGTTTTGTTGTTTATTCACTTCAGCGATTGGTTTGCCATCCTTGTTATTGATTGACCATTCTGGGTTACTGAGTTTTTCAGCTTGTTTCTTCGTTGTATCGTGTAGGTGCTTTATGTTTCCTTCTCTTGCAGCTTCTTCCGCCGTTATTGCTAGGTCCTTCACATATTTGCGTTTATCCAACCTGATGCTCCTCTTCACTTGCTTGTTGGCATGGGTGTATTTGGCCTGTGCCTTGTCTTTCTCTGTTATTGTCCATTTGTTATTAATTCTCGCTATATTCTTGCTCTTCCTTTCTTGGATCTTGTCCAGAGCACCAACAGAAATCCATTCTTTATGATGTTGTTCCTTGCGACCCGAAACCTCTTGACATGCTGAAGTTATTGTTTCCTTAATCTCTTTCCAGTTGTCCTCCATATTAGTTCCACCTTTTTCTAGTTGATGGTGAAATGCTTTGAACTTATTATTGAGAATTATTTTGAATTCGTTGCGTTTGTTAGTGTGTAAAAGATGGGATGTTTTAAGCATTTGTAATACTGCTGCTCCACTTGTCTAGTGTTTCGTTAGCTTCAGTTTCATTTTAGCCATCAGCAGATGGTGATCTGAAGCTATGTTAGCTCCTCTTCTTACTCTTACGTTTTCCATGGTTATTCTAAACTTCTTATTGATGCAGATGTGGTCGATTTGGTCCTCGGTATTGTGGTCCGGTGAAACCCATGTAGTTTTGTGTATGCGTTTGTGGGAGAATATGGTGCAACTTATCAACATTTTGTTGAATGCACTTAGGTTTGTAAACCACTCACTGTTTTTGTTCCTTTCTCCCAGTCCATGTCGTCTGATGATGCCTTCATATCCGGTGTTATCCATTCCAACCTTGTCGTTGAAATCTCCCATCAGAATGGTCAGATCCTTGGCTGAGCATTTATCGATGATTGATTGCAGTCTCGCATAGAACTGGCGTTTGTCGTCTTCGTAGCTGTCATTGGTGGGTGCATAGCATTGGATGACATTCATTGTAATCCCCTCCTTCTTCGTCTTGAAGGACGCTTTGATAATCCTAGGTCCATGAGGTTCCCATCCTATAAGAGTCTTCCATGCTTCTTGGGACAACATTAGTGCTACTCCTTGTGTGTGTGAGGCGTTTTCTTCCTGGTTGCAGGAGTATAGCAGAACTTCTCTTGAGGCTAATTTCTACTGTACAACTTGTAACCAATGGGTTTTGCTTATTTCAAGTATCTTCAGGTTGCATCTTTTCATTTCTTCAACTATTTGCATGCTTCTGCCTGTCTTCCATATCTTGTGAACATTAAATGTACCCACATTAATTGTTACTCTGGTTGTCAGAAGGGCTATTGGCCTCGTGGCTTCCGAAGTAACTCGGCTTTCACCATGAGGCGTCATAACAGACCTTTCAACTCCCAGGGCTGAGTTAGAGTGATTATAAAGGTTTTAACTGATTAGTTTTTCTTTAAGAAGGTTGTTATTTTACGGGATGGGTTACTAACCCCGTGCCCAACCCTCCTACTTTATCCGGGCTTGGGACTGGCAGTGACCCTAGGGGGGTTCCACGCAAGGTTATGTATATATATATATACCAACGTGTGTATGAAACATATGAAATAAAAAAATCCTTGCTATTGGACTGTTTACTCATCAAAGCGTTGTTTTTTTGCCGGCTGGAGTTCATGAATGTCAAGCAGACTAGTAGTAGGCTAAGAATGCCTGATCGTTATTAAAAGATCGTATATTACTGGGTCATCTATTATGGTCGTTCATCGATTGGATAAGCCAGATTCATTGTTCAGAAAATCTACTATGTCAAGGAAACAGAAACCTGCTTGGGCGTCAGATGACCACATTCGCCCTTTCACTATCATAAACATAACCTCCCTGGGACTTATAGATAATGAATAAGAAGTCTCTAGAAGTGAATATAAGTGCATTGTCATATAAAAGTATTTAAAGTGGGTCATCGGATCATTCCTACCAGGGTATTCTAGAGAAACATATGAAGCAAACTTGTAACTGACAAACCGTTTGGTTTACAAAATATAACCTCAGTAAATGAGTATCATATATATTATTGTATTTTTATATGTTAGACGACTGAAGGTAATTAAGTGAAAATCCTGTGAACTAGGTTTCATCCTGGTCATTATCTTTCAGCAAGAAACGTATTAGGAGACTTGGAAACTGATAATCCTTGTAAGATTTGAACCCTAATTATCTAGTTTTAGATTTTGATCATCACCGAAAAATTAGATAAACATAACTTATGTGTCACGACTTAGTGATCACTGTGTATATGTATGAAGAGAGTTTAAGTGGTTTTATGAAGATTGCTTCTAATTAATTTTTTTACTCACCAAAGACTGTTTTCAGTTGGGTACCGCTGAAAACGAATAAGGGTTGGATGACTGGTGTTTTATTCAAATATGGGACTACTCACGGACAGTGTATACCAATGTTCCCACTAGGGATTAAACAAAAGTTGGATAAAACAGCTACACATTATTCCTTGATTTTTCATGGTATCTAATCTAAATATATCTATTATGAATATAAAACAATGAATAGATATTTACGCGTAATGAAAAGAATGTAGAATATAATCTGTTTACTTATTTAAACAGACTTTGATCATTGAACATGTGACATAATCAGATATAAATCAATTATATTTTTATTTTGTGCTATTTGACTGATAAAAAATGTTAAAGTTGTTTACATTTCAATGAATTTTGTTGGTGAAGTTATGTGCTTGAAAAAACGTTTTCAAACGTAGTTGTTTTTAACAATTGTGGGTTGTTGAGATAGTTAACTATCGATTTTGATATCACGAATCGATCTGCATCACACAACCATTGATCACCCAGAAGCACTAGACAGCTGTTACGTCCTAGTATGAAATTATTCATCAGTCCGCATCTACAACCCCATCATGGATCGAATCCAGGACCCTCTGTCTCCGTGGCAAATGCTTTACTATTAAAACACTGGGTCGGCTCCTAATGGTTGATATTTCTAATTCAGTAAATTCGTAATATGTTTGCACGACGTCATTCATTGTCATCGTTGGGTAACTGACTCACACTCGACACGGTTGTGGATGCGCACTGCTGAAGAGTCCCATACTAAGACTAAACAGCTGTCTAGTGCTTCCATGTGATAAATGGTTGTGTGATTCAGAACAATTTGTGATAACGAAATTGGTAATTTGTTTCCTCTAAAAATATTTATATCATGAAATCGTTAATAAGATTGTAATTATTAAATTGTCAGTCTTGAATATTGCGCACCAAAATAGTCATCAAAATGCTAATTCCGATCACTGACTTATGTCCATCTGCAAAACATAGTTCAGTATAATGAGATAATTTCTATCACTCACTGTGATCACCTGAAGAACTACTGTGAATAAGCCAATATAAGTGATATGTCCTCACGTCAAGTGAATATAGAAAAGATTTAACATTCTGCGAAGTGAATGTGAAAAAAATTGATGATAATGAGCACGAAATCCATGGTATATATATTCATATAATCCTTCAAACTGATACGGTAACTTGTAAGCGAAAACGTTGATTGTGAGAGGGTGTATGAATTGTCTACTTTTCGTAACATCCAAAATGTTTGGTCTCATCTACCGTGTAACTTCCAGATTGGTTTGAAGTTAGAGCTTATCAACAGGAGAAGTGTTCCATTGTTGAATGGGATTTGTGTTGTAAGTATAGGTGCATCTGAAGAGAGTATCGATTGATGATGTAAACTGTTTTCACTTGAATCACATTTGATAGACCAACTGTGTAAATGAATGATGATTTTATGCTCACTGATGATTTATTTTCAGATGCATTTATTGAGTTTTTCGTAAGCATCTATGACAGTGAATTATGGTCTCAATATCTTATGACTTTACTGTTGACTGAGAAATCTAGTAGCATACTCTAGCTCAAAGAGATTTCGAAATGACATTTTTGAGAAGCCTGGTGTTTGTTTGTTGAGATATCCTTTCTTCTACTTTTGAATCACTTTTTGTTTTCTTGATTCGTCCATCATTCGATTGTCAAGTTGTAGATTGGTACTTTACCTTGTAGATTCATTAAAGGTTAATGAAGTGGGATTTTTTTCAGTCTCTTATAATTTCGTTGAACATGGTTACCACTAAGTTTGTGCTCTTCAAATGTCGTCAGTTTACACTAGAAACATTAAAGTATTTATAATGGCTGACATTTAGCTGGTGTTTGATTTCGTGTTTGTTTAGTCAATAATGCCTCTATGGAATATTGTTTCTCAAGTAATTGTTAATACGTCTGGTTGACAGGTAGTAATCAGAATGTAATCTATTTCATAAAAGGTGTCCTGCTACCTGGCCACAACTTAGTGTAACGTAATATAAGTGGTTTAAATAATAGTTATCACGTTCCTAATTACAATTTTGAATACAGCTGATTGTTAAAGTCTATCATCTATCTTCTTAATTGAAACCTCTCATCTCGAACTGTCATTAAGTCAATGTTTATTTGCACACAATGAATGAAATGCTTGACTGTATACATGTAGTTGGAAATAGTATATAAGAAATCTTGCTTCAATCAAATGTCATGAAAGTAAGCACTTGACGACATAGTGTACCTATAGTTATGATGCTTTTTGTAAAGTTCATGTCCATACCACCTCATTTCACTGTGCGATATGTTATTACTAAGTTAATCAAGTCAACGTTTTAGTTAACGTACCATGTGAAATACTATAATACACAGCTCAACAGATAAAGATTTAAAGAATCACCTTTTATTTTTTCGTAAGAAAAGTAAAAATAAATCCTAACCTCTATTCATCTCATGAAGAATTTGACAAAAGACATTTTAATAGTGTTTAAATCACTTAAAGTTATAGAGAATAGACGAGTTTTACTCTTATGAATGAAACTGGATGAAGCAGAAATGCACAAACCAGTGAAATGCCTAGTCCTTCTTTTAATAATAAATGGAAATAATATAGAACAGCTTTTTAGATGTTATTCATCTTAATAGAAGGTAATTATGATACAAATGAATTGGTTCGTGTATTTTGTTGAACATTATTGGAAGCTATGAAACTGCTGAGAAGGATATATAAAACTATACTTGTTCCTTTGTTGTATGTAGTTATTAACAGATTCTTTGATGATGTAACTTACTTCTAAATCTAAGATCTAGTGGTTGAAAGTCACACTCTAATCACTGTATTACAACCACAATTATTAATAATAGAATTGAAACAACATCAGAATTACTAAATGAAGTAAAGCATATATAGAATTGATTTTTGGTTTGTTATTAGATTCAGAGTTTTAGGAGCTAAAGTCATCCACAATAGCTAATCATTTCTATCCACTTAATCAGTATTTCGATAGATTATGACGACGTATTAATATTAAACAAATTTAATTGTTTCATTAATTTAAATGTCTCACAGAATGATATTTTACATTATGAACTGACATTAGTTAGACAATCATTTAACAATATGAAATATTTAATAGCTAAATCCTCTTAGTATGGGATTCTTCAAAAGAATAAAGATATGACCCTGCCATTTATCAAACGAATTACCTCCAAACCGCGAATCGAGAGCTTAACTTTTTAACCAACCAGCCGAGATTGATTGGTTTACATTTTTAACCACATTCAATTAGTACTATATTGGGCATCATCATCCACTGTTATTGGTGAGTAGCTCTTTCGCACTCAACATAGCTTGAATTCTACTTACCCCGTAATTTGACTTGAGTTCGAGAATTTCCTTCAGTATTTAGTTATTACTATTTATAGTCTTCAGAACTAAGGATGTCGAGGGTAATAATTGTTTTAAATATTATAGATCCTCTATTTCGACTCATTTCTACAACACAATTACATTCTTTTGAAATAATGTTATTAATAACAAGGATGATTTTCTTTCAATTCATGTCAATCTATTGAAAAGAAGGAAAATAAACTCAACAAGATAAATAATTTATTATAGTAATTGAACACAAAAATAGTATACCTTTCCATCGTCTCCATCCATCATCCCTATTTTTCATTGTTTTAATCAAAATGTTTGTTTTCGTTTACTAGTTCAATGAACCATTAGATCAATAAATTCCATAATATTTTCCTTTGTTATAAAGTTAAACTGTCAAATAGTAGGATGAATTTGTATATTCCCCATTGATTTGTTATAGACTGAAGCCGGTCAGTCACTGTTGCAATATGTGCATCCTGAGCAGATTGCCTCGATAAAGCGATTATTCACAAGTATCCTTTAAGATGGATTGTGACTGGCAAGTGGAATCCAGGACGGCGCGTTTCGTCCTATTTGGGACTCGTCGACTGAATGTACCTGCACCCAATGTTGAATGCACATATAGCAACAGTGACTGACCAGCTTCAGTGTATAACAAATCAATGGGAATATACAAATTCGTCCCAATACCAATGTGCCAATTGCAAAAGTGTGACTGTCTGGACTCAGTAGTCTAGTGGTGAACGCGGTAGCGTTTGACGCGGAACAAACTGAGTTCGAATTACATTGTGAACATCAATATCGGGATGCAGGTACATCCAGCCGATGAGTCCCAAATAGGACGAAACGCGCATCCTGGATTTCACTTGCCAGTCACAATCCAACTTAGATCGACTGTCAAATGTTTTATTTGATTAGGTGATTCTCTGAAATTTATCAAAATATTTTTTTGACTTTGCATACATATTATTATGGTTTAAAGTAAAATAAACAATGATTTATATGTTATAATTTGTGCATGATGAGTTGTCGGGTAGGGAAGGGAATGGAAACCAACAAAAAATTCTAATAAACCTAGGTTTAATGTTTAGTAACAATCGTCAAAAATTCAGTAATAATCATTTATATGAAATTTGTAAACGAGTTATATAGTTTTATTATGTGAAGCGTCTCTGTTAAACGATTTATATCACGACTGACTCTCATAGAACTTGATCAGGGCTAAGGACTAGTAAAATACGTAACTGGTCCCTACTCTGTAATCAGTCAGTGTAAATAACGTATTAAAACATAATGATTGATCAAGGGTGGAATAAATTAGTTGTAATGTCTAAGGTTATAATTTAATATAATTTAATATATAATATAAAGCAGATTATATTGACTATAAGAAACGATGCATTCAGCAACGTTAACACTGTTTACTTCCACATATACATAAACATAGACTACCAGTGAAACAGCATACTGTCGCATATTATCAATGAATACATATAACTTTGGATATCTATTTGATTTGGAAATGGTAACAATTCTGAATTGAAGTAATTTCAAAAATACCATGCGGATTAATCAAAAGTGCACCATTCTGAAGTAAGCACTGATCGTCTTGTCCAGTATGACAACAAAGACTTTATACTTTGACCATCTGTTTTGACGAAGTCAGTATTAGGAATGTGCTTTCATAATTAATCTTGTATAAACTTAAAAGTAGTTAGAAATTAAAATCTACTGGAAATATATTTTATGAGCTATGATTACTTAGAACTGTACAAAATACACCAACCCTATAACATCTTTAGTTCGAGACCATCAGCAGATATTGACTTGATCCAGTTACCTAGCAACTACTCATTATCATCGACATACAGATTTTATTTTCCAACTCTTTAACACCTCATGCATTCTTACAAACAATAAAACTAAGTCATGTTTTTGGAGGTCTCTGATATTGTTGCCAGAAACCATACTTGACTTATATATCAGTTTTTTATGTGCATAACAGAGTACTAGTGGACGGATACAATTACAGTAAACGTGTGTATATATGTGTATGCATCACCGGTAATTTTCCGAAACTTATTTTATTGTTGCAGCTAATGTTAAATTAGCTAACACTATCTTCAATAACCTTATATTGATATGTGTGTAATGATTACTAAATACTAAATAGATCTATGCAAACAATGGAACCTTTACTATGATATCTATAAAAAAAAACACTCTGCGAACTTTGTTAAGCTACTTATTTTGTCAACACGAGTAGTTATTTGGTTATGAAACAATGATATTCAATTAATTAAGTTCGTACAGTGATGAATATAGTCAACTTAATGGTAGTTTCACGTGTATCTTACATGCTAAATTTGCCCTAGTTCAATAAAACATAGGTCCATGCACACTTAGATATCTAATAATAATGATAGTTTAAGGAACACCAGTGATCAATCATTAAGGATTTTATTAGTATAAGATGCTAGAAAGACTGTTGTAATTTGCAGTTTAAGTGAGATAAATATAATCAATTATGACCACAAAGAATTAGATATCAACTCAACTATTTGTAGTTTAAGTACTTACCGGGTAGCTAAAATATTTTTGTTGAGATCCATAGTTGGATTGTAAATATCTACTTTTTTCTTGAGTTCCATATTAAAAATAAATATCTAACCACAATAATTTTACTAATGTAAACTTTACAATTCCACAAAGTATTCATTAAATGAACTAAAACTGATTTATAATTAATAAAACAGTCAATTT
This sequence comes from Schistosoma japonicum, assembly GCA_025215515.1. Classification (NCBI taxonomy): domain Eukaryota; kingdom Metazoa; phylum Platyhelminthes; class Trematoda; order Strigeidida; family Schistosomatidae; genus Schistosoma; species Schistosoma japonicum. Next base: position 34,764,019 of record CM046062.1, on the reverse strand, counting down.
ACCATTTAATTAATTGAACATTGAAACGTTTATCTAAATGGTAGTCTTTAATTTCTATTTTTAAAATGAACTAAGTTTATATTTATCTTATGTAAATAAATAAGTAAATAAAATTTTTTTTTAGTTTACTTTTTTAAAATATGACCTAATCTCTATTAAATCATTTCATAATAAAAAAAATTATATTTTTCTTATAAAGAATAAACAAAATCTGATTACTATTTTATTTAATTTCACTATCAATTAGTATACTTATTGAATTTTTTTTTTCACTTGATTACCTTAGAAACAGAACATTTTAAAATGAACACTATTAAAAATTTATGACCTACATTCAGTTAGTTGGAAATTGTTGTCATGATATCTTTCTTGTATTGATCAGTTAATATTATGATTATTTATTTCTAAACTAACAATCTACATACAAAACTTATGTACAATTGGAAGGTTGTGAAGATAGTTGATTGTCATTCCTGATATCATGAACTGATTTGAATCAGACAACCATTAATCACATGGAAACACAAGAAAGCTGTTTCGTCTTAGTATGGGACTCTTCGGCAGTGCTTATCCACGACCCCATTGGGGATCGAACCCGACTGTAACTAATATCGGCTCACTAGTGACTAGCTCCTCGAGGGTAATTCCTGGATTTGTAGTGTGAAGACGTGACCGGTGGAGTTCAACCGTATCAGTTATGAGGCAGCCACCCAACTGATGACAATGAATGACGTCGTGCAAACATATCACGAATTTACTGAATTAGAAATATCAACCATTAGGAGCCGACTCAGTGGTTTAATAGTAGAGCGTTTGCCACGGAGCCAGAAGGGTCCTGGATTCGATCCCCGATGGGGTGGTAGATGCGCACTGGTGACTAATCCAATACTAGGACGTAACAGCTGTCTAATGCTTCCAGGTGATCAATGGTTGTGTGATTCAGATCACTTCGTGATATCAGTAGTGAAAACTTATGTACTCAAAATTTATGTGAAATTTTGTGATAGTATAAGTTTTTCGTAAAAATAGGATAAGCTTTAAGTTGATACATTTTATCAGAAAAAGCAAATAATTATTGTTAATTCTGAATATTGGTTGTTAATTTGTATTTATAATCATTATAGGTTGATTACACTTAAGTAATGTTCAAAGTGGCAAACGCTTAACTTAGATGTACTCACATTCGATCTTAATGGGGATAAGATTGGGGATATTTGAGTCTAGAAAAAAAAAACCCTAATTATGAGTATCATTGGTTGAACATCTTGCTCATTTATGATCTTATTTAAGATTTTCTCAAAACTACAGTGAGAAGTGGTGAATAGTGGGGTTTTAATCTGTAGAAAGTAAGAAAGTTATAATCAATGTCGATAGATAACCGTTGCTCTAGATGACAAATTGGTTAAAGTGAGAATCATATCATTGTACATGCGGTGGCCAGTGGTGGCATTAGTGAAAAGTTCGCCGTGAAAACTTCAGGGTTCTATATTTGCTTGCTTGTGAAGTTTTGGGCGGGGATGCACCGCAAAAGAATCTTATAGTTTGGGCGAAACAGTCGTCTAATACTTCCTGGGTTCCAGTGGTACCCAAGTGGGGTCGTTTGTGACGCACACAAACAAACTATTTAAATTTTATAATCGGTATCTTGTAATATTCAATAGCTGTTCACTATTCAACAAATGCATTATTCTTTTTGAGCTGGAAACCGCACATTCTATAGTTACCCACAAACAACGTAGAACCTGACATATATTCTCATGGGTAGGAGACGCTGCATTACATTAGCATAACTAGATCAAATTTGATAAGAATAATACGATATTAGAATACATCATGGGAGGGGGGGGATAACGAAAGACATGTAGGGAATAATAATGGGACAGTTACGATCCACAAGAATTTAAAGGGAGAATACATTTTTTTCACTGTGACTAATTATGAGCCTCGTCATTCAGTGTTTCTAGTCACTCATCAAGATGGTCACGCTACTCCAAATCAAGTAATCAGCATCTGCTAACGGGGCTTGGAACCAACAGTCATAATCTCCATGAATTGATGCCACGTTTTAGTTTACAGGCTCCTACCTTTCTTTCACTCTACCTCTGTGCCGATCAGCATGATGTGACACTGCAGGTAGCAGCTAGGAATGCGTGACACATGTTTCAACCACTTAAGTCACTGACAGTTCACAGTCTTATCCACTAGTTTCCCAATCTTTTTAGTCCTCTATGTCAAACAAACTATTGTTTACTGGATCATTTCCAGAAATTATTTCGATCGGTAGATTATATTCTTATCTGAGGTATCAATGAAAACTGAGGAATATTAAACAGCTATTTAATTGTGGTATGGAATACCTCAGTACTGTACACCCAATATCTCACTAGTGCCGTAATCTAGGAATCTCAATTCTTATTTATACTGAGGAATCCTATCTTAGGTCCGGTACTTCTTAGTTTTCAATGACACCTTCAATAGAAAACAATCTGTGATAAGTATCACCTAAAAACATTACATTAAATTAAATTAAAACAAGTAGTTCCTTAATACTTAAATTACAGTTAAGGTAAAGGAAAGCAATGGTTAATTTTTGAAATGAGATGGTTTGTGGAAGATTGGTATTATTAGCTGACAGTGGATGACCGTCGGCTCTATGTACCGAAAAATCGATAGAATTGGGAATTTTACCACTGAATACCATCCGGCCCACTGGTGCAGAGATTTAGGTGTTCGCCGACCTGGAACATCTTAGGCGACGGAAACCTAGGGTGTAACAGTGCTGAGGAGTTCCATACTAGGACGAGACGGCAACCCAGTGGCCTCTGGTTTTCAGTAGTACTCTACCAACACCAATCTGTAATGTATTCAATCAATTAAATATTAACTTTCCTTTAGTAATGAATACACGTTAAGTAATTAATAAATTAAACTGAAATACTGCTACTCAAGTGGATTATAAGAATGGTTAGCATAATTTTATCTTGCAAAATAATTTGCATATATTAATGATAGATAGATATGTAGATGGATGGATGATGGATAGATAGATAGATAGATAGATAGATAGGTAGGTAGGTAGGTAGATAGGTAAACAGTATAATTCTACTTTGATACTGTCTTCATCAATCCATTTATTCATATTAAATTAGTTACACCGAAACCAATGAGACATTTAATTACAAGCGATACACTTCAATTTGATTAATCTTTTATACAAAATAATGTTGTCATATAGTTGTTGTTATTAGTAGCAGTAGTAGTCTTCAAATGGTTCTAATCAGTTGAATAGATTCTAATATCGATTAATTATTTGCAGTTTGGTTAGTTTTCAGTTAACCAAATCGATAATATTATGACACACCCTAGGACTATTGTCTGTTGTTTGATAAAGTGTAATTACTCCGGATATGTTAGTCATTGTACAACTAAACAAACCAAAACACGTTAAAATGATAGACGAACTGTATATTAATTGAAATTAACCAAGAAAAGAAAATGGCAGAAGTAAACCACAACATTTTGAGACTATAGAGAATTCTTCAGTTAATTTAGTGGGTAGGTAATTTCCACTGAAGCTAAGAAGAGAAACACTAACGTTTAGAGAAGTTCTATACTTTACAACCGAAAATTTCCGGTTGTGTTACACTGAACATGTAGATACCAGTTAGCTGCAAGATAGCTCAAGACAATAGAGATGAAGTCCGTAATGAACGTTACACTTTAATATGAAGTATCTACCCATTAACTGAACAGAGGGATGATTGATGACCTCAAAATAATTTTTGAACATTAAGAATATTGCTGATAGTCTCAGTTTAGCAAATTACTTAAGAAAAAGTAAGACATCAGCTAATTAATTGCTATGAGATGGTTAGAAGTTGTGATCTCTAAGAGAAACCACATCTTATGCCACCTTATCTAATGTTCTCTAGTTTTTGCTATACTTTTGGTTCACAGATTTTAGTTAACAAGGTTACATATTTTACACCTGACTAGAAACTGTCAGTCAAGTATCTTCATGAATTTTTATACATGTAAATTCTTTTCTTGTGTATTACAAAACAGTATTCACAGAACATGATTATTCATTTTTATTGCTGTAGTTAAGTGATTAGTCGAGATTTATTCGTTCTGAACATAACATTACAAGCAATTCTTGATACTTGACACGCGTAGCTGTCAAATGGATTCGCATCAAGTTCAATGAACACATAATCAGTCAAATTTTAAAAGCATGTATGACATAACAAGTCTTACGGTCTACACTGATTGACAAGTGTCATATTTATTTAGCACTTTATCATATAAGTTTCAGGTTGGGCTACTGGTCTCAGTGATTCAAGAGTTATGTACACATGCGTTTTGATATTCGATGATTGGAGTTGATTCTTGGGGAAACCTCGCTTAATATAGATTTTGACAGAATTCTATCAACTCAAAGGTTTAGAGAAACAAGACACTGATTCATGTTAGTCTATATTAAGTTTTCTTAGTCCTATTTGTAGACCAGTAGTAACGGATATTGCCGATTGGTTTAAAAATACTTTAAACATTCAAGTCCAACAGCCTCAATAGTAGCGCAAATACCTTAAGAGCAACTTTGTAGGCTCTGAAACTGAGTATTATAGCTTAAAAACCAATGAGAAGCACCAGTTCCTTTATGATTGTAGGTATGTAATATCTCCAGGTGTAGAAAACAATGAAACCTAGTTGAAGTAGCATTTCCTTCTAATTATTTCTAATCAACCAACATTTAAAAGCAGATATTAGATTACGACAGTAATCAGAAATCTGCACTTCTCAAAAAATTTCTACACTGAAATTGACGTGTGAGCATCGTCAATTAGTTAAAAATGCTTAAGTTTGTAACTCATATTTGGTTGACACACTTTCGTCCCAAATTATATATATATAATTACTGTACATCGCTGCTTTCAATTAACAGCTGTGATCTAATTAATGCGATTACTTAGTAGTAAAAAGTGATTATTAGTATACAGCTGGGGATGAATACTACAGTTATTTTTTCTGAAATAATGCTTTTGTCTACTTTAATTTCCAAGCTTGATATTTAAACTTATACAATAACTTAAATATCAAAGAAAGTATATACATTCAGGAATCAATACTTGTAAAATAATAATCTTTACGACTAGTTAGCAACAGTTGGATTATCATTGGAAACTGAATCGCGTTAAATGTATACTGTACTGCATCGTGAAATGTTCTAAGGTTATATACTATTTCTACAGTTCTCAAACTCGTTGATAATCTAATTATGGAAGATAACTTTATGACATATGAATATGATTGTGCGTTCACTGTAGATATTTAAAGCTAAGTTTGTTTATGTTAAAAGGGTATTATCTGAGCTTCACAACCAAACCATCTACCTCAAGGTCCCTAGAATAGAATATTTCATATCAAACAGTGATTTAAGGAGACTTGAATACAAGTTTTTAAACAGAATATTTTATTACCACAGATCTACAGGCACATTTCGTGTCACAGGCCCAGTACCAACTAGCATATTATGTACACAGTTTAGACACATTTATTGAAATGACTATTTTGACAACGAATTGTACAAATCCAGCAGTACATCCCTTCAGTATCTGGGATAATCTAAATAATCTTTCGGAACTGAATTTTTGAAAAATGATTTTTTAATGATCCTTGTTTTTACATTAATATTCACTCAAAAATGAGTAAGATTTAATTGCGGCTAACCATGCTTCTAGAATCAGTGCATCGTTCTATTTAAAACTCGTCTGCTGGATATATATACCAAGTCCCAATCTTAGTGTTCATAACACAGTGCTAGCTTAGCGACTATCGCTTCAAGTGCAACACTCTATTCAATATTATACTAGGTTCAAATAGCGACCGACCTGTTTATAAGCATGTTTGCTGATTGGCATAGACCAATGTCAGTCATAAATATAAAAACATGTAAACCGTAGAAACTCTTCCAAATAACTTCGTATACACTGAACAAGTTATTAACTAGGTGGTTTCAGTAGATTGTTGAATAGTACTGTTAGATACGTCTACCTTTCGGTCATTAATTAGGTTAGCAGTTAAGTAAGCAGTAAAGCAATAGAAGTACATTACTGAATTTTATTAAAATTTATTGAAGCGTGCAATTTCAGTAATTCAAAAATAACTAAATAGAATGTAAATGGTGTTGATATAAATTTTCTTCTAATTGATGTTTATTTGTATTTCAATCTATTAAGTTTACTTTCATGTATAGAATAGTGATAGCAAACTGCAACAAATCAATCTCTTATTGACAAATTATACAATAGCTATGGGTTTTATTTTCCCCAATCATAGACAGTTTCAATTATTATTTTTATTCAGACAAATCAATATATACTGACTATGAAAAATAGTCGACTATTTTCTTCAACTCTTCTTCTTATCATTTTCATCACAATTTTCATTCTTTATTTTCGAATGTTTTTTTTTCTTTCTCTTATTAGCATTTATTGACCTAACTTTAGGTTTAAAAAAATGAATAAAGAATATATAAAATATTCTTTTTATTCATTCTAGATGATTCTATCAAATTTAAGTTTATTTGTTAATGCTGATATCACGAATTGATCTGAACCAGACAACCATTGATCACATGGAAGCACTGAACAGTTGTTTCGTCCTAGTATGGGACTCCTTAGCAGTGCGCATCCACGACCCTGTTGGGAATCGAACCCAAGGACCCTCTGGCTCCGTGACGAGCATTAACAAATTAACTATCTCCACAACAACCCTCTTAATTGTAATTAAGTTTATTCGTAAGATGATTTAACTTTACTGAAATATATTATATTATTTACTAATTAGTACTTACTTGAAATTACATAACTTGTTTGTACATGAGATGGAAACAATTTATCGCCATCAACTTAAACATACAGCACTGATTTATACATGAGAAGGTGGAAAATAAAAGGCTAAGAATAATTAAACAATAATAATATCACTGATTCTTATACTAAACAATGTTGGAAGATGCAAATGTCCTGGTTAGAGTTTATATGATAATAACGACTGTATTATTAAAGATGTTGAATGATACGGTTTGAGACAGGTTGTTGTTTTCATCAATTCTTTTCTTAACGTTTAAACTCATTCTTGAATTTTGTTTAAAAGAAAAGTAAAGAGAATGATTAAATGATAATGCTAGATTTTTTGGAGAATATTGCTTATAAACTATTAAATGCTTAGTAATATTGTTATTAAAATTTTCTATTTGAAGCCAGTCGTTTGATATATTAACCATTAAGGTAGCTCGTAGTGTATTCCGGTTATGGTAGATGTCTTTATATTAGTTATTAAGTCTCTCTGTACTAAAATATCTTGTATGGTTTTGTATGGTATTTGAAATCTTATTTTATTGTACGTCAGAATTGAAAACATTATCCATATAATATTATAGGTTTTTGAAAAGTAGTGATTAGTGCAAACATGCTCACTTTTCGACTATATAGATTTTATTACTTAGGGAAGTGAGTTGAAACCTCTAGGCTTTAATGCGATAATCCATAGGTAAGTAGGCTATTGCTAGAGTTAAGAACATTAAATTATAAAAAACATTTTTTAGTGTTATAATACAACCTGAGGCTTTTTGTTAGCTACTGAAGGATCGCTACAAACTTTAGAGTTCTGAATAAATGTGTAACTGTTCCATTTGGTTGATAGGCACTTTCTGATGTTACGGTGATCAGGTTAACTTTGTAATTTTGCGCATTAAATTAACTTTATTTAAACAACCGCTGAACTTTAAGAGGTATTTCTACCTAGTAATATACCTCGAAATAGTGTGCACTCACGACCCCTTCGCCATTGGAATCCGGACTATAGTCATCATAGTGGGTACTTAACCTTTAGATTATTGGGTTGATATCAGAGCGGTCTGCCTCCCAAACTTTAGTTAATTAACTATGTTGTGGGACCGCCACCTGATTGTCACTAATAGCATTTGTCACAGACTGATATTAATTAGGAAATAATTGAAAACCGATTTTAGACCCAACTAATTATGGTTACTAGTAACTACTTACAAGATGGACTTCAGAACCTGAAGCTCTAGTAGAAAGTTCAATTATTGCTTCACTAGGTTAACATTCAGTCGATGAAACTTCACTTTATGATATCAATATAGTCATGTAGCAATATCAAACTGAAAATCTAACAAACTCCACAAAGATATAAGTAATATAAAAGTTATCACCAACGTGATGATTGTCACGCTATATCACTAGCTAATTGAGATGGCAATCCTACCACTGGATGACAGCCAGCCCAGTGCTACAGGCCCAGTGTTTGTTATAAAACCCAAAGGTTTGTGATTCTTTACCTGGTGAATTCGTAAGTACTCACTACCACTAAAGAGTTCTATTCAAGGACGATAAACTTTTCATTGTTCCGTTGTTTTCATGATATTATTTAGCGGTTATTCTCTGGAAAATATAATTACAAAATATGACATGTATAATGATGGGTTGAATGTTCAAGTGAAATGTATTGAAGATATGAATAAAGTGGAATATGAAATTTAAAATATTGTATATATAGATACCTAGATACAGAAGAAAATTCTAGAGTAGTGTTAGAAACAAAAGATCGAAAGGCTAAAAATGAATGGTTGCAGACTAAATAACCGCTAATGATAACTTCGATAATGTAAAATAAATGAGTAAAGTACAGGTAGTTAATAGATGCTATTGAAACAAAAGAGGATCAGACAAAATAATAACGTAACAATGTAATGGAATCAATGAAAAACTTTAAAACCAATGATGGACGTGCAAGAAATAACAATCACGTCGCTGAAACACTGAATAGATGACAACTGTTTTTTATTGGACACACAAATTAAGTTTTTGGTAGCAACAGTTTCAGTAAATTTGTGATCGGTTGTTTATAAATCACTGAAATATTTCAAGATAGACTGATGTCCTATATACCTAATATGTTTAGAGATTGAATTATTCATGAGGTTTTTTCATACATTATACTCATACTAAGTATCAACAACAGTAAATTTCTTAATGTTGATTAGGCTTTTTTTCTTTATAATTTTGCTATTGAAATATTTTCGGTGGTAGGCGGTAGCCCGCGTGAACTACAGAATGAGACCAGTTGAATTCATTTTTCTGTTCTAATATTTATTTTTGTTCTATTCACATTGATACAGTGAAGTGAATTAATGGAAAAAACTAATCAGATGATTATGTTTGATAAGAAATCAATAATTTATTAATAACAAGTTGATATCTTGTGAAGAGCTGTTGAAAATATAGAAGTATATTCAATAACACTTATTATTCTTGTTGAGATTATTCACTAGGATATATTAGGATAATAGAATAAAAATATTGTTGTTGTTTAGAAGTAGGGTACTAGATATACAAGGAAACTGGTTGAACAGGCTGTAAAACCTTATTGATTGAAGTGGTTAGAACATGTGTTATACATATACTTAAATAATGCCTACCACGATATGAGATGTTACTTGAAGTCATGGTATGATGAAAGAAATTTAATAGGTGATAAAATGAAACATGATACTAGTTTTTGTAATTTGGGCTGTGTTAGCAGGCAGAGACTACTAAGATGCAAAGCCGTGAGATTAACGTGCTTTGACAGATGACATACGTAGTCCGTATTCCAGCCATCTGAAGTAACGGTGATTCTAAATTTTATCAGACAATTTGCTACCAATACTTGGTACTTTAAGGTTAGTCATAGCACAGCTTCGTTTCGTAGCATCAACATACGTAAGCGGTTCTTTGAAGATACCTTTGAATAGATACTAAAAACTTACTCTCTTCCTGAAAGGTAAATTTCGTAAATATTGAAGCAAAACAGGGTAAATTTAAACGCATTACATATTACTCTCGATTAACAGACAGTTAATCCTGTATGAAGTTGTGATTTGTATTGCTGATGTTACTTAGAAGACGGATTTGTGATTCATATCTCTCAATGATTGATTAGTCTATGTCAATATCTGTAGCTAAACGTCTTGGGTTTGGGCTCAGAAATCAAATTTCCTTCCACCTTTATGTTGTTTTCTCTAAAGTTTATTCACTATATTTGATTCCGAAGATTATTTTTAGATTTCATGTCGAATTATTTATAGTAAGCCTGGTTATTTGAAATGGTTAAAGGAAAACGTTTTACAAATCAAATCTTCAAATTTGTATTATTTCAGTCGTTTTATCCCCTGACCTTTATTCTCTGTGTTTGTATACAATCTCCACATATTTCCTATACTATTAGTGACGCATACTTGCTAGTGAATAAATAAGTAGTTTAATGTTATTGGGAGTAAGGTAGTTACAACAGACTAATCGCAATGGATGACATTCGTAAATTAATTATTAACGGAATATTGGCCGATGTCATGTTTATAAGGTCTTATAATTTTGACTGAATTTGTTGATCAGTTTGCACTGTAGCTACCAGTTTAAGCTACTCAGCACTACGTTCAATTAGTCTTTATGTGAAGTGATTTAAAAAACTCTGAGTGAACATAGGTTTAGCAGTAGCTGTCATTGGTCATCACAACATACCTGAAATCTGGAATTCACTTAATTTTTCTCTCAGGATTCGAACTAGTGTCAATCCGATTCACACTACAAGATGTTACCACTGAATTAGTCAGGCAGCGAATGATTTTTCATGGGGTTTACTGTGGGCCAAATTCAACCACCTCATACACTCCAACTCACTTTTCTAATAAAAGGTAGAATGAGTGAAGCTTCACAGAAGCTTGATAATAATTAAATATCCCTTTCTACTTTGATATTAAATTGGTGTCTATAATTTTACCGCAATAAGTGATTCGCTAATTATATGGATTGCATTGACAAAACATTCTGTTATAGCAGTTTGAGTTTCAAATGAAACACTACATTTTTGAACTTCCTCAACAGACTCAAAAGCAAAACACTAAAAATTCTGTGAGCAATGATTGTTCTCGAGAAAATTTCCAAATAATTTTAGTGAGCAATGAATTGTAAGTGGTAATTGGGCTAGATCGTCACCAGCTTTGATATCAATTCGTCAGAGAGACACTTTTCTTCTCCAAAATCTCGTAATTTCTCTATCAATTTTATCAAGTTTCCTGAAGGTTACAGAGACACAAGGAAGTATATATGAATATGGATAACTTTGTTATGTTTACATGAGCATACCTTGGAAGCTAAACTCTTTCGTCTTATTCTACTTTTTGTTTTCTCTTCTGAGTTCAATAGGGAAAATTTCTGAGAACCACGTAATAATTAAAGTGGGAGTGTATGATTTTAAGTGCAAAACATATCACTTTCAACTACTCATAAGTAGTCTTGTATTGATTTTTGAATTTATTCTATATATAGTTAACTAATTTCGGGAAATCTAAAGCTCGGTCACTTAACATTACCCTTATTTTTCCGATTGTAGAAAAATGGGAAAATACCGAAAACGAGGAAACCGAAAATCCTCACTAAAGGTCGTATAACAACTGAAAAAGTCACAGTTGTATCGAAGGATGTTGAAGGTAAAAATTTAATTCTGCTTTTTGTTTTGATCATTTAAATATAAAGTCTTGATATAGATTTTGTTACATAATTTGATATATTGCATTATAGCACCCAACGAACTATTATGTAATCAAACATGGTCCATTACTTGACGGTAGCATTTTATTGTATTTATATATCATCCAGTCCTGCTGTCGAATTTCATATTTCTAACACCAGAAGGATTGCCATTTCTGAGTCGTTTGCAATACATATTAGTAATTTAAATTTTGCTTTAACAAAGTGATTATATAATCAAAGCGACGAATGTATTCATATGCATTCGTAAGATATCCTTAATTTTTTATGATGCTTACTATTAATATATATAATAGGAAACATTATAATCTTAAGGATGCTTCCTTTCTTGTATGTCCATCGAGAAAAGTAGAAGGACATTATGTTTAGATTCATGTATCCAAATAGATTCGGCAGTGTAGAAATGCTTGAAATTGTTAACGACTGAAGATAAATGGCAGATGAGCACACTTGGAATAAATCTTATTATAACTACTAAAGAAACATATGATTAAGTGAAATTCATAGTATCATTGTACATTTTGTACGGAAATGTTTTTACAAAGCATCGCCGATATTATTGTTACTATTTTCATTGTTTCTATTATTATTATTAAGTAAAGACGGAAATGTCATATTGAAGGGGCTCGAGGAGATTGGTTTTTGATATAAATTTTTTGTATTCGTCACAGAATGAACTCTTTCGGGAACCATTAGAAAACGAAGTATTGAACAATCGTTTTGTCCCAGTATGAAACAATTCAGTGGTGCACACCGACGCCACCAGAGATTAAGCATAGGACAGTGTCACTATTATTTTCCATTAAATATTCAGTATAAAGCTAAAAGTGGATAAAATAGTAGTGATTGTTCTTGACTGGATAATAATTAAAAATTACTGAAGTACAGGCAACTGGTATATATATTTGTGATATAAAATCCACATTCACTAAACTTCATAGCATTTAACCATCGTCAATATGTGTTTATTAGTAACTAGGGTTTTAGTAAGAAGACGTGACGCTACAGTTTAGGGTAAGAAAGAACGATAGTGTTAGTTAATTAACCATGTAAAGTGTTTGAAAAAACCAGAGGATAGGTACGGGTTAGGAGATCGCTGTGAATTTTAAATTAATAAGCATATTTTAGGTAGGCTTTTCTGTCGTTTGGAGGGATGTGCCATCCTACCTTATTTAAGTCGTGTAAAATTGTTTAAACAGATGGACTTTTGATAAAAAATAAATGCGGTGAACGTGATATATATGTCGGAGTTAATAAGAAATAAATTAACAATTGTTAACTTTTGCATATGATTTAAGTGGCAATACCTGGAAGTAGAACAGCTAAGATTACTATTTAGGTTAAAGATTAAATGTTTTGGTCATTATTAGAGTTTAGTGTAGGGATTTAGATTTATAATTCTAATTTTTAGTGAGAATTCAAAATAATTACAACAATGCGATTGGGATTTAGTGCTAGAGATAGTATCGATTGAATGGATTAATATTAGCGATAGGATTTAGAACTTTATTTGGACCTAGGATTTAGCGTTAGCAGTATGGTTTAGGACTAGTATATATAACTAAGAAATTTTTGTAAAGTTGAGATTCAAAGTTAGATATAGATTTATGACCTGATTTATATACGAATGGCATGTACGAATTGGCGTATTATTATTTGAGATTATGAATTTACATCATAAGTGAAAAAGGTGGATAATATAAAATTGCCTTCATGGAGATAGTGAGTAAAACCATATATATATATATAGACTATATCCATCTATAGATAAACTTTTGCCTTTTACCGAAGATTTTCGTGAGGGAAGTATTTTGAAATTAGCCGTTACTGAAATTTTTCGAAAAAACCCATTACTAAACTTGAAGTTAATTATTAAACAAGCAAAGCCGTTATGTTCACCTGCAATATTATTGTTTCGTTTCCGAAAACTTATGCATTCAGATATCGTTTTCTTGTTGGTTAAAAATGGCTAAAAAATTAAGACGTTGATTGGCTCGTTCGTAAACTCAGAAAGAAGTTTAAGCATCACTTAATTTCATTCCTACACTAAACGTAAGCTAAATGTAACCCTTGGCGTTCAGCCATTTCAGGTGTAATACAAATATCCGAAATGGCATGAAATGAAATAGGGGAATGTATATCATACATTGACTAAAGTCAGAAATATTAACCACTGGATGCTGACCAAATACCTTGTAAGTAAAACAGCTATTTCTGAACGTGATGGCTATAGGCTTGGTCTCCTATAGGAACACGGTTTTTGACTCTTAATGTCAAAATGACTGTCTAGTGTTTCCTGGTATTTAAAGATTTGCTACGCAAGTCAATTCATGATGACAACTTCATTTGATAATGTTCTTAATTTTCTTATATCATCCAGTGAATTGGCTTATATTCAAATAGAATTCCAAACTGTTTTGCAGATAGTTAAGTCCTAACAAATAAATATATTTTGCGTCTAATTTTACATCACACAATTGACACTAATTAAAGATTTAATGAAAACCACAAACAACAGCTTTTATTTTTGCTAAATTACACCAAGCCAGGGCCTCCAAACAGCAACAGACCATGTACACATATCCCTTCAAAGGCGGAAAGGCACATGAATAGAATATCTAATAGGACTAATATTGCTTACTACTGACGTATCGCACAGTAGAATAAGACATCTGTCCATTGTATGCTGTTTTTAATGGTCTTCATACTGAATTAAGTGAAACACTAGGAGAGTTAAGCGTTTATTAGTTGATTGAATTCGTAACAGATTGATATTGGTGGAGTATCATTATAAACCATTGATCACTAGACAGCAGTTTCATCCCAGTATGGTGACCTCAGCAGTATACACGCTAGATCCTGACCCAGGGGTTCCAGGTTGGTGAAGGGCTTAACCTCCTTACACCAACAGTCCGGCATCTTATTGTAGAGTTCCCAATCACATCAATTTGTGTTACTATTTGTTGTCGCAGGGAATATTCTGTTAAAAGCACTTGCAATATGATAGCAAAAATTATCAATTAATTACCGCTTAGCTTGTGAATATTTATTAAATATTTGTAATAGATTTATAAACAGTTTTTTAGCTGCCATTTATATTCAACTATCAATATTTACGATCAGTCTTGTTCCTTATCTCTTTCTATCACCAAATATGCATAATACGTACATAAATTCTATTTTAATCACCACGCTTTCACCCAAAGCAAACAGTTGAGAGATAAGAAGAGAAATATTTGAACTATAAATCGGAAGCTGTAAAATTTACAGTAGTAAATATTAGTTCATATAAAATGAAAGATCGAAGTTATTAGTAGATTGTCGAACTAGTCAGATCTACTATTCGATCAGTGAAATAAGTAATCAAAAAATATTTCCATCGAATAACTAATTTAGAATTTATTTTTTCTCTACGTGATATGGATTTATAACAGTAAGAAACATTGACATACTCAAAATGCAATAGCATTCTTGTTTTACCGAATGCGTATTAATTGGTATAAGTTCTCTTATTTTATATTTGTTTTATTTAACCTGTACTTAATTCTGTAAGTTATTTACAAGCTGTCGCCATTTATATTACTGAAAGATTTCAAAAAAGACTGTCAAATTAACATTTAGTAATCAACACCAGCCCACTAAAAAAACTGACTTCCTAAGGTAATTTCTGGCTTTTTAGTGAAAAGGTGTTACCGGTGGAGTTCAACCATGTCGCGTGTGGGGTAGTTACCCACTGATGGCAATGGATGAGGTCGCTTAAATATATCACAAATTGACTGAGTTAGAAAAATCAACTGTTTAAAGCCGACTCAGTGGTTTAATCGTAATTTGTTTGCCATAGAATCATATGTTTTTGAGATC
Organism: Schistosoma japonicum; assembly: GCA_025215515.1. NCBI lineage: Eukaryota > Metazoa > Platyhelminthes > Trematoda > Strigeidida > Schistosomatidae > Schistosoma > Schistosoma japonicum. Next base: position 34,748,543 of record CM046062.1, on the reverse strand, counting down.
GATCCCTGGTGGGGTTGTAGATGTCTACTGCTAAAAAGTTACACACTAGGACGAAATAACTATCTAGTACTTCCAAGCTATCAATAACCGTCTAACTCAAACCAATTCGTGATACTAAATTAACATTCAACCATCTCTGCAACACTCAATTACAATTATCAAAACATTTTGAATATATATTTTCCAATATTCTTCTCTCGTATTAATCCTTTGAAGTAACGGACATTAGATAGATTTGATAATGAAAAAGAGATGTCATAACAGTAGTATTGAGAATTTCTTATTGTAATCATATGAATTTACTGTTGAATTCTGCTAAGTTTATCATTATTACTATTATTTATCGTATCAACTATTCTTATTATTCGAAATGTTTCTTTTTCTTTTTTTAAATTATAATATAAACATTTTTCTTTCAATTTAGTCCACTGTTTATAACAAAATTGTTTACGTAACAGTATCTAATCAAAATGAATACTTATGATACATAAAACTAATTTTCAATAATATAATTTATTAGTATAAATTTACGTGTTAGTCGTTAGTCTAATCTACAAACTCGAATTTCCTGTCATCAGAATTATTATTAACAGAACATTTTGTTGCTTTCTCTCTCTCTTCCAACTCCCTCCCACACAGTTTCTTTATGTTCATCATGTATACATATGTAGGGTGTTTTAGGAAGAAAAAAGTGGGTAGATATTTAACTTTTAAAATATCATAATCAATTTTAAGAGGTTGCTGGTGATGTTAAGTGTTCTATATTTGTACTGAATCCAGGATTGGTTACTTAAAAAAGTCCTTTTATTAAAAATACGTTGTTAGCAATTTTGGTTTTAGTGACCTTGAGGATATTTTTAATGCTTACTATGTTCAATTTTCAATGTGTTCAAAACAATTTTTAATTAATAATAGATATGTATATATTTAATATTAATGAACATTATACTTAAATAATTAAATCTACATAAAAATGTAAAATTGAAATAAGGTAATACTTATATTAAATAATAAAAAAAAACGTGAAAAAAACAATTTTAATATTTTCAAGTTACCTTTATTCAAATATCAATGTATTGGTATGTTTAAAGTAACCAAGACATGTATCTTTGTAATTACTACATTTTCAAGTTAATATTGATTTTATGCATCTACTGATTATTTTGTTAGTTGATTATAATCGATTAATTTGAAAATTGATTATTTTCTTCTGAATATGTGTTTGTATGCACTTAAAATTAAAGTGACTTAGAAATGATATCTATAAAAATAGTTTGATAAAGAGGAAATTAATAATGTTGTTTGAATGTTATGAAGATTGCTGAATATGAATTTGATCTGATGAATTGATGAACTTAGGTTGGACAACTATTGAGAATTAAGAAGTAGTCGACAGTTGATCCTACCTGTATGTATAATATGAAACGTTACATGTGTGCATCGATTCAAGTTGATACACTTCAGCAGCACAGCAAGAATAACACCAAATTAGTGGATTGAGTAGTCACTTCAATGGTAATAATGAAAGAAAACAGTAGACATATAGAATACGATATGTAGAGGAAGAATTAGTTCGTAGAAAGAAAGGGAATAAATGATTTCATGTCCACGATTTAAAAGAGGGAAAAGTATGAATAAACCTAAGCTACCATGACTTTATCTGAGCTTTGTTACACACATTCCCCAACCATTAATTAGGATAATCCCGCATCTACCATCATAGCTCCGACCAGTAGTTAGTCATTTCATGGATTAATTCTATGCTTTAGGTTGGCTGTCCCTAGCTTTCATCCATACTAGTCCTATGTCAGTAAGTATCAGGCTTTGAGGCAGAAAACATCCAGTATCGAGATTAGAGATACAGTAACATATGTTATACCTGTCCCAGCAGCCTCTTTCGATGGAGTTTTTCAGTTTTGTCAACCTATTTATAATTTTTTATAGTACTTCCTATCTAACCTCAATATTTCATTAAAATATTAAAAGATAGCCTCAAATTGTAAAGTTCGCCTGTCCTTTAGTCAGTTTTAAGTCACCATCTAGAATTATTTTTAAATGTTTAGTGAAAGTGAAGCACTCACACAGGATTCATAGACTGATTATGGTTATTATTGAGTACTGTGGAGATTGTTGGATTGTAATTTCAATTCACTAATTAACCTGAGTTCGAAAACTATTAAAAACGAAGCAACACTGGGTAGGTGTTTCATCCTATTATGGGGCTTTTCACTAATGGGAATTCACTAGCATGCCATGGAATTGAGCCCAGGACCTTCGGGCTTCGTGGAAACTACTTGACCATTAGGTCACCTAACCGACATCAAACAGCTAGACACTGGCTTAGGAGGAAAGAGATGTTCAGTGCTTTCCGGTTTTAAATGGTAGTCTAACTAAAACTAATTTTTGATAAACATTGACTGATTATAACTTTTTTTACTTCGTATATCAATAATGACACAATTCACACATTCCCACAATCTACAAACATTTGTTATGATAATAAGAATGGAACTATCTGTAGACAATTTGTAATATTTAAATGTTTTTCATCTGTTCAAAATATTTAATCAAACTTACTTCATGGAAAACGTTTACTACATAAATAACAGTTGGACTGTGAAAACAAATATGTATACATCATTCTATTTAAGGCCTTCTAGCTGAATATATTTACGTCCGATTTGTGATCTTCACACAGGAACTTGAATACATTCCCAAGTTTCGTTTTAAACCTGAAAGCGTTAATTACTAAATGTCGCTAATATTTGCAATCCAACTTTAATTAGAACTTGTAAGTAGAGGTAATATTTAAAACATTAACTTAGGATTCATTAATAACAGTATAGATTAACTCTATACAATCACTTAGCTCAACATAAGTAAAACTTTCACCGGTAAACTTATTGTCCTTAAATCCAATTCACATATATTTAATTAAAACTGCTGGTGATATTATCTATCTATCTATTTATCTATCTATCTATCTATCTATCTATCTATCTATCTATCTATCTATCTATCTATCTATCTATCTATCTATCTATCTATCTATCTATCTATCTATCTATCTATCTATCTATCTATCTATCTATCTATCTATCTATCTATCTATCTATCTATCTATCTATCTATCTATCTATCTATCTATCTATCTATCTATCTATCTATCTATCTATCTATCTATCTATCTATCTATCTATCTATCTACCTTTTCACATATTTGTCTTCCTTTCACAGACCTAACCGTATTCAATGCAAGATAACAGTCATCTGTACTTTCATCCTCTTTCAATTGTGTATTTGTATTAGTTATCTGAAATGATATAAAACACCAGTATGCTTGAAAACAAAAGTGGCTAATTTGAAAAATGAGTTTGATTTAAAAAAAAAAAGAATAAACGATTACCATTTATTTAAATAGGATTTTAACTGGTAAATGGAATCCTGCAGGCGCGTTTCGTCCTATTTGGGACTCATCGGCTGAATGTATCTGCATCCCAATATTGATATTCACACTGGGATTCGAACTCACTCCGTTTCGTGCCAAAAGCCACTGCGTTTACCGCTAAATTACTGTGTCCAGACAGTCACACTTGTGCAATGGGTATATATGTTATTTAAAATAGACAATAAGTTTGTTTATTTCACTCGATGTACTAATTGACTTGTATCATTTGAAAGAAAAATAGTTGAAAATTGAAGGTTTTAAATTTATACACAGAATTGTTTAAAAGTTTAACTTGTCAGAAAAAAGTAGTTTGACGCATTTTTTTCCGTAATTTACGTTATTTTTGAAAGGATAATTCAATTAATTATCAACATATACTAGTATGCATCTCTTTGCTACTAGGCACCAATATCCTTAGTATTTGACCTATTAGTCGTATAATGTATATGAAAACAATACACTAAAGAAACAAAGTATAGCCTGTGATAGTTATCGTACTTTGAATGTTTTTCGACATCAACTTCTTAACTGCTAAGTTTTCTGCTGTGTTCTTCGACTAATAATTTTAGAATAAAAAACAAAAAGATAAGAAATATGCGTAAATTTCATATACAAACAATATCATCAACTGAAATTAAAAAAAATATTCGATTGTTTCTTTGGTCAGAATGGTTTGAGCTTCATCACCGAAATGACCAAGATTAAAATTATTGAATATAGTTGTAAATAATAGAAAAAAATGTTTCGAATTCCCATGCCTACTTTCTCGTCGCTTGATCCTGTTGTATGGTTTGTACGGTTAGAAGTCGTTTACAATCCATGTCCCATTACCTCCCAAAGATTAATGACTAGTGAGGTGACATTGTTTGTAGATGAGTGTTATGGAGACAGTGAAATTTAAATTCGACGTCACTAAATGGTCTGAATCAGATAACCACTTAAAATGAGGAATTAGCAGTGAACACTTGTTGAGCCTTAGTATGGAACTTTTCACCATTGTATATCCACGATTAATCAGAGATCGAGCCCAGGATTACACGTGAAGCTTCTATTTATTACTGTTTAATGATTACACTTAAAATAAACATTTGTTCGGTTAGGTGATCGTGACACGACTTCCAATTTGCAACCGATACATGCTATAAATTGTTAATTTCATATCATGAATCGCTCTGATTTAGATAACTAGTGACCACCAGGAAACATTGTATAGTTATTTTGTCCTAGTTTGAGACCATTAGGTACTGACCACCTACTCTCTCACCAGAGACAGAACTCAGGATCTTCTAGCTCCACAGTGAATGCTTTATCACTAGGCCACTCAGGTGACTCCTAAAGGTTGATATTTTTAACCCAATCACTTGGCAATATATTTGCGCGACCTCAACGATTACCATCGGCGAGTAACTGCATTACACCCGACATGCTGTAGAACGAAACACCTGTTCAATGCTTCATGGTGGTCAATAGCTGTCAAATGAAGACCGATTCATAGTATCAAATTAACATTCAACAATCTCCACAACACCAAACTAAAATATGATTCCTATTTATCATGTATAAGCGATCGAATCATGATAAATTATTAGTCCAAACTTATCATTCTCTCATTAAGATTATAACATAAAAGCGAAACGTTTCAATTTAATTTCTGATCTAAATAATGTTCAGGAGTTTTGAATGTAAAATAAAATAAATATTCAATATTATTAATTACTTATCATTAATGTTTTTCAGAATTTTCAATGACTTGATATATTCTTACCTCTTTCTATGTCATCGAAATTATTTATCTAGTCATCTTATTCGCTTTGTTTCAAACATTTCGCTTTTATGTATAAATGTGAGCATGCGAGTAGGGCATGTGTATTAAGAGATTAGTCAAATGTATGAAGAATACGCAGATGAAGATATTTTCATTGATCAAATTATCTATTTAAATATCTCTAGAAGAAAATGAAGAAGTTTTGTTGATAATCTAGTTGACTGCTGTTTTTTTTGGAGGGGGGTGGTTAGGGATTTGGAATGATAAAATGTTGTCTGAGAGAAATGTCCGATTATTTGATAGCCTATATTAATTGAATGAAAGAATTAGTGCTTATACCTGAAGCAAGTTAATCAATATTAGATAGACATGATAGTGAAAAACTAGATTAACAGATCACCAAAGTTAACATTAAGATCAATTTTTTTTCGAAATAAAGTTCTAATCCCTAAATAAAAATATAACAGAATGTTAAGCAGTACGTGTTTATTTTATCCACATTCAGTTGTGTATTAAACGAAAGCAAAGTGTTAGGAAGAGATTAATACTTAACATTAAGACATACTTATTATATTGACGATGCTGATGTACCTTATGGAATGCTGACTTGAACCATCCGGATTCATACACTGGTGAATTTATTGGACTAGTAGTCAGATTGCTACAACTTGATCGATAGTATTCAGTTGTTACTATGTAATGGATAAACATGGTATCAGTTACTACTGCTCGGTGATCAAATAATATATCGAATGAGAATATACGTTATCCTACTTGGTTAGGCTTAACTAAAGTATTTGAAAACGGGCCTTCACTGTAGTTTAAAGCTAAATACTGTTATAAACAAATTACCGATTCGGCTTTATTAGTTCGTTTAAGTTTGCATCACATGTTTAAGTGTAATTTCATTCACTGACGGCTTGAAAATGACAATAGTGACGATTTGGCTTGACAGAACAACAGAAATTCACTTTACTTTATTAAAGCTCTTAATATAAGTTATTTCCAACCGGCTAAAATGAATCCGAATAGTGTCTGAGACAATATAATTTAATGATATACTATCTACAAAACATCGTGTCAAGTATCCGCCTAAAGACCTTTAGTCTTTGCTGAGACCAGTTGATTTTAAATAGTCACTCGCATGGGTTATTGTGGTGATTAGTGATTTTGAAGACATACATCACTAGTGATAGTCAAATTAATATGTGACATCGGTTCATAAAACTAATGACTATTGATCTAAGCTGTGTTAGTAAATACAGATCACCTACCTGGTATCCTTACGATAAAGTTGATAAGTGGCCTAAGACATTATGAGAAATGACTGTGAATCGATAACATTATAGTAGATGAACTTACTAATTATCCCACACTCTATAATTAGTTCTATTATTCTTTTATAAATACCTTTTACTCCCATATTCTTAATGTTCATTCATTCCCATTATCATTTCTATCATCCTGTTTTCACTTCTCTTACACTCAATAATTCTTTGCATTTTGCCATGATAATGTAGTATGGCAGCTTGATCTAGCCTAGATTCGTGTCATACTCTAAGTAATTACCTGATTGACGAAATAGGAATGGATTAATGAGAATCGTAAAATGTACTTCTGAGTATTTTTACACTCTTAAATATTTGATGTCTATCTCATAATGCACAAAGAGCTTTTTATATTGAGTTCACATTGTTTAATACTGATTAGAAAAAGATTTTTTCATCATTATAGACTGAAAATAACAGTGTTTAATATATTGAGACATAGTAACAAATAACATTTCCTCAATAGTGACTAAATTCAGGTGGCAATTTTGAGGCTTTGGTGAAAGATGTGCCCTGTGGAGTCCAACCTTGTCAGAAAAGATTCAATTACCCACCACTAAGACAATATGAGATCGCTCAATATAATGTGAGTTGACTGAATTTAGAAATACAAACTATTAGATGCTAGGTCAGTTAATAAAAAGGATGAGCTCTCACTGCAATGACCTGAAAATCTTACTTTTTGTCTCCTAGGTTGTATTCTCATACTAGATCAGAACAGATATTCGAATTTTCATGGTTTCTAATGATTGTCTAAAAGAGGTAAACTCACGTTATGAATTTTTCAATTCAGAAGTCTTATTAAACTCCTAGCAAACGTATTGAGTTTGCATTTTATTGTACTTGGTTTGCGCACAGTTTATCAGTTTGTTTTAGAGCGACCTACATTTTCGAATAGTAAACTATGAAAATATTTAGTTTATTAGTAGTTTATTCAGTAATGATTGAAGTAGTAAAATATGCGACATTATTTATAGCTGGTCCTTATATTTCACTCTAAGTATGAATTCATTTTATTTTACTAAAACTGTTATACATTCAATTAACTATGAGGTCTAAATTCTCATGCAAGATGTAGCATTAATTTGTTTGCTTATTTACGATTTCATTGTTTTGTAATCACTTGACAGTAAATAAAGGTCAGACGAAGAGAGATAAAATTAATTTTACTTTTACTAGTTTGCTGGGTTCGAGTACGTAGGACTCTGTGAGTGTGGACAGTCATTTAGACCTTCAAACGGTTTCAATTAATGCTAGTTTTCAAGTAATGTTTTTAGATTATCACAATCAATTTGTGCTGAAAAGTATCTATGCAGTGGAAATGATCGCTAGAAATATAATTCAACTTAATCTCTTTCATTATTCAATACTAAAGCATGAATGGCTGACTATTTGTTGCATTAAACAGTCTAACACAGTTCATAAACACTATAAAGTATTGTTACAGCTGTTGAATTAGAAGCCTCATATTAGAATGTCTCTACACCACCGGGCAATAGACCAAAATAGATTCTTTTATTAAAGTTCTTTAAGAGGAGGGGCGAAGAATAATCTGTTAAACACAGTATATTCTCGTCTCTTGTTTAGTATTGAACTCTCGCCATCAACATTTACAAATCAGAACTATACCAATAAAAGAAAATCGTTCAACCCCGTACACTGTTAGTTTGAATTTGTTTTAATTTTCATCTTGTTTTCATTCTAGACTGTATATTTTAAAATTTTCTTACATATTATAGTCTTTCTGCCTATCTGTCTATAAGTGATAGGAAATAAGTCTACTCTTATCATCATGTTTTATTAGAACAAGTTTTGTTTTCTAATTTTTCTTGTTATACCATTCAACTCAAAAATTGCTACTTATTATATAATTCCAGATTTTTCATAAGATGTTAAATAACCCAAAGATTTACTTCTTATCCATCACAAGATTTTGTTTCTTAATTTTAATCCAAAGCTTTATCGAATCACAATGTTATTTCAAGTAGGCATATCAATTATGATTTAAGTTGAATTGTGGATAAAAGTTGGAACTGAGAATACACGTTTTGTCTTAGTTAGGACTCATTAGTTGGATGTACCTGTATCTCAACTGATAATCCTCACATCTGAACTGGAACTGAGTTCGTTTAGTTTTCAAATACTACTGCGTAAATTTCATTGAACGATTCGTTTGATGCTCTAACTTTTACTAAAATGGTATTCTGCATTTGGAATGCACTACACTGAACAGGCTAACATATAGTTACAGATAACTCCTGCTTACTTTTCTAATTAGTATATAAGTAGTTGTACAATTGTTATACTGTACAGGAAATTATATGTTCATAAATGATACATGACATCAATCAATCAATGCCTGTTACTCCACGTGGGGCATAGGACGACAGTCAGCATTGGTGATTTCACCAATATGTGTTCTATCCACCTCCAACGTCGTTTCCTAATTTCTTCCTAGGCTGCAAGTTGGTTTGTTCTCTACCGCCGAAGGTTGTTGTTGATAGTATCTAGCCAACGGATCTGAAGTATTTTACAGCAGACAGTTGTTTATAAATATTTGTATCCTTTGGGGAATGCTTTCTATAGTTCTCCATGTTTCAGGTTCGTACGATAGAACTGTCTTCACATTTGTGCTGAAAATAACACATTGTTTACTCCTATTTTATATTCACGCAGTAAAATTTTTAATCATTAATTTGTCAATTGACTCCTATCTACTCATATATTTAATTTCAATTGATCATTTTACAATCGTAGACATAAAATACATAAATTCTTAGTAAAATAACAACACAAACAAAAGATATCTTTGTTGATAGATTGAATTAACTTATCATTTTACTGTAACATTTAGCTTTCGGTAATTTATATTAAGCCTGAATGCATGCTGAGTACTGATGGTAGAGATAGTGTGTAGAGCAGAATATGCAAGAATATGAAAGAGAGGAGAATAAGTGAAAAAGTGAACCAGCACCAGATGCACTTACACTGGATTAATGAAAACAATGGATTATAATAAAGAATGACATATGCATGAAACAAAGACAGTCTGACAATCGAAACTAGATGTTAGTTGAGTTAGATTTTGAATGCTTTTACGCTATAAGTTGATTGAAATTTTCAGACGTTTTTAAATTTCTTTATTTTCTGTATGTTTAGAAATCTTTGCTTTGTTTGCGCTTACAATTGTAACAAGAAATTCAACATTTTTAAGTAGAAATATTTTTCAATCAGTATTTTTTTAGTAAGGTCGAGTTGTGGCTAGTAGTTTGATTTGAGTTTTGTCAATTGAATATACTTATCTCATTAAACAGTGAGTGTCCAACGTTAAGACTCAAACTCAGTACTTTTAGCCTCATACTTTAGTGTATTATCTACTGTTATCTACTAAGTCTACATAGAGTCTTAATCTGAAACTCAGTACTGAGATTCGGGGGGAGGGGTATTGAACTATCGGGTTGCATACAGGACAAAACGCGCTATATAGATTTCAATATCAACCACAATCTACATTTCCTAAATCATTATAACTGGGTTGGTATATCAATGTATTTTGTTATGTATACACCTATATCACTAGAGAATTACCTATTGAAAACTTTATTACTAACAACCGAAAAATACAAGCACTTATTATTTCATAATTCATGTTTATCACTAATTATTTTGGTTTCATAAAGTGTTCATTATGAACATGATTAACGTGACAGTCATACGAATTTTCGGACAAATTACCCATACCCTACACAGATTCAAATAAGTGACTCTAAAATTTATCAATGAAAATGATTTGTATATGCCCAGTTAGATTTAACAGTTCCTGTTTCTAAACGATGTTAATTTATAGTATTTTCATCAACAATCATCCAATGTTACCATTGATATTTGTTTCATCCTTGACACGGTTATTCCTTACCAGTCATAGACTCTCACAATAACTTCGAAATTACATATTTCAGTCACATACATATTACGAAGACGAGGAGTATACAGAGATTACTAAATATAATTCAGTCTCAGGGTTTAATTTAATTTATATTCATAGATTCATCTTTTTAAGGCTGCTTTCATCAAATATCTGCCCAATTCTCTTTTAGAACAACAAGTACAGAGTTTTCGTCTCAGAATAAGCATCGTCATCAATAGATTTAGCTTATTAATAACAAACAAGACTTAAAGATGTTTTCTAAATCTTACAGTTATCCAATATAGAAAATATCACTGACTGGTTGACTAAATAAATATTTTCAAACAGTCAAAAATTATTACCAATGATAATGAAGATTACAAATTAATCATTTACACTGTACATTTCATTGTAGATTAAATAATCTTGACATATTTTACATCGACTAAGTTGAACTGTTTTGTACAGGTTCATTGTTTCCTATTGTTAATATTATAGACTACAAATGATCAATTTCTGTTTGGTAAATATACACATCTTGAAGTGTTTGTCTTAGTGCTGTCATTCAGTTAATGGTTTTATTAAGATAGAAATATGGCCAACTGTGGTGTCCATGATCTATGGGTGGCGCATCATTTGGATGTATCTGGATCCTGGTATCAGTATTCACGCTGGACTCGTCAATTTATTTGTTAACAGCTTAGTGTTTGAATCAGGGCTTATTGAAATAAATCCTCAGTGTAAGCAACAACACTTGAATGTAGGTGCAACTGAATGAATGGTTTTAAGTACAAAGAAAAATAAAATCCTGGATTTCACTGTCTTCTGTAATCCATCGTTACTAAATCTTTGATTTAGTTAGTGAGTGAAGTATTAATTGTTGGGAAACAAAGCTACTGAAGATGAAAAAAGAATTCATAATTTGCAGTTTATCAATCATTCTTGTGTGTTCGACACTGCTGTTAAATGGCAGAAAATGTTACGGCTACTTTTATATATAACAAGATTCAATCCGGTCCCCCTCCATAGAACTGCTGAATGATGCTAGTTTGAATAACAAAAGGGAGATTAACTTAAATGATCAATGCTAGCAATCATGAAACCTAGACCACGTAATGTTTCATAATAACTATCTAGAACCTCCATTCACTTGAACATGATTACTGAATGCCGTCTGTTACTAGTAAATACAAATTTTACTCTTATTTTTTAAATATTAGTTTGAGAAATGTTAATAACGAACATGGTAAACAAGAGAATTAATCCACTAATTGAGTTAAAATTCAAAATTCGCATGATTTTCGACTTCAGTCAGTAAACAGCTTAACACAATTCGATTTTGTGTGTAACTAGTTCGTCACTCTCAGTTTCTTTATAACTTCATAGGTTATTTCTTTCTATTAGAACTTCCAGAAATCTATCATGCAGCTGATCCTTAGTAAACAGACGAATATAATTGACTAAAATGATTGAATTTAGTATATCGATAATCTGTATGCAATGTTTGTTTAAAAAACTGCCCACTCATTTTTACATTATGGATTGATTTTAGATAATCGTTGACAACCAGACAGTACTAGAAATTTGTTTTTATCTAGTATACAACTCAACTGTGCACATTCATGACCTAATTAAGTGTTGAATTCGAGACCTTAGGGTCACTTAATAAACGTTTATCTCTTAGATCACTGGCTTAGTATCAAATTTTTAAGTTTAGTTAAGTTTTAATCATTTTCATTTGGTGTCGGTTAGTAATATAATTTAGTAATATATGTAATTAGAAATATAACGTCCTAAAATGATTAAAATTTTGATTGTCACTTCAATTTATTTTATATAAGTGAATCTATAAAGTAAAAATAGTAGGAAATATTCTGTTAAAAGTTAGGGTAGTGTGTTTCTTTTATCACCAATCAGTAGCTATTTTGTTGTCATTACTGTGTTAAATTGATCCAGTAACTTTTAGGTTCGTAATTGACTGTCCTAAGGACATATAATTATAAGTAGTTTAAGTGTTATTAAAATATCAATGACAGTTAGTTGAATGATTACATTTCGATAACTGTATTACATTAAATAATCACTAAGTATAGATTAATGTCATGTTTGCCTAGTCCTTAGTGCTGACTGGATTCTATTAATCAATATCTAATGTGCTCATTAATAAAATTGGGACAATATTTTGTACAATAAGTGTTGATGTTAAGTGGATAGGAACAATAAACAGGAAATACTGCTCATTGTAGATTCCCTAAACTTCAATTCAAAGCGGAGATGGTACGTGACATATTAGGCGAGAGACTAGCCAGAGCTGTAAAAATAACGTTCAATGCAGCAAATCTGTACTTATCATTCACCAGCTGACCTGTGGTAGTTACTCGACTGAAGGATAAGTTACATGATTTTGCTATTTCCATATGCATTTATAAATTCAGCTGCTCCTGTGGAGGAAGCTATATTGGGCTTACGATCAGAAGACTTAACCAACGGATTAACGAGCACCTACTATCGTGGTTTGGAAAGTGACCAATGAAATAAATACGTAGCTCTATTTTGTCACACTTGATAGACATGTGAACATTCAATAGATAGAACCAAAGCGTTCAGAGTGGTATACTTCATACCATCAAAATTTCCGAATATGATTCGTGCTCGTCTCCTACACATCGCTGAAGCCATAGGGATTCAAGTTAACTACCAATGTCTGTGTGTTTAAAAGAAATGTCTAACACCCCTATCACTTCCAAGGCCTCACAAGACTTAATAAAAGTCTTACACAATTTTACATCCTTCGCTGTTTTTTGTTCGTACTTCACCCCTTTCATACCTCTTCTATACTTTCCATTTAATTAACCACGTTATCTTCACACCTTTTGAATGACTATCATCATTATTATTGTCTTAAGTTTAATTTGACACCATTTTCACCTACATCCAAATAATGATTAGTTATAATTATCTTATGTTGTTGTTACTATCAATCTGCTTATCATTGCTATTACCAATTTACACCTTTCACCAATTATGATTAGTTATTTAATCCACCTGTTTCATTTTAGTCGTTGATTAACATAAATTACCTTCAATGGGCTTAATGATTTTCATATTCGTATATAATTAATGCTGTATATTAGAGTAGAGCCTGATGATGATCTAATTAAAAGCAATATTGTTCGCATATATGTGTTGTTTCTTATTCTAGATTTCATGCTAGTTGTCATATGTAATGGGTATAAGTTATACACAGTTATCAGTTATTTTGAATAACTCAGTCTAACAGGAAATCACTCACATCCTGAATAACTTAATGGTAATGTTATCACCTGTTAAGCTCGATGACGCACTTTTATCTCAACCAAAAGGAACCATTTGTCTGAAGATTGTAAATATGCCTTACTGGCAACAAAGAACTTGAAACTTAGTTCAAACAGGTTTACCGATTATTTCCAACTACGACAAACTCTTCAGAAGATAAATTGACTGGGGTGGGAGGAGCACTGAGAGTCGTACGGTATAAAACATATCTATTTCTTATTAGTTTGCATTTCGAATGAGTTAAATGGAAAATATGAACCACTGAATTATAGTACAGTAGGTTGAAAATATCACAGAAGCCATGTAACTTAAGATAACAACTGTTTATTTTGTGCGTGTGTGTATGGAGTAAGTGGTGTGCACTGGTAATAATCTTTGCTTTTCAGTACCTTTCTAACTGTTGTCACTCTCTTTGAGTTCATTACTTTAACCAATTATAGTCAATTATTCGAAAATCAGAGGGAGATAATCGTTCACGGAAATTACCAAAATAAAAATAATATGAATTTAATTTGTCGATTCAACAAAGATTGGTCTCGGTTGTGTACCATTGAAAATGAGGGAAATCTATATAGTTGTTTCATTCTATCATATGGGTCATTGTTTTTGATCCTATCAAGGAATCACACTCAAAACCTTCAAATCTTTCAATTAACACTTAACTGTCAATAGCACTAGGTGTTAGGGTTCACATTCTACTATATCATAATACAACAGTACAACTGTCTAGTTTAATCTAGCTATCAACTGTACTTATATAATACCAGTCTATAACGAATTTAATCAATAGATAAGGCGAAAAAAAACCAGTTTCCACAAAATCATCTAAACTCAGTATGAATTCGTCATTATTGAAAAAAAAATAGAAAAAAAAGCAAAATCATTTATTTCTTTTCAATCGTATTCTCTATGTCTAAACAGCTTAAACAACAACTATATGTAGGACAAAATGAACATAAATAATGACAAGATTTTTAGGAAATAGACTAAAATGTTTACTGATATTAAACGTGAGATAATGAATCCTTTTTACTTTCTGGCAAATAGAAAAATAGACAGATAGAGAGATAGACAGATAAGAATATAAACATACAAACTGATTAATAACAAAGATTATAACAAAATAATGTAATTGTTCTTAATTTATGCCGAGAAGTAGATATTCACAGGAAATGTTTAATATAATTTAATCTACAGATACTGATATTACTCTAATATATATTGGTCATAAGGATACCTTATGTAATGTAGGTTTCATGATAATTAATATTAAGTAAAAAGCTGAATTGGTATTCTTCAGAGAATTTATTCCTACTATAGGATACTAAACCATATCATATAGCTTCACAGTTTGAAGCACTAACAGTAAGTCACTCATGATGCAATCGATCTCCTGTTGGACTGAGATGCCCAAACTAGTTGACAATTACCTAGAAATTAATATCATATTTAGTTGTTTATGTTTGCCACAGACTGATATTGACTGGGTTCTAGTGAAAACTAGAGATGATGATTAGACATTACTGAACTAAAACAGTTATCACCAATCACAATGGATGATCGTTGAGCTATATAACAGATTGATTGAAATGAGAATTCGATCAGTGAATAGTTACCCAAAGACGTTGGTGAGTAGGCCTTCACCATGAGACCTGTAGGTTCTAGGTCCGATTCTCTGATGGAATTGAGAATGAGCCTTTGAAAAAATTGTATACTATGATGAAATGACCTTCTAGTGTCCCCTGATTTCAGTAGTGTTGAAACAGCATCAATCTGTGACAAGCACAAACAACTGAACCTAATACCTGTCTACACTAAACCCCCTCAACTTAGTATCATATTTATCTAGTTCTCAATACTGATCAAGTTATGAATTTCCTATAAATAATAAGCATTTTACTTGCTTCCATTAATGATTATCACGTCTTTGTATCGATTACTGGCTAAAGTTTTTTATAGATAACACAGATTTGATGACAAACTGAACTTAAAAACTAAGTAACTAGATAGAAACTGAATGAATTCTACTACTGATAAATTAGAAAGTAGCAAATTAGAAGTAATTATTATGCACTACTAATTTACAAAAAATATTGACGGTGTGGATCAGTAATTTTGTTTCAAATTCAAAATATTTAATCACTTCAAATAATACCAATTATTAAATGATCTACATAAGAAATACTTCTAAATACAATTTATTTTCTCCTATGGATTCTAGGTAAAAGAAGCCCAACTGTGACCAAAAGTTTCGTTCTTATCTGTGTCTGTAACTTTGACCTAAGAATACTCACCACATCTTCCCATTTCGTGAAGTTTTTTACTAGATTGTCTTTAGAAATATTATAAAAGCTAAAATTAGGATTGTTAGATACATAACATACTAATTAGTAATAAACACTGGTTTTACTAACAATCAATTGTTAGGCTTGCATTCTTGGTAAAGTTATATGAGCTGGATGGCTTATCAAGTGAAAGCCATTTTCGCCATTCCTTCAGTGCTTACTTTATGCAGAAGTGAAGTGATCAGCTATTTTACAAGCTATGAATCTGCTTGTCATAGTGATCTAGTATACGACTGATGGTCTTATGAGTATTTCTCACCTTAAGTTTTCGTCTGTGTTCACGCCGAGTTAACTGTCTATTTGATCTTAGCGGAAACGAATCCTATTTACCAGTCTTAACCGGAAAGGTCAATCAGTTAATTCTATAGCCCAGAAGATTCAATGCAATCATGAATCATCTCTAATAATTTTCCTTATAGGTGAATTTTATCACAAGTCTATGGAATGGAATAAATAACGAAAGTCAAAATACAGTTATTAGGTAGATGAAAACAAATGTCAATCATCTTATATTTATCTGCGTATGACGCACTTTTCGGATGCATAGACTCTTTAATGAACTCGAAAATGTAAACAAAGTACTCAAATAAAAAGTTGTTTGAATTCATTACGATGAGTAGGCCTGAAAAAGACAACTACTGAAAACTAGGAAGCAATTCTACTTCTCTGTAGTTTGAAACTTTGCAGTGCTTATCTACTACTCCACCAAGGAATCAAGTCCATGACTTTCAGGTTTCGTAGCAAACGCTTCACCATCAGATCACTTAGCCGGTAGTCATTCAACAACTAATATTTCGAATTTTAGTTGACGTCATTTATTTTTATCTCTACATACTGCCTCAAATCTGGAATGTTCGAACCCCATCGATTAATTATTTTCAATAGAATTTCGTAATTGCCTCTTGAAGTTGATTTCAAATGAAATGATAATTACTGTAATTGGGTTATATAGAGATTGTCGAATCTGAATTCTATATCACAAACTGGTATAATAATGTTGAAATGTAGTGGGACTTATTAGCTAAATATACCTGGATCTCATTGTTAATATTTGTATGGTGATGCAGACCCAGTAACGTTGGTTTTATTTGCTTATGTGATCTACTGTGTCCAAATAACCGAGTACTTTTTCAACTAACATGAAATTATTTGTATGAGTTTATAATTTCCTATTGTTTATTATGATCGAATCTGATCGGTCTCCGTTGACAATCTCTTCGTAATATTATCGCCTATTGCAATTAACCAGTTATAGTCTCGAATGAAGATGGAGAAAAATTGCTTTCCGTTTCGTATATTTTCTAAATAGAATAAATAATAACAGCATAATCTAAGCAATTTGTTTATCAAGAGGTTTTGATTCACCTTAGATTTGAGTAAGAAACATTCTTGACTAAACAAATCGATAAGTAAATCTCTTATTTACTACTTTTAAATAGTCTTACAATTGGTCGATAGATATTTCTGTATTAGGGTAGCCAAACAAGAAAACGTTTTGTGTTCTGATATTTTATCTCCAATTAGGTTAAGTAGTAACTTTTGCATGTACAAAAGAATAAACAGATAGAAACATTATGCATCTACATGTCATTTGTAGAGATACAATTAAACAGTTAAAGAATGCATCGATATTTTTAGTTTTCAATACTAGTTCATATGAATTAGTCATAAACATAGTCATAACTATATATTATGTTACACAATTATGTTTAAAGTTGGATGAAATCATCAATCAATGTTAATCATTTCTTTCCATTGGACCTTTAATAACAGAACACTAGAAGTTTTATCGATAAGAATTTCAATTACTCAGAGGAACTCAGTGATGAAATACTTAAACAGTGAAGACATTCCCAACAATCATTTATAATAAATCTGAAACGTTATATTAGCATATTATAAGTGAAAGAAATTTAGATAGGTTTAAGAACCAGTAGACACTAGATGACTGTTTATTTCTAGTCTTAAAATTTTTGATAACCGGAACTTACAAACTTATATAAGATAAAACAGTAAACCTTTAGGTTCCATATCACATAATATTTCACTAGTCAGTACCATTCAATTTTAGTAAAATCACTATGTACATTGAATACCTTCATCCATAATTATCGAATTGTGAAAATGTTGAAACATGTTATTCAAGCTAAGGGAAATTCCCAAATCGAATTGAATCAGTTACCATTCAAATCTTCAACACAGTAAAAATTACAGTTTTCGAATTAAAAAATAAGAGACGATATACTAATGTCAAGATTGCCACGAATTCGAACCATAAATACAAGCCACAGACAATATATTATAGCTAAGATTAGTATTTAGGCTAAAGATTAAAAGTTTTAGTTTACATTAGGCCTTCGTTGTTAGAATTAGGATTTTGTGTCAGGTTTATGGGCATAAAATAGGTTTTATGGCAATAACAGCAGACAAGAGGAACTCTTTACCTCGACACATAATTACAATATCATCTATTGACATATTCAAAAAGAAGTCGGATCAGTTGAGGGACTCATGTCACCAGGATTAACACAGACAATCCAGCCCTTACCCTTAGTTACACTGAAACTAAAACTAATTCACTGAGTTAAAAGGTTGGTGTCAAAACAGAATGTAATACATTGGGGAAAATGTATGAAAAACGCAGAGGTTTTGCAACATTTTACACACTGTTTCCCCGGTTTTACATTGAATTCCACCCAGTCTTACAGTACTGCTGAAGTTCAGTTCAGTATATTGTAGTGTTTCTTGGAAATAGATTGTGCATCATTAATGATATCAAGCTTATTATAGTATCGCTTTTCCACTTTGAGTAAAACATGATTTATAGTGAGAGCTATAAATGATTTATGCTTGGAACCACTGTGGTGTACATCCGTCTGTAAATAAATCTTTTCATTTTAGTAAAGATTTTCGTGAGATATGCTGTTATTAGTCTTCACTAAAAATTCTTTTTCAAATAATCTGACTGCTTTCCAGTCACACAAATGAATTTCTTTATCGTCACTTCTGTTGCTTAATAACAAAACGTCACTTTAAAGCTATAATTCCGATTTTTACTATGTTGAATATTTATATCCTCTCTAAGGTAATTACTTTTCTGCCTGATAAACCATTCAATATTTACATTGGTTTACAGTAATTAATGATACAATAAGTGACTTATTCATAAACAGAGCAAGTCATTTTGATCATGGCATTTGCTCGTTTCTGTAAACTACTCTGACCAACATTTTACATTGAACAAAGTCAGTATTACTATTTTTTCTATAAATTGCGGTTAATTGAGGTAACTTTATTTTTCTTTGCAATTTAGATAAATCTGAACCACTTGAGACTACTAGAGAATCTGTAACAAATCATGTTGTACCACTTGAAAGTGAAACGATCAAAATACGACAACATATTTCATTACTGGAACCAGCTCCATCAAGTTATAAACTGCCGGAACAATTGGCTGCATTACCAGTTAATGTTTCAGCACATTCAGTGAAACCAAGTTTAGATCAAACAAAATTTGCTACACAACTTATTGTTAATAAGTCTGCACCAGCAGATAATCATATAGCACAACCAGTTGATACAGAAGCCCGTGAATTAGCTAGAGGTACAGCTAAACCAGCTACATGGAAAGATTTACATTGGGCATTAATTGGTAAACGTAATTTAACAAGTGATGAACTTAAAGTCAGAGCATTATTCTCATGGTTATGTTCAATTCCAGTTGGCCAAGTGCCATTTTTAACATATGAAGAAATAGAACAAGCAGAACATGATGGTGTTCAGTTTGCTAAAGAAGCTCTTTCTAATAAAACCAAAAAACCAAAATCTGATTCACCAGAATTTGTCCTAAATGAAATGTCACATGGAAAAGCAACATATCTCCAGGTAAGTATTTCTTTTAACCATGATAGGCGATTATGAAAAATAAAAAAAAGTTTGTTGAATGTTAGATTCAAAGAATTTGTTGGTCGATGCAATATCAAACTTAACTCATTTTATTTAGCTGTATTATTCTATACTACTGCTTAGTTTGAATAATCCTATAGAATTGTTTATTTTGCCTTTTTAATCAGTCAAAGTAAAATATTCATTTACTTTCGAATATCATTTCAAGTTGTTGATAGTATGCAAACAATGCAGTAAGTTTTTTATTAATCAGCAGCTAGTTGAAGTTATAGACGAGTATATTGTTCTCCGTAACTGCTGGTATTCAACAGAATCTAAGACAGTAGTGAATATAGGGTGAAACATATTAGTCATCCGTTTATGTACAGCAATATAATGCATGTCATGGTATTTCAAGTCCATATGGTAATTGTAATGTAATTGTGGGTTGATTATTGTGAGTTACTGAATTACCACTCTAGTCACAATCACAGTCATTAAGTATCTGATTGAATTAGTATCTTCACATTCGTATTTATACCAGTTGTAGACACAGTCATTCGGTTTTCGGTAATGAAGCCTTCTAAACGGTCTTGATATTCTTCTTCATCTGAAGAAGAATTGAGGTGGTGACAGTGAAACAAGTCTCCTTGTCAAAGTGCCGGTTTAGACCTGACTTCACATTATCTACTTCGTTTTAAACGGTCTTTGCACACCTACTGTGTGGTTCAAAGTGTACTAGTAAATCAATTAGTCCGGTTGATCAAACAGACTTCAAAATCTAGCACTCATCAATTCACTATAAATTAAATGAACACATTTGAATAATTCTTTCATTTAAAATGCATGTTTGAATAATCACTTTTAATCTTACTTTAAAAAATCTTTTCAAAGGCCTTTGAATCATTATGCCACTATTCAAATATACCATGTGTAACAGTGAAAGGCTTAGCTAAAGGTGTTGATTATGTAGTCGGTATGCGTTTGAATGATATCAATGAACAGTCGCAACAAACATCATCCGTTATGCATCGATTGCAACATGCATGGAATGCTGCTTATTTAGATAATAAATGGGCATTATTCGATCCAATGTGGGCGGCACAACGATTAGCTGTCTCTGCAAATACACGTTTATCACAGTTAGTACAAACTGGACAAATGGATTATGAAACAGATATGTTTTACTTTAATGTTGATCCAGCGAAATTTATTTACTCACATTTTCCGTTCGAAGAAGATTGGCAAATGTTGAAACCACCGGTTACTTTAAAAGTAAGTATGTGTACAGTTTTGTTAGAAAAAGTCTAATTCAGTAAACTATCTTGTAAAAAGAAAATTATGAAGAATAGCATTTATAGTTTTACATCATGGATTGATCAATCATGAAATGAATAATGTTAGTAATGTAAGCCACTGGATGCCATAATTAAATGGTATGATAACTAATCACTCATTACATGGCCTAAATATTCTGGATTCAATTTTTGTTGAAATCGTAAGTGCTGATTACTGAGAACTCTTCAAAGACAAAAATAGCAGTTTGGTATATTATGCTTTTGAATTGATCACTGGTTAATCGATAATACAGTCATTATAAATGTTCGACTGATCCGATGACCTTTAATTGTGATCAGATACTCAACACCAGTAAGTTTACTCTGAAACTATCTGATCAAATACTGTTGATCTTCTATTACAAATAATTTTTCTGTAAATATTTACACACATTTCAAGACTACATAGAAAAAATAATCAGAGAAATAACATCAGTACCAAACCAATTAATATTAATTGTATCAAATCAGGGTAATGGATACATAGTTCATGAACTGTAAATGGCATAGTAACCGTTGATAATTTAAACAAAAGCTTAGAATAAGGCAAATGCTGAACTACAGTAAGGTACTAGGTTTGTTAAACTAACAGTAATAATAATCATCTTGTGAAAATAATCCTGAAAAATCTCACTACTTAGCCTAATCGTTCACTTGGACATAGTACTTGCTTTCAATAGTCGTCTAATAAAGGTCAGTACGTGATATCAAAACGATAACATATGATAACTATTCCTTGATTAAGTAATTTGTAAGTTCTTAACGAGCATCTGTTGAGTGGTATTTTTAATGCTATTTATCTATTTCCTTAATTGTAAGCTTTAATTTGATGGGCACGGTAGTCACTTCTTTTATATCTGTCAGGTTGAAAATATTACCCAGTCAACTATAACTTATTTCGTTAGTGCGTCTGTTCAGTTATGAGGTAACAACCTTGTTGGAACCAATATACTGATCTAGGTCAACAATTACTGTTATTTTATGTGTGTGGAGTCACTCTGATAAGAACTTCTCTAAAGCCGAAGTAGGAGGAACAGAAGAATATTCAGATAACCAGTCCATGTTGTACGTTACATGTTTTTTTGGACACACATTCAAATGAAGATCACAAATTTGATCAATTAGAATAATACAGTTATTGCCAAACGATATCAGCGATGATAGCTAACCGGAAGTGGGGTACAGGTAGATGAATAATTTGCAGTAGTTCATGAACGAAAGTTTATAAAATGACAGTTAATGGGTCAGCTATGGGTTAAAGGAAATGTAAAAAAATACTGGAAACATGTTCTTTAATACATAAGCACTCGAAAACGGTACTTGCAGTTTAATCATTCTCAAAAATTCGTCCTCTATAACATAAATGAATTATTCTGTTTATAACAATGAATCTTAAAATCTACATAATAGATTGTGACCACGTATTTTACTTGCATAATCACTTAAGTTATACAATGGCGCGATAAAAGTACTATATGATCACTTATCTGGAGATTAGAGTAGTTAGCAATTTGACTGGTTTATTAATCATGTTAAAAGTAGACAGTAACGGAGTCTAAAAGTAAAATAGATGATAGAAGAGACTTGTTCTAATCTTTTAATTGAGGTAATAAGCATTCAAAAGCAATTTTTGATATAGGCAAGTGAACTTAAGAAACATTCTCATAAGGAGAATAGGATTGATAATGTCCATTTGATTAGATAATGAATTGTATTCTTCCTTTTTAAATTATCCTTATTTTCAACACTCACACTGAATCAATTAGTTATTGTACAGTCGTATATTTAGACTGGTTTTATTCCATCAGACTCTTATGTTATTGTTACCTAGTGAAGTAACAATTCGACTGAATCTAATTTTATATAATTACCAAAGACCAGAAAGCATTAGATAACTGTTTTGATTTAGTATGGGATTTCTCATCAGTGAAAATCCTCATCACTATCAATGAATGAATGTAGAAAATTTATAATACCGGCCAGAAGTACAAATATGTATTACTAAAAGTCCAATACTCAGATAAGATTTCTTTCTTATTTTCAATGGTTACCTAATTAAGGTCACTACATTATGTGAAACAGCAAATTTCAAAGCTTCATTAAACCCATTGTTATAAATTCTTTCATATTTATGAGAAACCTGGCGTGAATCATAAGTAAATTCTGTCTGTCCAAAATGCATGAAAATTCGAGTAATAGATGGTTGTTTTGGAGAATATTGGATTTGAATTCGACATGATAAATTTACATGGGTTAGATAACCACTAAAAAGTGGGAACTACGAAACTGGATAGACGTTTAGTGCTATTACGAAACTCCTCAACGGTGCTTGTCTACCTCACCAGAGAACCAAGTTTAGAACTTTCAAGTTTCATGGATAACGTTTAAACGTTAGCCTAATAGGCCTACCGGTATTCAGCGATTGATATCTTTAAGTTCAGTCCGGTAATACTTACTTGACCTTTAACGGCTAAGTTTCCACCACAAAGCCTTGCATATGTGGACTCGATTTTCTGATGAAGTAGTAGATACTCACAAATATATTGGAAGTTGGCGCTTGAAATGTCATTTTCACTAAAAACTACATTTTAACATGTACCTGTTGAGTACAAGGAGAAAATGGATAAAATTCCATGACAATAAATTTAGTCATCAACGAATATATTGCAGATAACCTTAGTATCTGAAATCAATCAATGTTATAACAAAATGTTAAGAACTCCCATTTTACATATTAAAACAACACATAAGCATGTATTTGATATTCAAAACTGATATTAAAGTGTATATAATAATACAACAAAGCCTATATTTAATGTCCAAACCTGATAATAACGTGTATATGATAATACAACACTACTCTTTATTAACACAGGGAAGTTATACTTCACTACTTAATTAATTAGATAAGTTGCAGCAACTTGTAGACTTAGGTTCGAAACTTGAAGGATGGTTTCCATGAATATACAATTGTAAATTACAGAAGAGATGCTTTGTAAAATTTACACGGCATATAAATATAGTTGTAGTGTTTACAATATAAAATATACATTATACTGATATGATCACTTCTTTACCCGCTCATTTAGAGTTAACAGAAAATAGGTTAACATCTACAGTTACGATTTACAGTAGTCAACATTGTTAGAAATTACGGAACTCTTAGAACAGCGCATCAGCATATACAAATATCATTTATCATTGTTAAGTCTAAATAAATTAATTCAATTCAATAATCAAACATTTAACAAATTTGATTGTCTTCAACATTTGAATGGATCACTTAAATATAACTTCAGTCACTTCCTTGTTCATAATAATAATCACTTTATGTTGAATAGAACTAACAGTTTTAAAGTGAATCATAGCAATAAGAGTTTACAAACAATAAAGAAAATGTATTATATCTCCTTAACTAAGCAAGAAAGTTAATTCACTTCATACTTTTCTTAAATAACAGTCCTATTACTTAAATAGTCATGAAAGGAGATAGGAAATAAAAGTTAACATAATACTAGTTAGTTAGTAAAATGAATTGAAGAATATATAAAAAGAAAGTAAAAAAATAGATAGAATAAATCATCTGGTGATGTCCTTCAGTTTCTGCACAATATCTTTCCGTACTTTCTATTTCTTTGTGATGTTGTAAGCAAGAAGACAAAGTAGGGAGTGGGGTTGGGTGGTGATATGGTGCTTTTTCTTTCAAATGATTTCTTTGTTCATTCTTCTGTAACCATAGTTATTTATGTAGCCACGAAATGTGAATTGTGAAACAGAGAGTGTAGTATTCAGAAAAAGTGTTTTGAAAATAAAAATGTTTTTCTTTTCTTTTTAGGAAATCGTTAAGTGACATTTGATTTTTGGCAAAATATAAAAATTTATTTTTTTGGTTAGCTTCAAGTCTTTATGTTAAGTTGTTTATCATCTGTTTAAACAATATTAATGAAGGAAAAAAAATACATAAAACAAAATATATAGAGAAGTTTAGTTACAAGGAGCTATTAAAATCACTGAGGACTGGATGATTATAAGGTCTTTATGAAGGGCTTCATAGTAGTTTAGCTGACACGACCTCACACCTAGATTGAGTTTAGGAGTTTTATATCTCTGAAGGTTCACATCATTTCTGTTACATATCTGGCCTATATGTGTGATGTTTGGACTAAGATAAGCGTAGGCAGATATGATGACAAATAATAACTGAATGAATAGGATAACTGTGATTTATATATTTACCTTTTCATTTGATATGTTTGATTTATCACACGGCGTTGCTGTAATCTATGCTTTGGGCCTAACCTATATATATATATACCCTAACTCTTCAATTTTTGATGTCAAGGACCATAGTTGATAGAATGCATAATGGTACATGTAACTTAATGATTTAATAGAAGTTACACGCTTAAGATGATTATATTCCTAGAATGAGTGGTTACTAACATTAGTAACATGAAGACTTACACCTTTAATTATATACATTCATACTTATAGAACAGATCAGTAACAATGCCATATTTAATATCATAATCAATGTTACATTAAAGGTTACGCTTGCAGTTACGTAATTTCGAGTCTCAGTATGAATGCCACACATAGATGCAGGTACACGCATCTGATGAATCGTAAACAGAGGCAAAACGAATATCTGTGACCCCAATACTAGCGACTAGTGAAATATTGTAACTCGAAAGCGGACATAATAATCACTAAAATTCATTGGAATAATTGATCCATTTTAGCATTTTTCAATTTCTATATGATCCGATTTTGAAGAAAAACTTTAATTTTCTTTTACTTTTCTATGAAGTAAAACCATAACGAAATAATAAATCTGTTAAGAAATTTATTGAAATATGGTTACGAAGAGTATTTTTTTATTGATGCAAACTATCTTATATTCTTTACCTTATAACAAGGTGTACACAAGTTTATTGGTAAAGAGTATGTCAACAATAAACTGGAAGAAACATTAAAGAAGTTAGTGGACTAGTAGCTCATATAAGAAATAGGTAACTAAAAGATGGTTTTACTACTTCACCTGGTACATTAATCTGGTTAGCTTCAAAAATAACAGGGCTAATAAAAATATCGATTATCAACAGAATTATTTATTTTGTAATGTTATTTGCCACGACAATGAAGTATTTTAAATCATTCGTACTGTATTCAATCCTAATACACTTGACGGGAAAACTCTAGAAAATGTGGAAACTTTTAAATACCTGGTCAGCATCATCCATAAACATGGAGGATATAATCCCGATGTGAAGGCACGGAATAAAGAGGCAAGGAAAGAGCAGCATTTCTACAATTGAAAAACATCTGGAACTCAAACCAACTGTCAGCCAACATTAAAGTCCAAATTTTTAATACAAACGTCACAGCAGTCCTGTTGTATGGAGCTGAAACTTGGAGGACTATGAAAAGTATTTATCATATGATACAAGTATTTATAAACAGGCCGCCTTGCGTAAGATACTTCGAATCTCTTGGCCAGATAGCAACAAGCAACCTTTTGTGACAAAGAACAAACCAGCTTGCGGCCAAGGAAGAAATTAGGGAAAGTACGCTGGAGGTGAATAGGACACACGTCGAGGAAATCACCAAACTGCATCATAAAACATGCACTAACTTGGAATCCTGAAGGCCAAAGAAAAGTCTGAAGACGAAAGGACACATTGCTTTGAGAATCGGAGGCAGACATGTAAAGAATGAATGGGACTTGGGAAGGAGTGAAAACGAAAGCCAAGGACACAGTTGGTTGGCGGCCTATGTTCCTCGCCGGGTAACAGGCATTGACTGATTGAGAAAAGTAAACTTGACCATTAACAAAGCAGATATGTTACAAACGATGTGAAATTCAATGTTTTTCTTTCAACCACTTTTAGCCTCTTAATATCAGAATATAATTCATATGGAACAGAGTCTCAGATTAGCGACTATAATTCAACTTCATCAATAGATTTCAATCAACTCCAAATACTAATCAGACAACATGGTAACTATTCATTGATTAATAAGTGTGAACTTTTCATTCTTACTGTAGGTCAGTTTCATATCATATCACTTCGTCAAAAAATAGCATTAACTTCCAAATGATTGTAGGGCGGCAATGCTTATGAATGTGAACTAACCAATAATTTAGATTATGTAATACTTCTTACAGATTTTCTCCAACAACTATAATATACTTTAATCATATCTAGAGTTTTACAATCATGAAAATCTAAATCTAGATATTTGATGTTCAGTGTTTGTTTTTATTAAGAGTATCTTATTATACAGGATGAAACATGGTTTATTTAATGGATTGTTTTGTTTGTAATGTAAACATGTGTTATGTTGAAATGTGTGTAAATTAGCATAACTACAACTACACCTTGACAGAGTCTAATGAAGTTGTGTGCATGTTTCTTTTTTTCTTTTTTATACTGCTTATATATTAATTATATATTCAGGGTACTGTAAGATAAGAGCTATAAATAAGAACAATAGTTTTATGTATTTGATGAAATTTAGTTGAATAACTTCAATAGTAATATTGTATCATAGCGAACTATGTAATAAAACACAATGATTCATAGTTGTGAGTAAATGTACTAAACAGATTGTGATAGTTTAATGATTGAAATCATAAACTGATTTGAGTTGGGTCGTCATTAAATACCAGGAAGTACTGAATAGTTATTTTGTAATAATTTTCAACTTCATCAATAATATGCATTTATGTCTATGTGAAAGATTGAAGCCATGACTTCCATTTTTCGCGGAAGGCGACTAATATTATTAGTCATTGAACCGGTGTTTAATGGTTTTTATTTTTAACTTTGGTCAATTCATGATTTATTGTGTGATGTTATTCAATCCAATCGGTGAGTAAATGTCCTCATATTTGAAATGTTTGAACTGCATTCGTCGTGTTTCCGTAGTAACTTTCTAAGAATTTCCTCTCTAAATCAGACATTAGTTAGTTAGTGTTGATTATGATTGTCGTAAAGATTGTTGAATTTTGATCTGATATTTCAAAATGACCTAAACCACACAACCACTGAAAAATAGGAAGAGATGGAGAGCTACATCGTCTTAGTATGAGACTCTTCAGGTTTTTGTCAGGCAGCTTTTGAATTAGCAGCCAGTACTTAAAAAGTATGCCATTGAGCTGATGTTTAGTGGTCTACGTTTCAAAATGTTTGCTTAACTATGTCTTCTTGTTTTGTTTCAATGCATTAATTTTTACTGCTAGGCGTATTTAATAGAAAAATATCACAAATTTTCTTTAGGTAAAGTAAAATCAAATGTCATGTTAGTCGACTTAAGTTAATGATATATGTCATAGGATGTCCATCACAGAAGCCCAAAGTGTAGACTCTCATTATGAAGCCTGGAGATCGTGGGTGGATGCTGCTTTATAGTCGTTAATTAAGACTGAAACGACCGTCAAGTGCTTCCTGATTTCCAAAGGTTCTTTAACTTAAGTCACTACTTAATAGAATGTTTGTTATTTGTTTATTAACGAAAATTAAAAGACATAACAATAGAACATGTGTCTTTCATATGGAGTGACACATTCAACTGATGGAGAGAAAGCGAAGAAAAAGAAAGCATATGTGGCGAAAATAACTTTTCATCGGTTTTGTTCAATTTGACATATATGGATATATGAATGGATATCAAATGTATAACAGGATATCATAGAATCTGAAGTCTTTCTGTTCATTGAAATACTTGCACAGTTTATGTACGGACAAATATTTTATACTGATAGAGAGACAGTAAAACATGGAGACTAACTATATTTTTATGAGGAACCGATAGTTTTCATTAGTCCCTTTATTATTTAAATAAAGGACAGGGGACGAAACATTCCTTAGTCGAAGTAAAAATTTAACTCCCCCCCACCTCCTCAATGTAATTTGTTACCTAGACAATTTCAAAACAAGATTCATGCTTTCCCTTAAAATTGATTACTAGATAGTCTGTTATATTTTTTAACTTACGTGCGCGTTTAGATACTTATATAAGGAGAACCGGATAATTTGAACAAGCATCCGGATGGCTAGCGAATTAATTAATTTACAATAATTTAACTGAGCCTGACAGTGATACAGTCTAGTCCATTACTAATTATCAATTAGAAATGTGTAGTATATCCTACACTAGGAAGTGAATTAACTAATCGCTGGTCATTATTTAGTAACTAACAAATCTCATTATTTTATTCTTACATGAAGTCAACGGGGATTTCAATGGTTCAGTGGAAGCGTCTGAGAAAGTAAAGCTGAGTGACGTGGTTTCGAATCACATGTCGACAATCAGTTCCTCATAGTTATTTATTGATGATGAGTGACGACTGGTATGAAGTCTAAATAAAATAATACCCCCTACCAGTTAAATCTAAACATCAAACATGTTAGAAGAGTTTTCATATTTTGTGGATGAAATTGCATATTTGAAATCATAGCAGTGGGGAGTGTCATTTGAAAAACGCTTTGACTTATATGAAACCTATTTCGGTAATATGGACAATAATTATTTACTTTAATGATGCTATTTTTCCTTCATCATACTATTGTTCCTTGATAACTTTCACATTTATCCCTTCTAATACAATGAAATAGTGTTAGAAAAAGAATACTAAGTTCATTTTCGTACTAAACGATCAAATTTACATAATTGACTATTGTGTATTATTTAAACTACTGAAATGCTTAATAAGTAGGTCAATTTTTAGCAACATTACATGGTTTTTTTCTTCCTTTCATTTAGCAATTCGAAAATAGTGTTCTCCTTAAACCAGCATTCTTTCGTCATGGACTTGGATTACTTTCACATCAAGACTGTGTAATACTTGCACCAAATAAACTTGTCATCAAATTGTCTATGCCAAAAGCTTTAACTGATACATTGAAGTTTACATTCAATTTAAAATATGAAGAAAAAGATGATAATTTAGACGTAAGATCATTCGTTTATTTATGCATATAAATGTTCTTTCAATTTGTAAGGATCCCACTACGATTGATTTCATACATACGAATATTATTTATGTGGCAATTTTTCTTCAGTGTTTCGGTGAGTCAGTCAGTTGCAACGTGGAACTTGGTACATGCGTACATCAGTTCAAGTTGCCATGCCTCAATTAGCAGATAAAGATTAAATTGTCGGACCAAATCCCAGAGTAGGGGAGGTAGTAACAGAGTAACCACTAATGGAAATGCATAGAGATCAGAGATAGGATTTGAGAAAATGTGATTCAGTAAAGAGAAAATTATGGCAAGCTTAAAAACTTAGGAATTTGGAGGAAGACAAGGAAGTGGATGCACCTGCGCCATTGACAATCGATTTTGAGCCATATCCACCTAAAGTCTCTAACCATTTGATAGGATCATCACGTGGGCCTCAATCATATAGTCTGCATCTATTAACATGGCTTAGCCCAATCGTTAATGACTTCATGGATTGGTGCCATGTTTTCGTTTGGCCACTCCTAGTATTCTTCCAGCCTACTCCCACAACAGACAACATTGCTCGTCGAGGTAGACGGTGGTCAGGCATACAGTAACACATGTCCTAATCACTTCTTCAGTGTTTAAACTAAGTTGTATTGTTATTCATTACTCCATATTGACGCTTCAATAAGTATGCGAAATATAATATCCAGTACATTCATTAGTGACTGATGTGATATTTGGTCAGTTTAAATATAGCTACTTGACAAAGTGATTCAGAATATCAGAGAATGCATTGTAATGGGATGTGATTTATAAGTGATCAGTGAAAAATTCTACTTGTTCTACATTTTGCGCTATATGGTACTTACTAGGAAAATATTCTTTGTAATCATAAAATTTTCTCTATCATAGTAAGATTATAATTACGAAAAATTAAGAAGTTTGTTAAATGCTTATTAAACACTCAGTAGAATAGTGTGTGACTTCCATAATATGCCAACTTTCTTCAATATGTTTGGAAAAATAACAGTTGTTATACTCGCTATACATAATGTCACATATTTGAATATAGTAAGGCATTCGTTGAATACAATATGTAAAATCTCAACAAATATTCCATTTTACACTTACTTAACTAACGACTATTCGTAAACAGCATGCACAGAAAAAATTTTAAAACAGTGACTGTTTACTATCTAAATTCATCTGTAACAGTTTGTAGTCAGTTGTTTAGCTTTCATGGAATCTCTTCTTAAAGTCGGATATATTTTGCATAAGGATTACACAGTAATCACTTACCTCTTGTTTTTTCAAAGGATAAAGTAAGATGAATAAAATGTTTGGCCCATAGTGGTGGTACTTCATAATTTTCTTAGTAATTACATTCAGGATAAATTGAGAACACTTGGTGGTGTGGTGGGAGGCACCTTAGTACACTCGGTTGAAAGATGCAATAAGATAATTAGAACAAATTGAAAAACAGGAAACTATGCAGCCAACAGGTTTAGGTGTGTTTTCAAGCTCTTAGGATTATTGTAATGATACTAAATACTATCCTATTAATTATTACTGTTATATATAATTAGATATCTCCTAGCTTTCCATGAAGTGATCTACAAACTTTTCCTCAATAACATAATATGTTACTGTGCTCAATACCAGTTCCCTAGGCGAAAAAACAGTTTTTAATTAGGTTAGTAAAAGAATAGAAAACTTATTGACTTTTAGTGATACATTTGTATTAATATATGCTACAATGGTAACATACAGTAAGTAAAAATCAACAAATTGAGGAAAGTAAATCAATGTTACCTCAAATAGCAGTTCACTTTGTTCGATCAGTGGGTGGTAACTGTTAAAAGTGCTGGTCGAATTCCCCCCAATCTAATTTCAATACAACCACTGCGCTAAGTAATTCGACGTCAGATTAGATTTCGTGTCACCCAGTTTCATAGTCCGAGACTGTTACAGTTGGTAAATAGCATAAAACATAGTTACATGATTTACTGACGGCTATTACCAAACCATCTTCTAGTGGTAGTAATGATATGTTCCATGAGCGATACTTTCGTGGACATAGAAACAAGTCTGTATTACAGTTTATTATCTCCCAGTTATACTACTATAGTATTATTTGTGATTTCCTTTCGCCTTAGTTTTGCAATGGTTGTTATTATGTTTTTACATACATATGACTTGAAGTATTAAAAAGTCTGTTTTAGGTGTATTGTTGCATATCAGTGTATGAATTTGAAAATTATATCACCAACTTTGACTTTTCTAGGACGTTATTCTAGTCATTATACAACTGTCAATTGTTTTAGGAATGACAAAATTCAATGTTGGATTGTTTGAGACGATTTTAAAAAAGATCTGGACGTCCTCATTGGACTAGTCAAAGACTTGGATCATTGCTTCATTGAAAGCTTCATTAATAACACTTTGTTAAAGCTGAAGACTAGATAAACATAACAGTGGCTACTACTTCAAGATCGACTACTGTAATTCCTTTCCAATTTTTAAGTTGCTAGCCTGTATATTTATCAATTATGCAATTTAATATGACTAGTTAATTAAGTCATTCTGAATTATAAGTAAACTTTATCGATCATTTAGAACAGAGTGACATGAAATTCAGAACTTATTTTAGATACATTCTCAACACCAATCTAGGAAACACTAAAAAAATGTAATAGTAATAATAATAATAATAATAATAATAGTAATAGTAATAGGAAACTACTTTATTTCGATACAACACTACTAATCTATCTGTTTGAACTATGAATGATACACTTCATGCGTTTTAATAGTTGAGTTAAATGATTCATTTTATATTTGTGGGCTATTTATTTATTCGATTTGATTGTATATTTTCTAATAAAGCTGCCAAATCTAACTCAATTTGGATTACATGAATTATCAAAACGTGACGCTACAGTAACATTTCATTTTCGTTTTCCAAAACCTGGCGGTTACAAACTTACATTGTACGCCCAACGTATTGGTGAGAAGGTAAGTTAGCTTCTATGCAAATGTAAGATGGTACAGCTCTACGTGTTACTGAATATTACAGGTCGAAATAAAATCTTTAGTTAATATCATACTGCATACTGCCATATTTTATCTACTAAATGAATGGGAGAATGACGGAAACTACTGCATATGACATACATGGTGAACATTTGAAACCTCAGCAGAACTAACGTACTATAACTGATGAGCAATAATAATATATAATGATCACTTTTTAAATTTGATATCACGAACTAATCTTGGCCGGATGACTATTAAAAGATAAGTAACATTGGATAGCTATTTCGTCGTAATATGAAACTACTTACCAGGGTCATTCACTGTACCGCGAGTTGAGTAAACAACCGTTCGAAAAGGGCAGAATCACTGGTGTAACCGTCATGTGCTTATCGTGAAATCTGAAGGTTTTAACTGTAATCCCTGTTGGTTTTATGGATGCGCACTTTTCGGGAGCCACATACTAGGACTAGGTATCTGTTCAATGCCAGTTCTTGGTTTTTAGTGATTGTCTAGTCCAAGTCATTTATGATGTCAGATTCAAATTCAACAGCCACCATATACTCAGTGATTTATTTTTCTTTATTTTTTATTAATATTAGCTATTTGCAGATATATGTGAATATCGTGTAGAATCGAAAGGGAGTGTCGATCCTAAACAAACAGAAACTGCTGCTATGAATAATAACGATTCATCATCAATTCTTTCCATTCCACCATTTCCTCCAACATCACAAGCGCATTATGGACCAGCTGAAAAAGCTAAAGAATTAGATATTATCACAGTACCAAGTGATCTAGAAACACAGTTGAATTGTCATACCGGTGTACTAGAGATAAGGTTTACAACTAAGAATCCGGTAATTGTTTATTATTATTACCATTATTATTATGTTTATTCAATCATCCAATTAATCACTGTAATCACTAAAATAATGCTGACAAAATAAATTCAAAATACGAATAAATAGTCGGATATTTGAACTGGTTCAAAATTTTGATCGCACACTTCAACACTTTAATTTAAACCTTTCTGACACCATTTCGCATGTAGACTGTAATGACTTTTGATGATGTAATCCACTTACAGATGAGAAAAGGCTTCTATATGATGATATTGCTTCATCTTACTAGACGACGTATTATCAAGAAATCTATGTACTAAGTTCAAAGGTTATAAAATGATATACCGTCTTTAAAAAATGCACATATCACAACTTATTTAGTATGTTACTCTGTTTAAAAAATACGTAAACTGTAGTCATCAAAGCATACTTTCTTAGAAAATTTAGGGTAGACAAATTTTAAGAGAATTAAGTCTAATTAGTATATAGGATGGTCCAGCAAGGCAACATAGCTATAAGTTATGGATAAGGTGACTAGAGAGCTAAGACAATGTTTCAACTATCAATGTTTTCATCAACACATGAGATTGACATTCACTATGACATTACATCTTCCTTACTGTTTTCATGATATTTACTGAAAATCTGGAGTCACTTAAAAAACAGCTGTTTCCCTCCTTATTTGTATTTGATGCAAAAACAACCTGCGTATATTAGAAAATGCATTTAAGTGACATAGTAAATTTAAGTAAACTGGTCAATTAAGTACTTGGAAGATTCTAATAAATCTCTACATTCCTTTCTAATCTGAATAGTTAGATTCACAAATTATAACGAATTCAAGTCTCCCTCCATAACTATTCTAAACTCTAGGGTCACTATCAACCAACAGCATGACTAAGTTTATAAAAATGAGTGATGTATATTTGAATTGGTATTTTTAGTTGATTGAATACGTCACAGATTCATGTTGGCAGGGCACCACTAAAAACCAAGGAGCACCGGACAGCCGTTTCGTTCTAGTGTGGAACACCTTAGCAGTGCGCACCCCAAGTTCCACCCCACAGCCTTCAAGTTGGCGAACATCCAAATCTCTACACCACTGGGCCAGCATCCAACTGCAAAACTCGCATTTCCATCAATTTGTGATATAGCTCGACAAACATCCATTGTTAATTGGTACTGATGAGAAGTTTCCATGCTAAAATGAAACAACTGTCTAGTGCTCCCTGGTTGTCAACGGTGCTCTGCTAACATCAATCTGTGACGTCTTCAATCAATTGATAAATATATTTGTAATACTCCAATGAGTAGAAATCAAAATTTCTTATGTTTCGCTAGTTAGTGCAAGTCACTTCTTTAGAGAATGAATAAATAACCGAATTGAACCAACCCAAGATTAAATAATACACAATGAAACAAATCAAAACAAATTAGTACAGTCAAAATACAAATCTGATTGAATCTTGTGAAGTCATTCAGATCAAGGTGATTTGAATTGAGACATACTTGTACAAGTTAGTATGAAGTGAATAGGTGTAAAAAATATGTGTAATGTGGATGAAAGTGTATATGTGTTCACATGAACGAGATTTGACATACTTTAATTACGGTTACTTGAATAGAAAGTCTATATTCGATGAACAGTAAAGCCTTCTTTTTAGTTAGGATGTAGTTGGATTTAACAATATATGATGCACTTCAGCTGTTCAACTTTCTTTTGAATTGGAAAAACATTTTTTCGAATAATTTGGATATTTTTAATATCGATTCTATGGTTGTAATAGGTAGCATGTACTACTATTGCTGATTGGATTTATAATTTTTCTAGTTTAACAGGGTTATTAAGAGGTCGTCTAGTGTAGCTTTCATGTTCTTCGGTACAAAATGTTAGTTAGTTTTGAAAAATTCCTCAGGAATGTCTCTTAATAATGACATAAGTGTCATCTACATACCTGAGTCAAACTCATGGTCAAATAGGTACTAGTGAAAATATGATATTCAATGTGACCAATGAAAAGATTTGCTACGATAGGTAAAATATGGATATTCATTACCAATCCGTTAGTCTGTTTGCAAATAACCCTTTGGAAAATAAATACAGTTGGATTAAAGCATAGTTTTAGAGATTTCAATGATCCAACTTATGCTTAATGGACAACGGCTAGATAATGTATGACCATTTTCTATTAAGTCGTTAATGAAGTCTAGACAAGTATCGATTGGAATACTTGCATATAAAAATACAACATCATAACTTACTATCGTTTCAATATCTTCGACTATTAAATCCAAAGTTATATATGTCTTTGACGACAATATGTAAATTTTCTTGCAGTGATTTCAAAATGTTGCTAAGACATCTAGAAAGCGCATAAGTTGGAGTGTCAATGAAATCAACTATTATTCTAAGTGGGATACCTAGTTTATGAATTTTTTAGTAAACCATAAAAATGAGTTGTACATGATTTAGGACATTAAATAAACCATAGAAAAACTCCAATGATTGGTTTCAGATCTTTCAAAAGTTGACCCGTCTCTGATTTCACTTTATTTCCTATAATTATATGATTTTTCGAATCATTCATTAAATATGATCCTGTGAATAAATATTCAAAGACTTTTTCATCATAATCTCTTTCTAAAGATAAGTACTGTATAACTAAGTATTCATTTTTTCTGTATAATTTAAATTTGACAGTTAACTTTGTGTATTATTTTCTTGCCCTGATTTGTTCAAGATCTAAGAATAAATAGAAAGTTTAGAAGTTTCTGTTCTTACAATGAAATCTCTTTAAATCTCTGATATTTACATTATTTACATTCATTTTTTTCTTATTTATTTTTTAATTTAAAGCAAAACAAGCTTCCACGTTTAACTGCGCGTTTAAAATCGTTAATTCATGAAACATCTATGCTTACTGACTGTATACTATTGCGTAATATAGAAGCAGTACCACCAGGTAGTATAAGTTCTGCAGCAAGTCGTTTATCTGGTACAGCGATAAATATTCAAGGACCATGTATTCATATGATAATCTTGACAGCGTATTTACCAACAGCTGGTGAGTATGCATTAGAAGTTTATGGTGCACCAGCTGATTCGGATGAGAATACTTCATACTTCTTGGTACGATTATTTGTTCCTCATGATTTTGTTGATTTTAAAGCTATTTATTATTATTATTACCATAGTGTTCGTGGAGGTCCTTCAATCTCATGTGACGGACAATTAGGATGCACTAGACAGTTATTTACTGCTATATGAAACTACTGTAGTTGAACGTAATTCCCTGATGTCTCTCAGCAAATCTCTAAACCTTTACACAACTGATTTGGGATTTAATTGTCTGCTTTTCTAGTTTCAGTCAACTTGCAATATAATACAACCATTTCATGCCCGAATAGTTAAGTATTCGACCAAACTCTTTAGAAGAGTTGTTTAACCGCGACATAGTACATAATTAAGCACTTAAGTTTAAAATTAGACTAGAAGAGTTAATTCAAGCACTGTTTAGCCTTATGACTGTTGGTTCTATAACAGGCGTCATTATGTGGTAAAAATTTCCTAAAAATAAATCTATGTTAGTTTTTTATGATGAAAATTCCACAAATAACCCCTTTCATATGAAGAATTGATTATCGTTAATCCACTAATTAATTAATGATCTTGACTGAATTACATTATGCGAGTTGAATTGTTCAAATACGAAGCCCTTAGTACACTATCAGCGTTATCGTAAAACAACTACTACAGGCATTCTCAGTAGGATGTTATGATCTACAAGGATTGATTATCTATGGCATATTCAAGTATTACCTAACGATCAGACTAACTAATTAATGGAAGCCATATGAATAATGAAATCAATACCACTGTGAAACAAGAATATTAAAAATCTATTCTGTACTATTGGAGACGAGACCCTCAATAACTGTGTATACAACCAACACCTTTAATAGCCGATAATCAGATAATTATAAAATCGATATTGAAATTCGCTACACTTTCATGCATAACACTGATTAGTTCATTGACCAATGTATTAAGACAGTTATAGATTTATAATTGTGGAGCCGATCGATGAAAGTGAAAAGATGCAGGTACATCCAGCCGATGAGTCCCAAATAGGACGAAACGCGCGTCCTGGATTCTACTTGCCAGTCACAATCCAACTTAGATAGTATATTAGTTTTGAACTACTTATTAGTAGTATAAAATATATAGAAACATTTATAAATTTGTAAAGTCTACTTGTGTTTTAATTGTCGTTCTATTTAACATTTGAAATTACAATTCTCTTTTATTTTATAGGTTTGGCAATTTTTAATCAATTCAGAGTTCGGTGTTCAGCTATCCACTCCAATTAGAAAACGTTTAGCTACAATGAATTTAGGTCCGCAAGATGAAACATGGTCTAAATTAGGTTTAAAATTACTTAGTCATAATGATCCATTAATTCATGTACCAACAACTGGTTTTGTCGGATTACAGAAAACTCGCAGTAAATCAGAAATTATAAATCAATATATGAATCAAGCAGATAAATCTATAATTGATGCATCTACAGGTGATAAATTAGTTATACCTACAACAACAAATTCACAAATGACAACAGATCAAATAAGTGAATATGATGATGAAGTACAGGATCCACGTGGTTATGATTTAAGAATAAGATTTTCTAAAGAATCTAAACAGAAACTTTATGTCGTTGGACAGTTTGTGGATATAAGCACTCCAGAGGAGGAGGTAAATTTATAACTTATTGTTCAATTTACATGTGCATATATTGGTCAATTAGTGTATAGTGACGAATTTTGATATTTGTCAGGTCATTTATTAGTGCTAATCAAATTTTATCAATTCAGTTATAATGTAACTATTAGTGTAAGTGGTTCGGTTTCACTAGCACCATGTAAGATGGAAATGGTTAATTGTGGTCCAGATAGCTGAGTGGTGACGGTCAGAGACTGTCAAGCTAAGTGACCCGGGGTCAAACCAACGAGAGAACACTAATCATCTAAATGGTTGCAAGTAGGTTTCGTTGGCCAGGGTCAAATAGCATGACATTCAAATCCAGAGATTTTACAGATTAATCTCTAAAACAATTTTCCACATTTAAAACATGACTTTGTCATTATAGACATAACTTCGGTAGATGTAGTAGTATTATGTGAAATCAGAGGTTTAATGTGTAATTAACTTTATCATTTATAACACTACTAATCGTAGTATACACATGAATGTCATAGATGATTGAGTCAATATAGCACTTTGATTTCTAATAACAATCTTCATCAGGAAACTAACATCAGGTAAAGAGCTATGGAAAATCTGTTAGTATGAGTAATTATTCCTAGCTAATTCGGGGAATTTACAGGGACGTTACATTTGTATTGTCTCCCATTATGGTCTTTCTATCAGTTGATTATAAACAGATTTTACCATGGCAACTATGATCTAAAATGTGCATTGTGTCATACTTCGAAACTTGTCAGCCACAATACATACTTGTTAGTTAACGTTACATAAAAGTTATCCTTTAAGGACTTACATACAGCTGTGGAGACTGACTAAATCAAGTCCTTAACACGAATAATAGGAAGTCGTAGGCAAGTTTTGTTTTGCCTGTTACCTTAAAAGGTCTAACAATGTCCCACTGACAGTGAATGGTGTATTTGTCGACTACAGAATTCGAAGTGAGAGAAATGTAAGTTCAAAGGATTATAACTAAGATTTTAATTATCACAACTTTGAAAAGCATGTTGGTTATTTATCGATTCGAACAGTGCTTGAGAACATGTTTTTAGTCTATTTGTTACAAAAAATTATTAGGGTGTCCTCAACCACTGAGTAATAAGTTCAGTTCAGCCACTGATATGCGGGAATTCTTTATTCTTGCTTCAAATACCTATGTTTAGGTGAAAGGATCAATAATACGAAAGAAGCGAGTAAATCATCTGTACATAATACCGAATTTATTCAGAGAGATATATATACGATGTGACTTGGCATAAGCAAATCGTTTATCTATCAACAGTAACTCGATCACTTGTACATCTTTCCCTTACACAAAGAATTGCGAAACCATGTCATCTGCCTTGAATCAGAATACCTGTCATGGCAATAATTTCGTTTTGCTAACCTTGTTTTCTGGAATTCGTCTTCTCTTTGAGCCTTTAGGCATAAAGTGATAATATAACTTCTTATTTTTGTATTTAGGATTGTACAGCTTACTTATTACAACAATGGGAAGAACCTGAGGAACCTGGCATGAATGAATATTTATCTTATCTTATACGTATACCGAAAGGAGACCATTTCTATAAATTATATTTATATGCAACACCAATTGCTGATAATGAGTTGCCTCAATCATTACCGTTAGTTTATACATATTTAATTGAAGCTCCGCCACGTATAATGTCATCTGAATTACCGTATGTCGGAGTAAAATGGGGTGCATTCCCTGAGAAATTAGAACAACAAGCAGTAATCAAGCATGAAACAAAGTAATATTCATCATTTTTGTTTATGAAGACAAAATCTAGTAAATTAAACTTTTTTGGCGCCATATTCAATGTGTAAAACCAAATAAAGAAACAATGAAATAAGAATTCTTCAGGACTGAATATACATACTTTTATTACTGAGAAATTGAATTGTCTTTACAAGCTAGTGAATCATAAAGCACCTGTTGTTAATGATCAAACAATACTGCCTTGAATACTTAATATAACGATATGTATTTTTATGTGCTCCCGTACTTTTTGTTTTAACTTATCAGCTTCTTATTGTTGTTGACATTTTTGTTTGTGTTTACATATGAAAAATTTTCTCAACCATCCTATTTCTCATTTCATTTGTTTTATTTTTTAAGCCTAAAGTGTTCAATTGAAGTTGATTTATAGTTTATTAATTAAAGTTCAATTTATAATGTGCGTGATTTTGTTTTTTTTAAACTAATGAATTAATTTCGATTGGCTGAAACAATTAACCTTCAGAAGGATAAATTCAATTGGTTTGAATATAATGTGGATAAACTTATCAATCTAGTTTACTTACTATGAATATTTAAAATTAAATATGCTTTTATATGTTACTTTAATAACTGTTTTGTTAATGTCTTCATATGTAAGTTTATCAATATGATACATATTACTTTATGTTGTTCTTGAAGTAATCAAAAGATAATCAAGTTAATTTATATTATCTTGTTGTTATTCTTTACAGTTCACACGTGTAGAATATTAATTAATCAGGTAAACTATAAAAATAAAGAACTAAATAAACTCTATAATCACTGTTTGTGCTTATCTTACTAACTGCTTAAAATAATGACTTACATGGTTTATTCATTTCAAGTTGAATATTCATTAATAAAGTTACTTTAGTCGAGAATCTAGCATTAGATTTACGTTTCTTGTGTATAGCTAGTATTTTGAATTGTTTTCAATATTATGGCATCTTGTAGCGATCTACACAAAAACAAAACATATTTTGTTGCTAACACTATTTCTCAGAAAATCAATAAGGTCAGATCATCGATACCCATTAATATACACTGAACAAGTTAGAACAACAATGTAGATAATATACTATGGATATCACTTTGAAATGGAGATAGAAAATTAGTTTAATAAAAGTCATACTTCAGTTTAGGTAAATAAGTCGCATTGAGTTTGTTTGTTTATAGGATTAAGACTAGCATGTATTTAAGATGCAATGTAATTAAATTGTGTTACTGTTGGTACACCGAAGACAATGTTATATGAATGTTCTTATTGAGACTTGTCCACGTACTTTTAGTTTTCAGGAAAAATTTAGTGAATGAATTGTTACATAGGTCTGATTAAATATAATTATTTCACTAGGCATTCTGGAGAAATTTTAAACTTGATGCCAACACTACTACATTATATTACTATTTGAAAATCTTCTTATTAGTGAGTTAAATCTAGTTACATCTTGATAAGGATTAAATTGATTTCCAAAGCCTTAAAATTCTTATTCCTTTTCCTTTCTTCAAAACTCTGGATTTTTTCAGCTGCTGAGCTGTTTTAGGTGATTACAAATGAATGTGGTATATGTGCGCATCATTTCTTCTAACGTTCGGGTTGTTTTTCACTGTACTAATGCAGCTAGATAGACAGACTATCCTGAATTGGCGTTAAATAAAATCTTGAACGATGTGATCTAGTATGATAGCATAACATACAAAGTCAATTTCTTATTGTTGCATTCTTAAAAGTCAATGCTTTAATGCTGCCAGTATAGTCATTAGCGTATTAATCCTATCCCTGAAGTTTTTATTGTCTTGGTTTAGTCACGTAAGACTTTGTTCTTTATCCTGCCACCTGAGATTATTCCCCCAATTTTGAAGTATTCCACTTTGTTAAACTGTGATTATTGATCGCATACCAGTTCTATTGATCACTTGTACTGTTTGGCTGTATTCTACTCCACTCGTTGAAGCAGCCATAAGACTAGTTATTGTCGTTTTGTGTGATAAATCCAGAAGAAATGCCACTAGAAGTATCCTATAATTTATTGGTTATTCAATTTTAACAAACCCTGCTGCCATATAGCAGACTGATGATATCTGTGTTTGTTGTATCAATATACGTGTATTACAACGACTGATTATTTCTACTGGTAAAAATGGTCTCATGAATAATTTAGCAATAACTGTTCTGAGTAACTAGATTATGTGTATTCACAAAAGGCCTGTGGTAGCATAGTATTCAAACTGGAGGAAGTTTTTCGGCGGGCGTCAATCGAGTCAAACTTAATAGATGGTGTTGGCCAAAAAAATAATTCATGAGGAAGTGAACTGTGGTCCTTATCTAAGCTTTCTCACAATTTGCATCTCCGATATATACCTGTGCATTTGGCAGAATATTATGGCTGTTGTTAATCCCTGCCGTCATACTTATAATGAGTCTTGCCAACAGGGTCGTAGGATGATGTAACGTCTGTGTAAGATGAAATAAGTAAGCAGTTTCGCCACTTAGTCTTATACGGAGTTACTAAGTTGTTAGTGAACAAACAGTACAAATAAGCCGATATTCATATTGACTAACAATTACGATGATTTGAACTTCTATATACCTGATCCATTTTCAAATATCTTAGTGAATTTGAAACCTGTTCGGGTCAAACAATTTTATAATTATGCTAACGGGTTACGCCTTTAAAAAATTTTCAAATTACCGTTGTAAAAAACAAGGCTTAATCATAGGATAACTAGTGGCAGATTATACTGAAATAATTTTCTTCAGTTCAACAAAGAACACAGGGGACTGGCGAAGTTTGTGTATGGTATGTACTCCACTATTGAACAAAATAACGCATTTTACCTAGAGTAAGATGTAAAAAAGAAGCAAAAGTTCAATCTAACATGAAATTTTGATGATGAATATACTGTTTCTTGTTTTTACGGCTTATTGTGTTACGTTTATTATATGCTGTCCCATTTAACTTTTACTTCATCATAAAGGAACATTTAATAATCAAGTACTGTGTCCTGTCAAATAACTCATTAAACTGGGATTTCACCTTGCATTATAAGTAAAGACAAAAATCTCTGTCAGCTGCCTCTTATCATATTTATCCACATACACATGTTATCTTTATCTACAAACTCATACCTTGATTGTTACTCTTCAGTTAGTACAGTGTATAGATATGAGGATATTAAAGATGTGGGATAATAACGAACCTTCCCCATGCAGCAGAACGAGGTAGCTAACCTGAACGTTTTGTAACATTTATATGCTTGACATTTTAGACTTACTATAAAAGTCAGAGTTATGGTATATATATCGAAGTAGGTATACATCAAAAACGGAAACGTTAATTATTCTGAGAAAATTTCTCATACCCAGCAACTTCTTAGTAAAGTTTCGTTTTTCCATGCTTACTGTGGTCATTAGAGCTTTGTTCACCCGGCTTGAGGATCATCCCAAAGTAAGATAGAACATAAAAGTTTGTCTAAAATCTAGAAAGTTAACTGCGATCAAATCTGAAATCATGATTTACTGCTCTTTAAAAATAGTCGAACTATTACACAGCGTTTCCCAGGAAAAACCAATGAATTCATAAAACTTGGGCGCTGGTTGTACATAAGACATTAGAATAAAAAA
Source organism: Schistosoma japonicum (assembly GCA_025215515.1). Taxonomy (NCBI): domain Eukaryota; kingdom Metazoa; phylum Platyhelminthes; class Trematoda; order Strigeidida; family Schistosomatidae; genus Schistosoma; species Schistosoma japonicum. Next base: position 34,704,232 of record CM046062.1, on the reverse strand, counting down.
TATTTGAAATTAGAGAAAATTCTAACACTTTACTTGTCAAGTCGGTCCAAGTTTTTTCAGGGAAATTATCGATTTTTAGTGTGAATAAAGGCCAAATGTCACTACGGATGTCCAATTGTATGCAAGGCATGAATATATTATATGAGTCACTAAAAGTAAGCATGCAGCAACTAAGATTGATTACTTAAGAGCTGACTACAAACTTTGAGCAAATACCAATACAATTAAGCTCAAGTATTCATCTACTTCCTTATTCTTCACGGGGATTATATTTCATATTATCTTATGATGAATGTTGAGAAGTATTGTTTGCTTTAATGACTAGGATTGGGTACCACTGTATTCTGCCCACGATAACAAAATAAGGACTTATTCCCTAATAATCTAGTTTCTTCTGTCAAATAGAACGGAACATACCAAGGCGTTAAACTGGTGAGCTCTTCAATGAACACAAAATTTAATTGCTGTTATACGTATGGCTATTTCTTTTCGTATTCAGTCGTAAAAATGAGCCTTCTGTTTCGCAGCAATTAAGATTGCGTATATATATATTTCAAAACAAAATATTTCATTTTTATCTCCAGGTACTATTATTAGACTCATTATTTTCCGTTTTTATTATATCATTACATTGTTCGTATAACATATTAGATTCAACCCCGACCAAAAGCCTCGAGGATATGTCATCACTAGACATAGACACAGTTATGACTACAGAAGTCCGACTACCGAAATTCGGTTGAAGTAACCATGAGTTGTCGTTTGCTAGGCTAGAGCAATATTTCATGTGACATAATATTAAATACGAAAGAGTTCGCTATCAAGACCTATGTTTAGTCCTACCCTCTTCAAAAGCCAAAGAAGTTCGAGATTTGATTTTAAGTCAACCAACACCACAACCATACACCATCTTAAGACAAAAGATAATCAAGTCGTCTATCATTATCAGATGGACAAGGAATCCGAAGGCTTTTCCATAGAAAAACATTAGGTCACAGTTTTTGCGTCATCTTTAAAATTCAGTGGGTGACAACACAGTGGGTGAAGCAGTCCCAAAACAAGGATGGATACAAGCTCTCCCATGCTAAGTTCAACACTGTTTGGACGCACAAGATTCTGACACCTCTCTATCTCATTTAACATTGGATCACAGATCGTATAATGGAAAGAAGTCCCCCAGCCGCATCACGTATGATACGTCATACTCAAAAAGAGGAATCAACAAATGATCCAGTCATAGCACAACTGATTGCGAGTGTTAAGCGTTTTACAGAGGCTGTCAGCAAAATGCGAACGAGTCATACAGATAGGGGCAGGTCACCACAACAACCGAGATCCAAATCACGGAAACAGGTCACAAGGGTCCAGACAATCTGGACAATTTTGTTGGTATCACTGGTGTTCGGTGCTGAATCGACCAAATGCAGCTAATCATGCGCCTGGCCCAAACAGACCTCGAAATACTGGGAAAACGAATAATCCCTCCACAGGTTGCGACAACTGATGAAGGTTGCCTATTAAGTCACATTAAATCTCTAAGTTTAATACAGACTTCGCCAGCAACAACGGGAAAGTTATAAGATTTAATCGCGGGCTTTTCAAACCTTACAAAATCGAACCCCCAACCTTTCAAAAATAAGTTAAATGTAAGTCATACAATTTAAACGAAAAGGGCATTTGTTTTCGCTAGGCCCAGGAGATTAGCATCTGATAAGCTTAAAATAGCTAGAGCCAAATTCGATTACGTACTACAGCTGGGCATAATACGTCCATCTGATAGCCAGCGGGCATCTCCTTTGCATATGGTTCCAAAGAAAAATAAACGCCATTGGAGACCGTGCGGGAATTACAGAGCCCTTAACCGTCAAACGGTACCAGACAGGTACCCGTTACCACATGTACAAGACTTTACGAATGGCTTACAGGATATAAAGGTATTCACTAAAATTGACTTAGTCAAAGGATATCACAATATTCCAGTAGCTGAGGAAGATATTCGAAGACAGCTATCACAACACCTTTTGAATTATTCGAGTTTGTACGCATGCCATTCGGTCTACGGAACGCGGCACAAACATTCCAAAGGTTTATGGATAATCTAGTTCGATATATGCTATTTGCACAGAAGTACATAGATAACTTATTAATTTCCAGCTTGGAGTTATAATGATATGAACATGTAAGGACAGTGTTGAAACAACTTAACGAAATGGCATTAACAAACATCAAAGTAAATATGTTTACGGCGTAGAAACACTAGAATTCGCTTGGCATACCATGAGCCCCAATGGAATAACACCAATCGAAAAAAGGTGGATACCATTAAACAATATCTTATACCAAGGTCACTAACACAACTTAGGAGTTTTCTTGGTTTAACAAACTTTTCTCGCAAATTCATACCCGGTTGTGCACAACTAATACAATCATTGACGGATTCATTTAAAGGAAAAACAATAAAATTAAAGATCACCTCTGGGTACGTCAAGGCTATTAAGCGATTAAAGGACGAATTTCCTCAGGCATCTACATTTGCGTATCCGAATTCTCTTTACCCACTTGCTTAAATGGTAGATGCTTCGGACAAAGCCGTAGGCGACACTTTTGACTAACTACTTAAAAAGGCCTGGAAACCGATCGCATTCTTCTCCAAGAAACTTGCTTCAGCAGAGACGAGATATTCTACCTTCGGTCGAGAACTCCTCGCAATCTACCTAACCATCAAGCATTTCCGACACATGCTCGAAGACAGGGAATTCATAGTTTATACGGATCATAAACCGTTAGCTAATACATTAAGAGCGAAAGCCGATAAATACTCACCTCGAGAAGTCCAACACCTTGACTACATATCACAGTTCACTAGTGATATACAACACGTAAAAGGTCTAGATGATCAGGCTGCAAACGCATTGTCTCGATTAGAAATGAACATAATACAATAGTCTACAGTAAATTTCGAGACTTTGAGAGGCAGCCAGGAAAATGATCAAGAATTGCAAAACCTACTGTCGGCTTAAAGCTCTAGTCTTAATCTAAAACAGCTTTCATGTTTCAGGAGCGATAAAATAAAAGCATCACTTAGCCCTCCTTTCGAAGGTCAATTTAGAGTTATTTCAAGAAAACCTAAATATTTTGTGATAAAGAAACGAGGAAATATCGACTCAGTAAGTACTGATAGGCTAAACCTGGCTTATCTAGATAATGAACCCCCATACGTTTTGTTAGATCGCTTGCCCGACCAAACGACCACATAATTAAAAAAGTGAAAAAGTAAAGGCTGTAAAAGTGGCTAAAAGCGTTAGATGGATACAATCGATTATTCAGGCAGGGATGCCCTTGTTTTTAGTTCAGTCTAAATAGTAGCAGTCCTAATCATTGTTTTACACACTTTCTTGCTGACTTTGTCTTTTGATATATGAACGATATAGTCTTTTTTGGTATATATAAAATAAATTGAACTGAAGCAATATGTTCTGAAACAATCCGTTGATTACTATAAGCCGCAAATCTATCAACGGAGGTAAGGCACTAAAGAGCAGAGAATCTTTAATTCAGGTGAGTGTTGTGAACAAGCTTCACCTGTTGAACTAATTATTTTACTAGGTTTCCCCACTATTAGTAGACTATATTTACTGTAAACGACATAATAAACCCTGAAAATAACGATGAATTTCGAAAACAACCCACATATCTACACCATGTTTTTTTCTTCCAGGTTCCAAACCAGTCTGGAAACCAAACACTTATTAATTATAAGTGTACATTTTATTTTTGTACTTTAACTTTTTATGCAAACAGTGGAGCGATTCTTTAGGTGTGATGGAGTTTCAACAATATTTTTCGAAGTAGACTCTTCTTTCATTTTGACTTGAGGGTGACTCAAGAGGCAGGTGAGTTAACACATGATAACCGGTTAGAGCACAGGAAAGTCGTACCTCACCAACATGGTGTTGGGTAGCCCGCTCGCGGTACTTCCTTAGACATTCTTGCTTCATTTTCTTACTCTGTTATTCTCCAAGCTCTGGTCACCAATATGAGCTCCAGTCCAAATATTTAATTAGCATTTGTGGAAGAATGTAGACGCTACAATTTCGATTACCAGTACTAAAAGTAAGTATAATCCACGTTGCATTGTCGAATACTAACAGACTGTTTACCATTGATCTAATGTCAAGTGCTATACGTGCTAGTAATTATCTAATAAGCCACAGTGGCAGAACTACGATAAATTTATTAGTTGAGTAGATCGAACCGACGTTCCTACGGAAGTCAATTCTAGGAGGAAGCTAATGTAGCGACTTAAGTTGACTAGTTAAGAGTTGACTTCATAACTTAATGTATACACGTAAATAAGAAGGCCTAAGTATTCATTAACTTCCTTACTCTTTATAAGGATTATATTTCCTACTATCTTATATTGAATGTTGAGAGACATTGTGTTTGAATGATTAGCATCCTGCTTCACTGTCTTCTGCCCACGATACTAAATGAAGACCTATTACCAAAGATTATTCTTTCTTCTATGAAATAGAACGGAACGTACCTAAACGCTGAATCTTCATAATCCCTTGAAGATTGCGTAGAAGAAAAAGTAGTACACAGAACTCAATTTTTATCGATTATCAGAATTAGAACAAAGTTAACTCATGAGCATACAGCCATCTGAACATCAATAAGTTGCTTTATTGTAACGTAATAACATAATTTTGGCCTCTCGTTAGAATCATCTGTAGATTTGCGTAGAAAAATGTATCCTGTAGTCTCTAGTTGCGACAGTGTAAATCTACAATTACGTTTCTTTAGTTGGCGATTTGGTAAGCTTGAACTCTGCAAGTTGTATACTGTGAATAATACATTATGAATGGAAAAAATTCACTTTGATCGTTACCACAAAGACGAAATTAAACATGGATTTCCTTTCAAACTCAATGTCAGTTAGCGTGAATAGGACCTAAAATGTGTCTATATGCCCCATTCCAAATCATGCGTCAGGCTTAGGTTGCTGTCAAAGACACATACCTACTTGTTTACCTATCCTTAAACTGTGTGTTAACTTTTATACATAATTTGTCAGCTGTTACATTTACTAGTAGGTCTTGATCAGTAAATAGCGAATCAATTATCTTATATTTCAATATCAGTTGACCTAGGTGCAGAAGTATCATCAACCCTAGTAAATCCATTCTAAGTGTAATTGACTAGCAGGGTTGATATTATGAGTGATTTCTAGTATGTTCTGAGTAAATATTTGTATTATTATGACATGTAATATATTCTCATCTCCCATAAGTAAACCTATGCCAATAAGTTACTTAGAATATATTTCTTAGTAGGTATATTATGGATAAAAGGTAGTTGTATCACAATTTTAGCATGTGGCATCAGATCCACCTTACATCAGGCATATAAACTGTTTGTACAGAATGTGAAAAAGTATATTATATGTAGTGTTTCAAAAGTACGGCAGTAGGCATGTAATGGACTTACGCAAACGAAACCCCTTCTTTTCTTTTTATAAATAATTTTAGTTAAATTGGTTTTCTAAATGAATTACGCGAGGATCAAATATATATACTTTAACACGTGTAATCAGCAGTCCGGAAGGGCGGAGAAGATCTAAAATCACAACACACAGGGTTTGCTCAGCACTCCACACCAAGAGATAACACAAAGCGGTGGCCACGGAACTCTTTATTTTTAAAATCAAAATTACGCAGGGTTTGTACAGAAAAGGGGTGGCTAGTTTTACCAAGTCTTATGAACCATCCTTTAAGTTCCTAGCACGCAGGGCTTGTTCTTCGGCTTTCAAAGCGTTTATATTTGATCGCCCGGCAATAAAAATAAAAGAGAACGAGTTAGCCAACTATACATAGTGATTTATGCTCAGTTACAGTACTAGAGTACTCGTCTTAAACTGTGTAAAATGTCTTTCTTTTTTAGTAAATACGACTTGCGGTCCATACTAGACACGGTTAACAGACGAGATTGTCACTATATGTATCCAAACTTTATAACAAACGACTTACACAAAACACTTCATTATCTATAACTACACGAGTTACATAAAATAATCAAACAGTAACATAAGATCACATATATCATAAGGTTTGAGGATTAAATTGAAAACTTTATTAAAAGTAACTTCTACATCATCCCTGTATAACTGAGTGAACAGAAATTTATGAATGTATCGACTATGTTTGCGTAGCGGTAAGGTCACTAACCAGTGATAAATTTCGAGGATCTCTTCAAGGTCGTTTATTACCGTTCTAGTTCGCCTGCGAAGTTTAGTTTCACATCGTTTTTTTGTATTTTGCAGTAGTAACTCAGTTGTTTTTCTAGTTTGACTGAACTCCTGCAAATCATACTACACACATGCTAATAAAATGAGTTAACGTATACTGCTCTCTTACCAACCAATAATGAAGCAGCTACGAAGTGCGTACCCACCGGCTCGGAATATAAATCTGTAACATCTAAAGGATGCATGTTGCTATCTAATTTTTGTAAATGTTATGAGTGAAAAGCATTAGTCCAGTCATCTCATCATTAAATGTTTGTGACGTTCTTAGTTATTTAGTATCTATATCCTCGCCTTGTCTATGGATCTACTTTCTGGTTATATATATATATATATATATATATATATATATATTTGACTACTTAAGTATCGAAAATTGATCTTTAGCATTGAAAATCGGCATTATATGCGACATGGCCAGTTACTTACATTTTTGAGTTTTCATTCGAGCTGAAATCTAGTAGTTGATGAAAACCGTGCATTAGGTGGGCTGCAAATGCACACTCATGTGGCTCCGTAACGTAGGTAACGATTAGTTTTCATTATTGACATTTAAGAGGTAACTAATTGAGATTTTATTCCGTTCTTTGTAGTGGCATATACAATTTTATCTTGTGTAACGGTACTAACATGATGAATAATCACCAGCTACACTTAAAAAGTTGTACAGTGAAAGAAAATTGCTGTCACTCTCTCAGTGTTTTGGATTGTGTCACTCATATCGAAAAAACATTAAATCGTGAACGGTTTCTAAATGGTCTTGATTTTTTGAGTGGATTAGTTTATCTAACTCCTCGTATACAGCCAAATATTTTCGATACTGATGAACTATCATCTAAACGACCAAGACCATCAACATCTTACCAGTCAATAAAACAGAATAAGTTCCATATGACTTTGCGTTCTAATTCGTCATCTGAACATGATGGCTCAAATTCCCAGGAATCCTTACAACTTTCATCTCTTGAGGTGAGCTGTATCATGTTATATAATATAATTAAATAACTTGAATTTAGTAGTATATTTACCTCTTACTATACCGAACAAAAATCCTTTATAATGAATGAGATGTGGCTTTACGTTATAGTTTAAAAATGTGGCGATTATAGTTGGGTATATTATTTGGTGTTACTTGAAATAATAATACAGATTCACTTGCTTCTGATTACTCGTTAAATCGCCTGTGTATCTCATTAGTCTCATTCCACTCAATTCCAATTTGTCTCCGACTTTTGAAGCTATGACAACTTTAACAAGTAGAATTTCATTTAGTGTTATATTAAACTTAGTGTTTTTGTGCCACATAAATACTGGTAATCCAGCTTATGGCTTGTCAATACTCTAGCAGTGTTTCGCATCGGATTTTAATATTGATACAACATAATTACATTGCGGTACATGCATTACATGGTTTACGTAGTGGATATTCGGATATTACCAAGTGAGCAAAGGAATATTTTTTCTAGTTATCTCCTCGCCATAGCTCCGAAGTAATATGTAGATTTTAAAAGTCATTACATAACACTATTTCTTGTGATTTGTAAAAAAGTAAAAATTATCAATTTCATAATATTAGCGTTTTTGTAAGCATCGAAATATCGATTAAAGACTGTAGCATTCATATTGAGGAAAGTTGTTAAAGTAGAAACAGGTTCTTAAGTTTGATATTAAATAACAATAGATTTACAGAAGTCACATTTAGTAAAGTTGTCTGTTCGTGGTACTGATTACTTAAGGATATGAGATGAAAAATCTGTTATTGCATGTGTAATTTTAACCAGGTTATTCGCCTGTAAAGTTGTCAAAGTAAATGCATACGCTGTAAAAGTTCTTAATACATAGACTAAATTCCTGCTAGACCATTTATTGAAAGCCAAATATTCAAAATATACGAGAATTGGGTATGTTAATTGAAATACTGTCAGTGGCTTTAGAGACTCCTTGTATATTAATTCCATCCCCAATATTGTCGAAATGTGCAATTACAAAACATCTTGTAATTTTGTTTCCTATCTCTAAATATTTGTTTGATTTATTGGCCAGTTACAGATTCGTGTATTTGGCTTCGAGCCACCTTTTGTATACGCACTAGTGATCGTGCCTAACTGCTCATACTTGGATGAATGTGTAGGGTTCCAACCTGGGCCCAAGTGATAGAAAGTTGCATGTTTTGACTACTGAGCCTTCTTAAGTCTGAAAGTAATCTTCTGAACGATTATGATAATAATATCACAAAGTGATGGTAGCGTTTTAGGTTTAGCTTTTGAGATCGCAATCGTATCAGGGTTAACTCAAATTTCATTATTAGCACAAAATGTCAGTAACTTTCAGTATTCAAGATATAAGGGAAATTAATGTGATGTTTGGTCAAGGTTTCGTTTTTCTAATAATCAGCTTCAATAATCATGAGCTCTTGTTGTGACTATGCATACTCCACTTATTGTTTAAAAAATATAACTTGTCGTTTCCATTTTTTATATGCTATATGAAACTAGATAGTTGTTATTTCAACTGGCTTGCAACAATCGGCTCGCCAGTTTCCAAACTCTTGTTCCGTGTACATCAGCTAAAATGTCTGGATAATGTCATATTAAGTCATGTATCACGTGCCGATTCGTTTACATAGCTTCGAGCCATATTGTAAGCGAGTGCTAGTGATACTACCCGGTTTGTCAAAACGTATAAGTTCGGACATAATTTGGACCTTTGACTACGTAACCAATAATCAAGTGTCTTAACCAGTGAGCCACTCCTACATAATATCTGATACAACTTAATACAGGTCAAAACAGAGTGCACAAGATTTTACTCGGTAAGAGAGTTACGTTGACAACTATGTTATTATGTCATATAATCAGGGACTTTTATTAATATAAGACTGTTACAATTAGTATCATATTTTTCCTCTTCATTCATTTGTTATTTGATTGAAAATTTAGGTGCTAAATATGCACAATAATGAAAAGATTCCAAAATGTGTTATTACACCAATCGATAGATGTTTACCGTGTGCAGATACAATAAAACTTGAATTTCGTCAACATGCGTATAAATCAACTCCTAATTCAATTGATGATGATAATAATGGTGATGATATTGATAGTTTCCACACTGTATTGTCAAAACCTATGAATAAGGAACCAGAATCAGTCTATAAGGTATGTATGTGTGTAGTAATAACAATTCATAAACGATTTTTTTGATCAAAAGCGATAAGTTTTATAATTTAGTGTTCATCAGACCAGGAGGTAACAGTATCACTTATAATCAGTGTAGGGCCTGGAAAACCCAAGTCAACACACTACATCGATACAGCAGGATGAATACCAAAGCAGTAGAAGTTGAGATTGGATAGAGAATATGATTCGTAAAGGAATTAATTCATGAAAATGAAATTAAAGTAAATCTAATGCTCAGGATCTACAAAAATACAGTGTGAGTGCACTTACACAATTGAGATCGATCTTGAGCTACACCATCTATCGTTTTCCATCAGGTGCTGTACATTTACCAACATAGCTCAGATCAACAGTCATAGACAGATGCAGTGTTTTCATTTGTCCACCTTTAGCTTTATAACAACTTACTCCCTCACTATAAAAAATCCCGTGTCAAAGTTAACGTCAATTTGGAACACGTAATACATTTTCGAACCACCTTAGCCGGTGAAGATCCCTAATTTTACCAATCAATTTTCCATCCTTGCATAATACTCTGTTTAACCTCAGCATTGCTCGTTCGTTGGTCACAACAAACACGAACAATGCTTTAGTGACATCAATTATTAGTAATTTACAAATGTTCTTTACTTTTAAAGGTCGAGTTTCACAACCACATAGTGAAACAAAAAGAGCTACTGCACAGTATATCCGTCATTTAGTCAGCGGATCTGAATCAACGCTTAACGATTTTTAACAAATACCGTTTCGGATTATAAACCACATGAGTACGTTCAAATCAAGTGCAATTATACTTACACCATGTACGACATCTTAAAAATTCCTTTGTAGCCACGTATTTCTTAATGTATCATCCTTGATTGTTACGGGGACTTCGACTTATTTTAGGAGAGACATAGTACAAGTTTCGTTGACGAGCATTTTACTCTGTGTTCACTTTTGTGAGTACATTTTATTTGAGTAGCTAAAACCCGATCATACCTAGTTTTGAAACTGTAATGTTTTGACTACTCCTATCATTTTGTGAACATATTGTCACACAGTTTTGGGAGAACAATAATTAAATACTGTGATTTTTATCGACGCTTCACATATTAGGTATCGAAAGCTGTCTGATAATACGGGCACTTAAAAGGATGTGTACTGTGTATGTATTATTCACAAAGTATAGGTTCATGTACTCCGCTTCAAGCCAAACTAGGGCTAGTGATACAATCCAGTTGTCCAACCCCAAATAAAGAGTGAGGTTCAAACCTGCGGCATAATAGCTGAAAGTTTTAACCACTGAGCCATCGCTTTAGTGTGTAAATCCGATTGTGCCTAGGTATTTCAATTAAAAACTATAAAAGGCACTTTTCTTAGAAATCATGTATTATTTGTATATATTTTCCTACATACATTGGCCTCTCTGACTCTCCAATGTAGGTACACTGTCGAAAATTGTTAGTTGCATACCAGGAAGCAATGCAACCATTAACTTCAATCAGTATCCCAACAGATCTCGAAGCTAAGCTCTTATCTTTATTCAAATAGATGTTTATGAAATACCTAATTGTTTTCTTCTCCAAAAGTTATTTATTCTTGTATCTATGTTTCCTTTGTAATTTTTATAAGATTAACAACTTTGATTTTATAATGCTAATATGAATCAGATTCTGTGTAAATTACACAATCAATCGACTTTTTACTGGGGTATATATTTTTCGATTAAATGATTCATCTAAACCAAGACTTTCTAGTGCATACGTTCAAAGCTTCATAATTTGTGGTAAAGTAGCATGTGTTATTGGGTGTTGTGGAGATTGTTGTCGCAGTGGGATGTAGAAGTCAGTCAGTCAGTTACAACGTAGAACTTTGTACAAGGCCGTCATGTCAACCAATGTCTTTCCTTATGCTTAAAGTTGGTGTTTGCGAGAAATAAACGCTTGTCTGAACAAAGTTGTAGTAGCCGGTCGCCATTATCTGTTCGTTGAGCCTCAACACCATATGATCCACCTAGGTGCCTTTCGGTTTCATCTAGTCTACCTACTTGGGCATTAAAATCACCCGCCACTATTACTACATCAGTGCGCTTAGCTTGACATAGAAGGTCATAAAGCTTTCTGTAAAATTCATCCTTCATTTCATCTGAGCTGCAGTCAGTGGGAGCATAGGCAGAGACAACAAAGAGACAACGGCGTGTGTCCCTATCTTTACGAGTCCTTACCGTTCCATTTAGACGGACTGCGCACAAGCGACTGTCTATTGAAATCCAGTCGAGGAGAGCCTGTTCAGCTTTTAAACTTAGTGCTATACCTACACCAGCAAGGCCTCGAGTGGTAGCAGTGGGGTCCCCGGAAACACGAAGAGTGAACCGAGCAGATTCCTTATTTTCACAAGGTGAGGTCAAGCGAATGACTGTGCTTGGATCCTGTATACGCGTTTCAGAGATGCAGCAGACTATCGATGGAGCGGGATTCTGGAGTCATGGCTAAGGAAGCCTGTTGTCCTATTTGACATAACGTTCGAACGTTGAAAGCTCCAATATACAACTTAGTGCGCGGTTTTAGGAGACCAGGGATAACGTTTCGTGAACTCAAATCACTAGCATTAGAGATGCGAGGCGATAAAATTATGCTAGAAGGATTAGGCATGGTGATAAGAGAGTTATTAAGAGTTGAAGGTGGGATTTGGCTTTGAACAAGATGATCTCGTGTGCTGTTAGAGGTATGAGGGCGGTTTCCACTTCCTGGCTGCCCACACCATGGAAGGGTGTTTCTTGGGAAACCTGAAAAAGAAGGTAGATTAGTGTTGGTCTTAGAGACCCGAGAGCGTGACCGCAGAGCCCAAGGGACAACCGCTTGAGGCCTGTCACGCATGGCCTTTTTATGAAAAGTTTTTGAGTATTAGCTCCGCACTTAAAAGTCCTTAGGGGGCACCCTTACCGCCGGAGACGGAAATCCGTGAGGTAGGGTGAGGTGTGACATTTTTAGGACCGACCTTTTCTAACCTCTACTTCCTTGTGAGAAGGCAGCATCGCTGCAAATGCTGGTTGTCCGAGGGAAACACCTTACTGCTGTCACACCCCTCTGCAGTCAGCAGTACGACTTCGCCCTCAGACCTTGAGTAGCTGCTTTTAGTCTCATCGTTCTCCAATCGACCTGCTTGGCATGGTAGAACCTACAGGAACATATGTTCCAGCCAATATAGCTCGGTTGGGTCATCACGATAGGCAAGCCCGACCACCACGTCAAGGTAGCAGCTACAGGTCGGGGGGATGTAGAAGCATTTGGGTAAGTCGCTCTCCGTGAAATCTGAATGCCTTGCGTTTGATTCTCCTTAGTGTTGTGAATCCGAACTTTCGAGGATTTCCATGCTACGACGAAGCATATGTCCGATGTTACCTGGCGTTCATTGGTTGTTCGAAGTGATTTAGTGAGGTAAAATTTAAATAAACATTTTCACTGATGCATAGTTTTGACAATTTTCTCTGAGCTAGATGATTTAAATACGTAACTTTCGTCATTTAGGACAACTTCATCAGTGCAAACCTATAGAAATGAGCTATGATGACTACCAGCTTGTTTTGTCGATCCTTAATTAAACTTATTATTGCTAACACTTGTCCCGTCATATTTATTTTGATCCTTTCCGTTCTTGACCTGATTCTTAGCTTTGCAGTTGTTTATGACTTTTCTAATTGGTTGATAAGTTGGATTTATGTTCACTGATTGCTGGTTTACCTGGAGACGAAGTCCCTAAAAGTTCTCTAGTCTTCATTAGGTATTTATCCCTATGCGGCATGTCTGCTGGAGTATCCTCAACCTTTGGAAGAGTATCGTCGCAGTTTATTATGCTGGTCATTGGACTGTTGCTGTTGTAATTAAGAATCTGATATAAGCTGATTCTATGCACACTTGAGTTTCCAGTATTCTTGTGTTGATTCTGATGGTAGTTTGTTATTTGACTATGTCATCAAACATGTTGTGGATTAAACCCCTAGCACTTCATAATTCGTTCATGTTGATGATAACAAAGGTTTATTACGTTCTGAGAAAAAGTAGTAATCTAGTACCGGGCAGTCGAGAAGTACAACCTCCAACCCATCTGACTATAGATAAAAACTCAACTTGAACAGGAAGATATAATTCCACAAACAGCCAGGAAGATAAATAATCATGTTTATACAGTAAAAATATCCTTGAAAAAACTTCACGAAACTAGTAAACTAAAAGTGAGGCAGATCAATGATGTTTAGCATTCCTATGAAAATGAAGGCAATAATGGGCGGTTTTGACGCGTGAATAAAAGATTTAGATCGTTATATAACAAGTGATTTTTGAGGATCTAGCATCCCCAACATGTGTCACACATATAGCTGTTTGGTTTGATCATTTAGAATACTGAAATGATGCAACCTAACCAAGATAATGCTTTCCTCATAATTCTTTCAGTCATCCAACCTCTTCATCCCCGTAAATATGAACATCGACTAGTTATCAAGCACCACGATATCATCCTTTATATCAATCCAATAATTATAGACACATGTTTAAGTGTTAGGACATTGTAATTTCAGGACTGAGGAAATAAGGAAAATGTTTAAAGACTTCATGGCAAGGAAAACAACTAAAAAGTCACGAATCAAGTCAAGAGCAGACCCTAGCTAGGCAGTTTGCATCTATCAACATGGCTCAGACCAACAGTTAAAGATCTAATCGACTAATGTCATGTTTTGGTTTGGTCGCCCCCTACATCTTCTCCATCCTACTTCTACGCCATCCAGCACCGTGCAGAGTCAGGCGGTGCTAGGGTATACGTAGAACATATCCTAACCACCCCAGTCGGAGGTTTACAACCTCAGCCTTTGACGTAACACTTTCTAGAAATACGAGTCTAAAATAAATATTTAATCTGTCATTTCATGATATATGGGCAATACTCCAAGAACTTTTATGAGCAAAGACCTGGAGCCTACGCATATCTTCAGTTTTCATAGCCAGTATTTTGCTTCAATTGATTAATACTGAGCGAACTATTAGCCGAACTCGGCATTTCGTTGAGCGACAGATGTCCCCCTCATGCCACAACCTAGGTAAGCTGCTTAAAGCCGAGCAAACTTCCTAAATCCAGGGTGAGAGTTCGTCAAACGACCCATCAGGGTTGATGAGACCTCCTGGATGCGTGGTGGTCTACACACTCAACTACTTCACTTCCTATGATTGATCTAAGCAATGACTCAGACTAGTGCTGAAGTAATATTTTGAATATAGAGGGAAAGAAAGGCATCCCAAATATGCTGACATTGTTATTAAAGGCATTTAGATTTCGAATATTGTCAGCGTTTTCACAGATTAGGACTATATCGTCTGCGGATTATATATCGACAAGCTTCTTGTAATAAGGGTCAGTTCCTGAGAGATCAGACGGAAAATGCGTGAATCCTGGGGCGTCTGAGGAAACTAGATCAAAATGAGGTCAAAAAGTTAGGCTGATGAACGTCACTTGAGGCTGACAGTTCTTGTAAAAACTCGCCATATGTCGTAACTCAGCCAGTGGTGTTCGATCAGAGAGCTTTCTTAAGGTTTATGTGCTTTTGACCTTTAATGACGAAAACTGACAAGTGCCTCTCGATCTACAGAGTCAAAAGCTGTCCTTGCGTCAAGGAATACCACTGTTTTCGGACGTCGGCAAGCATGCCTATGTCTTAGGACCTGACACAGAATATTTGATTAATATATCCCTATCCAGATTTAAAATCAGCCGTTTTTCCGATTTTGTACCTCCTTAGCGTCAGATAAATGCTAGGTGATTACAGAAGCTAGTGTCTCAGACACTATGTTAGTCAAACTGATTTCTCTGCGGTTATCACAAGATTTCTGCCTCTTTGTAAATTGGGATGATCAACGATCGAGACCAGTTAGATGAGATGGCGTCCAAACCCCAGACATAGCTAGCATATCAGCCAACCTACCTATTAGGAGTGAATTACTATCCTGAAAAATATCTGAGGTCAACTTATCAGGTGCTTTACCTCGCCTCAAATTACTCTTTCTTCATCTTGATCAATATTTGAATGACTTGTGGTAACTTCCCATTCAAGAATACTAGGAATACTCGGTGATGATGCCTATACGATCTATCTGTGTCCATCGTTATTTTGATGTTGGAGGTCGTCATGTTACACAATCGCTTTGTGCTTGTTAAGAATAGGCAGTAATCTGAACATTATTGTAGAAGACAGTTTACATTGTCCATCTGTTGGGCTGGTATGCTAAAGAATTCGCCTAAATTTATTTCAGCTTGACCTAACCTACTAACTTGGGTGTTAAAATTCCCTGCTATGATTACTGTGTCTGAGTGCTTAGTTTTTTGAAGATTAGAAAACCTTTTGTAGAATTCGTCTTTTGCTCTATCCGACATGCAGCCAGTGGAGACAGAAACGATAAAGACACATTCGCGTGTCCTTTTTCCTTCGAGTCCTTGCTGTTTCATTTAGACGGATGTCAATAGGAATTCATCTAAGGAGTGCCTGTTCTGCTCGCATACTTGTGCTATACTCACACTAGCATGGTCTTAAGAGCTTGTTGTTGAATCTCCAAATAAACGAAGAGTATATTGCGCTGTCTCTTTAGACTGATTAAGTGAAGTCAACCGAATAATCACACTAGGGTCCTGTATGCGTATTTTAGATCCATTGGTTTTAGGTGGTGAGGCCTGTTAATCGATTTGACGAAGGTTTCCCATACTAACACCACCCACCTGGAATTTAGAGCGTGGCTCCGGGAAACCTAGAATAACGCCTCGTGGAATTGTGTCACTAGTGGCACTTACGGAGGAAAGATGGAGGTTGGGGGAAGGGGTTTGCTGCTTTTAGTATTACCGCTCTTCAACCAACATGCCTGATATTGTGGGGCACTGAGCAACGAATGTTCCAACCAGTATCGCCCGATTGGATCATCGCGATAGGCGAACCCGACCACTACGCCAATGTAGCAGCAACAATCGGGTTGCATGTGATTTGTCATAAATATCAATTTCGATGGCCGATTATTGTGATAGGAAAATATCGAACAACGTACGCATGTATGCCATTTGTATCAGTTTAAGTTGTCATATTATACTAGCACAGTGTGGTAAAGTTACCAAGATGTAAACTATAGTAATAGAAATATCAGTGGTAAATGAGGAGATTATGCACAGAATGAAAAGTACGAAAAATATTTTTGTGATTGCGACTAATCCTGAGCCATGTCACCTGTCGAACTGAGCCCAACCAAGTAGGTTGCATCTACTAGTATGCTTCAAAGAAGTAATTCCATAGACTAACGCTGTTTCGCTCTGACTGCCTCTAGCTTCCTCTCAACCTACTTCTACACTGCTTCGAGGTATGCGGTGATTTAGTAAATGTAATAGCTGTGCTGGCTAACTCAATCGATGAAGACTCATAACCTCAATCGACTTGCTGCATATTGGGAGTTGGGGAGATATGGTAGTGTTTTGTGATGACGTTACTAAAACAATTACAAATAACGGCGATAACTGCCTCCATCTATGAACAAAGTAGAAATGACGTTCTCAGTCATGTTGCAACTAAGCTGAGCGATTCAACATCGCAATAAAATGAATTTATTTGTGAAAAAAGTAACGAAAGATTAGCAATAATTAGTACTAATTTTTTTACATCTTGGTATTCTTGATAATATTATGAATTATGCGACTTGCACAGAGTAGTTCTTGACTTTCGCTTGCATTCCAATTCAACAATGTGTAACCAATGTTCCAAAGTGGGAGAGAGAAGTCCCCAGGTTAGACAATGAAATCTAAACAATATTCGGGAGAAAAACACTCTTATTTATTAAATTTTGGAATGTTATTCATCAATGTTATACAACTTCTCGCATTTTTGAGGAGGAAAAACGAATAAAGCAAAATTAGATAGATTTATTTCCTTAGTAGTTTCTCTTCAGATGCTCTTTAATCTAGAAACAATGGCAATTATCATTGAACATACTGCATATAGTGTTGATCTTGAATGATTAAAAGAGAGGGAATGGTTAAAGAAGAAATATGCAGTCGCTATAAACGTATTTAATAATTCTTCTATAACCAGTCACTCTTTTAATTATTTAATATCAACACTATGAAGTATGCTCAATGATTATTGTTATTGCTTCTAGGTTGTAGATCATTCGAAGCGAAAACACTAAATAAATAAATCCATCTTATTATGCTGCATCCACCAGTAAACCGTTAGCGTGACGGTATACATTTGAAGTAAGTCTGTAGGCTTTTAGGGATCAGTATAAAGCTTAGTTAAAGGAAAATACTCAGCTCAACTATGGCGATTAGCCAAGTCCAAAATCTTTTAACACTAGTTATTGTGTGTGAAGCTGTTTTAAAAGTACTCAACATACAACTATCTGGAGTTCAGTTAGTCAGAATGAACAAAGTACAATTAGCCATATGGGCACATGGATTCAAGTTGTCATACCATATTAACACGACGAGATCGAATTTACGAGAATAATATGATAATGGAATACGACGAGCAGAAGTAAAGCAGGTGCGTGCGACAGAATAATGGAAAATAAAGTCTAGAAAATAAAAAGCGAATATATTTGAACCAGTAATCGATTCTGAGTCATGTCGCAGTGTCTATAGCCACACGAATCCCAACCAGATAGTCTGTATCTACCAGCACGACTTAAATTAACAGTCGAAGACCGACTACCTAGGTGGAATGATTAATGTTAGACTAAAGGATGGAGTCTGAGGTGAACGTTTTATTCTATTTGGGACTCACCAGTTGTATATATATCTATTTCTTAGTGCTAGTATCTAATTAGTGCGAAACGCCGTCGTCTGATAAATGACTCACATGATTGGACGGAAAGTGTTATCAATTAACTTAATAATGCATCATGGTAATTTCTTCCTGCATAGGGAATTATTTACCAGTTAGAGAAATCTAACAAATTTTAAAAATTTGCAGACCAGATTATAATACGATTGTAACGAAAACAGGTAAATGCAAAATGACAATTACTCAATAACTGGATCCATTATACAAAAACAAAATTGCAAATACATACAAAAAACATAGAATAATTTCTCAGTTTATCATACCTCAGTAAACACAACATAGTTGCAAACTCATCAGCTTCAATATACGTTGTTTTATTCCTACGCCATTGAACAAAGTCTTGGTTGATACGCTATAATTATGTAAGAATTGATGTAAAACATCAGAAGTATTTAATATTATTTTCATTCAGTACGGACAACAAGAGGTTGAGATTGTTATTTACTAACTAATAAAGTCTATAGCTTCAAAACGTCGACAAAATGCGAATTTCGCAAATGAAGTAAAATTGAATTATGAAGATGATATTGTGACGTGTGACCATAGAATTTAAGCGTGTTTGAGCCATTTTTCCACAAGCCAGGCCATTTCGCTTAGTACCTTATTGCATACTGACTGTAACACAAGCCATACTGATGTGCATATCTGAAGGTTTCCCACGTAGCCAGAGGTCCCCTATGAATATTGTGCGCGATTCGGCACTGTCTTCGCAGATTTTACTAATTCATATGCAGAAATGGTTTATTCGGGTAAATGATTTAATTGATTATGTTAGTTGCTTCTTAACAGTCTAGAGGACCATTGTCATCAGATCGTTGTAATACATCCATACCACAACTACTAAGATAATGAGTTTGAGAGATAGGCTAGAAACAGCCTGTTCATCCTGTAAACAACTTTTTGACAAAAATTACTGTCGGTGAAGCGACAAAACTGTGACCCAGGGATGTGGTTATGCCTTTATGGCCAGTGTACTGTCATGTGGCTCTATCCGACTTCCTCTCGAGTGGATTGACGGTAATGCGTTGCCTGAGCTGGTAAATCCTAGTTGATAGCTAAAGAGCTAGGCAATGGTCAGGTGGGTCGATTCTCTGTGAACCCTAGTATACTAGGTACGTCCGTACTCACTAGGATGGTATGTCAAGTAGCGCACGCCCACCATCCAATTCAGGTAACAGGCCATAGTGACGAGATAAAAAGCTACGCACCTGCTGTCTCCGGAAGTGACAGGGAGCTTTGTGCTCAAACGAGTAGCTTGAAGGTTATCAGTTGCTGGGAACGTTATAAACATTTGAAGTGAAGTCAATAGAAGTTTGGGGTGAAAAAAGTCTAGCCAGTCAATGATATAATTATAATTATTAATAAAATCATGAGAAATAGTAGTATTGCTAGTTGGAGTGTGCTTCTGGATAATGAATGTCATTGGGATGAAGCCAAGTTGCCTGATAATTGTATTACCTTAGCGCTTTCAAGTGTAGCAACACATTAACACACAAGTGCGTAATATTCAATATTATTCAAAGTCGATCAGACATTTAGCGTAGTGTTAAAGACAGGGTTTGACTTATGGGTATATGGCAATAAAATTAATTTCCTCAAGATTTTAGTTTCGAACAATAATGTGAGGTACATCGAAATATTCGCAATTAAAACTTTTTGCGAAAAATTCTATTATCTTAATCTCAAGGTGACCTCAACATTTCTACACACAAGTAATATAAATTGTGATTATTATGTGAGATATTTAGAGTATACAACAACTAACAACTCATTTGCCTATTACTTAAACATTGAGTGATGCATAAATGTGCATGGTAGCTTAAGAAACTAATGGAATCGAGAAACAGCAATTATATGGTGTTAAGGCTAGAGATTTGGAAGATTAAAAAAATAGATCTTGACCTTCAGCAGAACCACCACTTCTAGGTGTTTTGGTGAATGAATAGCTAACCAAGCACAATTTACATTTGTTTACAGTCAATGAGTAAACAACTAAATCTAAATCACGTATACTACACTTTGTGAGAAGAATGCTTCTTTAAATGTTTACCTGAGTGCTTATCAGACATTATTTAGAAAACCACGAAATCGCACCAGAGGTCTGTTCCCATGACCGTCTCATTGGGTGTTATACTATTAGAATAATAACCAGGCATCAACTAGTAACTGAATGAGTAATAAGTGAAGATCAGTCATTAATTCACATTATACAAACGAAGTAAAGATTCGGGTGATTCAGTTTTACTTTCTGATAATGTTGTTTCTATGTAACCCGCTTACTTATTCAAGTCAGTCAATCATGTACAATGTAGAATTAGGCACATGCGCATTAACACGACGAGATCAACTTTACAAGAATAACATGATAATGGAATATGACAAAGAGAAGGCGGGTGTGTGTGAAAGAATAATGGAAAACAAAGTCTATAAGATAAAGAGCGAATACATTTGCACCAGTGATCAGTTCCGAATCATGTCGCAGTGTCTCTAGCCACGCGAATCCCGATCAGGCAGTTTGTATCTACCGAAGGATTCATGAACTAATGACGTGCTTTCGTTCACCGTCCCTAGCGTTTTTCAAGATTCGTATAGTTTTATGGTAATTATAGACATGGCTGATATGAACACCTAAATTTGAATTAATGTTACATAATTGACGCCGTCAGCCAGCCTAAGACGTCCACCAGTGGTATGGTTATATGGATACTTAATTAAGCTTTTAGCAAAGCTTCTACAAGTATTGTCGATTGCAATGAACAACCTAAGATTCTGCATTGATTGTACATAAAGATTAATGTGGAGATAGTATTGATAACCGGATGAACAGCTGCTCATGACAACAGGATTCTATGTCTGTTTACTTGCACAGTTCCATATTTATCTACAAGTGTTCAGAATCGTGGTGCTTGTAGTAGTAAACTTACGTGTAAGCATTTAAGAACAAAAACTGGTGAAATTGATAATTGATAATACATACCTCTTGCAATTCCAAATCCATTGAATACTTTTCATTACTTATTGATAATACTGTTAGATATTTACGCATATCATTCCACTCGCATTCAGAAATGTCACTATTAACATTATTGTCGACATCTGCAAAAGCCTGCGGCTGCCATGGCAATGATAGAACAGACTATAAAAGTAAAGGTTTAAGATATCATTCATTCTTAATATGAGGGCTAGTAATTCTACTTAACTAGCTATGCAATGCAAGTGACGTGAGTTTCGACCCTATGACGATGATCCAATAGTTGAGAATATAAATTGTTAAACCAGCAGTTCAGGGAATTCTACTGAATTACTGCATATGTTTGAGATTAGACAGATAGTATTGTTATTACAGAGGGTATGTATTTAAACCGCAACATAATATAACTTCGGTTACAATGCACATATAATCACAATGGAATATAAGATCTTGAAATATTTCACCCATCGACATAAATTCATGATAAAAAGGTTGGAACACTAGTTCTTCAATAAGCAAGTGGCAGGTTAAAATACCACATTACCTGCTTCGGTAGTTGTACAAAGAAAGACAACGATGATTATATAAATGTGTACTTGATAAACAAACTATATTCTCTTTAACTAATAATAATGTGCAAACTAATAATTTTTGAAAGAGGATTCTTCAAGTTCTAGCAAAAAGTTATAACTGACAGAATTCACAGGTGTTGAGTTTTGGATGAGGATCTTGCTTTATCACTAAATGAGGATATAGTTAGTGAAAAATTTATGAGAACGACAATGGGGAATTAGTGAAATACACGTCTGATCAAGGTCACGGTCACTTGCCTCTATCCTGATTATATAAATGTGAAAATTATTATTCGAATTTTGACGATACGACCTGCCACGTAAGATTTTAAGGGCAGTGGCCTACCGTGAAGTTAATTAAATAGATGCCATTAACGAAATTAGGAGAAAGAATAGAACGATCTCAACTCACTATTGAATGCCGTGAAGGTTAATGAATTTGGACTTTATATTACGAACCAATCTTAATTAGATAACTAGTGAAAACCAGAAGGTAATGGAAATGTTTTGTCCTAGTATGGGGGCATCCATAACATCTTCGGGAATCAAATCCAAGACAATTAGTCCCGTAGTGAGCACTTGAGCTTTAGACCCCTAAGCTGGCATCTAAGGGTTCACTTCCTCACTTCAATTAGTTTGTGTTCCCTCATCTACGGTCATTAGTGTGTAACAACCTAGTTGTTATCTCACTAGGACTCAGTTATTGTGTCCACCACCAGACAAGAATGTATGTATGCATGGTCAGTCAGTTTTTACTGTTAGGTCAATCTCATTTTGTAATATTACTATGAAGAAAATGGAAGATTCCTCGAAAATATGATTACATAGAGACTAATATAAACTTACTTTGATCAAAGATGGTACAACGGATAGAATTAGTACACGTAAATTCGTATCCCAATCTTGTGTATAAAATTGGAAATCATATGATAAGCGTTGATTAATAGCTACGGAATTTAATGCTTGAAAATTTAGTAGTCCTTTTTGTTGTAGTTGACCAGAATCCATTTCTGTTTCATTAACAAGTATCTGGCAAGGTCGATTTTCGTTTTAAAGAAAATGAAAGCATAGACTGTTTACTACCAGAAGACAGTATTTCGACAACTAATATATATATATATATATATATATATATATATATATATATATATATGCATACCATATTTATCACATTTTTAGAAAAAGATGTGATAAGTAGATTTGAATTTATCATCTGTAATCACTCTAATTGGAGATTCGCTTAAAGGTTTGAGTCATCTAATTTTTCTAATTAGCGCCTATAATGTAATTAAACTTCTTGTTTTGGATCAGGTAAACAGAATGACAATTATAAATACTGACTGTTTATGCACTTTGTAAGTTATTATAAGAAGGTTTACAAATAATTATGATGCTAAGTACTAATAAACTCAAACATAGGCCTCACAGTTTGTTTATTTAAAATTAATCAACCGTAAGAGAACCTCAGTGTTGACTGAATTCGAGTCGAGATGTGAACTTCAACACTGCGACATCTAGGCATAGCCAGCTGGCGAGTCTAAAATAGGACGATACGCGTGACATGTATTCTATTTATCAGCCACAATGCAACCTTAATTTACAGTGTTTTTGAATAATTACAATTTGACTGTTATATTGTACAACTGCTGATGAATATTCTTCATTGAATAAAACAGCTATTATTATATGATAAACGATGCATAGATAGCAAGCCTAGTGTAAATCATTTCATTCAAAACATTTAAATAAAAAGCCCTACACCGACAGACAAAGAATGAAATCTAATACACTGAAATACTGGCCCGAGTTTTCTAAATTTGGGAAGTGTTGTTTTGCTTGAGCTGGATGGCTGTGATTGTAGAGTTTTCACTATATTTTTAAACAATATCGTAAGGAAAAATAAAAGAATACAGAATAATACAATACTTGTTAGTTGAATAAGGGTGGAAACTTCATTTATCGGCTCTTTAGAGATCTATTTTAGAATATAACCTTTACAGTTCTCAAATATAGATTACAACAGTTTTGTGGACTTCAATCAACCCTTAGTCGTTTTATTTTTTAATAATGGACCTAAAAAGAGAGATTAGTGCACATCATCATCATCATCAACAACAACGTAGAACTGGGCACATGCGCCCATAGGTTCAAGATGCCATACCACATTAGCACTACGAGATAACAGAGGTAACATAATAACAGAATACAAGAGGGGAGAGTAAAGTAAGTGTGCAGAAAAGAATAATAGAATTCATGATCTAGATTAATTTAAAGAGCGAATACACTTGCGCCAGTGTGACCGATTCTGAGCCATGTATCCAAGTGTCTCCAGCCATTTATAGCGACTATCACGCGGACCCCAACCAGGCAATCTGCATCTACCAACATGGCTTAAACCAATAGTCAAAGACTTGATGGACTGATGCAATGTTTTAGTTTGGCCACCCCTACGCTTCTTCCGTTCTCCTTCAACCCTAGCCAACATCGTGTGACGAGACAGGCAGTAGTCTGGCATGCACAACACATGTCCTAGCCATCTCAGTCGATGAAGGTTAATAACCTCCTCGACTGATTTACCATATTTGCCAAGAACCTTTTGTCTAACCTCCATATTACTTATTCTACTGTTCCATGATATACGATGGATGCTACGAAGATTTCGATGGTCAAACACCTTAAGTCGACGCATATCTAGGGGATTAGTGCATATGGTTCATCGACCTATGAGCGTGGTACAACTCGAACGACAACTGGTTGGAATCTGTGACATACAGTTTCCTGGGGATACTTATCACCAATTTTACAGAAACGATTTTGCACTTTAAAGGAATGTCACTGGCAATTAAAATCTGATGGAGATAGAAACGCTCCATTTTGAGACAACCTTTTCATAAACATATTCTTGTGACTATGAGAAGACATCGTAGATGTAGATAATCGTTATTCACCAAAAATACTTTACTGTCACTACAAATTAGTACAATTAACAATATGACTTCTCAATCTGAGCTTACCATCCTTCGACTGGACTTTATGTGAAGCAATGATCGCAAAGACAAAACATTTCAGCGAATGCGACTTTACTGCGTAACAACACTCATATGCAAGATTGGCATTACTCCTAGTAATCATATTTACACTACATAACTTCGGCATCAAAATACAATTAAATATGAGTACATTATATTACATCATTACATACATACTGACTTACTTCAGTGCCTTGTGGCAGTTGTAAACGCCCAGGATTTAAATGACCTTTGTTCATATCACGAACAGGGAATAGAATAGGTCCATCGTTAAGTGACTTGACTGTCAATTCTATAGTGGCTAAATGAGTGACCAACTGTGGTAAGAAACTATGTAAACGATTATATAGTTTGACTAGCATATGCTTATCTGTACTGAATGAATCAATACCAGATGATGATGATTTTGTTACAACTGAACAACAAGAATGTATATTCATAGCAGGCAAATGATTAGGATATGGCGAATCTGTGGCAAGACTAAAATAAAAAGAAAAAATATCGACACAAACATGACAGAATGCCGGGTAATCGTTTAAATAAAGGTGGGTGTTGTGGAAATTACTGAATATAATGAAATAGATCATGGTTAGATAACCATAGAAAAATTATCTCAACAACATTAAAATATAGTCAATATCAGCTCACTAGTGACTAACTTCAATAAGTAATACCAGAGCTCAAGTAAAAAGGAGTGACTGATGGAGTTCAACTGTTAGTCATGCAGCAGTTAGACACAGAAGGCAAAAGATGAGATCGAGAGATGTCGTGAATTGACTGGAATTAGAAATATAAACAGTTGAATGCCTGCTAAGTGGTCTAATTGTTGAGGGCTTGCCCCAAAATCTAAAGGTCCTAGGCTTGATTCCACCAGTGAGGTTGTAGCTGAGCACTGCTGAAGAGTCCCACCGAGAGAGAAAACAGCCATAAAGTGCTTCCTGCTTTTCAGTGGTTATCTAACCAAGGTCCATATTTGATCTCCAGCTCCCATAATTTAACGTTCCTCACAAATTCCCTTACTTATTGAGACAGTTACAATCAGCGTACTCTGGCAAAAATGTGCATTACCCCAACTTGCCAAAAAAAATCAATGTAGCAGAACGGTAAGATACGCTACACATAATGAATATAGTTCAATAAGATGGAACAAAAAGATATGCATGAAGGAGGATTTCAAATTAGATAAACAGTAAAAGCATATGCGTTAGTGTGAACAAGTGTGAACCACATGATCTAGTATCTTCAGGCACTGAATGTGGTTATTATGTGGACTCTGTAATTATGTGGTTTGTGCCTACAAGCGTGATTCAAACCAACAATCAATGACTTCATGGACCATTTTGTTGTCAGTTAAGTCTGGCCTAACTACTGTGCATGCAGTTTCAATCTTAAAATCATTTTTCTGTGTATAGAACTAAAAGTAACGCTCGAACAGAGTGCATATAAATTCTGGAATAATAGAGCACAAAAAATGAACTACACAACTTAAATGATAATATTGTGAAAATGTTTTCCTCATTCATATTCAATTTGCTTGTTATTGTATTGAAATACTGACCAGAAACCCAAGTCGAAGTAGATGGTTTGTTTAGGTAATATACATATTTCATTCACAAGATAGTGAAATGCAGTTCCCTAAATGTCCTAGTATGGCAGTGTTATGACGCGTAAGATTTTAGGTTAGTTGACCGAATGCCAATTAGGTGTGCCTAGTCGATATTTTTGCGTCTACCGCATGTCAACTGAGTCCCACGCCTGAATAAGAAGAACATGAGCCAATAGACCAATCAGACAGAATCGAAATGTATTTCATACATTCCTTTATATATACATAAAACCAGACCAAACAGTCAACTAATTAGGAAACTAACATTAATACAGAACAAAAGAAATAGTGGGAGTGAATAGGGACAACTTGTACACAACTAATAAAATGTAGTTCATAGTAAGAGAAAATATACTGAGTAAATATACTAGTCGGGAAGATAGGGTAAGAGGAACGTAACAATCATAGAAACGAAATGCTTACATTACCCACAGTAAGAATAATTGAAATAGTGTTTTAAAACACAGTTCTGAGAGTTTATTACTCTTCTTTAATCACCCAAACCAACAGGCAGAGGAATTTCGCTACCCCACTCGAAATGTCTCATATCGTGAAGAGCTTTTGCCATGGAAATTCTACTCACTACCTTGATATGATGAGGATGTTTGAAAAAGTTAGAGTACAAAATGCGAACATTCAGAGCTTCAGTCTAGTTGGTGGATAAAAACAAGTCATCTGAAAGAATTTAAAAAAAAAACTCAAACTCTAAACTAGACTCCTAAGAAAATGAATGGTTAATGAATTTATTTTGATCATCTAATATGGAATTGCCTATACATACTAATAATTAGGACTGAAAAAGAGTTGAAATTACCTTTGAAGACAATAACCATACTCGCAAACACACGTAGTCTAGACTTTCAGCGAAACAGTTGAAAATCAAGAGCTTCAGTTCACGAAATGAAGATTAGCTTAAGTTACTTCAAATGTTGAAGTATCTATTTTATCTAATTCAAATTAGAAATTATAATCTACCCATGTCTTAAATTTAATGACATGAAGTAAGTTAATTACTGGTTTACTCAAAGTGCAGTCTTTAAAATAATAAGTACTGAAAAAATTGTAAAAACCACGGAGTTCAATTAAAAGAAGCTAGTTGGGAATCATCAACAGCTAAATGAAATTGTAATCCTAAGTGAACTGCTAATACTGTACTATTTTAGTAACTATAAATTCGTAAGGATAACGAGAAATCATATGATAAATTATCAAGTAATTATTCACCATACGAATAAGTAAAGACAAGGAATACAAGCTTGGTTCTGAAACTAAAATAGTGGATTCCGATTTTCAAATGTAGTCTAGCCACTAAATATTGAATCAATTAGCATTTGAAAATGTGATCTTAATTTGGTCACAAACACTCCTTACACAAAAAGTACAACTCAAGTCTACGCACATTAAAACGAACGTCATAATTATGTATTAAAAAAACTCCATAATTATTCCTCGGCATTTTGGTTTGATTCAGCATAAGATCAGGGATACGCCAGTTAAATCTAAGAATAATTGTAGTTTGCCATGCATTACATAATAGTATTATAAGAAGTACTCAAAAGGAGCTGTGATAAAATGATACCAATAAGTAGCAGCTCGTTTTAAAAGGAAAAATCAAGTACATTAACTGATTCAAATTTGATTTATGTGTTACATAATTCCATGTAGAACATACGCATATAAAGTAAGAACTCACCGGGTTGACACAAGATGCAAAAGTACATATTCAGCAACAATTTCATCACCACTAAACAATGTAGTAAGAATCTTCATTAACTTTATGCGAATAGATCGAATTTCATCATAATTATTGCTAGCTAAAATTAGTTCATTTGAAAAACAGTTAAGCACTAAATATTATGTACTGCTTACTTGAGGTATCATCATGAACAAGAGGATTATTATGTGTTAGCGGGTGAACTATAATCGCATGTACTCGAGGTAAAGGTTCATTGCATTTCTCTTCTACTTCACAAGAGTCTTCTGGTAATGCATCACACAAGCGTGCATGTTCCAATATTCCATAAACTTCAATAATATCATTGATTTTCAATTGGGTTTGTACTGTACTACTGTACACCTAGTAGTCACAAAAAACTTCGAGTAGTTTTTAAGTAAATTCAGAATTTGCAAATATTTTGTACATGTTAAGAGTTCAGCACTTTTTTATCTGGTACAATGTGTACTTGATTTTAAGCAACATACTTTATGTAAAAGATACTGACACTATCCGCTTGCCAAAACTGGTGTAGGTGAAGTTCAAACCCGAAACCAAGTGACTGAAAATCGAATGCTTTAACAACTCAACAATCGACCATGAAATACGAAATAATTATTGGTCAATTAAATAGGTGTCCTGTTACTATAGATTTTAATTCATACTGTTGAACTAAAGGGTTTATTTTGTTTATGAAACAGCCAAACTGAATAACTAAACCATTTATCTAACGCGATTTTACGTTGGCTAGAAACACATAAGACAGTAGTATATTTCAGTTACACGAAAGATCTTCGAATATTGTATCACCTCAGTGGTACTTAAGGAAGTATTTCTGCTTGCTTCTCAGACAGACTGTTCAGTGTAACACTTTTGCAACAGTATCTTTCTAGCTAAATATGCGTGTTTCGATGCAAATACAGTGAGAAGACTTTCAACAATAAAATTATGTGTTCTATCCGACACTTGATTTTATGCAAGTACACCAATAAAGTTAAGATGATTTCATGAAAAACATGGATATAATGCAACCAGAATCGCTTGGTTACTAGTATGAAACTACTCCTTAAATGCTATAGTATGACTGACATCGGGAAGAGTCTAGTTTCAAACCAGAAATGCTGTCATACAGTTACTCGTTCACAACACCACTCAGAGCTTTACTCACTGTCTTCACGCAGTGAGGGTATTATAAGGTAAGAAAATTGCAAAACTTTGACTCTAAAGGAATGATGCACATCAAAAATAGAACCCGGTTACCGTGGAGCGGTATCTTCTGGTATTGAGCCGTAGTCTACAAGGTGTCAACGTTATTACTAGGTTGAAAGTTTAAAAACCGAGAACAAGTGATAGTAAACCAACGACTGCATGTTGGTTATGTGGTGATTGGTACTATGTACGATTCTGCCCGTTCAAGAAGCATAAATGCCAGATGTGCAACAAACGTGAACATAAAGAAAATTATTGTCTACCGAATCGTAAGTCTCAGCCCAAGAAGAAGCATAAACGTCCTCGACACATGGTGAAGTCAATCGAATCTCAATCACTTTCTCTGGTAGCAGCCTTTCAAATAGACTATCACATTCGGAGAAAGTATGTCACTACCCAAATTAACGGTATACTAGCTCGTCTGCAAATCGACACAGCATCCGATATCACACTAGTGTCTAGAGAAACACACAACCTGCTTTGGAAACCGCCAATAAAACCATTTAGGAAAACTGCTAAAAACGCATCAGGAGGAGTTCTAAAACTGGTTGGCGAATTACAGTGTGAATTTCCCTTCAATGGGAATAGCTGTAAAGAAATATGCTATCTGACAAAACGACCATACCTTGATCTTCTTGGTCTATATATGCTAGAAAAACTTGGAATAATGGATATGCCCATCAACAGTGTTTGTAACGTGTCATGTCCATCATTAGACACTCCTATACGTGCAAAAGAGACAGGTGAAAAGTTATTGGAAAATCTGGAGAAAATTTGCTTCTGTTTTTCAGGATAGCCTTGGTCACTGCACCAAAATGAAAGCTAATTTACCCGTGAAACCTGATGCTAAACCTATATTTTGTCCAAGACGTTCTGTACCATCTGCTGCTCTGGAACTAGTCGACCAAGAACTTAATCATTTGCAGCAAGCTGATGTAATCCAACCAGTCAATTACTCTTCATAAGCAGCACTGATCGTAGTGATTAGAAAGCCAAATGGAACTATACGCATTTGTGCTGATTTCTCAACCAGTTTAAACGATGCATTGGGTGTGTATCAATATCCGTTAGCAGTTCCTGAAGACCTGTTTGTTAAGCTGAATGGAGGAACACGTTTCACAAAAATAGACCTTTCCGATGCCTATCTGTAAGTGGAAGTAGATGATGATAGTAGAGAGCTTCTGACTATCAACACTCATCGAGGGTTATTCCAATACACCCGCCTACCGTTTGGTATCAAGACTGCACCTGCCATCTTCCAGCAAATAATGGATACGATGCTAACAGGTATACCTGGTACAGCAGCTTATCTAGATGATATCGTAGTTACGGGTTCCACTAACAATGAACTTTCTGATAGACTACATCAAGTCCTTAACCGAGTGTCGGAGTGTGGTTTCCAACTACGTGAAGAAAAGCATATCTTCTTCATGCATTTGATCAAATACTTTGGTTTCATCCTAGATAAGAACGGCAGCTGACCAGACCCTGCCAATATAGAAGCCATTCAGAAAATGCCTGTACCAACTGATGTTCGTTCATTAAGATCCTTCTTGGGATTAGTTAGTCATTACAGCACATTTTTGCCTGAAATGCATCGAGTGAGAGGTCCTTTGAATGAATTACTATCGAAAGATAAACCCTGGCAGTGGTCAGCAGAATGTCAAGCATCGTTCGACAAAGTCAAGTCAATGCTCAGCTCGAAGCTTCTGTTAACACACTTCGATCCCAGCTTGGGAATTGTTGTTGCATATGATGCCTCTAGTCATGGAGTTGGGGCGGTGATGTTCCACGTGTTTCCAGAGAAATCAGAAAAGAAAACTGCTCACGCTGCTAGATCACTCACCCCAGCCGAGCGAAACTACAGCCAAACTGAAAAGAAAGCTCTTGCAATCATTTTTGCTGTTAAAAGATTTCACGAAATGCTATATGGCCGTAAGTTTACCTTACTGACAGATTACAAGCCATTAATTGCAATTTTCGGTTCTGAAAAAGGAATCCCTGTCTATACGGCTAATAGACTACAACGCTGGGCAACAATGCTTCTGAGCTATGACTTCAACATGAAGTATCAGTCAACAAATACTATCGGTCAAGCAGATGCCCTCTCACGACAAATTGGGGTTTAACACCCTGGACTGGAGGACATGATCTTTGCCTCCATATCAGTTGATCCAGAAATACGGAGTGTAGCAGCAGATGCCATTTGAAACACTCCAGTGTCGTCAGATGAAGTCAGTGAAGAGACTCTTCGAGACCCAGTTATACAGGTTAGGAAGTTCCACCTACGAGGGTGGCCATCGAAGATCAGCTCTACAGAGCTTCAGCAGTTTTACCGGCGCAGATTGTCTCTCTCAATCATCGACGATTGTCTTTTATTCGCCGAATGTTATAATCCCAAAGAAGCTGCAAACAGCAGTGGTCGGACAGCTGCACGAAGGACATACAGCGATAAATCACATGAAGGCGCTAGTGCGAAGTTATGTAAACTGGCCGCAATTAGACACCCAACTTGAGCAGCTATCCCGCCCGTGTACTAAATGTGTATTAGCAACAAAAGCACCGCGGGAAGCAGAGCTACAATGATGGTCACTACTACAGTCACCGTGGCAGCGTATACACTTAGACTTCGCTGGTTCATTTCATGGACAAACTTACCTTCTGGTAGTTGATGCAAGCAGCAAGTGGCCAGAAATTTTCCTCATAAAACATCTGTTGTAGCTGTCGCTACTGTTGTATCTGAGCAGGGATGGCCGATATTATCGATCTTGTTATCTGCAGTGCTTTATCCTGCAGCTAGTACCCAGCCTTGCCTTAATCTATTGCTCAGGCACAATAATCCGACTGATTTGTCAAGAAGCCAACTAGTCACACACGCATGTATTACAACAACAACCCAATAATATACAAGATACATATACAAGGTCTAGCCATTGACTCATATGTCTGTCATAATATATTAACCAATCACATATCTTCTTCCAGATATGTCAACATCCAGTTGCAAGCTGCACAGTCAGAAAATTATGTCAACTATTCAATCGATTCGAGATTCCAGAACAAATAGACAGCGAAAACGGAACACAGTTTGTCTCTTATATTCTCAGAATTTTGTCGACAGAACAAAAGCAAGCATGTCCGAACACCTCCATTCCATCCTCAATTAAATAACCAAGTAGAAAGCTTTGTCGGTACATTTAAAGATGCTCTAAAAAAATCAAGAGAAGAGGGGACCACCGAAGAAATCTTAGAGAAGTTCTTGCATATCTACTGTCCCACACCGAACCCACGGACAACTAACGAGGTCTCCCCAGTGTAAGCGTTACTTGGAAGAAAAATACGGACACATTTCGATAGCATTCGTTCGAAGTCGCTCAGATGTGAAGGTACGGAATGGTAAGGTAAAAGCATTATTTCCATAACTGAATAACATCCGGAACTCAAAACAGCTATCAGGCAACATCAAAGTCAGAATTTTCAATACAAACGTCAAGGCAAGATTTTTCGATAAAAATATAAACTTATTTACAAGGTGAACAAGAAGCTACGGAAAACAGTAGGATCTTCGTCTTTATACTGCTAGAGATTTTGCCATATCTTTATGAAACGATATAACTCAGTAAACACAGATTAGTGCACCATGTTTTAATCAGTAATTTTTATGTATGAAGGCTAGTCATACAACCAGGATGCCCAAAGTGAAGGTATGACGGCACTAGCCATTGAAAGTAGAATAAATTAATTACGGAGATTGATGCCTTTCTGTAACCATCCATTATGAGGTCATAAAACCTAGCACTACTGCTGAGAGAATGGAGGCTAAGATATAGGATTAATAAGTTTTTGGAAGTATATGGAAAGCTCATAAATATAAACATTTTGAACAAAAGACTACTTACTCTTAGTAGAGCACCAATCTTTTGATCATTATTCTCTTCTTCTACTAAAGGGAAATGTTTACGGAACTTGATTTGAACTGAATTAGATTCCATCGCTTGAGAAAAGAATAGAAATTATAAAATTGGTTTGTAAAGAAACAAACCTATGTATTTCGCCTTTTTAGGTATCTTATCCGTAGGTTCATTCAAACGACGTTTATGACCTGATATTGCAATTGGTGAAGTATATTCATTCTCTTTTACTCTGATGTGAGAATGAAGTTAAGAAAAATGATACATAATATTTAAGGAAAACTGATTCCAAATCGCACTAAACTTAATTACGTTTACTGTTGAAGTCAACTCCCAATTGATTTATGTGATAACCAATACCTACTATCAAGTTGAACGGTCGTCAAATAGCAACTTTATAATAAAAAACCATATGATCACATAACCATGATTACACGTAAACTTGGGAATATAAAAGGATATTTCTTTGACCCAAGGAGACTCTCCTGGTACGGGTATTATATAGAACGACTGACGTTCAGCAAATTTTACATCAACTGGACATATATCCTCACAATTCTGTAAAATAAAATAAAAACAGTTATTTGTTCATAAAAAAATTACAAATTGTTACTTAAAGTATAATTACTAAAGCAAGCGCTGATTAATAGCAACGTAGTATATGAAGTATAAAACGATCAGGGTATTGAAGTACATATTAACATTGATCTGTGCTTAAACCTAAATATTTTATGGTAACCAGTTAATACATGATCATGACAAACACCATGGATGAAGAGAGCTTAACTTAATAAATGCTAAAGGCTTAATAATGTCTGTTTTCAGAATAAAAACGTTTGAGATAAATTTAATCGCTAGTACAGGAATACTGCATCTTCACTCAGTTTATATTAAACAAATGAAAACAAAAATAACTTCAATGGAGTGTAAAATCATGAGACTAAAGTTACCAGTGAGTATACTTTATTGAAGCATTATTTTGGGTTACAATGAGGAATATATCATTTGCTTCTACGTGTAGTAGTTTTTGCCCTCTCTGATACTAACACTCGCTTAGCTGTAAGTGATGATGCTAAAACCAGAACGCAGTGCTGATGAAGTGTGGCAAATTAGATGTACATGTGTTAATCACTATGTTGATAATAACTGATACCAAAAAACAAACATGATATAATTAAAACTCTCATGAATATATTCACGAATACACAAACAGTAGGGTGCCTCTGTCTAGGAATGAAGATTACAAGCATATATGAATCAATGTAATCCAACCATGGATAACTGCATAGTGAAAATTGCTAGAAATCTGACTTCAGATGTTGGTTTGTGGAGCCTTCTAATTCCACCGGTAATGTTTGAAATATTAAGTATATATTATAAAGTGATTAAAGATAGCAGGAATCGAAGTAATAACAATCACTATTAACCATCTCCATAAAAGATTGTAGCACCTCACTTCGAAATACTGAAGACCAATGTTTAAGTCACCAGAAAATATAATAACACGTGCGTAGGAGGGAAAATTAAAGGTTAAAAAAAATTAATGGGGGAAACTATGTACAAATCTAGAGTACTCAAACAGTATAAAAATCGATCAAACAATACAGATCAGTTTGAATGTAACGAAACTTGCACGGACAGAATTAGGACGAAACAAGGAAGACATGACGACTCACAAACAAACGTTGCTATCTCTTCCTTCACTAACTGTTTCTATGGCAACCGGCAGTGGTAAGAGCAAAGTTTTATAGGTCAACTAAAATAAATTTGGGGCAACTGTTTGCAGAGTAATTGTCAGCTTATTTCAAAACTTACTTCAAAGCAAATGAAATCGCGATATCGAAGAGACCTGATGAGACTGTCATTTGAAGACATGCGAAACTCATCCATATACAACTCTGTGTTAAACATATCCTGAACCATTCCAACCAAGCGCACTAAATGCCCATCAGGAATTCGTTCTAAAGATGTGTTTCCAAATAATGGGACCTAGCACAGTGAAGTCAATAGGGAACACAACATACCTCGCAAGAACGACTCAGCAAAATCTTTCGTATCTCTTCTGGAAAGTCCAACTTATCACAACCTTCAGTCAAGCCTAAATGCGAACCAAGGGTCGTAATAATTAGCTACATACCATGAATATGGTCGAAAACCAAAAGTGGCCTGGTTAGGTAGTCATATTCCATGGCAAACAGTTTGACTGGAATTCCAATATTGTATGCAACTAGTTTTCTGGTCCTAAATATTCACACTTTTGCGTTTATTAGATGTGTGACACGATCTGGAAAAAAATGGAAGGTTATCACAAAAAGTAATGAACATTTAGGTACACAAATCACACGCAAACGATGTACATACACATCAAATAAATGGATTCAAACTAACAAAAACACAAATACGCAAGAGTCATCAAACTGATGCATTAGGCGCTTCAACACACCGTAACGTTTTATGACTTCCCAAAGGTCAACACATATAGAGAATTCAAACAAACATCCAATTTGTTGCCGCAATGTAGTTTTTCAAAACTAATTGATTAAAACTAATCAGTCGACCCAGGAAAGATTTTGATTAAAATGTATTTGCTAAAAAATTCTTCTTTCTTTTTATTTACAAAAACAAAGTTGGAAAGTTGACGTGTATTTAAAGCAATAAAAGATTTAGTAGACAGAAACGTTCTGAATTCTAAAAAAATATTTTTTCGCTTTGTAACTTGGCTGTGAAAAGGATTAACACTTCTTTCCGATCAACAATTTTTAATATTATACTAGCCTTACACTCAAATTATGGTGTTAAATCATATAAGTGTTATGTCGTGTCGCGATCTGGTGGTGATTCGCAACCGAGTGCCTTTAATTATTTGTGTCCACTAAAATAAGCATGGTTAATTTCAGTGACGAGAGCCTATGCAACTATTTATTCAGAGGATTTTTAATTACTGCAAACTGTTCCTATCTGATTAACTAATAAGGTTTCCAATCTTTTTTTGACAGTGTATTCTTAAATAATTACAACTAATGGACAATAAGTCTAAAAGTAGCAGCAATGTAACTTGTTCCGGATGCTAGGTACCACGACTTGAATAAAGCCATATGCCACTAATCTTCAAGAGTTTTTCCTCATTACTGCATCGATCCCCAGATTGTTTTGCACTTTCCCATAAAACGAATAGGGTTACAAATCAGTAACATTTGCGCCATATGTAGTTGACGTAGGGAAGACTACTGATATGGTTTAGAGTGCCAAAGTGTTTACCTTAGGCTTCTTAACCAACTTTAATTTTGTGAATGTCAGACATGTATAGTTAAAAGCGTTGGTTGTTGTTATGTCAAAGAAATTATGAGTGTCAGTTACTTACAGTTTTATAATAGATTGTATTTAAGTACAGTTTACTTCATTAAATCTGTAGGTAAAGATAGAAACAAAACGACTTCAGTCTAACTTTGTACCAGTTATACGAAACAGCCTTAGTCTAACTTTGTACCTTCGTAAACAATACTATTTGTACAAACTAATTTCAAACATGTATATTCTACCCCAATGAACGATAAATTCATTAACAACAGGTTGATCACAGCGTGTGACCAGCGTGTGTGTATTTTGAATCAGCGGAGGCGTATAATTAAGCAAATTAGATACGAGAAAGTAACATATATTTGATTAAAGCATCAATGTTAATGTAATAATCATCAATGAATATATACACCACCTTTCCAGCCAACAAAATTCGTGGTTTGTGGTGTTAGTCAAAATGAATGAGAAAGCTTGTATGAGTGCCCTGCTGTTATGAGAAGGCTGAGATTTGAATGTTCTATTACCCTATACTCTTGATTAGTTACCAAGAAGACTGCGCAGGAATTAAACTCCAATTAGATATAACCCCAGCCATCTACACAAGTCAATCTCATATATTTCAGATTTTCAATTGAATATATAGATTATTTTTTTCTGTCGTATTGACTGATATGATGTAAATTGATTCGACAACACGTCACAACTTTTTAGTGATAAACTGATGACACTCTTTGAGCATATTACTGTTTATGACCCATCATATTACTTTCATTTTATTTTCAAAGTAAATCGGTAAACACTACATAATAATTAATTTACGAAGGTTAAAACCTACTTAACTATCTCTATAAGCGTCGTGAAGAGCTATAACATGACGGTGGCCCAAAAATATACGCCAATACTTATAAATTATGACATCCTATAAGCTTTGAATGATCCTGTAACTCTTCAATCTGAAAAAAGTTTGGACAATGATGGACTCAGTGTATTCGCAAAAAACATTTTATATTGCACGATTTTGTTTCTGTTTTTCAAGAAAATGATTTTACTGCTGTACCAACTCCTCAGATAAGTATTTGCTTTTTTAAAGTCTAACATTTTTATACATTACATTGATGCTAGAATGACATAATAGTATACTTTGTGTGACGTCGAATGTTTAGGTGTTATGGTCAAACAGGATATTTCGAAAAATTGTTAAGAATAGAATGCAACAACGGAAACTCTGATAATCTTGACCAAGGCATAACCCTAGAAGGATCGCAGTAAAAATTCTAGCCAATCATTCACGCTTCTTCTGTATAGTATAATCGGTATATGCGAGTGACTCGTAGATAGGCTGAAAGGTGAATAAGAACAAACTATTGATGACTATACTAACAAATAACATAAATTAAAACCTTCCAAGCCTCAACATTGACAACATGTTATACATTTAAGAATAACATTTAAAAAAATTGATGCAACTATTTTATATAAGTAATGGATAATTGAAATCATAATGGTTGTTACCTGTCAAAACAAAAACAGGTTTTCCTGGTTATCCATTGACGCATTTCAAACGACAATCATTCAAACAGATTAGTCAACAAGATAGCAGGCAGTAAAGCACGTTAGCTTCAATACAGCCTTAACTAGAACCCTCAAGTTAAGTAAAACGTGCATGCCAAAACCGTCAAAGTTCGTGCAGTAACAATTATATGGTTGAAGAACTAAAAATTATGAACAAATTAGTGCTAATTATCTTGTCAGAATATAATATTAATTTTATCAAGCATCAGGAACAATTACAAGATGATAATGTGGATCAGAATTGGTTGTTCTTACAAAGAAAGTATTTGAGGGCGATCTTCCCACACAAATTAAACCTTATAAAGATTTAGAACGAGGCTGATTATTCGTCAGCCTAAGTGATTACGTGACATCGTAACCAGCTATCGTGTAATTATTAAAATCATCTGTTATCAGTTACTGCTGAAATTCAGACTATCTATCATAGATATTTCAAGTGTACATGCATATTAAATTATTCTACATGATTGTTGATTGCACTAAATTGCGTAGCTAACACAAAATCATAGGGCGTATATTTTTGGAAACATAATTTGTATATGGTCTTCTTGTTGTGAAATATGTCACTTTAAGTTTTATAAGAAATAACGATTACATTTTACAATCGTTAGAAACGAGCTGTAGTGTATTTACATCGTCTAAGACCATTTAGGTGATCTAAGTTATGTATACATGATTACTAATTTTACTGGATGGTTTATATTGTTTTTAGTTTGTTGTAAACAAACTATAAACCACTGAAGTTAGAGACAGATAACTGTACTGATTAGCAGTGAAAGCAGTCATGTTACTTTTTTCACTTGAAGCTTATCAAAATTGTATGAATCGTTCCACATAATGATGAATATTTATTTGCTGGGCTAACTAGTTAGATAACACAAGTGACTTGTTAGATTAGTGTTGACACACTTCACAGTATTAACATTGTAACGGTGAATAATTATAATAACGCCGATTATAAACAGTTTGTGCAACTTGTACTTAAGATGACTTCACTCGCCTATCAGTTCAACGAGATTAAGGCTCGAGGATCAAAGCAAGTAAGCTGTCGGCGTAGGCCATTAAGCCTATTACTAGAAATACACTAATATGCGCAAACTACAGTAGGCGAGTATCTTACGATTTCGAGTACTGTTTACAGTACAGAAACACGTTTTCACGCGCAGTGTTACATAGGTTCTAGCCATTTCATTAGAAATTGAATTGTGAACGATTGTTAGCTAATTATGAGGACATTTTATAGCATCGTATTCAATAATCGCACTTATGCTCATGGAATATAACGCATACATTGCCGCGTACACTACGAATCCTAATATACAGACACCACAGTACTACTGCAAATATGGAAATACGAAAGGCAATAGAAAGGCATTAACCATTTACTATAGACAAATCGTTAATATTAGATGATACATGCAGATTCTCTAGTGAATGAGGTGATAAGGAAACCTGTAGAACACAAAAAAACACTAGATTTTGGGATGAGAAAACTTATTTCTTACTTATCTTCTAAGAATCATTTTCGTAAAATGTTCAATCTTGGTAAATACTCGCGTTGCAAAGCTTTCACCATACTTTTGAAAAATCAATCGTCCATTTTTCTGTGTATTCATTGTTTTTCGCAGTAGCTGTTTAGACGGTTTGAAACATGAAGTAACGCTGTTTATTAGAACACTTACGTTGGAACTGTGCATCTAACGTCTAGTTTCTTAGCATAATGTCAACTGTAGACTTAATAAATTGCAACTGGATTTATATTTTCCTTTTCCTCTTCTGATAAGCGTCTAAAGCAAGGATTGCATCTCATAAAAGATTAAGTGCAGGGATGATTGTGCGTCATGATGTATGAACAAACGATATACTCATTAACATTCAGCTCTACACGAAACATAGATTTACAATCCAAGCATTTAGACCTAAAGATGCGACTATTACAGTTCAACTTGCGGTTTGTTTTTCTGACCAATCCCGTGAGA
Organism: Schistosoma japonicum; assembly: GCA_025215515.1. Classification (NCBI taxonomy): domain Eukaryota; kingdom Metazoa; phylum Platyhelminthes; class Trematoda; order Strigeidida; family Schistosomatidae; genus Schistosoma; species Schistosoma japonicum. Next base: position 34,664,044 of record CM046062.1, on the reverse strand, counting down.
TTTACTTATATTCGCAAATGCACATTTAAAAACAATGAAAATGTATTTAAAAGACGTAAACGAGGCACTTTAACTTTGCGAATGAATATAGTGAGTGAAGGTAATCTACGATTGCATTAAATTCATTAACTTACATACTGAAAATCTCCAACTGCTTGCTTTACATCCTCCCAAATAAAAAATCGTCGACTAAGCACTAAATTTTCAAAAGGTGCTTTCAGATAAACACTTATTTTTCGTGAGGAACAGGCCAAAATACTATTATTCAATAAGTAGATACATAAAAACTATAGACTCACATATTATTAGTCATATTTCTCCGTAAATAAAATGTTGTTAAGATTTGAGAGAGTTAATAAATAATGATCAGTCTACCATGCTGTAAATGGGAAACTGCCGCCATGCACCTAATCTCACAAGGTCACAAAAATGTCATATTGCGGCAAATCAAACTCGGCTGATGCTTATCTAGTGCCTTTAGAACGTACAACTGGTATTTGAGTAACATAAATATGTCAAAAGTAATATTTATACTCAGAGTGCTTGTTGTTAGTTGCTTCCGTGACAATTGTCAAAATGCCTTTGAGTTTTATCTGCCTATTGTCATACATTCTTCTTGGAGCCTTGTTGTTTTATTCAATATTTAGTTCTTTTGAGCCTGGACAATTATGACCTATTTGTACTCTTATTCCTTATGTTTCAGTAAGTATCCAACTATGTATTATAATTCAAGAACTCCTTCCCCACTGTGTCTACTTACTCATTCCTTTGTTATATTGATTTGGTGATGCATTTAAGGTTAACCCTCTCATCCATTACTTGTGATTATTTATTGTCTATTTCTCATCCCTTCGTGATTTTTAATATTAGGGACAGGAATGTTTTTAATTACATGCATATACTTCTGGCTATATTCTTCATTCCCCTGATTACTGGATTCCCTAAATTACTGGTCCCTGGATTTCTGAGTGCTGACTGCTTGTGATTTCTATCGCTAGTAATTACAGTGCGATTCCACTACCATTACTTCTGAGTTTTCACAGTGTTAATACATGACTGTAATTCGGAATTCCAAGTGTAAATAAGGACACCAAATACATACTGTATGTTGACAACGATGGTCTTGTTAATTATATGGGCATGAGTAATGAGTTGAATGATAACATATGCGTTAACTCCCCTCTCCTACATTCAACATGTTAAAATAGGGCTTAAATATAACTTACGGTCTGCTACATAAAATAGAATTAAGGCCAATGTGAATTCAAGGATTGGACGTTCTATTTCTAGATGGACCTGCACGATATGGCAACCTCTGAAACTGATTATCCGAAACCATACTGACAATGTAACTCCCTATTTAACTCTAGATTTGCAATAAACTTTTACTTCGACAATTCTGGTATCTGCAACTTACCTAATACAACTTATATAGAATAGGGTACATTTATAAATAAACCTTCTGACTTTCAGTCTTTTTAATAACAATTCTTAAAAAAATTGCCTGCAGGTCTTAAGAGCTTTGGCACTATTCACCTACAGGTAGTAGAACGTTTTCCTTTCTGCAGATAGTGCTCTAGAACCTCGTAATGCCTATATGCATCATAGTGGTGGTGCAGTATACCTCTTATTTCCCAGTACTATACTTCCCTGAGCTCTGCATCTTGGAGTAGATCGAAAATCTATCATAGTTTTCTTAAATAGTGAGTCAATGTTTTTTTTCAGAATAAAAAAAGAAATAACAAATACGTTTCATTTAATTCAACAGGTACACCTTGGGTTCCACTGTAAACAGATGTACTTAATTGGTCATTTGTGTCCTCTTACCCCGCTGCTTATTCTTTATCTTTTCAGTTCTTAACTGCTGTGTCATTATCACCTAGAATCTACGCTTAAAAACGGAAGTGCGTCTTTGTGGTCTATTCTTGATACTTTTGTGTGATACTTCTGATCTTCATCGTCCTCTTACGAGATGTTGTTCACACAAGATCATGTTCGTACTTGACACCACAACTGACTATTTCAAACAGCCATCTATTATCTAAGTCTTCCTAGTGTCACGTTTATGACACGCCTTTACTTGAATTGATTGCATATATTAATAAGTGTTCTCTACTCATGTATCCCTGAACACACAGGATTACAAAGTACCTTTCAGATAGTAGTTGACGGATCTCTTGTTTATATTTAATTTCCTTTCACAATAATTTAGTATTCTATAAATTATTATTTCTATTCGGGCACTTATTTCTGCAAAAATTTATGTCCTAATGTGTTAGAGTTAGTCTTACTGTATCAGTTTGACTATATCTGTAAACTGGCTTGAATTCTGTACTTAATTTCAGAATAATAATACCCTCATGGAAATATAAAACAAAATATGATTAGTATTTGTCAATTTGGTGTATAAAAGTAATATTCCTATGTCTCATAACGTACCAGCACGCGTAACCAGACAGCTTCAGTGTTTTAAGCAAAGGCTTTTAATATTTAAAACACTAAGAATGATTCCAACATAATGATCAATAACTTACTAGTTTTTCTCTTTCTACCATTTTCAGTTTTTCCACTTAAGCGCATGATTATCGATAACCAGCACCCTGCCCATATTTTTCGTAATGATTTTATTGTTGCCTGATTGGTTTACTCACACCTTTGATTATTCTAATTTTCTGGCCCCTGGAATAGTCGTTGTTGTAATTATACATAAAGAGTTAGAGGAGACCAAAAATAAATCTTCATATTGTGTCACCTAATTACTTCTCTTTACCTTCTAAGAACCTGGAGACCCGAATGAGTTACCGTTTTTTTGTAATTTATCATCGGTATCCATCTTGTTCCAATAGATTTTATTTTCTGATTAATATTCTAATCAGATAAAATATAGATGATATTTAAAATATTGTATTACAAACCATACTAGTGTTCTCCGGTTTCCAGTGGTACACAGCTATTATCAATCAGCTATGTATTCAATCAACTAAAAATACCAATCTCCACAAAAACCATCTCTATTATTATTATTATTATAACAAGAACAATGGCAAAACAGAGGTTTGCGGATGATAAGAACAAAGGAAACGGTTAAGTGATAACACGAACTTTATTCATAGGAATAAAAAGACGCGCGTCCTGGATTCCACTTGCCAGTCACAATACAAATTAAATGAGAAGTCTTTATGTTTATTAGTTCAATTAAGTCATCTTACACTTAAGGTGAATATTAGCTTATTGGATCATGGGTCGGCCACAAGAAAATAGGCCGAATGTGATTCTAAATACAAAGGTCTAGGATTTTAACCTTTATGGATATAATTTCTGCGATTGAAAATAACTTGGGTCTAATTAATCTCGTCAGATAGTTATTCACACAGTAGCTAAATATAGAAGATTAATTCACTTTAGATATATGACTCGTTTGGACCAATTCTGAACGGATGAAAACTTCATTGATGGTGACCACGAAGCACTAACAGATTTCACTGTCAGAAATAGCAGTAGTTAGTGGCTTCGGCGAAGAAGTTAACACGAACTTCTATGTGTTATGACAAGTGCTTTGATTCTTTTATCGACCGCAAAATCTCTATCGTCAATTATTATCTTGTTTAGGTTGACCGTTAGATTCAGCTCCTAAGCTTTAAAGCGACTTCCAGGCTAAAACTACTTTTCAACGTGAACACGAGAGAAAAGGCAAGAAATACAACAAAGCAACACTTTACTGTAAGGTTTAATTATGTACAAAAAACTAGGATTTTTATAGTATCATAAATGTCCTTTGGGCTTCTAGAGATTTCTGTATTCTAATAAGCACAGTAGTAATAAGATAACTGTCCAGTCAAAGACATATTATGTGACTTCTCATTGTCTTAAAGTTTCTGATAAAAAACTATCTGCTTGCTGATTGGACACAATGTTCCTATTGATTTCTATGCCTTTTCGAGCTTGTATCAAGGGTTTTCTGGTTCTACCCAACACTATGAAAGTTCATTCGTGTCTTATCACATTATGGATGATTTCTAGTTTAGAACTAAATCTTACTTACTATCGATTAGAACGATAAGTGCTATAGGCTACATGATATCTCAAGATCATATCCCTTTCTGTACTACACAGGATGTAGAATAAATGCTTTAATTTGAGATACGTAGGGTTTGTAATTTAGTTCCATTATCCGCTCATTTGTTATTCTTTGGACACGATCCAGCGTAGCAATATACCTTCTAAGATAAAGGGGTATGGTAAATGAGGTTTTTTATATCGAAACTTGTACTTTTACGACCTGTCTGGGTACTGGATAGTTTCTCAGGTGATAATACTTGAGAAGTTAGATGACCCAGTAAAGAAGTTCGTGATTTGTGAGATTTCCTCCCATAGCCTTTTTTTGGTTCATTAGCATATCTGGAGACAGCTGGCTGGGTGGCTGTTCGGTCACGCTTAGGATTGGTTGGCCTGGAGGTCATCCTGGGAGAAAGCAGCTGCAAGTGTAGGTAAACACTCATGATTTGGAAACTTGCATCAATGAGGCTAGAGGTACTGTGCACTGAAGTTTTCTGACTTGTATTGTTAAATATTTCTAGTCTGGAAACCACAGGAGCCTACTTTATTTGCGTTTCATTATTCTCGCCACGTTTAAGAGGCTAAGTATTCAGGGTCTATGTTTGTTTAGAGATGGTGCATTGAACGTGTTCCGAACTGATTTGGTTGTTGAGGTCTGAGTGCTGTTGCAAGAGAATTTCGTGTTAGTTGTGCAGCTGGATGCACATGAATATTTCCCGAGTCCAACCAAATTAATTCCACTCTAATTCGAGTCATCTTCCTAGTAGAGCAGCACTAAAAAGATTCTGAGTCAGCATCTTATAATATCTAGGTGTGATATCTGTTATGTCGCCAAACTGTTATGATTCGAACGTGGGACAAATAAATTGATTGATGAACTAATCAGGCTGGTGAATCGATCAACTAATGAACGTTTTCCCATCTCCAAATGTTACGATGTTTAGGAAACTGTTATGATGATAAGAGCATAACCAATTGGTTGATATGACCTTGTGTGCAGGAAATAATAGTAACAAAAAGCCACTGAGCGCCTAACTGGTCACTGTACACCTGCCCAAAGCCTGCTTAGCCCAAACCAGAAATATGAAGAACATAAAAAGATGAATAAACCAGACAGAATCAAATTATATATATATATATATATATATATATATATATATATATATATATAACGTGACCGCTGAGTCAACCAATCAGTAAATTAATATTAATACAAAATAAGAGTAACAGTGACTCTTGAACTGGAGTAACGCCTGAACAACTGACTAACTATAGTTCATCAATGAAAAATGATATAATAGCAATTAATCTGATAAACGAGAGGGTAGGGTAAGGTGGACGTAGTAATAATAGAAATAAAATATTCACTTTGTATACAGTCACAATTATTGAAATAGACTATAGAAAAACAGTTTCAGAATATAGTCAGTCCTCATTAGGTGCTGGCATATTAGTACCAACGAGAACAAAAGTGTAACTCTTAAAGGAATAAAACCTTGACACTGAAATGGATAATACATTTGTCACTGGCTTGGCAATAAAATCGAAGGATTCAATGATCTAAAAAGTGAGCCAGATACTGGATTACAAAAGTATCGTAGAATTTGAGGTATAAAGTAAAACATTATGACGCATGCACAGCTGAGTACAGTAAAAATTAGTGCTAAAGTCTTTATTCTAAAATATATTTTGGCTGAGAAAAGTACAGCTAAAGGAAAATGGCAGTCTCGAAGCTAAAACAGTTAACAAAACCATGAATTTACTAAGTAAGGAAAAATACCACTATTCTTTTTGAATAATGCTCAAGATGAATAACTTGCAACTATAATAAATAAACTTTCATAACAATTAGGCATTCGAAAAAAAAACAATGACTTGTGGCTACTTGCGAATGCAGTACATCATATATTCCTAAGTAAAAACTTAATTCGTATAACTTTTGTGAAGCTGCAAAGCTGATTTTCATCGATATAAACACCTTGTTAAAATCCTTCTCTAGAGGGAAGAGATATCTATAAGCAGAACTGTGGTAAAACAAAGTACTGTGAGTGTCCCTAAGGTACTCCACCTCTTATAGCAGAGTAGAATAGGTAGGATAAAATTTACAGCGGCTGATAAAGTAGCCTCTCTTCTAAATAGGGCAAAGCTCATTTAAACTTTCTTTACAATCTGTTTTCAACGAATACGTAAGTGGTGGCCACGCTCTACATTTCACTCGAAAATTACCTAGTCATTGACTACAAATGTAGAAAAGAAAAATTCACTGTACCTCTACGTAATTCAGGAAACCGTTAGGAGACTTGCACTCAATTTATATGTACGATTCGAGATAAAGTGACACCTAGTGACGGGTGATCAACGGTTCCTTGAAACCCAACGCTCCCAATCATGTCAATAGTTAGGTATATGTCACAGTTGAACATGACCCCATAAAGTGTAAACGATCTTAGAATCACTAATTTATATAGACTCTAGAACAGTAATATGATAAAAATTGGGAGGGTACCTACAAAGATCTTGAAATCAAGGTCAGAACCACCGCTATATCGTGCTCTAATAAACCCAACACATAAAACGTAGTAACTGAACTCTAGTCTGCCGCTCTATTAAAAATAGTTGATATTTGTGCGGTAAAGTATGTAACGACTACCTACATCAGAACCATGCTCTCTATTCACTAAATCCATAAACAATCTTAACCGGACAATGAACATCATTTTCGGCATATTTAATAGACGCGGCTTGGCAATATACGTTACATTCAAACCGAATTTCTATACTTTTTAGCACTACTTATTTACAATAAGTGTTTACTTAAATATCGAAAATGAATGAGCTAGAGTTTATTATAACATATAGTCTAGAATATAGATACCTACAATCAGTTTTTTCTTATATGTATAAACCATTTGCATACGAAAAAAGTGCCTAGATTAAATAAAAACACAGCAACCGTAGATTATGCGAATCATGAGGCTACGCAGATCAATAAGCCTAGAACCACCCATCATTCTACCTAGTCTTCCCTACAATAATAAAGTATCAACTAACTACTACAACCACTGTTATATTAGTTGACATTATCTTCAGATACGACAAATCGCCCCCCTTACGATGTTAAATTGACACCTAGATCTGCAGGGACTCTCTCTCTCTCTCTCTCTCTCTCTCTATATATATATATATATATATATATATATATATATAATCATTATAAAATAGACACTGGTTGTTTTGCGTTAAAACTCCATGCAATTTATTATCACAAAAGAAAATTAAAGATTGATGTATAAAGTGGCGCCTAAATTGCAAAACAAGCAAATTGTAGCTACTATATATATATATATATATATATATATATATATATATATATATATCAAGAAAAGGTGTGTTTGGATTGAAGATAAATTCAATCAACTTAATATCAACAATAGTTTCCAGAGAGATGAAATATTCAAAAATGATCAATATTAGGTTTGTTTCCAATACAAAGTACGAAAACACGAATAAAATACAAATGAAGCAATGGAATAAAAGAAAAAGCCGATAAAAAACAGACGACTGTCTTTGCTTGTTCATAGTAATATAACATAAATTTAGAGGAAGTTTACACAAGCATATATGGTTGAACAAAGGGCTATTCTCCTTTGCAGGATTCGAATGTGAAAACAACTAGGAGAATACGAAACTGGGATAGAAACGCGATTGACGTTACTAGTGTTCGGCATAAGGACGTTAATAAACGAAATCCCGATACTTCCTTTCTTTTTCTCTCTCTCGGTATATATATATATATATATATATATATATATATATATATATATATATATGTATATATTAGTGCGCACACACACTCGAACAATCAACTTAAACTTCGGATAGAAAAATGAAAGTTATTGTCATCTCTTCACCTACACAAGCACAACCAAAATAAGAGAACCAATTCAAAAAAAGACAATTGATGAAAGTGGAATCCATGAAATAATTTTAAAAGTTGTGTAAATACAGATGATATAAATATTATATAGTTCAATATACAAACGAAAGTCCATCACATATTAACTGAGCAATAAGCGATAACAATGAAAGAGGTACAAGAGTTATATGATAACAATGATATACTGCAAGATATTTACATCAAAATAACTACTTTGCAAATGAACCATTTTTCATAGTATGTAAAACGGTTTCTGGAAATTTCATTGTTAAAAAAACAACAGCAACAACATCTTTCGATTAACGTACAACTGGAAGTGTTTGTCTGTAGTGATGATTGAAGGTGGATTTTGTTGTACGTGGATGCCAAACAAACTTATGACCACTATGAACACGCATTTTAATGCTAGCACCTTCAGCAACATGTAGCGCTTCAATGACAGATTGCATTAAATTTTGAGCATTACCAACCAATGATTCAGTGTTTTCTTGATCTTCAACAGAGCCTATTGAATGTTGAAGAAAACAGAAAGAACAAAACGATCATTTTGTAGTTAGTAGTAACATTTAGTAAAGATATGCACAATTATTTAGTCAAGTAGTCACAACGCTTATTCAATGAATAGGATTTTGTCTCTTGAGTATATCGACAAAGTCTATTTCTTAATGACCTAACCAGAATTTATTAGTTTTTTGGAATGCTTGTTACCTGAAACCTGACAATCATAAAGACACAATGGAAGCAAAAAACATTAATAACACGAGTATGAGACTTTAGTGTGAAGGAAAATCAGGACTTAAAATTTAAAATAAAATAACGAGGGGATGCATTTGTACCCTTGTGAATAACTATTCTGAGGCAAGTCACTCAGCATATGTTACTAGTCACAATTAATGAACGGACTCCAAACAGATAGTCTGCACCTATCATCACAGCTCAGAAATACAAGAGTCTATGATTTCATGAAATGTCACTAGCTTATTTTTAACCGATACACTTGCGCGTGCAAACACTGTACGTCAGAGTAAGCAGTTATTCAATATGCGAAATAAACTAATACTAAATTAATGCTTAAAATCAAAAATTGACCATAGATTGTAAATTACTGACTTCAAAATTGATTCTATCCTGGATAAGCGACTAAGTCTAAGTAATAAGACTACTGATTGACAAAAAGTGCAGTAATCGATGTTATGATATCTAATTTTTGTTAAAGATCAATTTGTATATATCATATTCACAATCTTCTAACTGCAGAGCACAATTTAAAGAAACTGAATGTTAAATGGCTGCGTGTAGTCAGTAGAAAGCCATGAATCTAAGTTTTGTGTAAGTTGTTACTCATTATCAAGGGGTACCTAATCACTAAGAGCTGGATAAACATGACATTGGTCACTAAACTACAACGAAGAACTCAATCATCGGTTATGAACGTAAAACCTAGCACTTATGTGCATAGGCTCATGTTGTCATATCATATTAACACAACGAGATAAAAAAACTTAAAAGATTAACACCATAACATGTTCCAACAGGAAGGAATGAAGCATATATGTGCTTGAAAGAACGTTGGATCTAGAAGAGCATAAACAATGAGTACATTTAAACTACTATGACTGATTTCGAACCATGTCACAATGAAGAACTACTGTCAAATATTTGGTAGATGACCGAAGAAATTAAGAGTTAATGACAGTTGCATAGACTTACAGCAACTGAAACATAAGCTCAAAAGGTTCCTAAACATCTGGAGTTGAAACTCCACATTATGAATCACCAAAGTATGAAAAAGTGTTGTTTCATTGAGTTTAAAGGATATAATACAGAATTCTAAGTAATAAAGTCTCAAAAAAAAACACATGTGAATGTTGGTGTGAATCATATTGATAGGCGATAACTACATCATGAGAGTCTGTGTAATCGGTAGTCGAAGATATTTAGTGACATGGCTCAGAAGTGGTCATCGTTAGACATTTACTATAATCTTAATCTAAATTACGGATTCCGGTATCACTTCATTTCGTACCACGTTCTTAAGGTTTGACCTTCCTCATTATTTTGAATAATGCAAGAATGACAACATTTGCAGAATACTTTGAATACAATGTATTTCATTGCATTCTCATCAGTTACAGCGATGATGATTAGTACATTTTAAGGTTTCGAACATGACCAAATAATTTCTTAAAAAAATTAGATATTCAACTACTTCAAATCACAAACAAATGTTGTTTAACTATAAGCCTAAGAATGGAGCTTTCAGTTCATTTTTTTGATTACTGAATCAATGATTATTAAGAACAAAATATTCTTGTTCTCGATGCATAATTTATGTTTTCTTGTTAAAAAAAGTTTGAAAGAATATGAAACATTCGACTTCAATCATACTGATAACCTCTATAATAGAAAAAATGTTTGTCAAAAATGCATACAGCTATAAAGAAACTAATTCGGATAGAAGTATTAAGTAGTGATCCTCGATACATTTTATTCTATGAATATTATTTTCGCTTTATCAAATAAAGATTCGTGCAAATGGTCTGAGCAACATTCTAGGCGTAAAGTTTAGAGATACTACTTTGTAACTGAAAGCTAAGTAGGTGGAGTGTGGAACGAACTTTCAATGTAGTGGGTGAAATTCGAACGTCATAAATCCTGTGCTACGAAATTATGCATCAAACAGCTCTTGTCCAGGGAAATGTTTGTGGTTTGTATTGGTTGCAGAATAAGTTAGGCCGGGTATTATTGAACCAGGGAGTATCAGATGGCTGTTTAGTCCTAGTAAGGGACTTTCTAGCGATAAGTGCCCACAAGTTGGTTGATATGAGAACCCTATTATTAAAAGAAAGTTGTGGTAATGACGGTAAGAAGTTCATCGTGAGACCTAAAATTCCTGAGTTTGATTGCTGATGGGATGATGCGTGCCAAATGTAACTAAGAGGTCCTACAATAGGATGAAGCAGGTATCCAGTGCTCCCTAGATTATATCAGTACTCAGAAAAAATCAATCTGTAGTGAATTAAAACAGATGATTTTCCAATAAAAAGTCAAACGTTTAGACACAAAAGTACCACACGTGTGCAACAGCAAATGGTGCATTGTACAAAATTATGCAATATGAAAAGCTTGTACGTGATTGCATGATTGTAAAATTGCTGGGACACTCGCATTAAAATATAAATTTTGAAAACGCTAGGTGATTTGAGATGATCAACATAAGCCTCATGCCCAGGTTTGAAATGGTTTACACTCACTCAGATTATAGCAAGCAAACTAAATATAAAACGCGCGTTTTATTCTATTTAGAACTTGTCGGTAGGATTTACTTGCGAAATCCCAGTGCTGATGATAATACTGAGGCTCGGATTTAATCCATTCATTTTAAACGCCAAGTTCTAAAATCTACATTCGAACTACCACACGTGTGAATAACGCTGTATCGAGGAAATCGACTTCGAATACACATGTAGCAATAGAGATTAATCAATTTCAGTCTTAAACAACATCAAGAAAAGATACAAACCGATTCCAATCATAAAACAATTTGTTAGAGACAACTGTATTCAAAAGCCAGTAGATAACACAACGGGATATAAAAATAGGCAAGCAGAAATCACGTACAATCAGTAACATACATCCATGCCAAAGTTCAGCATACATAAAATGATACAATCAAACAGCTATACAGTGGTAAGCACTGAAAAGATCAAAGCCAAAAATAAACTGATGTTGAACAGCATATTAAATTAATGGTATTATTATTCATATTCAGGTAATTTATGCATGCGTGAAAAAAAGTATAAATAGACATATTACCACAATCAAGTTCCGATCGCAACGGAGCTTCGAACCAAGAGTCATCTTAAATTGTGTACAGAAGAATTAAAAATATAGTAAATACTAGAAAAATGTATTAAACTCAAAAAAAAAACATAGAGCTTTTACGAACATTTACAGAAAACTAAGCGACTTTAATATTGAAAGGTAAAAATCAGGATGCATTGGACAATCGTTTCGTTCTAAAACAGGATTCACTAGAAGCACCCAATTCATACTCTCACAGAAACTCAATCCTATGACCCATAGGATTCGAGATAATGTGTCTACCTGGCTCCATAAATCCAGGTAAGTAAGGCATGATTTAAACTTATGACTTACAAGTGAGCATATTAACAAATGAGCTGCTAATTCAATTATGAAAATAGTTCTTTTAGTTATTTAGTAAACAGAAGTAAACATAAAATGAATATCAATAAAATCATAAGTCCTGAATAATTGAACATTAAACACTCATTACAGGTAAAGGTTCTTCATCATCAGGGATAATTAAAATATACAGCCAAACGAAAAAAATCTATAGAAAGAAATTAGACTAGTTACTAAAATCTCGAATAACTATGATAACATCAGGATTGGTATGCAGGTACTTTCAAATGACGAGACGTGAGCAGCACAGAGTAAATTCGTTGTTACAAAAAACTGAATAGATCTGACTTCCGATTATTAGCATGAGTAGCATAAAGAAGTCATGATTTTTGTTAGTTTAAAATTATACTACTAACGAGTAGACATTAGTTTGCCGCAATATTTGTCATATATTAGTTCGGCGGAGATTTATCTCAGTGATCCTGTGAAATGTCTACATAATTTATTAATTGACCAGATTCTAGCCAATATCTTGCTAAATGACGCAAATGTAATTCACCCGATCTGTTTTTTTAATGTACATACAGTTAACTCCATCCTCAATAATAAACAAACTACGACTTCGTATATGTGATAGGTAACGTTCTCACAGTACATTAGCACAAAGATATTGGAAGAAAAAGATTAAAAGAATATTACAGTTCAACACAGAGGAGTCGAAAGAGATCTCATATGGGAGAATAATGTAACTAAGGATATGGAATTTGGAAAAGAGGATACCAACCAGACAGTTTACATCTACTTACTTGACTCAGGTAAACTTGGGAGGACGATGCCACGACTTATTTTTGTCGTACCTAATTTTCTTCTAACTTACTATTTCACCTTCCATTCTACAACTAGGTAAGCGGTAGTTCAGCACATGCTACACATATCCCATCCACCTCAGTTGATGAAAATTCGCTACCTTATCAGCCGATTCGTCATTTTCACTCAGTACTCTGCGCCTAACCTCATCATTGCTTACTCGGTCATTTTATGATACACGAGCGATGCTTCAAAGACATTTATGATCAAACAAATACAACCTACACGTCTCATCTACTTGTTAAGCCCATATTTCACAGTTATAGGTCAATGTAGAGTGGATTGTTGTACAATATATCCGTCCTTCGGTCGGCACACGGATATCTCGCTACACCCAAACATGAAGCAAGCTAATAAAACATTAAATAGGTATTCTGAATCCGTGATGAGATTTTGTATAACCAGTAACAAACATCGTCGATAATCTCAGGAAACCAAGAAGGTTTCTTTAATTCACTACACTGGTAAGGCCTTATTCAAGTGAATTTAATAAGGAGAGTGATGCTTTGCAGAAAAATAAACTATTACAAGCTATCACCAGTATTATACACATAACTGATAACTCTACAGTGCTATATTCTGAATAATACAATACAAAGAGCTCAAACTGACACTCCATATATACGTGTATGTTAGCAACAAAGCATTAAAGAGATGTAAACACTGTATCAAGACACTTGCAATTATTTAGTAAGCTGGTAAGAAACATTGAAAGACTGGAATACTTCGTAATTATAACAATGACTTATATGGTAATTATGAAACATGTCCACGTGAGAAGAATAACCACGACATCAAGTTTAATAATATCGAATTACAACAAGATAAATTCATGAGATTGATTAGTACTGCAGTTTGAAATTTCCATTTAGGATAATTAAATGGAATTCCTTTACATGTATTCCGTAAAACTAAATCCGCAAGTTCATGCCCTAAATTTGAATTCGTTGTATTCATTACAAATTGACCTTGGTTAGATGCAACTAAAAACCAAGGAGAACTGGATAAAGATTTCCTCTTGGAATGCGACTCTATAAATTAGCACTTAAAACCCAACCAAGGATCAAATACAGAATTGTTCCATTCTTGGTATTCGGGAATAAAATGTAATCAATCTTTGTCGGCTTGTGTACATCATGAGCGAAATGTCATGTATGACCAAGTTTGTAAAATATATGGATTTGAGCTTGAAATGGAATTTAAGATCAATATCCCGTCTCAACATGATCGTCTACACTTGAATATGTAGCTACATCCAGCTAGCGAGTCTTAAATAAAACGAAACGCGCATTTAGAATTCAACGTATAACAACAGTGTATCAACTATGGCTGTTCAATTGCTTAAGTAAAAAAAGCAGCTCTAACACCGAATCTATTCGATAACTAAACAAATTTGTATATTGTAACCGATTTAGAATACAATTGTAATAACGATTTGTCAACTTAAAATATTATAATAGACATTAAAAAAAGACGTACCTTGCGTTCCCAGCATAGTTGCTTTAACAGTGGACAAAATTTTCAACTGATTTCCAATAGTGAGAATGCGATCACTTAAATGCAAAAGATTCTTTAAAAAAGGAATATAGAAGAACAAAAGAACCAACAGATAGACTGTAATCATAATGTACCAAACTTTTATCTTATTCTAAAGACAACAATAAAATCTGTATCCAAATGGAAAAAAGCGTCAATCAGCCAATCATTAACAACGTAGAACCGGGTGTATATGACCATAGATTCAAGTCGGAATACTATATTAGCACGATGGGATAAAATTTTACAAGAATAACATGACAATAGAGCACAATGAAAGAAAATAAAGTAAAGGTATGTATGGAACAGTTGGACCCTACATGTCGCTGTAGGCAGTAGCTGAACAAACGTAATATATACTATAAGCATCTATTGCGTCCTACTCTTTCTAGTATTCTACGATATGACGACTCCGATGACTTGACCGCAAATCAGAAAAAACATGAGGAAGGAGAGAAATGTATCCCAAGAAGAGAACAGTAGGATGTAATGTAAATAAAAACGTTGAAGTTTTGTCAAAACCACGTGATGATACCGTCAATCAATTCACCAACTATGTCTAATACCTTGAGTCCAAAAATCAGTGATTTTCACCCGGTTGTTTGATGTTACGTGAGTGATGCTTCAAAAATACTTATGACGAAGTACTAGTAACCTATAAATGATGAAACAATACAGTGTGAACTGTTGCCCCAAATACTTGTTCATTCTTTGGCATACGAATAACATGTCTATGTCAAATGTTCGCTAAATCAAGCAGTTTTGCATCATAGCATAATACTAAACAGTGTTTGAACACCTGTATATATTTGCCACTGAGTAGTGTTATGTAACACTGTTAACACTTATTGTAATTATCATTAACAATAGTAATGAATTGGACGGCCTAATTAACCAGAAATAAATTCAGAATTTTTTGCATTCATTGAAAGAAAAAAATACAGAAAGTGAGACATTAAAAATCATGGTTTTTGTTTGTATACGTGATTACATAAGCAAACTGTCAACACTATTCACTAATTAACAGTAACATACTTGATCTGACAACAAAACAGAAAGAAATGAACGTGTTTTGAGAAAATAATTATTACACAAAAACTTCCTGGCCAGGAGTTACACAATACAAATGATAGTAACACGAGGAGGCTAATTCAATTAAGTTTCAGTAGAAATAGTATGCTCACAATCATAAATAAAATTCACTCATTAGAACTATCAAAAATTTTGATAGGAAAAAGTGAATGCACACATTAAACGTATATATATATATATATATATATATATATATATATATATATATATATATATACCACTAAATAAGTTGTGATTTCACTTGAATCGTAACTTTGAAACCAAGTATAAATTTACAGTGAATAGTTCAGTTTTGAGTTACACATTGTTAGTTTGAGGACTACTACTTATAGATGGTGATTATTCACATCAAAATATGTAGGCTTGATTATGTAGTCTTTTAGAATAACGGAGATTTGTAGTTTACATTGAATAGGTTAGTGAAGAACCTCTCTACCTCAAGTAAATTGATGATGCTGTCTAGAATATAGTTACAACAGTTTCTCAATAGAAGGATGTTTTTATTTAAAAGATTTTAATTTTTACCTTTGTAGTTTAATTTATTGAATAGGTCAAAGTGAGTCCATCGTATTTCTTTGTGTCTAACAAAGTTCAACATTTGAAACATACGTGAACGATATTTAGAATGTGTTATGTTATTACGGTTTAATCGTGAATCCCTCATCAAGTAGTTTTAGGCAACAGTATCCTCAGTGAACAATTAATAACGACGTTAACTTTCAGAATTTCATTACAATTAACAATAATAAATTATATTATGGATTGGTTGTTGCCAATTATTGTGTTAAATGATGAAATAAGATTTGTGAGAACACGATTTATTGTGGGACATCAGTAGTTATATTTTTTTCTCTTTTGGATAAAAAATTACGGGAAAGTGGAATGCGTAAAACCAATCAGTCATGATCAACGTGAAACCTGACACAAGTACGCATCAGTTCAAATTATTAGAAATCACATCCGCATAACGAGACAGCAAATCAACAAAATGAGGAATAGGTAGCCTTTAACAATGAGTTTCAACTATCACAAAACTTAGGCCAAAGAGTGTCATGCTGACTACTTCTCAGTAACTAACAACAAAACATCATGCAGGCAATGTCGAATTACTTTAACTAGTGACCACACTAAGGACTAAACAGATATAACATTGAATTACCATTATTCAGCAATCAATCAATGTAATATGACAAATTCAGGCTAAATAATAATAAAATCAATAGAAGCGTACACAGGAGAAATACAATTCAAAAAAAAGCTTTCTAAGTGTGATATTTATCTCAAGACATCTAGTTAGAATGAAAATGAATCCAACTGCACTATATCACCCAACATTTCTAACTAATGATTAAGAGTGACATTTCAGCTTACACAATGACGTCTGTACCTTATAATGAGGCTAAAACCAACAATCAATGACTTCTGAGGCTAATTTCAAATGTTGATATCCTAACTCCTAGCTTTTTTCAAACCAACCCCTACGGCAGCTAACACCATAAGTCGGTGCAGGCGGTGACTAGGTGTATGTACAACACACGACGTAACCATTTCCGTTGATGAGAGTGGAACATCAATCGATACATTTTATTTGGAAGATAAAGTTTATAAGATTCGATTTTTTAATAGTCTTATAATGCAATACTGATATATTAAATTAACATAGTTCCAACTAAGTAAAACAAATTTATGTTTGATTGAGTTTAAGGAGTATGATTACAGGAGAACAACTACTTGAGGCTAGTCCCATTTGGCCTTTGTATGGGTAGTTTAAGCTCTGTACATCGAAGAATTTCCCGCTACGAGATATAAATCTATTGGATAATTTAAGACAGTTTAAACCCTCCTATCCGTTGTGGAAAGGAGACATCCGTTCTCTACAATGCCGGTTGTCTGGATAGAAAAACTTGTTACCATCAACGGCAGAGCAACTGATATTATAATCCAGCCTCTGAATCTTACATTTGGTGCTTTTAAATTTATCACTCTTCAAAAGACCAAATTGATATGATAGGACCTAGAATAACAAATATTGCAGACAAGAAAACCTGATCGGTTTGTCAAGATACGCAAGATGTGGAAAATTCGCCCAAACAGCTGCTACGACCGAGCACTAGGCCTCGAGAACCGTATCAGAATACCAGTGGTGTTATTCAGTAATCCACAATACAAACTCCGGTCAATTCGCGATATTGAGCCATCTCATCCAATATCACTGGTAGGTAACTGCTGGAAAAACATATGTTTTTCAAAAACGATGAAACAAGTGACTATCATCTACTCTATGCATTAGTAAAAACATGTCAAATATGATGTAGATAGCTGGTCAACAGGAAGAGGAAGGAATACAATAAAATTCATAAAACTTACCGAACGTATGCGACGATCTGTGCACTCTTTAGCTAATACTTTAGCACACTGATTCACATCCAGTGATGCTTCTGCAATAGCCATAGAAACGTTAATCAAATCTTTCTTTGTACCATATTCGCCACTGATTAGGTTGACATATTTTTTTTAAAAGAACGACAAACGAAAATGAAACAAGTAAGAATGATACAAATGAAAACTATAACTACATAGTAATATCTGTTTACGAATCATCTATCTTAAAAAGACAATGGATTAGTTCAAAAGATTTATTTTAATAGCAAGTTTTGTAAAAGTCAGCTTAACAAGTGAAAAACTGATAATTTGGGAATTTTTTAGTTTAATAGAATGACTGTGGAGATCGTCGAGTGAGTAGCTTAACATTATAAACTGACTTTAGCTAGATAACTAATGAAAACAATAAAGTACCAGGTAGCTATCTAAGCATAGTAATTCGATTTATCAGCCGCTAACAATTCATGACAGTCACCAAGGACTCTAACATTTTACTAAGAGAAATATTATTGACATTATAAAAGTAAATCGTTTCCTTATCATCGCTAGTAGAAAACGTCAGTTCTAGTATCAGGTTGAAGCTAATTTAGATGCATCGGACACTCATGACATTGACTGACTGTCTAGCTGATCTCCAAGCATCTGACAGAAAAACGCTGAAACAATTAAAAAGTCCGAAAAATCCAAGGACTGTTTATGTCTATCAATAAAGTTAAGAGTTCTGAAAACTTAAATACTAAAATTCCCAAATTATCAATAATTTGAATGTTTGACGAGTCGCATTACGATATACTTTGAGAGAATTTAAAAAAAGTGACCTCCAGAAACCTTAGTAGCATAGGATATCAGGTGGATATCCCAACATTTTCCAAGAATGTTTAGTCAGCAGATAATATTTATTATTTATAAATTAGCTGAAGCCGTTACTAAGAAACTCTTGAAATCTGTCATATATATATCTATAAAAACAGTTGTCAACTACTGTCAACTTGCATCCTACTTCTTAATTACGGAATCACTGAATTTCAGATCTATTACTTCTGCTTAATACCTTGGACGATGTTCTACAAGTTTCTTTTGCATTATATATACAGAACGTTCTATTCGATTTTTCAACAACTTTATTTGTATATTTGTTACAGCATGTTGACGTCTTCTATTTGAATTCCAACAGACCGTACCTTTATCAATGTGCTAAACTTTATGCAAAATTTCGATTATGTAATAGTGGCGGTTGAATTCAGCTGATGAAAACCAAACGTAATAAAAAAATCCATTTTTATTATGCTTAGCTCATTGTTCAAGATATTTTCAAAACTAAGGTGTATAGAATTACAGAACCCATTTCAACTTAATACAAGTAAGGATTGTTAAGAACTATTTAGGGCTGTTTAATATGTACATAACCAGCGTTGACAAATGATATTCAATTGAACGTCCATCACTAAAACTCGGACTATCCTTCGTTCACTAATCAATAACAAAACTAATACTTTTATAAAACAGACTGATTTCTACAATTATTCACTATCAAGCATTTCTCATCACCGTTCAATGTGCTTATCTATCCCTGTTATAATAAACCGTATTGATCGATTGTTCTTTTGTGCCAATTATGTCGACCCATGTTTTCAAAACAGATAAAGCATAGACCTAGCCATTTTTGTTAAGCCCAAACTCTGAATCAACAGTTTTAAGAAAATTCTTTGAAAGGCTACACCTATATATGAAATAAATTCTACAAGGCCATTATCCGATTTATATGATCTGTTCTGCAACGACTCTGAATATGAAATAATGGTTACGTGAAAAAACCAACCAAATATCTGGAATAACCGACGATTTAAAAAATATGCATACGAAATATCAAGGAATATGTCATTCTCTGCAAATAAGCAATTTAGAAGAAACTGTAACGAACAGGATAAATTAAGCTGACAGATAAAACTTACCGAACAATTTGACTTAGTTGAGCCATTAAAGCAGCCATACGTTTAGTAGCTGCAATCAATTCATTATCACGACTAGACCACAATCGTGTTTCATGATGTAATGCATGAGCAGCAGCCTAATGTTGTAAGTAAAACAGTAATAAAAGGTACAATTACTGGCAAAATACTAAATTAAACCAATGCTTGATTACATTTATAAAATCAACTTATTCTGTAGTGTTGGGAACCTTAAATAATGGCCAATGTGTTGGGCAAAATATATTGTTTACTTGAAATCACTTGTACACCGTGAACGGAATACTTCTGCTCGAATATTATCAAACCAACTAATTCAAACCAGATCTTTTCACAAAAAAAAACAAAACCCAGATATCTATATAAATAGAAACTGTTAAGGCATGAAAGATCGTTTTACATGAATGTACAAGTACTTGGATAAGGTGGATAAACCAATCGATAATAGTGCTAACTCATGTACTACACATGATATACCACATTCTGATTTAAAATAGACAAGGAATAAATTAGGATTTAATTTGTGTGGCGAAGTCAGGTGTATTATATTCAAGGCAGACATTTTATATTCATCTTAAGTATTTTGAAGGCAGTAGAGCTGGAGATACGGCTTTTCAACAGAAACATCTAGCTGTTTTTCACATTTGTGCATTATCCTAAGTTACCACACAACATTAGCACAATAGGAACAGATTAGTACGATGAATACAAAGGGAATTAGAATAATGTATAAGTAATGATAGTGAGAAATGCTGGACATCGAGAATATAGTTAAGTTGCATTGCGACTGGCAGGCGAAATCCAGGAGACGCGTTTCGTCCTATTCGGAACTCATAGACTGGATGTACCTATATTCCAATGTTGATGTTCACACTGGGATTCGAACTCAGTCCGTTTCGAGGTAATCCGCTCAGGATGCACATATAGCAGCAGAGGCTGACCAGTTTCAATACATGACTATTCAACGGAAAGATACAAACTCATCCTAATTAAATATATACCCGTTGCACAAGTGCAACTATTTGGATTCAGTAGCCTAGTGGTGGACGCGGTGGCATTTCGGCACGAGGGGGACTGAGTTCGGATACCAGTGTGAACATCAACATTGAGATGCAAGTACATCGAGTAGATGAGTCCTAAATAGGACGAAACGCGAGTCCTGGATTCCACTTGTCAGTCACAATCTAACTTAAACATTACTTGTGATTTATAGCTTCATCGAGGCAATCCGCTCAGGATGCACATATAGCAGTAGAGGCTAACAAGTTTCAGTCCATGACTAATCAACGGGAAGAAAGAAACAAATCCTAATTGAGAATATGGTTTGAGAAGATAGGATGAAACGAATAGTTAATATAAGTTGGGGTCTAGATGACGCAATGGAATGAATGCCCACATGCCATTGTGACTGGATTCCAAATTATGTCAATCAACATCTCTGACAACTGATTAAACAATGGTAAAGACTTCCACCAACTAGTCTGCACTAGAGGACATGGTTAACTGTATCAGTTAATTAACTCACTGACTGGCCATCTGTAACTTTTTTCCAACCAGCATCACTTCTACCCATCATTGTACATCCGAGTAGGTGGTGTTTGAGCATTAGTAACACATGTCCCAGTCATTTTAAATGATGAAGATTTACAACCACATAAACCAGTTTACCAGCATTACCTAATACACTATGTCTGACCTCAGCATTTCTCACTAGACTGTACCATGATACGCGAGTGATGCATCAAAGACACCCAACATTATAAAACGAGCAGCCTACGAATATCTTTTACTTTCAAAGATCAGATTTCACAGTCCTAGAGTAATAAACAGAGAAGTGTTGTGGATTAAAAACCATTTATTATCTAGCATACATAAGCCAAGATCACATCACAAACAAGTTGGAAAAAGCTATGTCAACTAGTATGAACCCTGAAGGGAGACAAGTGTCCATGACGACTATCTCTTACCATATAACATCAGATATATCAATTGTATAGGCTTTAGACGCCAAAATGGTTATACTTCGTATAAATTTAGAGCGTAAAACAAATCGAGAGTACTTAGCAGACCGATAAGCCGACGCAAAAACAAGTGGAAAACGGAAGAAAATTAGATGATTTTACTAACCATAATCGGTTGATTTTCTTCTGGTGGTGGAAAATTGAATTCGTCATCAGCCTCAGTATCAGGTGAACTGGGCCGTACAAGAACAGTACCTGCAACACTACCTACAGCATCATTAGGAGAAATGGTACCAGGTTGTTTTTGTTGTTGTTCTTCATCTTTAAGGACGAAAGAAACATAAAGAAAAAGCCAATTTGTGATAGGTAGTTTTGACAAAGCTTGTATTTAATTTAATTTAACATGAACATATCTAAACAAACATGAGAACAAAACGTGTAACGCATGTAGCGGATAAACTAGCAGAAAACCGGTCTCCCACTTATATTATACAAATACAAAGAAATACCATACAAATATTATTATTAACATGCTGAAGTGTTTAAACAGTATTAACAGTCATAATAATCAACAATGTAATCATGAGCCAACTATTGCATGCATAAATACACGTATACCTAATATGTGTAGGCAAGGTCCGATTTATATGCTAAGCTTTCTGGTCATCCTTTGTAGATGGAAAGAGGAATCAAGCAAGTGGGTGACATTATTTGACTAAGTATAGATTAAGTTTAACTCAAAGTCGAGTAGACAAGCACATACTTCGCTACTATCGAAGCAAAAATGCATATTTTTGATAATAGGTTCTTTGAATTGGATGACATTTGAATCTCTCATAGTCGATCCAAACGAAATTATCTGCGCTTACTTCAGTTAGAAGTGAGGATTCTCATTAGTTCGTTCTGATGACTCTGTCTTTTTAGGTTTTATCAACTTTATTTGTCCTTCTACTGATATTAGCTTTAAATGATCTCTCCCATACGGTTGATAGATTGGATCTAGGTTTATCGAATACTAACTGACATGAATCCCATGCTTTAAGAAATTTTGGGGTATTGTTAGAGCTAACTTAATTTAGAATTTTGGTATTTTCTCAATCAAAGTGGTAATCGCAGTTGTATGTATCAATGGATAAAACAAGTGATATATATTATAGCTCCTCACTAATAGTCTGTATTCACTTATGCGTAGGTGAAGGTGCCCACTTTGTTAGATACAAAGTTTCTCAAGGTTGATACAATATTTATTTTAAATTACATTCCAATTATCTCAGTTCGCTGTTTCGTCACTCAGCCAGGATAAAAAGGAATGAAATGGTTGTGTTGACTTGGTACGATATAGATTCTGAAAGGTCTTTCAACAGTCGCAGTGATTTCTAAAATGTTTTTCATACACGACTGAAAGAGGTCTAGAACACAATGATACATGTCCTTGGATATCATTCGAAAATAAAAGAAACAACTAGTCAAGGCTCATACATTCAACATCTAAAGGCTGAACGAATACAATCTGCGACATATTATTGTAATGATTGAAATAACAGTAAACTGAACACGTTAAAACACGAAAATAACCTTTCACAATCATTAGTATTACTTAATTTAATAAAAATTTATAAACATTGTAAGACAAAGACGGTTAAAGAGAAGCTGTCTTCATGCAGTCACTTTATCGAACAAATGATAACACGTTGGCATTTAAAAAGGACGATTTAGTTGCAAGTATCCGAGTGGATGTCAACAATCAGCAAGGCGCATATGTAGGTTAGTTCAAGTACTCATAATAAATTAGTACAAAGACATTAAAGTAAAATAATCATTACAGGAGTAAAGTTCAATAAAGACGGATGATAATATAGTAAACATGAAAAAATAGCGGAACATGGAATCCACAAAATAAAAAAGTGGATGAAGCAGTAACACTTTGAACGATTCAGTCAAACCAGTTGAAATCTTCAACCTACGATCACAATAGTAACGTAGACTTTTACAAGATAGTCTGCATCTGCATACATGGCTCAGATCATCAATCATTGACTTCATTGTCTGAAGTTATGCTTTGGTTTAGCCATACCTAGTTATCTTCTAACTTACTATTTCACCTTCCATTCTACAACTAGGTAAGCGGTAGTTCAGCACATGCTACACATATCCCATCCACCTCAGTTGATGAAAATTCGTTACCTTATCAGCCGATTCGTCATTTTCACTCAGTACTCTGCGCCTAACCTCATCATTGCTCACTCGGTCATTTTATGATACACGAGCGATGCTTCAAAGACATTTATGATCAAACAAATACAACCTACACGTCTCATCTACTTGTTAAGCCCATATTTCACAGTTATAGGTCAATGTAGAGTGAATTGTTGTACAGTATATCCGTCCTTCGGTCGGCACACGGATATCTCGCTACACCCAAACATGAAGCAAGCTAGTAAAACATTAAATAGGTATTTGAATCCGTGATGAGATTTTGTATAACCAGTAACAAACATCGTCGAAAATCTCAGGAAACCAAGAAGGTTTCTTTAATTCATTACACTGGCAAGGCCTACTCGACCGTAGCTGCTACCTTGACGTGGTGGTCGGGCTTGCCTATCGTGATGACCCAACCGAGCTATACTAGCTGGAACATATGTTCCTGTAGGTTCTACCATGCCAGGCAGGTCGATTGGAGAACGATGAGGCTAAAAGCAGCGATATATAAGCCTCCTGAAGCAACATATCAAAAATGTTAAATGAAGAGAATATCTATGTGAACATCAATATTGAAACGCGGTACATATGTGCAAGTGAAGAAATGCTTTGATTCTATTGCTCGCCTGAAATGACTGCTATTAGTAATATGCACATAATTATGGTAACATTCTTCTCCGACAACACTCCATGGATAAGAATACTCCATGTTTACATTCAAAAGAAAATATTAGAAAAATCATGCCAGTTTCTACTTTTATGCAACCAAATGAACAAGGAATATGACTAAAGAAAAGATCATATGCATAAGATGCAAAACATGCATATATGTTTTGCCGTATACATTCCAACAATGTCCGACAAAAGTTATACCTGCACGTAAATAATCATTGTTTCTCGTTAAATAAGTGTTTAGGTTAGGAATTTGATTATGTGAATATGGTTGGCTGTGAGAATGAGGTCGACAGTGTTGATGTTGATGGTAGGTTGGAGGTGAATGGAAACTATTATGATTATTACAAACATTATTAGTGTAGTGATCAACTGAATAAGTTGTTTGGTGGTGTGGATTAGATTGTTGGTATTGTTGTTGATCAAGGTAATAATCCTGTGATTGTTGTGGAACTGAGAATGAAGGTGATGATGGTGGAGGTGATAAAGACGATGAATGATGAAATGGATTTGATAATTTAATCTCGTACACAGGCTTATGATAACAATGAGATGTACGATATGTATAATCGTTATTAATATTATTATTACCAAGAAATGAATAAGGCATATGTGAAACATCTAAAGAGTAGTAGAAAAATCAAATAATAATGGACATAAAAATGTAAACATTCACTTCGCGATACGATATTATATATTCGAAGAAATATGAAGAACTTCATTTGTGAAATGCATATCTAAGGTTTTGCACATCAGCTTGCTGATGAGTAACTTAACTTCACACTTTTGGGTTAGTGCGCTCAAATAGTCTGACAACATATCGGGTAACTCAAGCCCACAGATATCAGGTAATAAACACGATTTGTATGGTATTTTCAATTTAGGATATTCGGGATGTTGATAAGCGGTTTAAATGTATTGAATTGAAAAT
Organism: Schistosoma japonicum; assembly: GCA_025215515.1. Taxonomy (NCBI): domain Eukaryota; kingdom Metazoa; phylum Platyhelminthes; class Trematoda; order Strigeidida; family Schistosomatidae; genus Schistosoma; species Schistosoma japonicum. The sequence goes on along the minus strand of CM046062.1, from coordinate 34,638,298 downwards.
ATCTGAATTTGATCCTAGCAAAATCTTAATTTCTAGATATCCAAAATCTATGTCTCTCAATAAAGGTACAACTAAAAGGAACGAACGATGAAGAGCAAACAAAAATAAGTAGTAAGATACAAAATAATCTGTCTTTAACATATATATATATATATATATATATATATATATATATATATATATATATATATATAATAAAGACAGATTATTTTGTATCTTACTACCTATTTTTGTTTGTTCACGTTGTTTTAACGCTAAATGGTGACTAATGTTATGTTTATCAAGTCCATTATTGTACTGATTGAATTCTATTAATCAAACTGTAATGTCGCAACTAGTTTAGGTGACTCGACATTATATGTACTGTATAGTGATGGTAAGCGATTTAGGGGTAATCAGTAGGAAACTATGGACCAATGTTTCGTGTTATTTGGTGATTGTCAACAAAGCATTTGTAATTATGTAGGGCTGGTGCTCCTTGTTGGATTTCAACGTATGTCACTTAGTTTCACAGTCTAAGACGTTAATAATTAAAAAGTGGATAGTACGGATTCAAATCCCACAGAGAGCGTCAATCCCTCCCCAAAACTCTATGAATGAATTGCTAATGAGGGTTAACTAACAAGAAACCTTCAAACAATTACCATACATATCCAACACAGTAATTAGTGGCACACCTCTACTGTTAGAATGTTCTATACCAGAAGTTACTTTAGTATCGACAAGGTACGATTAAATTAAATATTTAACTTAAACCGAACAACGAAAATGAGCAATTTCGCTGATCGCCAAATGCAATGCAACGTAAACTATCCACATACAGAAACAATAAGAGTACTATTATTTTTTTATACAAATCTGTTAGCGAGGTTAGAAAACAGATATAAACATTTGTTAAATTGATTTATAAAAAAGTGGAGTTTAAAACAAAAGGAATAATAAAAAAAACAATCAATTCGGAATATTATTCAGCAGCATTACATTATAATTTCACTTAGAATTGTGAAAACATACCATTCGAGGAATAACATGTTGGGACATCTTACAAAGATCTTACAAATCAAAAGTTGGAAAACTTTAGACAATCGATAGCATATGTGTCACGTTTTAATTCGATAATTACCAAAGAGTAGACATTTGTTTTTAAAGCCTAACAGAACTTTAAAGAGCGAAGAAATAATAAGTTACATTGCCTGACCAATGAGGCTTCAGAATCGAGTTTCAATGTTGTGGCGCATAGTTCAAACAATAATGTTGGTGCAAAGTGATAATTACATACCTTTAAAAATAGTGAATGGTTTGCATGAAAATTTTTAGTAACTGTGGATAGAAAGTGGCCAACGTTAGCTAAGAGTAGAAATGCGAAAAATATGCATTCGGATGTCAGTAATGTTAACAAAAGGATGTTTAGTAACATCATATTTTAGGCTTAGCTTAGGATTAAAGTCAAGGGTTGGTTAGGATAAGTTTTATTTAATGACCGACAAAAGATTACTCAAGGTCAATTTAAGAATCGATTAATATCAGTACTATAGTTTATTTTTATCGAAAGTTAGGGGCCCAAGGATAAGAAGTTTCTGAGTAATCGAATTAAGGTCAGAAAGTTAGTGTTAAGCATCCAAGTGCCCATGCATTATAACATATTGATAAGACCATATAATTTCGCATTTGTCGGTTTGACGTCAGAGACAGTTATATAAAGAATACAAAGATAATAACTGTCATTTAGAAAAGTTTAAATGGATATAGATTTCGAATTGTAAAATTCAGTTTACGGTTACATAGTTACTATCCACAGTGATGTAATAAGGACAGAAACAGAGTAATTATAAACCGCTAAAATCGCGTAAAAAGCAAGCTTTTACTTAGACTGTCGACAAAAACTGACGGCCAATAATAACATAACACATTAAACATAAACACAGAACGAAAAGATACTTCAGAAGTGCTTACCTGTAATAGACATTTCTTGCATCTCACGAAGTGGTATTGAGGACATTATTTCTTTAGCAGAAGATTGGGAAGATTTTGATGACGAGATACTGTTGTTATTATTATTGTTATTTATATGTGTATTATTACAACTATTGTTAATGCTACTTTTATTTGCACTAGCAATGCCATTTTTATGCATAGACGATGACATCGGATGACAATGCTCATGATAATAAGTAATAGGATTATTGAATGGGCTGACGGCTTGTTTTACTGAATTAACAGCTGTTAATAAATTACGATTAGACAAACGCCATTGTTCATGCATACGTGGATCTTCGATATTAGTTACTAAACCTTTAGCATCATTCACCATTGGAGTGATAGCTAATGAGATAACAAGAAGTAAAGTAGGAAACAAAAAAATAAATAATAATAAAAAACATAAACCAAATACCAACCCAAACAGTAAATATCAATCTGTCAACACAATAAAAAATACTGCTAGGATTGACTGCGCCACTGACTTAAACTTATTGGTATGATTGAAGTGGTGTCTAACTTGGTGGCACAGAAGACGTACAGACTTTTGAATTTTATAATTTACATGAAGAGTGTTGAAGTTTGAGACCATTTGCTATAACTACTGACTATGTTTGGATTGATGCGAATGCTCGAATGTACTACTGTGTGGCCTAGATATGTGTACATATTTGGGTGACTGAGTGAAACAAATGGATCCTGATTCTCGAATGCTTGATTCACGGACCGAATTCAAGTTTCTTTTCTTTTGACTAAAGCTAGATAACGTATAGCGTTGAGGATATCCGGTTATTGTATAAACGTCGTTGGGTCACTTAGGCACCCAACCAAGAGCATAAAATGTCTCGCTCCAAATATGGTTGATATCTACTAGTCAAAACATGTAGATAGAATCGATCCTAAAATACAAACAACATAGATTTACAAAAAAAGCTACCAACAATTATCAATTCATGGAATTGGCGTTAACAAAAATAAGAGCTAACATTCATGTACTAAGTATTCACACAAGAAAGTATGAGTGTTAACATAAATTTTATGAGTCATATAATAAAGAACACCATGAAAGATTACTAATAGATTGAATCTACAAATACAACATAAACAATAGAGTTGTGATTTGATCAAGCTGTATTGTTGCGTAAATGATGACAGTTAAGTCTTTTATTTCACTTATGTAAATCACAGTACTAAGTGCAGCTAATAAATATGAATTATATTTAAAGGCTATACATATTACTCAACAAGATAGAATCAGATTTTCAGTCATAACAACGATAATGACCAAGAAACCGAATCTAAACATGCGTTTTCTTTAAGAGACCATTCACGAGGGTTATCTAAATTAAAATGGCATATTGATCCAGTACGCACAGTCGGCTATGAATCATGCAATTAGTGTGGTATCTAATTTTATTAAAATAGGTGTGGGATTCAAACTTGAGACCAACTAAATGAAAATGGAATGTTCTGGCCAGTAGGACACCAGACAAAACAATCTAAAGGACAACGAAGAAATGCTACGAAATGGAATCCAGTGGTAATAAAAGACCTTAGTTTGTTGATGTACCATTCACTTATCCAGGATCCTGAAAAACTTAAGCTCATCATTAGTTTGAAATGAGGGATTACCCTAAGCAGACTCTTTGTATCCATGATCAAAAATTTAGTACTAGAGATTCGCTTCGAACTTTCTATGTTTAAAGCAATGCTAATACAAAGTAGAGAGATAGTATAACAGTTGTATACTAGTTCTTCGAAAAAAATATATGCAATTAACTAGCCATCTGATGTATCGAAAAATTTAGAGAGGAATTAAACTCATTCTACTAAGCATTGATAAATGTACTCAGCGTTCTCAGAAACACGAGCAAGATTTGCTCACTAACGATTCCATTTACTTTTTCAATATAAAATACATCTCAACGCAACATGTTTACGAGAATCACTAACTAGTGACATAATGCACAAAACTGATTGTGATATGACTTGATTGTTACTGAATATTTAATATAAAAGTATTGAGTGTATTTCGTTTCGAGAGTTCAAAGTATATGCTATATTTACGGACACCAATTGATAAATGAGATTTGTCCAACTTGTACATCATCACATAGTAAGGATATGTTATCTGCATACGAAGAGTCAGGTAATAGACCCATGGAACAATAGAGACATGTCATTGTATGCCTTTACTCTTTATAATAACCTGCCCCCCCCCCGAAGCAAATCCTTCTCCAACAAACAAGCCCAGAGAGCACAACCCTATCCAACGAGTTGAATGCTATCCAAATTTCGAGTAACGTAAAAATCTTAAGTCTACAATAAGGTTGAAGCTACTTCAATACTTGATGAAGAACAAAGACATGATCAGTACATCAACAGCCTGATTAAAAACTAGTCTATTTCTCGTAAATCATTAATTTACAAAGTGGCACAATGAGAAGCATGATGAGATCAACAGTTTGGAAACGATCGAAAGTAGTCTTATCAATCCCATTGTAGCTACATAGATTAGGTATACCATTTTTAAAAATGAAGACAACGACCAGTCCATTTCAGGATGTTGGAACAATACCTGCGATCCAAACCTTTTCAAACAACTCCGTTAATCCTTTGACAAGATGTTCATGTACAGGACCTTTACAATATTATCAAACTTCTCAAGTGAGTACTTCACCAGAGGACAATTCCAGAGTACAGTCTTATTAAACAAAACAAGGGTAAGTTGAAAAAATGCTTTACCAGTAAAATGGCAAATGTTTGAAGAATTGTTGTTGATATTTGTGCAGACTCTAACAGAAACGAGAATTGTTGAGGGAAAACTTAGTTATATTTTTGTATACACATAAAAAATTTAGTGGAAAAATAGCAACAAAACACTCGTTTTTCGCACACACAATTCATAAACATTGACGTAATTAATACTATTAAGGTGTATACACACATGATTAGAACAGGAATTCGGAAATAGAAACAGTTGCGTGTTTACAGAATGATAGATAAAACAAGAAATCACATATTACTGAATGCCATAAATATTGTCAATTTCGATTAGCCAGGGAAAGATGCGAAAAATATTTTAGGAACTCTAATCTAAACATTTTACTGACAGATAAACTTTTTTTTGAAGATGATATTCATAACGGATTAATTTTAGTTACGATGCTAATAATAACCAGAGAGGATTAAATGGTTGTCCACGTAAGAGACGACTAATCGTTAATTGAAAAAGCATAAGCTCATAGGTTTAAGTCCCCATGTAGCTGGTGAATGCCCAAAATGGAAAAAACATATATTCAGGGCTCATAGGTGGATTTAAATAAAGGTATGATAGCATATGAAGAATTAACAAGATTCATTTACACAAATATCTATACTGATATGCCTATTGAAACTTGAACATAGTGTAAGAGAGTCATTCAACATTATTGAATTACTACAGGCAAAGCATGTATAAATGATATAAACTTACTAATTTTGTTACAATTAACGGACAAACATGTACTATTAAAGAATCACATTAATAAGTTTGATCGATGATTGGTTAATGGAAGCTGATATAGTGGGTGATTTTCATAGAATGGTTAAACTTCAAGAACTGTTTTCCTAGAAATCATTTGATATATTTTGAATATCTATGTATTGAACATAATGTGTCTAGTATCTTTACATTCACTTCGTTCTGATATCCCAGCTGTTTGTCCTAATTTATTTTGCATGGGACACCACAACTAATGACCCCAATTAAGAAAGAACAATAGAATAGGGAAATTTTAAGTCAAGTAGTTTACCACTAGGCTATCGAGTATGAATGAAGTGTAACGTGTCATACTGAGAGAAATAGATTTTCATTAACAAGATAGGTACTTTGCCGACAACTGTTGATCACTAATGTTTGTGTTCATGTGAGATATCGTTGAAACAATGTGTCATGTTTGATGCATTTAGTCCTTGATCATTCGGTTGAATTATTGTGTCTGAAAAGAACTAACAAGGTATGGTTAAAATTAGTAATTAGCTGTAGAATCGAGCATATAGGGATTTATGAAAGTTCACTCGGCCATGCTGCATCCTTAATACCTACTAAAATTTAATATGTGCGAACAGCAGTTGGCGATAGCATCTAGAATGTGTGAATATTGTAAGACTTGGTACTCGTTAATAAAAAATCCATCTACATTCAAGTGTATACATTCATATTAAAACACGAACCCATTACTACTGGCGTAGTGGCTTAGTGTAGTTAAGGAAATGAAGTTTTAACAAATAGAGTGCTAGATACGATTCTCGCCCTAACCTATTTCGGTAGTTGGGTAGAATCATCAGCAATCACACATAAAGTGTAACTCAAAGATGAGTGTATGAATTCGAACTTGAAGAACTATATCTTTCACTACTTTACCAATAGACACATATTTCAATGAGATAAAAATACTATTGACTTTTGCTTTATCAATAAATCAGCCCAATATATTATAAAAGCAATTAATGGAACAGAAAGCAGCCATACACGTATACATTCACTTAAAAAAAGAGAAAATGAATGAAAATGAACAGTGAGGTGATTAATTATCATCATTCCAAATAGAAACACAGACGGAGGGCAAAACGAAGACATATACAAGTGTAGCACAAACAATAAAAAAATACACAAGTATACACGAAAAGTGTCCATACTTTGCTGATGTACAAGTAATATCTTATAAATAATAATAATGGTTATTATGTACAGCAATTAAAGCAATGGTAGTAATACACAAGAAAAATTCTACAATCCCTAATTTTGGATGCATACATACGAATGGATACACACTCTAATGATGTGCAACGAAACTCTTAATTAGGTTGAAAAGAAAAAGGAAGAATCAGTTAACATTAAGTTTTATTTGTTAGGGAATAAGAGGCAAAAACAAAGTTTTTATGCAAGTATAAGATCATAATGAGGAATTTCGTTAGTATTGTCGTAAGAATTTTATACAAACAACATTTTCGCAATATTATTAGGACGTTTTACAATTAGCTTGTGTCACAGCTAATAACTCCGAAGCTAGAAAATCGTTATCAATAACTGAATGGTATGAAATGTAATGTATCCATGACGTAACTTAAGCACTATTTGTGATTAATAGTTACATTGAGGCAATCCGCTCAGGATGCACATATAGCAGCAGAGGCTGACCAGTTTCAATACATGACTATTCAACGGAAAGATACAAACTCATCCTAATTAAATATATACCCGTTGCACAAGTGCAACTATTTGGATTCAGTAGCCTAGTGGTGGACGCGGTGGCATTCGGCCCGAGGCGAACTGAGTTCGAATCCCAGTGTGAACATCAACATTGGGATACAACTATATTAAGCCGATGAGTCCTAAATAGGACGAAACGCGCGTCCTGGATTCCACTTGTCAGTCACAATCCAAACCAAATGTATATCATCTGTCAGCTTACACATTTCCAAACCTTTCTGCATAAAGATAAGCGATATATTCAGTCTGTGTGAGCCATGTTAAGTGACGTATTACAATCAAGTGGAGAGAGAAATTTAATGTGGGATTAATTATACTATTTAATGTGAGACTATCTATGTAGTGTTCATATACTATTGCGAATAATTGACTGGTCAGTGATCTTACGACAGACATGTTCGAGGAAAAGTTACTAAATCTTGTATATATGTCTCATATATTATTGGTTTATCGTTATAACAACATATGCATACAGGTGACTGATCAGCTTTATGGTCGTTCAGTCGGATTAACGTGTCTGAGCAATAGACTAAGACAAGACTGAACTAGCTGCAGTTGTCGTAACGCGTACAATGCAGCACTAAAAGAATAACCCGGTCATCCTGTAGATATATAACAATACTTTATTTGGTTATCAATCGACAGTCGGGATATTGTGTCTAATCTTATGTATAGTCAATGAACTTATGTAGAAGTATTGGTCTATTTCGTTCGCAGAGCCACTAGTTTCCGTGGGTAGTAGAAAAATATCCCCCGCCCGAATCAAGAAAATAATTGGACTGATAAACAGTGATACTAAAAATTGATTGATGAAATTGAAATGGGGGTGGATGAGAGTAAGAAACCGTAATAAATGAGGTTATTGAAAAAGTTTCAATACTAAATAGCATTATCAGTTATTTTTTCATCCATTTGATAGTCGAGTTCTGCATAACAAAGATTGATTTCCAATTTCCAATTAAAGCGATCAGGGTTATTTTTAACTGAATTCTATGAACATGCTCAATGTAGCGCAGACGAGTAGGAAACACACATATATTCTAAGTTACGGATTAAGATAAAACTGTTAATGGAGATTACACTTTAATATTGCTATAACGGGCAAACCAGTGACAATATAATGCTGTCTACGAATATAAATAGTTGGAATGACATTGAATAAAAAGAAACTGATCTATTAAAATGCAAGTGGCTATAAACTACCGACACACATCTATTGTACAGAGAACACAAGTAACGGACAATATTATCCATTTTAATGGTTTATTAGTTTCCTGTACATCTCGAATGTCCAAACATCGGATGTTTAAGTAGAATGAAGCTGGAAAAAGTTTAAGGGTGATCAAAACAAGACATAGCATCAGTCTAGTGCATCAGTCACCAACTATTCATCCATTTCATGATGGAAGGGGTAGATTAGCTTGTTGGGACCCATATGATAACTTCAGATGAATACAATCCGTATCTTATTCTAGATCTTCAGCAACATAATTTTTCCAGCATACCTTTAAATTCCTTCTTATAAAGTCACATTCTTGATGTTCATCTATTCTATTATTCCCACTATTTCGTCGTTCACTTTGTTGATTTTAGCTCATCATGTGAATGTAGTGTGTACAATTGTAATAAAGCACAATTATGGTACGTTATATGTTGATTATGAATAAATATATTTAGTGTAGAGTTTTTAATGATAAAAACGGTTCATTTAAATAACCCTGACTCATATTATGTTGTAAACCACAAATTGATGTACAGAAATAGTGTTTTCTGGTCAATTCAATAATAAAGTTTAGTCTTCTGATGTGAAATACATTTTAATGAGTATATGAAAATGAAGTGTATGTAAATTGTAATCTTTAACTAATCGTCCCAGGAGGAAGATCGTGAACAATAAAGAGCTACTCAGTAAAAAAATGTTTGTAACAGGCATGAAGCACTTCAACAAATGGTTGACATACAAATCAATCCATCACAAAACAACTTAGTGCATGAAAAAATTACATTAGCCCAAGTACTCATACAACACCAACCCAACAACAAGATTAATACCAAAATATAGCCCGACACAAAGGAATTAGAAAACAATAAGCATGAAAGGATATTAGAATTTTTGATCTAGAAGAAAAATAGTGAACATATAAAGATTTACATATTTTTTGTGTTACCCATTCTCTCTAACCACTAACCGCGAATATCGTCAGAGCTATAACCAAGTACTCTGCATATCACACGTGACGAACACCAAAAGAGCTCTTTGAATCCGAGCAGAGGTTATATCAGACACCAAATCATGAAATCTGATGAGACTTCCGTGGTGAGGTCAGTGTTCCTTAACAAATTAGTTCCTCATGATGAATCTATTTGATAGCGAAAGTAGGTGTATAAATAAAGCCAACACATCTAAATACATGAAGGTCAACTGGGATAAGCTTTAGATTAGCCTATACTTGTCGACAGATATTAATCAAAGATACTTCTACTATCCAGAATTTAAAAATACTTTTTCCAATTATCGGCAAAAGAACCACTGCATACTGATTCTAATTATTGATAATCGAACAACCGTAGCAAGAAAGCAAAGGTGTTAAAGTTCATAGGACATTTAGTATAACCGACTGGAAACCATCTAATGATAAGTCTAAAACAACTGATTAAATTGCCAAATATGTATTCATTTTTTTGAATAGTCTAAATACGGGACATCTTTTACTAACCATTCTTTACCTAATTTAACTGGTCTTTTTTAATTTCTTTTACTGAAATGCGATAATTTTATTTAAAACCAATGACGATACGGAACATTCAATAGAATTTCTTTAAGTAGAAGCAGATAATTACTCGAACCTATTAATGAATCCCTTAAAACTAACTTCCACTTTTCATCTTCTTAAGGTCCTGAATTTCAAAATTAACTTTTTTCCTTTTATTTTCCAAACTTACTTTTTCTTCTACAATTATATTCCTTTCCCTATACGATATTAGGAGTATTTCGACTAATATGGAATCCATCCTTGTAATTTAATACTACCTGTATTGCTGTAATGTGGCAATTTAAATCAATGCCCAAATATACTAGATTCTATGTTGGCGATGGCTGATTGAAAATAGAGTATATTTCAATGAGATAAGTAAACTAAGGAATAAACAGTGACATATCCATGGAAGTTTATTAATGACCAACTCACCTACCATACACACATTCATGTACCTGATTTTTAACTGCACCATAAATGCGAGGGTTAGGGATATCACCTGATTTCTTAAACTGAAGTGAAGTAGGATTCACACCTGTGAATTAATGGCTGAAAATCAAACACACTAACCAGAGTTCGCGTTCATATAACTGATCACAGATGTACTCAAAACTAAGAAGTGATCGTGAAAACGTCGGAGGATGTGGCTTAAAAACAATCACAGTAACACATGTGCACTCACATTATCTTACGCTAGGTCCTGAGTTTTCGAATCTCTTAGTTCCTATCAATAAATTAACTCTTGTTTCTCAGATTATCTTCTGTATATCTAATCTATGTAGTGATTGCTGATAATATAACTATTTCCACTGCTTAAGAACTAATACTGTTATTTCGATAGAACAATTTGAACTAATTCATGTATATGCTAAGTCAATGTTTGTCATAACTATCTGACGATGGTTTTCAAATGATTTTCGTAGTAATGTGAATTATTATTAAAAGTCTAAGTTACTAAATGAAGATCTCACAGGCACCTTGTAGTGCACTGTCGAAAAAGAACAAGCGAAAAACGGAGTTTAGAAGAAATGAGTAGGTGAATGCTTACTTGATCGTAAAGCTTTTACAGCATCATTCATTCGATCAACATACAATGGATCCTCACTATTATCCGCTTCTCTCGTAACTAATTGTAGTACACGATTTGCTCGTCGTGCAATGCGTGTTGTTGCTTCAACTACACCAGTTGTAGACACTTCAACAATACTGCTCTCAGTTTTAGCAGAATCGCGTAGCATTCCAGTTTCTGTAGAAAATTAAAAAACAAAATATGCCGGGTGAATGAATATTAAAGAACAAACATAAGACAATAATAATATGATGTTCGTTAATTAAAGAAGATTCAAACGAAAATAATTGACGTTAGTCATTTAAAATTATTTGAACAGTATTGAAGATAATATTACATCACGTCAAGTATCGCTTAAAAACTGATAATTAGTATATATATTAAAAATTGACAGGTCAGTTGCAGAGAAAGGTAACGTCTATGGTTGTGACACTGAGTGATGTAAGCGTAAGTACTACAAGAAGCATCTGTGAAGTGAAGATACACAGCCATGCTAATGAGGGTGAATAAATGAGTGTTCAGAAATTCCTGTTTATTATATACAATCGCTTAACGTTAAAGAAAGTATATAATGAAACCGAGTCACTGATTCTAGCACTCGCATCGCTTTTAAAACTAGATAAAATGGCATAAGGATACCACAAATTTGTAAGCAGTATAACCCGAGGTATACTGACAACTGTTAAGTTGTACGTACTTCGCTGACGACAAAACAATAATATGAAAAACTTAAAAATTGTCATTGAGCGAACTGACAAAGAATAAAAGAAATTAGTGTTTGGGAAAAATGCTTGATGTAATTAAGTTCTTCAGAAAATCGTCAAACTGAATGCCAATCGTGTTAAATTCTTCCATATGAAACAACAAGTTATCAAAACAGAGAAGGGGATTTTAGTAAATAATATATGACTCATTTGCCAAAGACAAGTTTATGCGCATCATCCCTGAGTCATGTTTTGTGGGATGGTTTAGAATAGTAGCAATCTGTCCATATAGTTTGAACTGGCAACAGCGATCGCGGAATCGCAATACGCCGGATAACCAAAGCCTCGAATTACTATGTACACGTGAAATCCATTAGTCACAAACAACAAAGAGCTTGGTAAACCTATGCACCGATCAAATTTACCAACATTTAGTATCAGCACTTTGACGGCAGGATTAAATCAGACAAAAGTCAGGGTAGTTAACATAACGGTAAAACAATTGACAGTTGAAAACCAAGTATGTGTTATGGCTTAAAAACAACAAGCGAAATTAATAAATTTAAGATATGAGAGAGTAGTAAAATTGAGTGAAAATAGGCAATTAAACAATGAATAAGCCTACACTACTCCTACCGATTTTAAAAACAGTTTTAAGGGAAATAGTGAGAGCTTTTGTTTTCCTGTCTCTATAATAATGATCACAAGCCCCTATGTTTGCAAGATGGCCTGTACAATAATGCGCTCAGGGGTTGTAGTGTCTTGACCAATCATCTCTCAAACTGGCAAATAATAAATTTCGAATCCCGTTATCAAGAAATATGATCAAGAGTAAGCTGGAATAAATAGTGACTGTCATAAACAATAAGAAGTTTTAAGTTTTTTAGTTCAAACTTAATGACACATACCGATTCAGGTTACCAGCTAGCATTTCTTGATATTCATACTTAGAGTGTGGCTCAAAGCCATTTAACATGAATATGCATCTGGAAATAAGTTTTCAACAATAACTATGATTCATTCGTATTATTGTTAACTGTCATAAAGACTACGTATTAAGTCATAGAGTTATATATGTCTAGCTAACCCGCTTAGCATGATGTGTTCTACTGTCTAGCACAGTATGGGTCTCGAATATATCAGATTTGACAAAATCAGGTCGTGTAAGCTACACATGTAGTGTGGCTTCATATCAGGTGTAAACTATCTGGCTAATGTATCTGAAATAATTACGCTTAAAGATTACTACACGTAATACAGATTAAAATCGAACCGAATGACACAGATACATTCGCTAATCGCCCTTAACTTGATCTCAAGATTATCCCATACGCTGCATCTTCTGTCGCATTCATTTTACCATTAATGGAATCATAGTATTAGGTCTTTGTTATTTTATCATGTTAATTTTATCTTTCAATGTTAGTATGAAGTGTATAGCAACTTGGATTGATATGTATAGGTGCACCAAACGCCCCGGTAGCACAGAAGATAGGGAGAATTCGGTTTTCCCTTCTAAATCCTTCTATATGTCCATGAGTTTATAACCTTTGTCAATGAAGTCCTACTCATTGTCTTCACGTAACCTAGAAGTGATCTTAAAACCTCTATACCATTCATAAAATTGGCATCCAACGGTTTACCTTCTGAACTACAGACAATTCGGACTTTCAAAACAACACTATAATTTAAAGGTCAATTGTTGGCAGCTAGATTAGAAGGTCTTGAGCTAAATCCTTGGTAAGGATGTGTATGTTTACTGTTAGGTAGTCCCATACTCGGAAGAAGTAGCTGTCTATTGTGTCGTCGATTTTAATGATTGTTTAACTAGGGTCAAGCAATAGAGTAAAACTTCAAACTGCACAATCTCAATGATGACTAATTATTAATAGTTAGAAAGAATTGTCTATTTTGTTACAAACTTAGTTACATTTCCAACTTGTTTCAATCTTCATTCATATTCACATCGATGTTCAGATAAAATGTCGGATTATTGTAGTACTACTTCAATTATTCGATCAAAATTGTAATGAATATTGATAGCATTCAACAAAATAGTTTAAAATAATTAACGAACAAAAAAAATGAAATGACCATAGATAAACAAAATGAAGGTTATATCACGTAGTATGTCTTTTGTATAGTAATAATAATAAGCAACCAATTTACAACTATAAATGATAACTCATAAACAAGCATAATATCAGGTCAAAAATTCATTTAACGGATACATCTCTGATAAAGAATAAGTAAACAACTGGACTAGTAATGTAATACAATAGGTTTAAGTAAATTTAGATTGCGGTCAGTAATGAAATTAGCAATGATCATTCAAATCTGTTGAGGATGTCACAACCATTGGTAATATCTAATACCAGCATAACGGGAATAAGTAGATATGAGTAGAATAAATTCACATTCTTAAATGTCATCTCATTTTGAAAATTACCACTTACTGATTTCCAATTGTCATCAATCGTGTTAATAAAATAATTTTCTCATGTAGCATGCGCCATATAATGAGTGAATCTTTACAAACATTATTAATCAGTAATTTTTATAAGTAATCGTAGGCAGTACTCACTAGATGAAATATTCATCCAACGATCTTGAAATTTTATTGGGACTCTCTGATGCATATACAATGTAATCAATTATGAATGAGGCTTGAATAATACTATTATCGATATACAAAAGTAAATCTTGACGAGTGCCTATTAGTGCACGTGCATCCCAACAGGACTACCTCAACATGATCAATTTCGTTATAATTTTGTTATAAACATGATTAATGATTAGCAGAGTAATGAAGAATGAGCGTTTCGTCCTATTTAGGCTGAACCTGCTTGACACATTTTAATACTAATGATCACATTGAGCGTTTGAAGGGAAGAATAGTGCGTTGAAACATAAAGTGTAAACATCACTACCAGGATGCAGATACATTAATCTGATAAATGCAAACAAGACTAAAAACGCGAATCCTGTATGTTACAACTAGACATAATTCATCTGTTTAAAAAGTAATTAGTGTTTTAAGAAAAAAAATTGATAAACTGGTAAAGTAGTTACTACATGTGTCTCCTTTTAAGTCAAAATGAAAATATTAACAATATATTTTAAATTATTAAGAGTACCTTGTGCAGCAATGAAAGCATTAGCATCAACTGCTTCATCAACTAATGTTCTCATACGTTCAGCTGTATCTGTCCAGTGTTGACGCATAAGAAGAAAATGATCTGATGTAGCTTGTTTTAAACTAGCACCACCAGGCTGTAATTGCAAATTCGGATCAGCTGACAAGACAACTGCTCTGCCAGCTAATACAACTTGTGAACCTAGTTCATTCAGCTGACTAGTTAAACAACGCAAGGCATCAGAACGCCAGACGTCAGATAATTTTGTAGCTGCAGCAAGTTCACCAGTACTAACAAGTTGATTACACTGAGCCTAGAAAAAGTAATATACACAGTTATAAATAAGATATAATGGATTTAGTATAAAATACTTGGGTATAGGTAAACATATTGACTAGTGTCAGTCACATAGTTATCATTCGCTACTCTGACAGGTCTCTCTTGAATAAATACACTGGTATGTACATTCAAATTCATCCTTAGAAACTCTTGCTAACCACAAGTAGTGAAATACACTAATTAGATTAGAGATGTTACCTAGAAATCAAGATACTGTAACCGGTAGCGTTAATTGAGGTGCGAAGAGTGGTATGTTAAATACGTTAGTGGGAATAACTAAGCAATAAAATTAAACTGTTTGGAACTAAAGTGAATATTCAATTAAACACATTTCTTTCACAAAGTATGTATGATCAACACAGAACCTGGGACATATGTGCATCGGTTCAGGTTGCCATATCTCTACGGCACCGCAGGATTAACACCAAATTAGTAAAGTTACTTCAATAATAATAATAATAATAATAATAATAATAATAACAAGGAGCGTAAACATGTAGAATATGGTTCAGGGAGCGTGAAAATAATGGAATAACTTAAAGCTCACAATTTAAGGGAGGACAATGAGAGAATACATCTGTGCCATTGTGACCGACTCCAGGCCATGTCACTTAGTGTTTGTAGCCACTAGTTACGGTATTCTCGAAGACCCCAACCCGGTAGTCTGCAGCTAACGACACGACTCAAACCAGCAGACAGTGACTTCATGGAGTGATGCCATGTTTTAGTTTGACCGCTTATACCCCTTTTGTCCCGCTCCTATATCAGCCAACACCGCGCGTAGAGGCAGACGGTGGTTGTGCATACGCAACATGTCCCAACCACCTCAGTCAATGAGGATCCATAACCTCATCGACTGATCTGCCACTTTTGCCTAATGCCCGTCGTCTAACCTCGCTATTACATATTCAATGATCCCGGTTAATGCGAGCGACGTTTCGAAGACATCGATGGTCAAAAAAATAATAACCTACGAGTGTCGTTTACTCTTAATGGCTATGTTTCGTACCCATATAATAAGACAGAGCGAACTGTTGCGCAGTACACTCTTCCCTTCGTTGAGAGACGAATATCTCGTCTACACCATAGGTGATGTAAGTTGGCAAAAGCCGAACGAGCTTTTTGAATTCGTACTGAGATCGCGTCAGAGGCCAATCCATCAGGGCTAATCAGACTTCCAAGATAGATAAAGTGGTTGACGTGCTCAACTACCTCACTCTCTATCTTTAGCTCAGGTGTTGATGAAGACCAACCCTGGAGCAATAGTTTGCATCCAGAGGAGGAAAAACGCAATCCGAACATGCTTGCATTGGAGCTTAATGTTGTGAAAACATCCTGCATCTTATTGGCGTCTTCAGTAAACACGACTATGTCATCAGCATCTTCTAAGTCAATAAGTAGATCTCCTGGTAAAAGAATTCATGAAAATTCAGACGACGGGAGTGTAATTTCCAACAGTAAATCGACTACGAAGTTAGATGAAAATGGGCACAATGGGCAGCCTTGACGGACACCACTTGAAGTTACAAGTTCGGGTGACAGTTCTGCATATACTCTAACATGACTGATAGTGTTTGAGTAAAGAGTCTTAACAAGATTTATGTACTTCTAAGGAACGCCTTTCAATGGTAGGCGTTGCCATAGAACCCACGGTCTACAGAATCCTATCCCGCTTTCAAGTCAAGAAAAACCACCATTATCGGGTGCTAAAAAGTATGTCTATGTTCTAAAACCTGACAAATGATGAATATCTGGTCTATACAACCGCGACCAGGTCTGAAACCAGCCTGGTTTTCGCGTATTTGCAGATCACGAGTTGTAGTGAAACCTCTTATAATTGTAGAAGCAAGAATTTTAGACACTAAATTAGTCAAACTTATTTCTCTATGGATATCGCAGGACTACTTTGACCCTTTCTTATATACTGGAACGATTAACGATCGACACCAGTCAGACGGAATTATGTCAAGTTCCCAAACTTTAATCAAAGTACCAATCAGCTTATCATCAAAGTTGTACTACCATCCTTAGAGACCTTTAGAGATAATCCATCCGGGCCCGCTCTTATACCTTGCTTCAGACTAGCTATAGCTTTTCCGACTTTGACAAGTGTCGGGGAACCTAAGTCGACTTTCCATTCTGGTTATGTTAAAATAGTGGGAAGTTCTGCAGCAGCTGAAAGCCAACTGAACTGCTTCTTGATGTGTTCAGCCCATCGTCCTAAATGTCTAGACTAAGAGCAGACAAGCGTCCCATTTCCTTCGGAGATTGTTTCACTAACGCCTGATTTTTCAACCCCGGTTTCTTCTATTAACTTGAAAAGTTGTCTAGTGTTAACTAACGCTGCTGCCTTTTCCATTTACTTTGCTTTCGTTACCCACCACTGCTCACGGTCGTTTCGTAGACTTTTTGTCAGTTTGTACCTGATTTCTCTTCGTTCCTCATCATGTTTAAAGCCTGATGGGATAAGATTTCGAAAGTCCATCAATTCAACAGAAGTCATCGGGATCCACTGACTTTTCTTGACATGCTGATTCAAGTCCTTGATAGATGTCACTGTAGATGGCACAGCTGTTTGGACATCTTGACAAGCCGTGATTAGTTGAGTTGCATCCTTACAATCGCCTAAGTGATTCTTCAGTTTTTCCTGGAATTTACTCTTGGCTGTTTCATTGCTGGACGAAATTCTAATGCGTTTTCATGTAGTTTTTCTTTGCTCAGTAAAGTGCAAGTAAATGCGTGCTCGTAATAGGGCATGATTAGAATCTAAAGATGTAGTCCAAAAAGATCGGCTATCTCCTATCGAGCCCCTCCAACGGTGACTAATGGTGATATGGTCTATTTGAGCCCACCGTTGAGTAGGACCAGGAGGTCGCCATGTTAGACGATGTCGCTCCTTATTCCTAAAGTTCGTATTTCCTAGAAATAAACAATTGTCTGAGCAAAGTTGTTGTAGATGGTCGCCGATATCTGTTCTGTGAGCTGGAACACTGAAGTATCCACCTAAATGTCTTTCATATTGATTCAAGCTATCTGGGCGTTAAAATTACCAGCCATGAGTACCAAATCCGAGTGTTTGGCCCTATAAAGAAGTTCAGAAAGTTTTTTATAAAATTTATCTTTCACTTTATCCGAGTTGTAATTAATAGGAGTGTAAGCAGAATCAACAAAAAGACAACGGCGTGTATCCTTATCTTTCCGAGTTCTTACTGAACCATTTAGTCAGATGGCACATAGGCGATTGTTAACAGGAATCCATTCGAGAAATACCTGTTCTGCTCTCATACTTAGCGCAATACCTACACCGGCTAGTCCACGAGAAGCTGCCGTTGAGCCGCCAGATAAACGAAAAGTGTATCGCGTAGGTTCTTCATTCTGACTAGGTGTGGTCAAGTGAATGACCATGCTAGGATCCGGTATGCGTGTTTCGGAGACACAACATACATAAATGGCACGGGATTCTAATGTCTTAGCTAGGGAGGCTTACTGCCCTATTCGACACAGGGTTTGTACATTGAATGCACCAATGTGAAGTTTGAAGAGCGGTCTTAGTAGACTCGGGACATTATTTCGTCAGCTAGAATCATTGGCAATGATAACACAGGAGGGATGTAAAGATAGGGATTTTAGCTTGGAGGTAGGGACAGGATAAATATTAGGAATAGCAGAAGGAGTTTGATCAAAATGATGGCGATATTGTGTGTTGTTAGAAGTATGAGTTGGGTTATCACTTTCCAGTTGCCCATACTGTGGAAGGGTTCTACTTGATGTAACTGAAAAGCGAATTGGGTTAGGGTTGGTCTGAAAAACCTGGAAGCGTGACCTCCGTGACTAAGGGACAACTGCTTTAGGCCGGTTACGCACAGTTTTTTGAGAGAAGTTTCCGTTGTTGCAGCTCCGTACTTGTTGAGGCCTTAATGCTAGAGACGGAAATCCTTTTCTAACCCTGCCCTTCCTTTGTGGGAAGAAAGCATTGCTGTTATGCTGGCTGTCTGAGGAAAACACCTTACTGTCGTCACACCTCTGTAAAGCCAGCAGTACGACTTCGTCCTCGGACATTATATTATATTTACTGCCCTTGGTCTCACCGCTCTTCAACCGACCTGCCTGGCATGGTAGGACCTTGAGGAACGGTTGTTTCAGCATAGCCCGATTGGGTCATCACGATGGCCAAGCCCGATAACCGCGCCAAGGTAGCAGCACGGTAGGATTTACTCCATTAAAACAAGACTAACACATTCAAGTCTATAAAAGTATTTCCAGTTACGGCACTTATACGGAAAAATAAACAACAATTTATAGCTGAAAATGCACGAATTTTGTTCAATGAAGAGATCTTCTTTAATGATTTCATTTAAAAAGATGCTTATAAATAAATAAATAAATATATATATATATATATATATATATATATATATATATATATATATATAAAGGATTGTTTGAAATATAATATGATTCTGCCTAGTGGTCAGTTCAGTTATTTTACACTCTTCATTACGGCTTTGAGGGCTAGTAGTCACAAGGCAGATATGTGGGGGTACTGATTGGCCATGCGATTCCCGAGTCATAAGAAATAAACCATATAGAATTTTCAATATCGACACATAGAGAATAAACAGAGTAAAAATTTCGAGTTGGGTTACATAATAAAATAGGTTAGAAAATGGAAAGTATCTGAAAATGGATGAAAACAAGAGTAAAATGTATTTGTATCAGCAGGAGAGAGAGAATGATAGAGAAAGGAGACATAACAAGTATGAATTTAATAAAATAAACGAGGTACAATCAAAGGAGAACGAAATCGTAATATAAAGGATACTACCATGGAAAGATCGATGAATAAATCTGGTTTATCTATGCATGGCAACAGCTTCAAAAATGCGTACAAGGTGAAAACTTACTAACTTTCATAGATCCTGTTAACCATACAGATAACTTTGGAAGGGGAATCAGAGTTGCTTTTGAGTGGTCATTAGTCATAATATGTTACATAATGGCACTCCTAATGCTACAGATGTTAGCTTTCCGTAACCACCCATGAAAACGTTCTTGAACTCTTGGAGAACATGCGCATTGAAAGACTAATATATCTTACCCTAAAAAGCTAAATAATAAAGGGAGCTCCCAGCTTGAGAAATACGCCGAACAAAGTGGATTCAAATCGATAAAGTAAAACAATAAAAACTAGTAAACTGTAAGTCTAATAATTAAAGCCAGAAAGATAATTTAAACAAGCGCTCAATAACGACTTAATACAAATGTTAAGATAGGGCTAGTTAAGTTCGAAAATGGGTAGGCAACCAATCAGCAATTAGACTAAATATATTAAGGAACAAGAGATACGAAAATGCTAATATGAAATGTCAAGCATAGGTAAGCAAAGAGGAAAAAACTCAATTAATAAATAAGGTCCGTAATTAGAAACATACAGAATAAAAGACACTCAAATAGGTAGAGCATACTCAACAGTATTACATATATATATGTATAAATAGGTACGATTGTAGCTACGACTATTAGTTTTCGATATCCAGCGTGTTGATAGGCTAGTTGCATAAAGTGAGTGTGTCTAAGTATTGGTCTAATTAGATTTGACAAAGTCGACAATAAGAGCGACAACCAAAGCTCGAATTATTACCATAAAGGAATCGAGGCGAATCGTTTTAAATAAGTCAGTCAGTCAGTTACAACGTAGAACTTGGTACATGCGTACATCAGTTTAAGTTGCCATGCCTCAATAAGCTGACAGACATTAAATTGTCGGACCAAATCCCAGAGTAGGGGAGGTAGTAACAAAGTAAATAATAATGGAAAGGCATAGAGATCAGAGATGAGGTTTGAGATAGAAGTGATTCAATAAAAAGAAAATTATGAGAAGCTCAAAAATTAGAATTTGGAGGAAGACAAGGAGTGGATGCACCTGCGCCATTGCAAACGATTTTGAGCCATATCACCTAAAGTCTCTAACCATTTGTTACGATCATCGTATGGGCCCCAACCAGGTAGTCTACATCTATTTACATAGCTCAGCCCAATTGTCAATTACTTCATGGATTGGTGTCATGTTTTCGTCTGGCCACCCCTAGCTTTCTTCCAGCCTACTCCTACAACAGACAACATTGCTCGTTTCGGTAGACGGTGGTCAGGCATACGCAACACATGTCCTAACCACCTCAGCTGTCATAAATAATGTTGTGGTAACATGTAATTGGTTTGTACGAAGATGATGATGAATAATTAGGCGCTAAGTGATATGGAGTTAAAATCGAGTAAGGATGTGATAAAGATTAACTGTACTATGCATGATTGTAGACGAGATAACTGTATACTAATAAAGGGAAGAATACATTGCGTAGCAATCCGGCTTGTATTGAAGAGTAAAGACAGCAAACCATTTGATAAGAAAGTGGCTTAAACATGTACATTAAGTCCGCTTACCTCGGTGTATAAGGCTGCGGTCAAACTAGGACGTGATATCAGTCAATGAATTGATTGGCTGCGTAACAATGACAAATATAGAATACCCTACTGAAGTCCACTCAAGTGGTTAACAGTAGGAAATGTTGAAAAATATGACTCAGAATCGACCACAAAGATACAGATAACATTCACTTCCTTATGCATACACTTTCATTCCGTCTACACGAATCATGATCTCAATGTTTAAACATTCTCATCATTATTGCTACAATAATTATCCCAAATCCTTGACTATCTTTTTAATTTCTACCAGTTATGTCAATACAGCATGAAAAATTAAGCTAATGCAATTTTGTGCGAGGCTGTACGTTGATCACATACAATCAACTCATTGATTAGTTGTAAGATGAAATAATAGAATACAATACAAATATCTCAGTGGTATCGGTCATGAGCTACGAAACCTGGGTTTGAACCAACCAAAGGATACCAGTTCCTACAATACTGTAGGTACACCTTCCCAATAATTGTCATATAGTACGAAACATAGTTCGGGCAAGGTCTATTGTAAAGTGCCTCCTAACACACTACACAGACTGAAAACCTATTACATCAATCACTACTCAGTAATCAATTAACAGATTATCGTTTTGAAAAAATGACTAAATTGTTGGAAGCTGATAATCTCGATACATTTAAATTCGTTTTCTTAGTCAAGTAGGTATCTGAGAAACCTGTAATATTAGAGGCTACTAATTTTGCATACAAATATACATGTATTTTTGCATTTCATTCCCGTAAAACTATTTATAGTTGTATTCATGTCAAGATTCATTATAAATATTATTATGTGCAATGATTAGGGTATTTCTCAGGATTGAAATCCTAACCAGAGCAAACTTTAACGGGAAATAAACAGCACTAATAAGGAGCAGGTCACCGAAACACAGCATACATCAATAGCCAGAGACTCAAGGGTTTTGGCGAGTGAGGCCTGTTGACTAATCTGATAAAAGGGTTCGTGCATTAAAAGCGCCAACACAAAGTTTAGAGCGTGGTTCTAAGAAACCTGGAATAGAGCTTTGTGAAATCGAGTCCCTAGTGACATGTATGAGAGAAGTGAGAGTAAGATGGAAGATTGGAACGAAAGTAGAGGGATTTGATTGCAAACGGAGTGATCTCGAGTGCTGTTAGAGGAAAGATTTATCAAGTCCTCTCTGGTTTTCCATGGTACCCAACCAATATCAATTTGTGACGAATTCAATCAACTAACACTTAATACCGATCTCCACAAACCACCTCAATTGAATTTTATTCTCATTAATTTAATGTGAATTATACTTCAGAATACATTCTGTAACATTTAGTTGTATTAATAAAATGTTTCATTTAATTTTGTCAAATAATCATTCATATTAACTCTTGTACACCTATTATATATTGATGATTAAACTTAACTAATAATCAATGTAAATTAATTGATATAAAAGTGAATGCATTTAAATGAATATTCGCTTGTCTTATCTCAGTTTTCTCCACAATAGAATCCTCCTACAAATCGTCTTTTGAAGCAGCTCTGGGTTGGGAAGAAACATGTTGTGGCATCCCATTTGAAGTACAAGTACCGGGGATAACGATTGCACTAACCATGCCGAGTATCAAGGAAATGAAATATATAATCAGGCTACTCTAGATCAATAAGAACCAGTGGGGTTTTTTCACTAAAGACGTCACATTCATAGTTTGAATAGTTTAGATGAACTTACTAGGAATTCTTTCGTCTTTACATTATAATTATTTTGATCTGGCAAATTACCAGATGATGGTGATGCAGATTCGACTAATTGACGTAACGGTCCAACGAGGTCTGTGTAAACTTCAGCGATTTGTCGTGTCAGTAATTTCTCTAATGTTTGCCATATATACGCCAGACTACGACTAATGGCTACGGCTAGATCTTGTTGACCAATTTCATTCTCTTCAGCTGAATTATTAGAAAAAGTAAGATAAAGAATTTCCAGGTGACGATTAGATTACAGATAAAAAAAGTATTATAACGGATTGTAAATTATGTTGAAAAATATAACTTACGACAAATAAAAGATCCCAAGTGCTATTGGAGGTATGAGGGAGGTTGTTACTTCTCACTTTCCAGACCATGTCAAGCTATTTCTTGGAGCAAATTAGTGATCGTAAGTACGGTATAGATTTCGCACCTTCCAAATGCAAAGTACTTCATCAACACTAGCAGGAGACTGTGTCTCTGATTACAGTTTTGAATGTATCTTTCAAAATAGCTTGTGTATCCTCCTAGTTGTATGTACTGGTGGTAGTATGATAGATGGGATTAATCCACGCATTATAAAAGCCGAATTGGTTTACCTCGATCTAGATCATCTTTTGGCACCATCGTTGAGTGAATTTGATTCTAAAAGGTGTCCCGTTAATAACGAGTTTGTGAGAGCTGTTCTGATCTATGCTTGCGAAGCCTAAGCTCTCAGGGATGGAGATGTCCTTTGACCTTGTATGTTAAACCATCCTCCAAAGGATTGCTGATATTGAGCGGTAACGTGTTATGAATGCCAGGGTTTAGAAATGAGCGTTTAAACGCAGTGATGACAATTTAATCAATGTCATAATCCTGAAACACAGGCTTCGAGGGCTTAGTTATGTTTTGAGAATGTTATTTTGGCGGCATCCGTGTTGGGAATTACATGTCAACGCTAGCCTGTCTGTCACAGTATAACATAAAAGGACGAGTGTTACGGACAATGTAGCTAGATCGGGGTTTAACGATATACAGGCCCAACTATCACAATAGGATGGAACAAAATCGAGTCAATTATCACTGTTTTCGATGGTTCTTCAAATAATATCAATTTAGTGTCTTCAGTGGTAGTTCTAATAGACAGTTCTGCCATTAATTGATATCATATGAAGGCCTAGCCAAAGACAGTAATTATGGATTAATTATTATTTATGAGACCTATAAACAAAAAACGAAAGCTTCACAATAACACTTTCCGCTAAGATTATGGTGCAAAATTGTAGAGTGATTAATTACTGCTCAACTACTAAATTCCATGTCCTAGATTGATTTCACCTGCTTAGGTATGGGTAGCTTGGAAGTATCGTAAGCCCTCACCACTCATCCTCACATATAAAATGTATTTCGGAGCCGAGTCAATGAATATAGACTGGGTAAATGAGTAACATCATGCCACCTATGCATCTCACAGTACTGTAATACAAAGATCTGTATTATAGTAGACATAACGTTAGGATATAAAAATTACTCAAAATAATCAATTCAAGTATGAATCTAAGCCGCTTTGTATAGACTGGTCTTAATTTGCTGCCTATATTCGTCAAACACCGATCTCAATAAAGTACCATTAAACACCACGGAGCACACAACAAAAGATGTTTTGTTCTAGTATGGGACTTCCCAATGCCAGTGAGTACTCACGACCTTCGGGCAATGCGGTGATCATCCACTGTTTCTGGAGATAGCTGTCACGCGAACAGCTTGCGTAAACTCTATCAGTCATGACTTCTCATTACAGCTTCCAGGTATGAAGTAGGTATCTCGGTTATTATGGTGAAATCATAGTTGTTTTTTACAAATCAGTGCTCTTGCCATTCTTTATTTCGGCATCCACGCTGCTAATTATCCCAAGAAAAATTTACAATATTATAATGATTATAAGAAAGAAAAAAGGTGATATTAAACTTTTATCATGTGACTGTAACATTTACAAAGTGATTAATTATATCGACTCCTTTAGCTGTAATTGTTTTATTTTCGAATTTTTTGGAAGAGAATAATTTTCACACAACTAAATTGAAGATTTTCTTGTGTATTTTATAAAATAATTTGCTAAAATAATAATATTATTCATTTCTTTAGTATTCAATTTATTGTAATCAGGCATCTTGACACATGACATTTGTAACACTAAATAAATAATCTGTATATAACAAAATAAGCCCACAATGTCGTTGATACGGAAATAAAAGATAATTGGAATCAATAGCACCAAAAAAGATCCCTTTTAGGATTATTCAATTTTAAAAAATTCCACAGTAAAGATCTTCAGAAAAATAGACATTCGAGGTACTTGACCAAGATATTCTACTCAGGCAGACTCTGTATTATTTTTTCTAGTCAATCTTTAATTCATAGATGTATGGAAAACAATTTTTCGACTTAGGTTACATTGGTGTGCATCTACAAGTTTACTCATTCAAATGGAGCAAGGTAAATTGGTTGCAAAAGTGATTTCGCCCAAAAAAAATCTCCAAACATAACACTATTTGGGTGTCGGAAATGTAATTCCGGAACACTTTATAAATTCTAGTCATATTTCTGCATTTGAATTCTCTTAAAAATTCATCACAAAATATACTTAATTAACCGAAAATGAATTCAAATTTATAAAACTTATGAGGTTTTAGCAACTCATCAGTTTATGCGTACATATTTGATCCCTAGTTCCACCATGATAGTGATTTCTTTAAGGAACGACACCGAAACCTTCGAGATAAACGTCTAATTCAGTAGGTGATGGGGTGACGTCACGAACCACATCCAAACGGTAACCTCAGAAGCCTGGAGGGTATGTGCACCATTGGTTTACAGCAAGGATTTCGCGACTTCTCTAAGTGAACCGCTAGTATATATTAAATTGGTCTCGATGCCATGTGTTCACATTTCGTCCTCTCGAAATTCCCCCCCCCCCAAAAAAAGAAACTACCCATAACACATGAAGCCAGTGAGTACGACTTCCTTAGTATACACTATTAACACGTGAAGAAACTTTGAGAAAGAGAGAAAACTGTCACTAAGCTCGGTTATACAAGAACACTCAGAAAATGATAAAATGTAATGTGCAATTACGTTTGCTTCTACGTAAAGAAAACGTTACCGGTAATAACACTTACTTATTGGTTGAGAGGACATTGCAAAAAGTCGACCAGAAACTCTTTCAACATGTTCACAGGCTTCTAAACAAGCATCACTAGTCTCTCTATCCTCCTCTTTACTATTACCATTCATCGTACTATTCGTTAAAGCATCATCATCAAAAACAGACATCATAATACTTTTTGCACCTTGAGCTAATGAACGACATGCTTCTAGGCCAACGTGACGTAAAGGACCACGTGGATCGGCTAACCAACGTTGGGCTTGTACTAGTTTACCTTCAAGTGTTCTAGCTAGACGAAACAATGGATTACACAAGTGTTGATGCTGATCACCACCACTAGCAGCAGCACTCCCATCGCGTAAGGATAGTCCTTTACATAGTCGTGATAACTGATTTAACTTTGTACTAAGGGTATTTACAATATGTTCTGCTTCTGATCCATTACCCTGAAATAAAGAAATACAGGCATGCATAAGCAAATAATGCTAACAATTAGTGAAAGGGATTATTAAACAGAGTTCAAAACTATCCTCAATAACTTATTTCTGTTGACTGATGCGAATACCTTTAACTTGTTAGAAACAAACAAATTCAATGAACAACTATGTTGACTTGTCCTGACTGTATGCGTTACCTTGACGTGGTATCTGGACTTTTCTATCATGAAGAACAATTGAGAAGTACTGGTAGGGATACTTGTTCATTCTGGCATATCCGCTAAAGTAACGTAGGATTTAAGACAGCAAAACAAAGTCCAAAAGATAAGTCAAATAGCCAACTGTATAGGGGTTTGATAGTGGTAAGGTGCTTCTATTCGACAAGCGACAGCACCCTCCGATAAACAAAAGGCGTTAGATAAGCTCAGCCTCAAAAACGTACACCACAACTTATCACATGCATCTGCTTCTCTGTTAATAAGGATTTAGAAATGTGGAGCCAACATTTCTAAAACCAGTCACAGAAAGTAGTTATCTATTGAGATCTGTGATCAACTTCCTAAATCATTAAGACTACTAATAACCCGGTTTTGTGCTTAGGTATCTAAAGAAAAATACCTCGTCAATTTTCTTCGACTAATAAACCTTGAGTTAAAACTCATTTCAATTACCTTATTATCCGAATTTACCTATTCATTTTAGATTGAACCTCTGATTGTATCAAGTCTTGATGACTGATTGACTATTAAATGATAAACTTGGTAGTCCTTACAGTGGAGCTTACATTTCAGTTACCAGAGAATGGTTAAATGCTTAACAAAGGACTAGACAGATGTGACAATGGTTGCTAGTCAATTTCAAATGTATAGGGGATCAGTCGCAGCCCAAATGATTCAACAGCAACATCTACCGTGAAGCTGGGTAGTATGGATTGGAATTCTCTAGGAAATATAGGTTTCTAAAACAGTGCAGGTACCTCTCGCCAATGAGTGCTAACTAGAACAGAATTTAAGTTAAGTGAACTACCTCCAACTACGTAGTATCAACAACATAGTGTATACGATGTCTTGTCATTTAGACTAGTGATCGCAATGTAACACGGTCAATAGAATTCGTTCAGAATTAAGTACTGGAGAAACATAATCATTTGTCACATTTCAGTGATCAATCGATGTAAATTCGTAATTTCATAAAAATTTGTCCCTCTATGAATTTGAATTCGTATTATCTAGTTAAAACGCAACAAATCCCAACATACACAGGTAATTTTGTTGTTATAATCAGTTAGCAAACGGCGCCATTCACATACACTCATTAGATTTAATAGCATAATATTATCATCTTTCATGTTTCCTTAACTATCCTAAAACTGTTGTTAGGTGAAGTTCATTGGGGGAAAAGAACAACCACATAAAAAAAATCGGTTGCTTACATTGTCTTATGCATAATTCAGGCACAAAGAAAGTTTTAGAATAACACTGGTAAGATAGATACAAAATATAAACGCTTAGTGAAGAAAGGACAATTTTTTGTGATTGTGTTCAAATATTAAAGCCAACTGAATATGGATCGTCAAACATTAAATGACACACATGATTAGTAAATCAATCAAGTCGCCTAACAAAATATATTGCAAATAACGTTTTCCTTATGGTGTAAGTGATGTAACTCAATTCATTAATCAAATAACACCTAGTCATCCGTAGAATAAATGAAGGCAAGATATCCTAATCGGTTGATTAAATCAAGATAAATGAAGTGACATTACGGATGATGAAATGGCTAAACTACTGATCTGTATGCGATATTACTCCTTGCGAATTCGTAATGAACAGCTTTCCACCAGACAAACACCGCCCAGTACGCATACTTCCTCGATACTTTAAGATGCAAAAGTTAGGACTGTAAATTACGCCACTCTTAGAGTACATGAAATATTTCGAGTATATAGATATGATATTAATGTAAAATGTAGAAATGAGTGAGGAAGATAACCACGACAATAAAATTCGCACATCAAGTGAACATTAACAAACATTCTAATTATTCAATCAGTAAGTCAATCAGTCATAACGTAGAACTTGGTACATGCGTACATCAGTTCAAGTTGCTATGCCCTAATTAGCGGATAGAGATGAAATTGTCGGATAGTAACAATGTTAGTATTGATGAAAAGGATCAAAGATCGAAGATAAGACTTAAGAAAACATAAATTAATAAAAAAGATTACAATGAATTCAAAAACTTAAAATTTGGAGGAGGACAAAGAATGGATGAACCTGTGCCATTACGAACGATTTTGAGCTATGCTACCCACAGTCTCTAACCAACCAGGTAGACTGAACCTATTAACATGGCTCAGCCCGATTGTCAATGACTTCATGGACTGGTGCTATGCTTCGGTTAGGCTGTTTCTTACTATGGATTAATTGTGTAATGTAGCGAGAGTTAGTCCGCAGGAAACCTTGCTTAAGTTTCGTGCCAGTTAAAGTTAATCACCAAGGTGTACATGATCGGTAAAACTTGATTAACTTATAAGGTAAACAAACAACAAACTGGTCAGTGATTAATCAATGCATGTAGACGAGTTATATTATTTAAAGAACCATGAACGAGCTGTCTACAAGTTAAAATAGAAAAATAAACAAACAGACCAGCCTACAAATAATCAATATAAATGGAACGATGTGTTTTTTTCTAGCTTCAGTTCGCCGTGGGAAATAACAAACCTGATTACAAACAACTAACAGAACAACAGCAAGCCGAACATAAAAATAACATGCTTAAGTGTATACTGACGCCTAGATGAGGCAGGCCACATTGTTCATAGAACGACAAAACTGTTAGCAATTATTTAAGCACCAAGCAATCCATAATGTGGGTGCTTATCGTTGTTCGTTTCAGACAGCTGCCAAGTGTATCACTATCGAAGTTGTGCATTTCAAACAATTAGTCTGCATTAACGATTATTTTCTGTTGTGATTTCGACGTAATTTCGATCTACTCTGAATGTTGCACTCCATTAAGATATCTTTTTCCCCTCGTTAACAGTTGCGTGTTAGATCCATTCATTAATTATCATACCAGTATATATTCATCGTAATGAATCCTTATTAGAAAGTTCTGCAAGGTTGTTCCTATCAATAAACTAACAGGATATTTGCTATACATCTAAAGTTTAACCAAGCAATTGGACCATATCTTCATAAATTTTTTAATTCTTTTCATATAACTAATAGGTCAACTTTTTTGCAGTCTTGCTGTGTTAAACTTAGCCTATATGATTCACGATATATGCAAAATATGGTCATGTGATGGTTGAAAATGAGGTATACAACGACTTATTGAGGTAATTTCTCCATAACATTGCATAGTATTTATTACCCTTATGATAATTGACATAATCATATTTTATAAATAAACAGTGAATACATAATCGAAAATATCGATTTATTGATTTATATACAAAATAATCAATTGAATACTATCCAATAACTAGGTAAATTGACGTTAAATAAACCATAGTGAGCTATGCATACACACTGTGACAATATTATTACAAGATCACTAAAAAGATTAACAAGAGCCTGTTGTGTATCATTACAAGAACCAACGACTTATGACCATTATGACTTATGAGTTGGTAGAAAACCAGCGAAAATCAAGATAACAAAACCACAACTCAAACAAATAATACAGTAAGCTACTGAGTTCAGGTCACTACGAGTCAAAAACGAGTTTCCTCAATTTGACTTCTACTAAAACTTTAACTACATAGCAATATTAAGGCTCAGGATGCACAAATGACAACTGGGAGTGATCAGTTACAGAAGTGCAGACTAATCAAGTACGTTGAAAAGTTGATTAAAAAATGTGGCATTATACGTGCGGACGTAGTTAAAATAATGAAATAACAACCTTAAACTGTAGCGCTTTGAATTAGACAACTAGATGAATGGAAGGCTGTTTAGAGGTAGCCGATTGAGAAACCCTGGTTGACGTAGATCTCGTTTCACACTCCTTGAAAAAGCACACCTGCAACCTTGAAGAGACAGATATTTCATGGAGGATTTGACCCTATACTGCTCAGCTATAGTCTAGGATCGTTACCATTAAGGTATTCCTATCGACTATGTTAGACCAACAGAACATAGTGCACGCGATGCTTGGTCACCTAAACTGATGGTTACATTAGAAATTGGTCAACAGAATAAAATCAGCACAAAACGAGGAAAGACATATATCATATTTGTGTCACTACTCAGTTATCAATCACTATGATCTAAACGAATATACAATAAGAGATTGAGAGAATTAACAAGCACCATATCAACAAACGGACAAAAAATTAAATTTAAAACAAGCATTCCAGTAAGAGCAACAGCTTGATAAAACAAATAGTACAACTTGCCACTTTTCAAACGAAAAGAACATCAATCCATTTTGAAATCAACGATACATATTTAGTCTTATTTAAAGACTCGTGGAGCAGATAAAATACTATGCATAAAATGTTATTATTCTCGTGGAGTTTTGAGCTCAGTAGCTATCACTTCAAAAGTCGGTTAGTTATATACTACGTTAAAATAAGTCCCATCTAGTCAATGAGTATTAATTACTGAACATTTTTAAGAATGAAATGATTAGTCTCCGATTAGTTCGTCAAATAATCGGTTTTTTACCGTAGAAACTGTAGTGTTGTTGGTTGATTTATAATCAATTCAGCGCTTCCCAATCCAAGAACTCACTAGTAACATACATAACATCATAGATTGGTTCCCACTGGATGCTTGTTAACTGGAATAATCAGTGAAAAAGATTCACTTCATTTATAGAGAAAGTGAATTTATAAATAAATTAGCAGTCCATAAAAAAAGATCCAGGTGCGGAAACCATACATATATATGTGTGTACAAAATACAATATACTTATAAAATTTTCCAAATGAACGAAATACAATACTTTATTCAAGAAACTTGACACACAATATCGTTCTGGACATGGTGAGGGAGATAACGGAGTTATTTAGATGCCACAGATGACAGGGCAGTAGTATACACACAAGAAAATAGAATTTTGGGACAGAAACATCACAATTGGATCAGTAGATAAAAAGCTGTAATTTTACAACTGACAGATGACAAAAAACTACTTTAGGTATTCAATAATAAATTTAATTGGCCAATTGGTTGGTCAACTTTAAGATCAATGCACAAAAAACAAATAATAATCAATAATTGATGTTGGCCAATAATAAACAATATAGAACAATAATTTGTCACAAATCTTTTGAAGAAATTAATATTTGTCACAAACTGGCTTCATGTAGGTACTAATGAAAACCCAGGGGAAACAATCAATAGCTCCTTCGTCTCGGAATGGCACTCTTCAGACATGAACATGATCGAATCTAGTGTGTAATAGAACCCAGAACCTTCAGGTCTCGTGGTGAGAGTTAAACCACCAGTACCATCGACGTTGTGAGACAAAACAGCTGTCCAGTGATCCTTGCTTTACAGTGGTACTCAGCCGAGATCAATCTCTGATAAACAACAAAATTAATTAACAAACTCCACAAAAACTACTTCACAGAGAAAAGAAAGACCATTATTATTCGAGGCCTTGATTATCCAGCATGTTGCTAAGCTGATCAAATTTATCAAATAGTTAACCGGACAGTTTAATAGAGCACTCTAGGGAAAATTTTACTTAGTGACTTTGAAAATTTAGTACACTCAGCTGAGATAAGGAAAGTTCTTAACAGATATTCTCAAAACAAAAATTTAGTTTGAATGGAGCGTATATTTACTCTTAAGATTCCTCACAGAATGTGCACTTGTTAAGACCTCTTTCTATTAAAATTAATTGTACTTAATATTTGCAAATATTGTAAGCGAAACTATAATTTATATATGCTTCTGAAAGGCTTACACTTAATTCCAAGGTTTTGGTGTTCAGTAAACGTAATACATACAATGAGGTTACTTCTTGTCAGCTTGATTGGTGAGCGCTGTGTATTCGAGTGTAACTTTCACCAAAGATTTCGTTTCAAGTGTTTAAGACTGAAAGAAATAGTTTGCTGTGATAATGATGTATTAAAGTCGGAGATGCCGGATGAAAACAAAACTGAAGTAAAGGTATCAAATGAAATACTTACTTGATATGTGAATGGAACAATAAATGAAATTGAGGATGTTTTCAATAACTATGGTCTTTAGGTAGTACTGTCACAAGCAAAACCATGAATTAAAAAAATCAATCGAAATTTGAGAGATGAAACCCACTCAAATTAAGTATGAACAACGAACGGGGACAAAAATATCAGATAATAGTTGGTAACGGTAAAAAAGTACGATCCTTATATTTTTAAAACCAGCTTTCCCCTTTTAATCAACATGAGACGTTATGAGTACCACTTCACAAGATAGCTTTTGATATAACTAATTTGTCAAGTATACTTTTATTTAGCCGTATTTAACCTACATATTGTATTATGGCTGTCAAAACTGAAATGGGTAGAGGGAAACGAATCCCCCGTCCTATATCTCTGAGCAACTTCGACCCATACATCAAGTGAAGAAATATTGTAGACGGATGAACCATGATGATGATAATTACATTTGAAAGTATTCGTATTTTTTCCTGATCATGTTGCCATGGGCTGAAATTTACCAGATTTTGTTGTCACGTATGAGAACATTAAATGAGATATTCGGAGTAGGATGAAACGCGCGCCTAACCTTGATTCCACGACTCCGCTTACCACTTAGATTAATACGTTTGTGATCAGAGCCAATTCTTTGTGGGTTATTTAACCCGTAATATAAAGGAGTAACCGAATAGTTTTAGCTCTCAACTTAATTGGTTTGTGCAATTTGGTTGGGGTCCATACGATAATCGTGATCACTTGTTGGAGACATTGGGTGGCATGAATGAGAAGTGGTAACAGTGGTGCAGTTGTAATTAGTCCTTATCTTCTCTTAGATTTTAAGTTCCATTATTCTTTAATACGTGCTTATATATCCATTCGTGTAGAACTATATTCCGGCACTAATTTACTTTAGTCTTATCGTGCAAATATGGTATAAAAACTTGAGCTAACATATATACGCACCTGGACTTACGTTGTTTATAAACGACTGATCACATTTCCTCTATTGTAAATTGGGTAATTAGACAGTATCAAACACAAAAAACAGTGTGAACCAAAGGTGAGCACATTAAATCAACATTTGGTTAATGAGTTACAGTTTTGAGTTATAACTTCTATCACTAGCAATTCACCCACTGAAATATGATGAACATAAATAACATTGTACAAAGATAAATATACTCATTTTTCACTTAAGTATAAGACAATTTTGACAATCCGATTCATGATGAGTAGATGATTTAAAAAAATAAATAAGTTATAAATACTTTCTACGTATAAGGCATGATGTATGATATGTTTCTATGATTGATTTGAATTCCGTTGGGTACATACTATGACGCAGTCTAATCACAAGCAATAATAGCTTATAAATACAGGTATGTGTGTGATTAACAAGAAGATGCAAAAAGGTATACACAAAGAGAAAATAAAAGAATAGAAAACGCTTGTAGACTGTCGTTCACATGAATTGAAACTATGTGGAATGACAACAACTCTTCAAACTAGAAATATTTCAAAATTTAAGAGTATGAAGATGAGAAAATGCGGTATATTCTTTTAAAGTGATCTGTACCGCGAACTGACTCTAGATGGAAACCACTCAGTAGCACTCGTTCGTAAACTTTTGACTTGAAAGAAAACGTGGTGCCTACATGATTTAATTTAGATAACGGTTGACAAATGAAATTCAGGATGTGCGTTTCGTCCTATTTGGGACTCGTCAGCTGAGTGCACCTGTATCTCAGTGTCGATTTCACCCTAGGAATCGAACTTAGTTTATTTCGTGTCGAACGCCACCTTGTTTACCGCTAGGTTACTGAGTCAGAACAGCCACACTTGTGCAACACGTATGTTGATACTGTTTAAATGTGTTTGAATTTTTCTGATGGTTTGATATGAACTGAAATAGACCACTCATTGTTGTCACATGTGCATTCCGAGTGGATTGCCACGATACAACTGAAATTTACAAGTAGGATTTAAACACATTCAAATTATATGATACTTATAGTTTCCTAACATTTATATTGATCTCCATGTTAACTTGAATAATTCCCCGATTTATTGTGCTCAAATGAAGTAGGAATAAATATGCTATCTGCAATTCTGTGGAATCTGATGTTTCTTAGGAAGAACAGCTAGTTACCTATTAATAATGTACGCAATTTTCCCAACCACTGACTAATCTGCAGGAAACGTTACCATTGAGGTAGTAGATCAAGATATTTGCTTGAGAAGTAACCAATATCATATTTGTCTACTTATTAAAACAAAATGAACTTTATTAATTAAGAAACATGATCAATAGTCTAAGTAACTTGAAATCACTTGGACTGTTTTACTGTTAAGTGGTTGGAAGTAGTCAATAACCTCTATTTTACAAGTATATTAATAAAATTGTACTGTGACCTGTAGTCCACTGAAAATGGAGTAGTTTTAAAACAATCCCTTTTGGCATAAAAGCTTATATATATATATATATATATATATATATATATATATATATACCAGCAGTCCAGGTCATAATTTCCTCACCACCATGACAAATAGCACTGATATAGCATATGGTATTTTAACTTACATCCTTACATTATACATACAAAGTAATACATGTTAGTGCAAAAATGCCTAAAACCATGTATTTGAAGAAAACATTGTAAAGCGTAAAAGAAAGAATAACTTATGTGCATAGGCCAAGAAAGGGGAAGCAATGACTACATCATTTTTTTCACCATTGTATGTTATAATGTGGACCAGAAGAAGATACTTTTTGCTTTATTGATCATATGAATTACCTATTCGCATGCATTAATACATGTATGTGTAGTATACGAAGTATATAAAAACATGATTGATTAGTGATAAAAATGAAAGAAATGGTGAGTTTAAAAATATCTTTAGGGTAAAACGATATTTGGTGGGAAAAGGAATCAATCCAACTCTACAGTAGTTAACAGTGGTTACTGTTAAAATGCAAAACATATATTGCATAATTTTGACCATGTCCTACGAATGAACTCAGATCACGCACTAACGTGCTGGTGGGTCTTTCGTAAGTGGAAATAACAGACTTCATCAAAAATCAAGAAAATAGTCATCTGCATTTTATTAACAACATGCATTTCTAAAAATTAGTTCCCTCTATGAAAATCTCACGTACATAAACTAAATGAAAAACGAACACGTAATACTGATAACTGACTGGTTATTTATGATTTTCAAATGACTTATCAACCGATTATTGATATGACGATAATTGGTTTCTGAAGTTTTATACATAATAGAATCCTAGGTCTTGCGGTGAAAGTCTGACCTTTAGATCAATAAATCCGTTCATATTCTTAATTTAAATAAAGCTATACGAGGCTACGAAATTCAAACTTGTTTCTCAAACAAAATACTCTAGTCAGTATTAATATGGAGAAAATTGACTAGTAGAAACAATAATAAGAGTTGATGAAGAGATTTATGAGGTTTATAGTCCCTTAGAGATTAACGCATATTAACCGATAATTATGAACGGACTTAAATGAAATATGTTTGGATAAAAGTTAACTTAATGCAAATAATTGTATCGAATCATAAATATAAGGGTGCAGCATGACAATCACAAATCAGTCTATGTAGGAGGATGTCTTCTGGCTAAAATTCGTAAATAGGCTACATTCGACTGACCGTGATTCTATAAACGCTAGTGCAAGCTTAAGCCTATCTTATTCGAAAGAAAACAGTACCTAACGATAAGTGACTTTATTTTATTACATACTGCTGGCTGTCAAAACCATATGATTTAATAAGATAATAAATTCAGTAACGAATTACGGCACATTCCTGGACACATACATAATGTTAAGTTTTCAATGTTATACCTTTGTGGCAAAATATGTAAACATTTATGTAATGTACACTTACATGACCACTCCTTCTCAGACGAATTAATGACTGTGCATATTCGTTCAATTCATCGCACAATTTGATTATTGCTTTACTACTTGAACTTGTTGGATTTAAATTGGCTAAATTTCTAGCAGAAATTAAAGCTTGGTTTAGTATCTTCTCACCAGCTGTCATTGTAGTGGAACACTATGATGAAAAATCAAACCAGGAAAATGTTATATATACGTAAAGAAGTAACAGTTCGTCTAAATTATTTAGTGATGTTATTTATGTTTTAAAATCACCCACAAACAGAACTACTTTATAACTAATGGTTTTAATTTTTATGAAAGCATCTCAATCTGAATATAAATATCTGAAAATCCAACAAAATAATATACGTGTCGAGCTATACATATATCACAAATTGATGGAAGTGGGAATTCTACCATTGGATGCCGACCCAGTGATGCAGAGGGTTATGCGCTCGCCATCGACCTGAAGCCCCTTGTGCAGAATCTGGGGTGCGCACTGGTGAGGAGTTCTATACTAGAACAAAACAGCTGTCTAGTTCCCCCTGGTTTTCAATGGTACCCTGCCAACATTAGTCTGTGACATTCAGTCAGCTAAATTATCAATATCCACAAAAAATAACCTCAGCTCAATTAAAATAATATGCATTCATTAAGTCAAATACAATGTAGAACCTATAACACCTGTATTGGTCCCAGTTGCAACATCTCATTAGCACATCAGAATGAATATCAATGTAGTAGATGTAGGAGTAACATCAATGGTAACAAAATGGATTAAACATAGAAAATATGTTCCTGAAATAAAATATTGGTTTGTGAGAAGTATAGGATATTTAAAGCTCGGTATTTGAAAGTGGATGCATCTGCGCCCCTGTGACCAACTCTGGGCCATGCCACAGAATCGTAAACCATTGTTTATACATTCTAATTCTCATTAATAAGAATGAGGTAATAAATACGCAAAAAGCGAAAAATGGTAAAAATAAGTGAGCATAAATCAGTATCATCCATTCATTCATTTGAATCAGTGAAATAACTAACTGGTTACAACATATTTTTCTATGACAAACAGTATGACAACAATATTAGGACTACCTTGTCACTGTGATGAGTTAATATAACAAGTTAACAAGAGTTTAAACTATCAGATTATTTAAATGACTCTTATGGCTATTAGTGCTCTACGGTATTATGTTAATTTGACCTTCATATTCTTTACAAGTCATTTGGTTTGTTATTTTTCACTCCTCAAACTGACTCCTACTTAAGACTAACGTACTTAGGTATACTAATTTTGACCTGCTTGTGAAATTTTATGAATCTTCATCACTACCAATTCAATATAATCCCGACATAACAATGTTTTTGTTGCGTTATATCTATTGTGACAAATGCAAAAATTTGAATACTACAATTAGTTTAGAATAATGCTAGAATCAAGTAAGAACACATCACTTGTGTCGTAAGC
The DNA here is from genome assembly GCA_025215515.1 of Schistosoma japonicum. Classification (NCBI taxonomy): domain Eukaryota; kingdom Metazoa; phylum Platyhelminthes; class Trematoda; order Strigeidida; family Schistosomatidae; genus Schistosoma; species Schistosoma japonicum. The sequence continues at coordinate 34,599,738 of CM046062.1, read as the reverse complement.
AGGATTAGAATACTCTGACTAGTAAGAATACTGCAGGCAAATAATTTTGATTGTAATACACTGAATTGCCTATTCAGGAGTGCTTACTTAGTGCTCATGGCAACTAAATTTAAACACCTAGGTCATAGATTCAAAAGTCACATCGCCTTAAATTTAGGTACTGCCTTATACAGAAAAGTGTTATGAAATCGAATATATAAATTATGTACTTGGTAAATTAGAACAAACGGCATATTTGGTTTTCTCAAGCAAAAACAAAATTATCGGTTATTGTATTTTGCATGCCACCAGTGGCACTAGCAACAACCTTTTCAAAAAACGTCTTTTTTGATATTTTCACACACAACTTTAATATATATTCATCCAGTGCTGATTTCCAGTCTTTGAATTCCTGTGAAATGAAATGGATCAATATGGCGCTGTATTGTTATAGTGATTTTTAACTTATACGATCAACGTACTTAGATTTAAGCACTGTTTAACGCATGAATTTGTGAAAACACAGTAGAGGTTAAATTGAACATGAAATTTAAATCTAGTAGTATAAAGTTTTGACTTTAATATTATTTATTGAGAAACAGTCGCGTACATTACATAATGCAGAAATTTTGAAGTCTATTACACAAAATTAGATGAAAGTTAGGCAGCTTTTATCAAGTGGAACATATCTGCAAACTAGATGGTCTACGGAACTACGCCTTTTGAAGCCTGAAGATCAGGTCATAAGTGTGCACTACAGCCTGAAGTTCTGAAACATGTCAATAAGTACTTACTTTTATTAGTACAGAACAGGTAGAATAAGTATTCATATCATACCATGAAACGAAAATACAAACGACCTACATTTGAATCCGAAATCCAGTCACTGACAAACTGTAAACGGCTATCGAAAGCTGCTTTGTTCATATGCATAGCTGCCAAATCGTCGTCGAACAATTCTGATGAATCAGTTTCGGTAAGCTGTAGGCCACGTATAATTTCATGTATCTCACTGGACATTTCAGACAACAAAAAGTCTCGGTTTGCTTGACTTTCAGCAGCTCCAGGTAAATCTGCATTGATAAGATTAACACAAGCTCAATATCAATACAAAAACAAATGATGATCCTAGACTATAGTGTGAAGTATTTGGTAGCAAGATCATTGAGGAGTAATTTAAGATTAAATCAAGGGCTAAATCCACCTTGAGTATCAACTAGATTTACAATTGGTATAATTAATATACTGCAAGCAACTCTAAGGTACATTCTTCATTAAGATATAACAAGCAATACTATTAAATCTTTATCTAAACGTTAACCGCCATAATCAGAAGGATTCTTAGTTTGACAAACCTCTAAAACCAAATTTGAACACTCATGAACATACGAGAATCAAACAGAGATTATACAGGACATTTTCCCATCACATGCTGATGGATCAAGAATTTGCAATAGAGGATACCTCACTTAAGAATAGTATGTAAGTTAGTGTGTGACTCCAGTTAGAGTAGCTACATGTAGAGTATGACGGATTTGAAAATTCATCAACAGACTGTATTTCGAAAAATGTTGTATGTGCCACATAGGTCCATAATATATCAAAGTAGAAATATGAGGAATAAAGTTCGAGATTGTTAATTAACTTACGATTCAGATGTGTATTCACATGGAGCTTTAACGATGATATTAAAATGGGCGTCAGGCGTTTAACCTGTTCTATACCTCTTAGAAGTAGGGCAGAATGAGATTGGATAGTCAATTCATCCTGTCGATTATCCACTTCTTTGATCATATCAGCCATACAAGGAGTTAATCGCTACAAGCTGTAGAAAATTCAACTAACAATTACTTTGACAAAGTCAGCCAAATCAGTTAGAGTTGAAACATCCTCTGCAGTAGCTAGAACACAAAGTACCCTTCTGCAGTGTCTGATGATTTTTCGTACTTCAGACAAATCAAAGGTCAGAAGTACAGATGATGTCCCTTGCAAAATACCTGAAAAAAAATATTACCGTTAAACATTTTACCTCTAGATCCTTCTATTAGTTTTTTTCGTGCTTCTGAAGAGCTTGGATCGTTTTGTAATAATACAACTGCATCCTGAAGATAAAAAGAAGCATCTTCCACACGCTTGAGTGAGGGTGGCATATCTCTCTGAAGAAGCTGGTCATCACTAGCCTCGATCGTTTGATGCCCAACCTATTACTAAGGTTCACAAGAGAGTGTTTACCTTTATAAGATTATCAACAGCAAGTTTTACTACATTCACGCGAAACTCTAGATCAGGGATTTCTGTACCTGATCCTGCATCCTCGAACAACAATATAAGCTTTAAAACCTTTCAAACTATATGATTTATTGTTAAAAAAATTACCTGCTGAGCTACTGGGCTGAGAATACGCTCAATCGACTTTGTATGGAACGACATCACAAGAACAAAGTAACGCTAACATCTATGTGAAGCGGCTATAGTATTCTCAACATCCAATAATCAATATCTGTATGTCGAGCTAATGTAAACCAATTAATTTTGTTACGCTCTCATCTTGAATGTGCCAGTTTCAAAGTTTCGCTTTTTTATTAGTTAATTGGCTGCAGGACCGCCTAAACTCTGACAATTTCAGCTGATCACTTTCTTTTTTACTCATTTCCTTTTTTTGTCTTTTCCCATTTTCCTTTTTATCTTCTTCCTTTTCTTTTTCTAATTTTTTTACATATTTTTACCTTATCTTTCTTAATTTTTTACTTTTTACCATCGTGGCTCTCCACGCTAATCACTATACCTTCATTTCATCCTAGGTAATCTGGTTCGTGAGATATGCATAACAGGTTACCGTAAAATTGATAAGGGTAAACAGTACTTAAGTTTCAGGCTAGGAACTGAACTCAAGTTTTTAATCTCTTTTCTAAGCTACCGTATCATGATTAAGGAGACTATATGGCATAGTGTCTAGCGCTTTTACGAAATCCAGGAATACAATATAAACCTAAATGTTGGTGTCTCAGTCATCCAGTCACCTCAGTCAGAAGGATGTTTTTGATACAGAACTTGTTTTGTCTCAAGTCTTGTTGAGCTTCGTGGTTGACGACAAACTCCTGCAGTTGGACATCCACATTATGCTCCATAACCTTTGAAAGTATCGTAAACATTACCACTGGTTTATACCAGGAGGGACCCCTCTGTTCCCTTCTTAAAAATTGGGTATGCACTTGCCCCCTTTCATTCTTACGGCAACTATTTTCGTTGTAACGAGTATTGGAATTGGTTGTTTGGTGCTTTGGCGTACTGCTTTATCGCTACCCAGCGATTTATTGGGCTTTAAACCACTTAGGTTTTTCATGAGTTATCCAGATTTGATCTCGATGTACTTAATTCCTACTTTGTACATGTGATCACCAGGTTTGGAGTCGCCACTTAAAAGCAGTTTGACTGTCTGTCGAAATGGACGTTGAAAATGTTAGCTGCCTCGGTACTGGGGGGACTGCACTCCCTAAGGGCCAGTGAAAGTTAGGATGTTTGGGTTAGTAGTTGATCACCGGGTCATAATTCTGTAGAATTGTTTTGAATTCTCATGTTGAACATCATTTTTATACATACGTACGAATCGTGATCCAAGGCCTTTAACGTGTTTTTACACATATGCTAGGCATTCCTTTTTACTTTAAGAGGGTATGCGATCCCTCGTCCTAGCCACGACCCTCTTTAATATGGTTTGTCCATCGTGATCTATTATTGACAATGCTAAGGTGGCACCGAATAGATTCTGGTTAGTTCGTAGACGCGGTATTGTTTTTAGCAGGCCACTTGCTTACATTGCGACCTCACCGCCAACTCTGTTTCCCTGCCCATTTTTATCAGAGCCATACAGTAGACATTCACATCATCGTCTTGGATTTTAGGTGAGAGACACGTTTCAGTGGGTATAGCTATACTTGGTTTGGGGCGAGTGCACAGGTGTCAGATTTTCCTCATTATGCACCTCAGACCTCTCACATTACTGTATAGGCATTCGACTAGTTGCCTAACTGCAATATTCTCCTTCAGTTGGCATATTACTTGAGGTTCTGTTTTATTTGTCTGGTTGATGTGGAATTGTTGGCTAGTTCTTATGGAATAATTTGGGGACGGGCAAGCAGTCGGTTCTTTCCTCGGGAAAGCACTTTGTACTGACGGGGGTGTCTTTTCAAGACCACTGAGAGAGAAGTGAAAGACGAACTAGCGGTTGATCTCTGAATTATCGGCGCAAGCCTTTTTTCATAGTATAGGATATGTCCATACGGGAACAAGCTTAATCTCAGTATCAAAGCCTGCAGCACTTCATTCGCATTCTCAAGATTTCTGAATTTTATACCCACCAGATAGAGTTTTTCTAGTCTTTAGATGGGTTGGGCGAGGTAGCCTACAAACGTTCAGTGCCGTGAATTCTCTCAGGCTAGTTCAAAAGCCACTTCATTTAGTGCAGGTCTTGTGAATAGTACTTGCGTAGGCGACCTACGGACAGTACAAAAACTCCATGTACTTCATGTACTATCATGAAGGAGTTCTTTTTTGGGCCTGACAGCTGCTTATTTTTAACTCCAGGAAGGCTTTGTCCTGACTAGCCTTATTCTTAGTATCTCCTATGAAGGATGGCTTCTGACAGGTAAGTAATTGTTATCTCCGCCACATCGAGTGTGTTAAAAAATGCTCGTAGTGTGAAGGGGGGCTGCTCAGTATGGTGTCACCTAGCTTGTAGAGCCTAAAGAGCCTCACAGGAACATTGTACAGTATTAGAAGTTATCAGTATTCATGCTGTTGATGCGTATCAAAATGATAACAGTCTGCCATTAGGCTGTTGGTGGGAGGTTGTACAATGAATAAGATTAGCGAAGTGCGTCCGCAGGCATCATTTACTATGTGCGCATTCGGTCCCTTGGTGAAAAGTACTGCTTTTTCTCGGTTTCCATCGGATGCTAGTGACTGACTAAGGGCGAGAGTCCTTGCTGGGCAGTCTCTAAAGAAGGGAGGGACCTTGATGTTACATAGGGTTTTTTTTTTCAGAGGAAATTGTCATGTTCCTAGGCTATTCATCATGTGTTTCTGGAGGGGAGAACATTTTTGCGGCCTCCATAAGCCGTACGCTTAAGCGTGCAGTTTTAGTTGTTCCCTGTCTAAGTGTTCAACGTTCAGAGTGAATATTTTTTTTCCTAGTTGTGTGCAAAAATCTCTTCCTGTATGCTGTCACACACTGACTCTATAGTGTTTATGACCTCGGATGTCAGACAAGTGTTACCAGAGCTCAACGGTCCGTAAGAGTTAAGTCTGTATACAGCACATTACATACTAGAATCACTGACAGAGTCTACACTCTGGAGGCGATCAGGAGTAGACTTATCTACCAGTAGTTGTCATATTGGCTGTGTGAGCCCTTTAAGGTGATCTGGACAACAACGACCATATTTAGAGGTGATGCAAGTCTCAGCTATCCAAACATTTTAAGCAGCATTTTCAGTCCCTTCTTAAGACAACTACGCTTTTTTGATTCAGAGGAATGGTTGGGGATATAAAGAATATGTTACACAGTATTTTTAAATGCAAGATAAGATTAACAGTTGTCAAGTAAGCTATTCGGATAGGCCTGGTTGGTCGCAACTGTGAGCCTTCAGTATACTAGTTTTTCTTATCCCAGAAGCCACATCAACAGTAATAACAATTGATTAATTAATAATACAGAGTTTATAACAACAGTACAAGTTCTTTGGTTTTGATGGCAAATAAACAAAATTAAAACAGTAATTTAGTTAACAGTATTTCGTACTTTTGAACGCATAGTGGCTACCACTTGTTCCATGAACGTCGTGACCAATTCAACGCAAGAAGTGTGGCGTCCAACAAAGGGAAGACAATTCAACTAGACAACTTTCAATAGCACCAGTGAGTTGGCCTCCTTGACAACAGTGATTAATGCTCATTTTCAAGCTCCGACAATTTTGGTTTGCGATCATTTTCTGCTATGGTGTTTCCATCCGTATGCAATGGTTTTGAACGGTTAGTTACACACATCCTCAACATTTACTACTTAAATATGTGTTTCCTGAATATCATTAATCGTATGACTACGAAGATTTTGTAGGGTGCTCCAACCTTTCCTAAATCCACTGCTTGTTTGACGCCATATGGAATGGTGGCAAACCTCAGTCGACTCCTAAATATCCTGAAAAGGTTTTCCTGAAATGACACTTCTACATGCAACGTTCACGCTGATGAAAGTTTTAGAGTAGCTACTACTCTATTGTCATATTCAGCTTTAAAGTATAAAATAATATATCTGTATGTTAAATTTATGCATGTCGTTTCCACTTTCATAAGGCTGACTGAATAAGCCTATCATATTACTTCATTTGTCCTAAATGAAGATGGCACCGATATGATTAAAAGTTAGGATCAACCAGGAATGATGGTTTAGCATGTAGAAAGATATTGTATAAATCAATCTTAGAAATCGATTATACATACGACGGTTTAGTACGAGCCATTTAGGTCTGCATAAACGTGATTTCAGTTTTACGTCTAAATGGGGTGAACATAAGAGAGATGAATCAACCAGCTACATTAGACTATATTTTAAGCACTTCTTTGTGTATATGTAAAACTTAATCACACAGTCAGCAGGTAAGAAATAATATATATGCATAACAAGGTCGACAGAGATATCGAACAACGGAAGGTCATATAATGTGTGAGACGATCATTCTAAGAGGTGAAAATCCTTAAAGCTAGTCCAGAAAAAATTATTTATGTACACGAACCCCATTACTATTTATTATTTTCTTCCATTTTATTTGTAATGCCCTGGTTTCCAGCTTTTATTCAAGCCATAAGTTGTTGCTGTAATGTCTTTCATGTGCAGAATCGATTATTTGAGGACCCATTACGCTGTTTTCTGTTCTAAACTTCGTTGTTGCGTGCTGATATCATAAATAACGTGACCTGTTAAGTGATTTGGTTTCGCTTATATATGTTTATATATATATATGTTTGAAATAAATATTTGTTAGGGCATTTTAGGCTGACTGATCAATGGTCTTCTGTATTCTTATTATATTCTTTTTGGTTTGCTTAGTATTAGACGAACTGTTCAGGATGCAACAACAGTCTCATTGCTAATGTTTATGTGTTTTGTACTTAACAAAGCTTTTATTTTCTGCACGTCTTGATAGACCAGGGGCCGAAGTTTATAATAAAAAAACATGTTAACAGTTAATTGATTCAACGAGAAGCTACGTAGAAAGAAACGTGATACTGATAGAAATGATATGTTCCCTTTATTAACAACCAATATCGGTATAATAGTATTACGCGAAACAGTTCTGAAACACAATCAGTCTTTAGATTCCGGATGTAATAGGTACTCCGCTAAAAATGTTACTGACAAGCTGAGTGACATGTTTCGCATGATCAAAGGATGTTCTAGATAGTGTTACGGTAAATAATCCCCAAAATAAATAGTTGCATAGGCTCTCGACATTGATGCTGACCATGTTTGTTTGACCATTTACTAGTTAAGGGCGCGCGGTCGCGCATCACCGCCGGAGCACGACACAAACCACCGTAGGAAGCATCTCTCTTTAGTTTGCTAGCCTAGACATTGCTATCCTATCGAAGCTCTCTATACGACCAAATATAATTCCCCATCCATCCTTCATCACCTTCTGATTTCTTCCCATTTGTAACAGTAGGTTTAATCGATATAAGTTGTTATGGTTGTACGATAAGCATAATTCGGTTATATACCAGGATGCACTTCATTTGTGAGCACGATGTGATCTGGACGCGACAAATACTGTAAGTTCATTCCTTTTTATAGTTTTTAACAGAGCATTTTTGGTTTCTTTTTCCGCATATTTTCGACATTATCTTTGTATTAGCACACAATACTATCTTTATGATGTCCGAACAGACTCCCAAGCTTATTAGAATTAAAACCTTTACATCTCTAAACTTTCACCTTATCTCTTTTTGGGCAGATAACGTAGAAGGTCAGTTCTGCTACGCGAAAGCTAAGTTTCAAGACCCCGACGTGAGAGAACCACGTGTTCAGCAGTTCAGACATTTCAGCGTTTCACTGACGACGATTTTTGCGGGCTTGAGTATGTCCATGCATATGTCGACAACTGTTTGATGGCAACTCCAGACTAGGAAACTGTTGGGTAGAGCGAAAAAACCCCTTGCAACAAGTTCACAAAGGCGTAGAAATCAATAGAGAAAATTGTGTCCAATCAGCACGCAGATAGTTTTTACCGGAAAATTCTAGACCAATGAGAAATCACGTGATGCATCTCTGATTGGACAGCTATCTTACTACTACTGTGTCTAGTAGGATGTAGAAAACTCTAGAAGCCTGAAGGACATTTATTATAATATAAATATCCTAGTTTTTGTACATAATTGATACCTTGCAGTAAAGTGTTGTTTTGCCGTATTTTGTGTCTTCTCTCTCGTGTTCACGTTGAAGCGTAGTTTTAGCCTGGGGGTCGAGTCAAAGCTTAGGAGTCAAATCAAGCGGTCCACTTAGACGAGATTAATAATTGACGACAGAGATTTTCGCGGTCGAATAAGAATCTAAACCACGCGTCACAACAGAAACACATATGAGACATCTAGACATAGCTTTTGGACTGTAATAATATGAAGTTACCACAAATATACAGAAATGCCAAATTGAAACAACCTCGTTGGACTTTCTGGGGCATACTATTGATACTAATGGTATAAAACTTAAAAAAAAAAGTTAGTGGCTACTCTGGAATATCCGGAACAAACCACCATCAAGCAGTTGCGAGCTCTCAACACATCGCAAGTTTCTACAGACGTGTAATACCCAACTGTGCGTCTATTGTGAAACCACTAACCGGATCTAATTCGTAGTAATAAAAATGTGGTCACAATGGACACAGAATCAAAGTAAGCTTGTACTGTAATTATAGAAGCCAATATAACTATGCGGGCACATCACAATACTAAAGCGCCTGTCAGCATTGCGGTCGACTTCTCTGACTTAGTCGTTAACACAGTTCTACAGCAATTAGTTGACCAATCCTAGCAGTCTTTAGAACTTTTTTCTAGACGATTAAATGACACTGAATCGAAATACACAACTTTTGGACATTAACAACTAGCCATGTACTGTGCTGTGCAACATTTTCAACATTTCATTGAAGGCCAGGAATCAGCAATATTCGCCAATCATAAACCACTGACGTTTACGATGACGTCGTCTTCAGATAGGTACTTTTCACAAGAGTCGCGTCATCTAGACTATATTTCTCAATTCTCTACTGATAAACGACATATATCTTGAGCTAAGAATAAAGTTACCAACGCCTCATCACGAATATTTTCCTTCACTTGTATCCAAGGCATCGACCTTGTTGAACTAGCTCGACTTGAAAATGAAGACATTGATCTTCATCACGAGTTAGCCACAGCAACGCTGAAACTCCAAACCAAAACAAATGGAAAATGTAAGGACACTTTAATTTGTGGTTCTTCTACAGGTACAACCCGTCCAATGGTCCACAGAAATTATCGACGAATCGTCTTCAACACATTGCACAATCTCTCTTATCCTGGAGTTCGTACTACGACTAAACTGATTACTCAGAGATTTTTCTGGCGAAGTTGAATGAGGATAACAAAGAATGGGCACATACTTGCGCGGCCTGCCATAAGAAGAAGGTAATTTATCATAATAAATGCCAACTTGGCACATTCCCAACCCCTGGTGCTAACTTCGACCACATCCACCTTAATTTGGTAGGACCTCTGCCAGAAACAAACAGATTTTCTTATTTTCTGAGATGTATAGACCTATTTACACGCTAGCCAGAAACGATTGCTTGTGCTTTCGTCGAACGATGGGTAACCAACTTTGGTTATACATCTACAATAACGACAGACCATGGACGTCAGTTCGAATCTGGATTGTCCCATTCTCTGACAAAGCTCCTCGGTACTACGCATTTCAGATCAACAGCCTACTATCCACGATCCAACAGTTTAGTAGAATGATTTCATCGACACCTGAAGGCATCACTTTCATCAACAAACATTTTGCAGTGGACCGATTCTTTACCACTTGTTTTATTCGGAATTCGCAGCACTGTAAAAGAAGATGTTATGTGCAGTGTTGCCGAATTAGTCTACGGAACTACATTTCCACTACCAGGTGGTTTTGTGGAAACCACTTTCACATAACAAACCTGGATCTCAATTCTTACGTGAACCGGCCCACAAATGCTATGTATCCAGTTAAGTCAGTTCAAACTCGACAAAAATCCACATGCGCTTTTACGCAACCCACCTTAAACTATAGAACACACATTTTCGTACGTCGTTACACTGCACGCCAACCTTCGGACGCAACTTATGAAGTGCCATATAAGGTCCTGAAACGATGATCAAAGTACAATATTATCGACAATAGTGGCCACAAAGATAACGTCAGCATTGACTGCCTCAAAGTAGCCTTACTAGAAGGCAAACCTTTTAGTGTCGAATGCACCACATTAACCTCAAAACTTGACATGAACGAAGTCACCATACCTCAACCAACGACTAACAAGCAGGTAAAATCTTTGAACAGCTCCATAACGCTGAGAGCTACGCGTTCTGGTAGTAAAATACGATTTACAGAACACCTAAAAGAATATTATGTCTTCCAATTTTCCTCCGTTTCCCAATACCTACGTATTATAATTTTATCTATCTAGTTGTAGTGTGTTTAGTAGTCTAACTGACACTATATAGCGATAAGTACTGTTTTTCGATAGTAGGTAGGAAACCCTGGAAATAGTTTTGCTATATTTGTCGCTTGTCTGGGATTCATAATCCCCAAAAATACAATGGTAGATTCAATTAAACGAAAGAAGTTGTAATGATTTTTTATAAGATTGATTATTAGACTTTCATCAATTATTTTTATTTCAATGTGAGTCCTACTCCTGAGTACAGTCTTACATCATTTCATTGTATTAATTAATTTTGATGATTTCAATTGATGAATAATCACTTTAAATTAATTAAAGCGAAAATCGATGCATTTAGGTAAATATAGTTTCGCTGGTTCGCTACTTGTGTCTTGTTGGTCTGTTGTCTTGTGTTCTTCCTTATTCCGTCTTAGGACTCAGCGTGCATAGGGCAAACTCAAAATTATCGACTAGACAAACGTAATTGGCACTCGGTCAACCAACTAAAAATATCTCGCGTTATAGCAACACTCATCAGTAAGATATGTCAGTAATATTTAAAAAAACCCATGTTACACTAAGGGTTTCATTCCAGGTCACCTAATTATAAGGCCAGCTACTGATAATATAGATATTTTGGCTGGAAACGCCGAAGAGCGTAATTCTTTGTAAAAATCACACGTAACAGATGCTAACGGCTTCTGAATTGAACAAACCTAGGTCCAAGGTGTCTTGCCAACTAACCACATACAATCTTCCATACAATCAATTAAATCCCTTGACTCCATAGTTCCCTTAGATTGGTTTAACTCAGCCTCTACATGTCAACGTCTTCAAAAGCATATTTTCTAAAACTGTCATCGTTGGTTACAGTGGAACAAATAGGTGTAGAGAATTAGACGAACGGCTATTGCCCAACGAAATAGAGCTTTTGAAGGTAAAAGTAATCTTGTCTTTCCCCCAAAAAGTTTTCGGAACAAATTGTAATAGATATATGTCTATTAGTAGCAATCCAGTATACACAGACTTTAAACATGTTGCTAAATACTTTGGTGCAGCATTACTTCTAGGATTTACAAATGACCAGAGCCCAAATGCTTGTCAAAGTGAGACAAAATGAGTTTTTTGGTTGACTCAGAGAGAAGCTAGACCAGTTTGTCGCTATTTTTACATCGCAGAGAGCCGATAGTCTTATCTCCCCAGTCAGAAGCAATAATATAACATAGCCCACTGTGGAGATGGCTCTAGTCTATTATTGACCCACAACAATAAATGATCCCGTAAATCGGAGGGGAAAATCCCACTGACGAAGAAATAGCAGAGATCTTAGTAGCACTCTTGACAAAGTAGCTGAACCAAAGACACCCTTATAAACCTCGCAGCAAGTCCACAGCCACATTCACTGGAAGAAGTGAACAGGTGAGGTCAGACATATTAGAAACCAGTAATGGTGCACCCAATACTGTCACAGGCATTAGAAAGCTCGGTGGACGATCTAATGAGAAAGTTTATCAACCAACACTAGATATTCTATGGAGATCAGCACCAATTCAGAAAAAGCAGGTCATGTATTACGAATGGTCGTGTAACTTGAAATAGCCGTACAAACCGATGGAATCAGAAAATCCCCGTCTACATGTCATTTAGCGTAGTTAATGCGACATTCGACACAATGTCTCGCAAAATCTTGCTGGAGATGCCACGTATAAACTTCCCTGACTCACTATCCACGCGGCTGCAACACTTTTACAAGACTGAGAATTCTGCATCAAAGTCGAACGAGCATAATCAGCGTGAAGTAAAACATTATTTTGCTGTCAGCCATCTTGGAAACCCTGAGTTTCGTTTCTTTTATTAATGACCTCCTCAAATAGACCTTCGATGTTAGTTTAACAGGAGAAAGTCTAGGTCTCATCCTGACTAACACGGTTGGTACCTCAACAACTATCAGGGTATCGTAGCCAAACCTTGAATCACACTCTACTACATCAGAAAGCAGATAGGGATGCTCGCCCCTGAACTCTTCCTAGTCGCTCACGCGACCTGCATCCTTCCCTATCCAGAGAGACACAGTATAGTCGCTCCTTTCCTTTTCAAACGGATTGCAAACCCGCTAGAAAGTGCAGAGACGAGTCACGAATTAAATCACATGGTTAACCTTAAGGTGATATTAAGACCTGCTAAGTCATCTCTATCTAATACAGCTTACCTACAATAGATCGAGGGACCACATAATGAAGGTCGAAATCGTAAACAGCCCACTTATCTAAGCTGACACTGCCATAGACCTCTCTCACTCTACAACTAGGCATTCCATACGGGACCACGCACCAAACAGAAAACACTCGAACAAAGTCATGCTTCTTAACAATGAGAATCTGCTTGATCTGGGATGCTATCCAAACAACCGATTCAATAAACATCTTTAGGAAGAGGTTAGACGAATACGTATGTATTCACAGAATTCCGCACACTTCTCTGAAAAGAGGTTGATTGTGTTTCTGTCTTCTATCCACATCACATACCTACTATCAGTCATTTAGGCATATACTAACTACCGTCAGTTCACTTAACTCATCCGTCTTTTAATTTTCATTTAGGTATTTTTTCTCACCTGTATCTTCTATCTTTCTTTCTTCATTTTTTTTTAGTTTTTTTGTATCACTTAATTGCCAACCATTGTTCAACAACGTAATAGCTGCTAGTCTTCGCCAACTCATATCTCTGGAACGTACACTTACTCATTTTTAAGTGACATCAGACCTTAGCCTACTGCCACAATAGAAGGGTTTTACGCAGTCAAATAGCTAGAATCCTGCACTGGATACTACCGAAAACCTGAAACCTCACCTCAACATCAAGATTCGAGGGAAAAAGAAATCAACTGGTTCAAACTAGTTTGTCAAAAGGATATTGGATATTGGATATTTTACATTTTTGTTTTTAGCTATGAGTTATTGCTGGGTATTGCTCGTCTTGATTCAGTCATGTGCATTTCTCTGGGCTAAAAGTAGTTCAGAACTATGGATGCGCTTTCGTCAGAATCCAATGTGTGTTAGGCCACTGAACTTCAAGTCAATTGATGAAGGCTTTATTTCAACGGACATTAGAAATACTTTGCGAAAATACATAAGGGGATTTCCGAGAGGTATCTGGGGTACAATCGCCTTTCCAGATATTTACAAACCATCTTCTGACAATGATATAGGTAAGAATCTTATCATCTTTCCAACAATCCTCAACACCAAGACCTAACTGTAAATTAATCAATTAGTTGAAAGCACGTAACAATGATGTTAGAAGCCTATTTTTCAATTTTCATTTATTTGTGTAATCATGTTTTGCTAAAGTGTACTCTATGCAGAATGGAGTTCACACAAATACCAACCCAAGCAGTTATTTTTTGGAGACAAAAAGCTGACATTCCTGGCAGCATATTATGTTTTTTATCACATTCCTCATATAGAGAAACAATGCATTTTCAACAGTAACACAAGGCAACATGTAAGGAAAAGATTTGCTTGACCCATAAGTAAAAAAATCTGAAAATATCTACTGTTAAAACGAATATGTGTGTATACGTATATATGCATACATACGTACATGTAATTACTGGCGTTAGGATTAATTCAGTCTGAAAATACTTACCTTCAACTTTGTAAAAAGGTGTAATTATTTTATTTTTTATTCACTTGTTTCCTTATCCAGTGTCTTGAGTATTGCTGGTCCGAATATATTCTATAGCGGAAATTAGTGAAGCATATTCTCTAAAGTAATCGAGACAGTTATGCTATCATTATAAAATTTCCCATTAATAAAGCGAATAACTTAACATTTCTTTTAAAAGTCAACATTAAAAATAAGGATGTGCACCAATAAATGTTATGCGTAAGTGCGAATTGAGTGACGTATTTAGCCTTCGATTTGTTACTCAAGATTAGACACTTATATTAATGTAATCTATATCTCTAGTCTGTTAGGACAATTAGCTGACTTTACTACACTAGTTTGTAAAAATTAAGTGTAGGGTTTTCATCATGGCGGAATCTAGTTGCCCAACAAATGAGAACTTAAACAATTTCATTATTCTATTAATAAATTTGTCAGTAAAGCAGTTTATACAAAGTTTCAAATTTTGTTTAAAGCCAGTCAAAGGCTAACCTTTTTATTAAACCTAAAAATATATGTTTTGAGTAAGCTATCTTGTTCCAATAGTCTAGTAACCTTCGTAAAACAAATCAATAATAAGAGTTTTGTTAATTAACAAACAACACTAGAATCTCATACAAACTTTCATCCGCCAAACAAATCAGATTTCATAAAGTATAGCGAGAGAAAATAAATGACATGAGAATTAAAACTGAATGAAGAAATGAGATAACAAACCAATGATGCATTGTGACTTCAGATTCGAAATACACTAAAAATAGTAAGAGTAGAACTAAGTGTCAATGAAGTTACGTCAATCCAGGTCTGTATTTGTAAATTACGCTTATTGCAGTAGCTCAAAATAGGTTATGTACATCTATTCACAGGGTAGACAGCTAATAATCCTATGAACTGGTTCTGTTTTTTACTTCACCCCAATTACGTATTGAATACACTGTCAGAAAAGCTACATTACTTCCAGAGCAAAAACTTCATGAAAAAGTTATAGGTGTTAATTAAAACGAAGTCGTTAAGCTTAGCATTAGTATACACATTTTCAGATGTACCAAAAGTGTAAAACCTTAAAAATTTCAGAATTCGTTCACCGATTATTGTGTAACTACTAAATATTATCTACTGAGTCAAAAATAAGCTCACTGATAATTACATATGTTTTGCTAGAAAGCGAATGTTTCTAGGAGAGTTCCTTAATATAGGTTATTTTTAGTCCTTGCTTGCGGAAATGCACCATGAAAAATTTGGATTTCCCACAGAGTACTTACAATTCATTTCGATTAACTAGCGTTCATTTATTCATAAATCTAATATCAAATTGACTGTACAATATATTATAATTCTTGAGGCCCTAAATGATATTTTAGCCCTGTTAAAATCAAACAGTGATGAAATCGTCCTAATTTCAACGATTTGTCGCTATTTTTTCACATAGATCTACTTGCGTTTTGTATATATATTCCATAATTGCAATGAATTATATGCAAATTATTCTCTTTTATAAAAAGCGTTCACCGTAAATTTTTTTATAGTATGGTTCATCACATCTCTACAGTTGTTTCTCATTTCCATTTGATTGCCCGAAATCCCAGTGAAATAATTGCTATAACTTTAAAAAATAACAGCTATTGTCGTCTATTTTATAGGATATTCATTCT
The DNA here is from genome assembly GCA_025215515.1 of Schistosoma japonicum. NCBI lineage: Eukaryota > Metazoa > Platyhelminthes > Trematoda > Strigeidida > Schistosomatidae > Schistosoma > Schistosoma japonicum. The sequence continues at coordinate 34,583,708 of CM046062.1, read as the reverse complement.
GGTCAAAATATGATTCAATCATATTCACGGAAATCCCTAGACTACTGGATTCATTTGATAAGTTAAAGAATAAACTTTATTTGGACTCGTGTATGGATGATAATTTTAAAATATGGAAGTGTTGTGAACAACCTAATCTCCCTAACTGTTCGATATTGCCCTCAAAAGCGAAAGCAATTCAAACAATGTTAAGGGATCCACAAGTTGATATTAGTTTGACATTTGCTTATTTATGGTGTACAAAAGTAAGTTTGTTTTGAGTCACTTGAACTTTAAATAACTGTTTAAACTTATTTTACTTTTGGCGTTATCTGACAACATTTACTTAAGGGTGAATTTAAATAAAGAATCGTTTAAAATTTGCAAATATTACTCATTATTTTTTGTTTCGGATCGTTTTTTGACAAAATTAAGCAACGTTATTTAGCGTAAAAAAATCACTTGTTTAAACATGTTAAAGTCACACAACTCTTAACAAAATATTTTTGTAGTTTTACTTCACGACCTGACATTTTGGCTAGAAATTTACTTATAACTACAAAGCGCAGAGAAGTCATTTTGTTTAAGTATGTGACTTCTTAGCCATACTCATTAACGACCCCGCCGGGAAACGAAAAAATGTCAAGAGCCTAAGCACTCAAGTTTCACCTCAGTGAACTTGCATGTAGTATCTTAGTCAGTTTGAAATATTTTGTGACAATATATCGATTAACAATAGTGATAAGTTACCGTAAGACTTTTGAATTTGTTATAATAGTAATCTTTTATATAATTATTGCATCACCAGTTAGGACTACCGAGGTATAGAAAACTCGATATGATATCATTTTATCTTCTTGTCTTCTTATCTCTTAAAATAATGATAGTTGACAACTATATATTGTTTGTTTGATTGGAAATAATGCTTAATATTTTAGTAGTATGTTTAGTTTTTAGTCAGAGGGTGGGAGGGGAATGCAATAAATAATTTTCCAGGTCAATAGTTTTTCGGAAAAAAATGAGATTGCTACTGGCTGCTAAATGATAACGAAGAGTACTAATGTCGGACAGCTGTATTTCAAATCTCAGTATCATTGACGATGAAACTTAGCCGTGTTTTGGTTTCGAGAGACAAATAAAATGTTGTGAGTTGCACATACAATGCCTTTTTTTAATATATTCAATATGAAATAGAATTTCATGTCAGTGGGTTGTCCTGGCACTATAATTATCCATATGGATTTCTAAACCATTAACCGTTACGAGGTATGAAAATCAGTTAACGTACTTTATTATTGAATACAGTTCTAGCTGTTTATAAGACATTATGAAGTTTGAATAAATCTAAAATAAATCAGCTTAATTGATCAATTAGTGTTTACTAAATACATTTGCAACTTCTAATGATTGACAGTGTTGTTGAAGACGGTAGAATACGAGACGCTGTGTGACGCTGACTGATGGCACAAAGATAATAAATACACGAACTTGAGCAATAATTCTGCTGGACAGTAATTACATTGGATAACCTAGACAAAAGGTTGCTTCCAGTTTACTTCCAAATAATTAGGTAACAACTGAGTAAGTCTGAGTGACCATGTAATTGGATGCTATAAAACAGAAACGTTTTTTTTAATGTATTTACGTCTGATTATTACCATAATTCTTCTTCTAGGCATGGGCAAATCTCCTGAATTTAAACGCTACTCAACAAAAATGCATTCTGGAAGACATAAAAACAGGTTGTCCAAATCCTTGTTTTGGAAATCCATGCAGCAGTATTAAAGGTGTAAAGAATCATGTTTGCAATGTCATAGGAACTTTTGAGGTATTCACTATTTATTGATACTATCTATTTAAAAAATATGACTATTAAGCAGGTACAAAATATTCAAATTCAATTGTAGGTTTTTACTTTACTACCCATCAAATACATATTTCATTATGTAATTCGCGAATTCATAGTATAATTCTTTATCTTTAAAATCGAAATTACTTAAATTGTTATTTTAGTTTTTCGAAAGCCAATTTCCCACTTCTTCTAAACGCAATATGTTTATTTACACGTAAGATTCCATACATTTCCAATAACCTCTTGTTGCCAAGTAATACAAGTTTTGGTTTTATATCTACTTACTCATAATCTCAAGGCTGTGGGTTCTACAACTTTGGTGTGTAACTAGAATTCATAGAATGAATAGCAGGACTGTTTTTAGTTGGAAATATTTACATGGAAAGATGTTAAACGAAGTAAGAGCTGATGATAAAATAAAAAGCTAAAGTGAAAGTTACTTATTATTTGGTGAGACTTTCCCATCTGTCAAACACAATTATCGAGTCAACCTTTAAATTTTTGGATTGTGTAAAAGTGACTGATGCTACTGAAGTCAACAGTGAAAACGTGTACCAAATCATAATAATGGAAAAAATTGTTGTATGGTATAGACCTAGGTAAGATTTCTAATTCTGATTCAGAGTAATGCAACGTTGATTCTTTTACGATATACAAATAAAAATGCAAACGAATATACATTACACCGCTCATTGATAAAAGTAAAAAATATCGATTTTTAAATTTATTTTTAATAAATCCGTAAAACTTACTACCAAAAACGGTAAAATTGCCTTTTGACTAGTTTGTCATTCTGTTCTTGTAAGTGAGAGAGCATCACTAATGCATTAAGATTACTAGGAAACTTGGAAATTTATTTGTTCTGCATCCGAATTATTTTGTATTCGGATAGCATCTAATTTGTTACTGATTCTAAGCAATTTTTATACACTCTTGACATTAAACGAATTTTGGTAACAATAAAGTATCATACTAACAGTGTCGATCACAGATTTGTAATCAAAACAGCAATTTAGCTGTGATCTGCACTGACTGATCGCTGAGTGGTGACAAGTGTAATGTTCGACTGGTCTTTGGATTAGTGACCACATAGCAACTTCATTAATAAAATTACATCGTCACCTAGGATCAAATAAACATCATATTAACCACTACTTATGGATAAATCAATTTACATGTTTAAGTTCTACCTAGATTCAGTTGTAGCGTAAATAGCTAAGCAAAGTTGAGTAGCTCGGGTTCCCTCGATATTATTTCATCGCCTTACTGGAATATGCAATCATGTACGAATGCAGTTGTCCATCGACCACCTCCAATCGCTTAACATCGTTGATGATTATCAGAAGTCCAGAAAGTTATCAATTAAAGTTCTTCACCTAGTATGTATAAGCAAAGCTATGATACATTTTTTACACTTTCAACTTTATTATTTACTTTATTATATACTAAATCACTGATGGTTTTTAAAGGATGATTACGAGTGTCACTGTAAAGAGGATATGGTTTGGGATAGAAATTTGAGGATATGTTACCCAATAAATCCATGTGACAGAACAAGTTTTCGAGCATGTGTACCTGAAAATACACTACAATGTATTGCATACAATGGTTCTGTATATGAATGCCTCTGTAAATCCGAATACATGGGTATCGACTGTTCACTGCCGCGTGATGCATGTTACGAACGAGTTAATAAAGTTAGTCTTATACTGTTTTAGCCTTTTTTGACTAATTGTATTTTATTAGTAATTTCTGATAGTAAAGAAGTACTTTGTTTCATTTATGATAATTCTACGACAATCTTTTACTTACAGTACTATTTATTTAATAATTTGTTTTTATAACCATCTACTAAGTGAAGTAGATAAGCTGCCAGAACGAATTATTTCACATTTGGCTGATAATTTCATACTTGGAAAATGCTTGATTGTCACCATTAAATAAACTCAAAATATGACATTAGTTATACATGGGTCGAATTGTTACCTGCTTATTTGCAAATAATAATAGTTCAGAATAATGGTATTATAATGTAATCCCGCTGAAGGAAGTCAAGTTTGGAGTCGTTCATAGACATTGGATCAGCAACTTAAATAAGTAAATCTGAGGTCAGACTTGAACAACTTGCGAGATAGAAAACCGAAAATAATATAAAACAATTACATGCTTAGTAAGAAAATTCGAAATCACTTACGTGAAAAACTCGAACGAGTACATAAACTACGGAGCATTTCTTTTCTAAAGAACACTATTGAGAGTGTAACTGAATATAAAGATGATTGTTTTGCGGATGTCAGAGTTTAGAAAACCTTAGCACTGAGTAATACACATCATACAGAACTTGCTTGTCGCGTGATAATTATCCCTGCTAAATAGCAATTTTATGTAAGACGAAAAAAGACTGAATTACTGTCAAGGTTATCCAAGCAGGTCATGTATTGTTGATATGTATTAAAATTTAATTAAACCCACAAAGTATGGTACAATCGGTACCAAATAAATATATCATGTACAAAAGCAAAAAATAATACTATAAAAAAAGATGGGAGCTGGTCATTGAAAAATGCGAGCAATTTATAGCAAAACAAAAAATGTATGAGGCATGAGACAGAGTTCTGATAGAGATTTAACTAAGGAAAACTTCACATGATTGAAGAAAGTCAATGCACCTTCATGAAAATTTCAATATAAAACTGCAGTACGATCGCTACTGGCTTCTGTTATCAGCTATATCTGATAATGTTGCAAGCTACTGAGTCGCACCATATTTAGGACTCCAACCAGGAAGTCGGGATGAACTGACAGAGGTCAGTCCTATTCAACTTCATATCATTTCATGAAGCTGTATCACAAGCTAATCACCTTTCCACTTTTGGAACAAGTCCAAACGTCAGCAACTAATTCACTATACAGAAGCCATTTGCATGATATTCGTAAAACATGGTAAAACCACCGAAGTCCGTGTTTCAAGAGAGTGACACTAATTCAGTCGTCACCACCGCTTCCGATCAAATGATGCTGGACCTCGGTGTTGTTAACATGATATTGCCGCCGGATGTTAATCATTCGAAAACAACAATTATTACGCACAAAGATAGGTCAGACATCTTTAGATCGAAGAGACTAGCATTGTGCAGGACTTTCTCACTGAAGCACTTTAAACCGAACCTTTTACATCCGCATTCATATCACGACGGCTCTGAAGATGACCCATTTTGGGATAGGTCGATCCAATTTCCAATATGCTTAGATTAATTTTACCTGCCACAGTACCACTGCTACCACTCATACAAACATACAGACAAACTTTCCGGCTATTTAAAACAGTTCACTAGAAAGAGCGAGGGCGGGTACAGACATCTGCCAGTCTTTCAAAAGTTCTTTGCATCTTGAGAACATCAAGTACATGCCATACTTACTGATACCGATTGTTAACTAATTAAGTGCAATTTGCATGACATGTGTGTTATTTCATGGTAAGTCAAAGAACATCCTCAAACTCAAGGTAGAAGTTTTTCTCCAGGCAACAAATCCACACAACTGACACGCACTTCTTACAGGGTTTGTTGACCTGCAATAGATGGAAGGTTGTTCCAGTACACAGGGGGGTAGAGGGCGAAAATAGAATTAATGCATCCACGACCTGATCAAAAACCAGCTTGGTTGTTGTAAGTCAATCTTCCATGCATTTTGCCCAATCTTTGAAGTATGGCGAGAGTCTACAGTCTGGAAGCAATCAGGAGTAGACTTATCTACAAGTTGTTGTCATATTGGCTGTGTCAGTCCTTTGAGGAGATCCGGACACCAACAGTCTTATTTAGAGGTAATGGAACACTCAGTTTCCCAAACATTTCTAAACAACCTTGTCCACTCCTTTCGATGACAAATTCGCCACCATCTTTAATGAGAACTGAGCGGGGTAAGTCCTTTGAGTTTGATGATTTATTGCGACCATACAGTTGTAGTTTCCTACAAACCTTTTTTTCGTCTGTTGGATCAGTAGTCACCGGTTGGCTGGGGAGGAAGATAATTTGAATTAAGGAGCTGAGGCATCAGACTGTCATCCACTTTGATTACATCACTGACGCTAAACTTCTCTGTGTCAGTAGCGTAGGTGAGTTAAAATAGCTTCTGTCAATTACTAGATTTGGCTGCTACTTCTACCATTTTAGTTTTCGTTGTGAGTAAATGTCTCCGTCTTTACTCAAGTTTTCACAATTTTTTGGTATGTTGATCTGCTTAATCGAACTCATAATCCAATCGTGTACCTCACCAACGTACTTCAAAGATTTGTAATGAACCTGAAGAAACCCAATGCTTATAAAGTAAACGTTTCCCAAAATCTTAAAACACCTACAACGCCATGTTTATAACTCTATTCAAATGCAACCAATGTAAACCTAAGCTCATTGGTAAACTAACATTTAGCCTAGAATCTCAGTTCGATCGATATTTGGTTACAGTAGAGGCGGTAGCCAATTTACTAGTATCGGTCTGTTTAGATCAAATCATTTGCTAGCCACTCGAAAACAAGAGTAGCGAATCCAATCATGATCTGATTCTGAATAAATGTTTCTAAATGAAATCGCAGTCTTCAACACAAACAAAGCAACATTAGCTGATCATGATGCTACCGATCCGTGTCCAGGCTTGGGTTGCAAAGAGCAGACGCCAGGTTGCACTTCGGTGGTGGATGTTTAGAAACAGGTTGTGGTTTGCACACGGCTGTGACATATGCTCAATATTTTCTGACCTCGGTCCAGTGAGTCCCAGATGCCACCTAAGTGACTTTTGATCTCGCCTACACACTCAACTCAGGCAATTAGATCTCCAGTTAATTCAACAATATCTTTCGGAAACGTTTTCTTGAGGAAACCATCTAATTTATAATAGATCTCATTCTCGACTACATCGTGGTTGCAATTTGTCGGTCAGCTGGTATTGCTTCCCATACCGGTTCATTGATACTTTTTACAAGCCTTCTATTGTAACAGCAGATAGAAAACCGTTAACGGGGATCCAGTCGATTAGTGCTGCTATTGCTCTGTAGCTTAGTATAAAGTATAAAGATATCAAATTTTATGCTTGTACAGTTAGACTGCTTGAAATAGATCTAGTTTCATTTCTACTCGTTGCTCAATTCTAAGTGTACTCACTGATGACTACATACAATATTGCCTTCTTGACAATACTTCATTATATACTACATTTCATTATTGTACTGTACCTATAAATTATTTTGATTAATAATGAAATGTTTGAAAATATTACTGAGCTATCGGAACCATAGTTTATCAATTCTTGCAAATGGTTAACATATATCAAACACATTCATAATATCTGATCCATTAGATTAAATGGATTCTATTAATCAAAACAATTAGTAGTTATTTAAATCACAACTATTGATAAGTTAAATTTTCGATTCAACATATTTTTGCTTTTGGACTTGTGATTCAAGGCTCGTGACGTTGCACTGTTCGTATTATGATCAGCTAAACAAGATAATTATGTAAAAGTGTTTTCTTTTAGAGAATTTATAGTAATTCACATTTAAGGACTCATCGCATTCAAGTTCTAAGAGTTTGTGTCTTCCCCATGTTGATATTAATAACTGAAAATGCCCAGTCACATTTACAATAAGTACAATCTCAGCAGATTGCTTAGATTTATCTTCAAGTCACACGCTTCGTTACAGTTGGATTGTGTCTGGTAATCTAAATCCAGGCGGCGTGTTTAGATGTGTCTAAATCCAAGCAGTGGTGTATATAACGTGATAATGTTTAAGGTAAATAGGTAGAGTCTGCACCCCAGTGGGATCACCTAAATTCAGATACAAGTATATTTAGCCTGTGAGTCCTAAATTGGGAGAAACTCACTTCCTGGATTCCACTTTTTAATCACATTTTAACTTGAATAATTCACCCAATTCATTTAATAATTAAGTATTCAGTTCTATTTCATGACATTGTAAAATAATTCTTAGTCAATTTTCAATATCATTTTAGACCCAGACTAATGGAAATTTTAATTGTCAAGTCCAGCTAGGGAATATTTGTCAACCTATTTTGGGAACAGATTATTACAAATGTATATGTTTGGGAAGTTATCAACCTTTACTATATACTTCTGAACCAAATTGTTTTGGAAAAATTAATCCATGTCATACGATACACGTCACTGATCTACTGAAAAATTTAGGTTTTAATAATGAAAACCAAATGATTAAAATTGTATCTAATGAAAATCAAATGATTAATCCAAGTACTGTTATGCATTGGGGTATCACATGCCTGAATGGTGGTCAGTGTGTTGCTTCAGATGATTTTATTCATGCTACTTGTGTTTGTCCAACAGCTCAAGACGGCTCATTGTTGTATACTGGTTAGTAATTTCATTAAATCTGGAGTGAATTGTGTTTACAAATGTAATTAGTGTAAATTGTCTTAAAATTTTCAGGAGGTAAACCAATGGTGAACAACTTGTAAGTAAAATGTTGAACTCATAGTCAAAGTACCAAGCTTAAGGTAACTATGCCAATTTTAATCACATCAGTCATCATTTCGATTGTTAAATATTAGCCATCACTGAGGACTAAATATAATATACATACTACTATCTCGCACTTATCTCTGCTCTGTGTTTCAATTTTACACTGAATAATAAACAGCACTTAGTAACTATTTCTTTCTAGTCAGAGGCCTCTAGGCCGAGATTCAAAGCCAGAGAATCCGGATCTCCTGGTGAACTCAAATCCCAACATCACATAGTAATTAGAGTTGTAAAAATGGCAAACTAGATCAAAATGAGTTAAAAGAGGAAACTTGTTAAGAGGTTTTTTCTGAGTATCTGATAACATCCTTAGTTTCAAATAGTTTAAGTCCAATTAGTCAGACCGGAATAAAATTTAATGGTACAGTTCATTATAACGACTCAAAGTAATAACAAATCCTTATTTTAGTGTCATGAAGTCAATTTATGAAACATATTTGTTCATTTCTAGTTGATCTAAAAGATTCGTTAGACTACATTTAAGTATTGTGTACAGTCTGAATTTTGAAATAAATTTGTCAAGATCTACTACCATTGAATTCATATCAAAACTGTTGAGTCGGTTATTGATTAGGTAAATTATGATGAACTAGACTGTTAAGTATCCTTCTAACTAATGCATCTTGTGCATTGTATAATGCATTTGGTCAAAATTTTTCACATAACTACAAAATAAATTACCGAATATCTTTAAATTTCAAGGATTGAATTGTGAACACTTAGTTGGGGTTTGGTCATCATGGGCACAACCTTCGCCATGCTTTCCTAAAGACTGTGGTGTATCACGCTATCGCTGGAGAAGAAGACAATGTTTAGACAATGTCACTCCTAAAAATATTGTTTCTCATTCTGTTAATTCAAACGGCTTCGTTACTGTAAAAAGAATGATACTTCGTTGTCCGGGCGTCTCAGAAGAAGTAAGTTACCAGTTAGTTTATATATATATATATATATATATATATATATATATATATATGCACATGCATATGTTTATATATTTACAGTGGGTACAGTAACGCTCCTTTTAATTATAGCTTTATTTACTTTATGAAGGCATCTGGGGGTAGGGAAGGCAATACATTTTATGAAACTTATTAAATGAAACATATTTACCCCAAAATTTTAACGGTTATTTTATTTGAAGTTGTTCCCATTTACTGATATATGTACATTAACTGATCATTTCTTATCCATTAGTCACATGTTAAATCATATCTACAAATTAAATTACTACAAAAATTTCATCATTTACACGGATAAAAATTCAAGCTACTAACTCCCTTAAAAGTATAGTGTGAGTTGAACGAATATTTTTTTCCAGAAGTCATCATAATTGGAATTAGTTACCGAGTGCCGATATTGTCCATGAAACTATCTTCATAATGTGATTTATGCTGTCAGTGAAATTAATTATACAAAAAAAAGAATTATGATTTGACAATGACAAAGTTTTAACCTAATTCAATACAGATAAACATAACAATACAACTGCTACATTGTCTAACAAATAGTCGATATTATATTCAACACTTCAGTTCTTCTTTAAAATAATAAGTCCAACTGTGTATTATATGTCCTTCCTGGAATAATGTTTTAGAATCTCATATCATAAACTGGCCTCGGATAGATCACCAATCCAGTATAAGAATCCTCAGCACTGTTTGTGACCCTATTCGAATTCATTAGTGAGTGACTGCTTCACACTAAGCATGAGTGAACTTCACTAATCAAGTCTTCTAAGTATAACTCCAGGATCACTTCCGGTAACCATTCACTGGCAGGCACGTTTTTGACTATTGTTAGGTGTTGTGAAGATTATGATATAAAAGCTAATCTTTTGCAGCAAAGCTTGAAGGTCTTGGGTTAGATCCCCGGTATATTAATAGATGTTTACTTAAGAGTCTCATACCTAAATGAGGCAGCTGCCAATGGCCTCCTGGTTTTCAGTGGTCATCTTAAAGTCAGCTCGTGATGGGAAATTCAAATTAATAGTAGTATGAGAAAATAATTACAATCATGATAAATTATAACTATTTGTCAGTGAACTAGTAAACAATATTAAATGAAAATATCTCTACTCAACCGTCACTAGTAGTAACGCAAAATAACTTTATTCACATCAACTACTAGCCAATTGAAGAAAGATTCATAACTGCAAAAATTTATTAAGATTCACTAAATATTGTTCACGGTATATCAACAGAATTTAAAATGTCTACTTTCTAAACAAGTCCGATTGCAGTATTTCAAGGATAAATTACAGAAATTATGTTTAAGTGTATTCTGCCAAAATAACGATACATCGACCAGAGTAGTTGTAAATGGTTGAGAATGAAGACAGGAGAAATAAATATGCAGGAGAAATAAAATAGGATTGTATCGTTTGTCCATATTTTATATCAAATGGCTTATAATTTATGATGAATATACGTGTTGTGTCTTACTTACCGAGTTCTTCATCGTCCAACTAGATTTTCTTACGTCCGAGTAAGACTTGTAAGAAAAAGTTAAGTTCAGCTGTTGTCCTTTTGAATTTCATCAGTGAATAGTCAGTCAAAGCGGGCATATTTCTGTACTTATTTGAATCCATTGAGTTCTAGTGAATTCTCATTAAATTACCCAACAATATGTTCTATGATTAGAACCTTTAAAGTATAATTAACTATCCTGCATCTTCAGCAGATAATATTCAGTGTCTAGTGTTTAACGGATTTATATTTATCTTGAAATATTTTATATTAATTCTCAACAGATTTTACCGTGTTCTCCTCTAGAACCGTGTCTTGAAAACCTTCCAAATTACAAGTCGGAAAATATTTTCAATTATGAAATATTATATTATTTCATATGTTTAACAATCTTTATCGTAAGTTGATTTATTGAAACCAATACTAAAATAAATACATTCAAACACTGAATGCACTACTAAGTTAATGATTACAATGTCATCACTGTACAAGATTATTTGTATCGTAGTCACTTTACAGTGTTACCGTGTAACCATAGGTAATATCGAGCCACATCCAGAGATGCTGTAAGTTCAGAAAGAAGCATGATGATCATTCCAGTATCTTCTAAACGATTAATAACGTAAGTACACGTCAGGAAATTCCACGTAATTCTAATGTTATTGAATAAACATGAGAAGCGAACTTACTGTCTCAGAAAGAATTGGCGAAATTTTACTCCAAACACAAGTCTACTAAATTACAAGTAAATGTTGCATAGGATATTACTATTATGTCTATGAAGCAAAAAAAGATATTGATAGACCAAGGTTATACACCACGTTATTAAACACTAAAATTTCTACTGGAAAAAATAATTCTCGACGATGAAATTTATTTGAACCTTAACTTAACAAATGCTACTGAAAATCCGCAGCATTTGTCTACTTAATATCTATCGTACTTATGGAAGTGGGTCTAAGCACAGCAAGTTTAAACCGTCTTTTGATTTTCGGCATGTAATTGGTCCACTTAAATATAATGAGTCGTAAGTATCTGAATTCCTATTTTAATCAATCCTTAGTTATATTTAAATTAATCGGTAACATACCTAAAGTCGGAAGGTTGATAAATAGGTGGATAAAAACCAAAGGAGGGCAGTTGGTGTACGTGGTAAGTTTTTATATTATTTTACGACATTTAAATCAATTGTTAATAAACAAAAAAAGCTGGGATTCGTTCCTATAAAGTCGAGTTCCTATGGAACTTTTGATGTGCCTGTAAATCTAGCAACAGCAACAAGAAAAACTAACGTTAAGCTTCACCAGACTAAATTGAAATTCACATTAAAAAGTGCAGTTGACAAGCACCTACTGTAGACAGACTTAAAGGCAAAGTTCTGCAACATAGAAGTTAAAAGACTCAGTGTTTAGTTTAGAATGCAACAGGTATTTGAGAAGAAAAAATAGTACTGAATATTATGCAGGTATTTCATATCATGTAATTTATTATTCATGATGTATAGACTTGGTGTGTTTTACCTTATCTGGTTCTTGATCGTTCGATCGAATATTTTTACGTCCCGAGTAGGACTATTTAGGAAAGGTTAGATTCAGTTGTTGACCTACCGAATCAGGTGAGTAGGTTCAGTCAGATATTCTGAGTCTATTACAGTGTACCATTTTGAAATCTTTTTCTACGTATTAATGTCTATATGGCTACCATATAACATGACTTCCGCAAACCATTTTCAATCGAGTGAATCTGTATTACATTTCTACTTAAAAGTAGTTCTGTTTAATTCACTTCTATTCAATTCAACGTAGAACGTACTATTGTTGCTAACATTAAGGCTTACTCAGCTACATTGCAGTCACTAGTCGTTCCAAGTCACATATTATTCTATCCTCACTTCATCTCCAATCCAATTCAATTCGTGTTCACTTTTATTACTATTCAGCTATGGAGTTGTTCTCCTGCACATTTTATATTATTACCATAAGGAGTTTCCTTTGTGTTCAATCGTTATCTGTCATTGTGATTAGTAATGTGATTGCTTGTTAAGATGTTTCATTATCATAACAAGAATATTTTAAATGCCTATATATCGTTTAGTATTTTTTTATTGTTTAGTTAAATAAAAGGTTTACGTGGTGTTTGTTGATAGGCACCTGAACACATAAACAGTTTTTATACCAGTGGCAATGAAATCTTGAGTTTCGTACTAACACGGGTTCGAAAGCTTAGTTATTTTAAATAAATCCTCCGGTACCGACCTTTTATATAAACACAGGCAGCTTTTATTGCCCATGTGTTTATTAGTCATTTGCATCGCCAGAGTTATACTGAGTCTACACATAAAATTGAAACCTATACCCCATGAAGGTATTTTATGATCACAAGCAATTTCGATAAGTGTAATGTATTTTGATTAAATGAGTCTACAAAATATAGTCTAAAATCTGTTTGTCATTATTACTGGACATTTTTTTATATACTTACGCTTGTTTATTTTTGCACGAATAGGTGACATTAAGCTGTTTTATATGGCATATGTTCAATCCATTAATTGTGAGATACCTGAAATCAAAAGTGTCTTTAACCGTTTAAACATTTTACTGAATGTATATACTACGTATTGTTCTGTTTCGTTCCAAAAATAAAACGATAATATTTTTACGACACTAATTTTTAATTATTTATCTCATATCAGTTCAAACAGACGCTAGTGCATTGTAAAAAACACTCTCCTAAGTTAAATTCCTGGTGGGGTCGTGGATGCGCACTACTGAAGTGTTCCATACCAGGACACAACAGTTGTCCAGTGCTTTCTGGTGATCAGTAGTCGTTTAATTCAAACCAATTAGTAATATTAACTTAACTCTTTACCTCATTCTAACGATTTTCACTGCACATTTTTGATCGTCTGTAATACTTGAGCAATTAAGCGATTTATTTAATGAAAGGGTAACATCACTATTTTGAAACATTATTAACCTAATTGATAGTATACTTTAAATAATATATACCAAAAGTAAACTTGACTGAATTAGCCTGTTTATGTTTAAATGAATCGAAACAGCTCTTAGTATTTGGACAAAAATAATTCTGTTATATCTTCAGATCGTTCCAATCTCGTTTAAATTTTTTTGAATTCTGAGAATTCACAAGCAGATGATATAATGTGAGTCTGCTACTTATCTCCTTTGCAAATATCGATTGTATTACATTTCTCCTGGTTAATGAATGTCACGATGCGTAGTATTGAACGTTTCAAGTCTGTGAATATAGTGATGGTAAAGTCTCCGATCATGCAAATGAAATGTTTAAAAAAGAAGAAAACTTATAGAGTGTCGTTAGCACACAAACTTATGCAACAAGGCGACCAGAAAGTGTATAGTATGACTGCTTTAAAATAATGTACGATGTTTCATTTTGATAGATAATTAGAGTTTTTCAGCTAGGTGACAAGTTTAAGTTGATAGAGAATTTAATTTAAGATGGCCGTGTAATTAGGCATAAATAAAGGCATATTGCCTGATAGTCTATAGTGTGATTTGTTTAAAATGAACTCCTGTCATCACCGGATGAAATTAGTGAGAAGTACAAGTTAAAGGAGCAAGCTCAGAGCTACAAACCTGTGGTTAACAAAACTGTTAGTACACCACAGTGATTAAAGTTTCGCACGTAAATATATAAATTTTCCAAAGTTTCTGCTGATTATCTTTACATTTAACAGTAATAACGTTTAATTTGAAGAACAGTGGTGTAAAAATGTGATGATGTTTTTTTTGGGAACACACTGTAATCACTTTAATGTTAGTTTATGTGTTCACTGATTGATAATCCACTTAACACACACCACTAATTCCACTATATCGCTCACCAATAATATACAATTATTTATCGGTCAATAGTGAAATTGTATTGTGTTTTTATCAAGTGATTATAATAAGCGGTGTAAATGCAAATATTTAAATGTCCAGTGTTTCTGAATGTGTGTAACATGTTTAACTCACGCAACCAAATATTATCTACTGAAAAAACAACTAGTCAATGTTTGTACTAATGGAAGCCAGTTCATTGTAATATATCAAACGCATGAATTATGCACTATCATAATTGTTCATAATTTGTAAGGAAAGTGTAGAATAATGTTGTTACAATTTCATTAAAGTCACTTGCGTAAAGTATACTTTGAAAAGTATTTTCGTTTATACTTTATACATACATTTATTTATTTATTCAAATTAACTGAAGTCGATTCACCATTAGGTAAGTATAATAAAGTCTATCGAACAGAAACACGCCTCTCTATAATATCCTTTAAGTACCATATACTTTTACATCAACATTGAAACACGAAATCCCTGTTAATAGACTGCGAGGACATTATAGGGTTTGTTATCAAATTTTCGCGCAAGTTAACTTAGTACAAAAATTGTAATTCTAAGGTGTAGGCTTGATGGTCTTATGCCCATGAGCATAACTAGCTTATTTGTGTAATCAACTAATTGGCTTAATTCCTACTGCTTGAATAGTATAGTGCTGTAACCATTTAGCTTATGTATTGTTACATGTGATTTACACCAATCAACTATACTTTTAACCAGGTCCACACTAAGTGTGGTGGCTAGGCTTCTTAAAAGATACAAAACTGCTTATTCGTTAATCTGCATTTAATATGATAATAACAGTAGACATTGCAAGTAATACAACCCAAGCCAGCTATTTCTAAGCCCAAAACACACTGATTATTCAGCCAAGGGCATCCTTGATATTATTGTGGTCTTGTAACTAAATAAGTAACGTACAATAAATAACATTTAGTGATTAAAATGCAAAACGTATATTAACAGCTACTATAATCCAAGAATTTAAGAAAAATAAGTTGATAACGATATGGTTTACTTGGATAAGTGTAGACGTGGATCAGACAACAGTATTCTAATTATGTGCCGATTATATGTTATTAGTCAACATTTTTAGTATGCAACAGAACCCGTACGATTAGACAAAGTACACAACTGCAGCAAGCTCAGTACACGGAGGTGACAAAGCGTCCAAATATTCGTTTCTTGATTCTGTATCAAGAAGTAAATATTATTCCACAACATCGACAAAGGAGATCAGATTCAAAAAGTAGATCAGTGCAGACGCGTTTATTTCGGCACCACCAGAGAACTATATAGCACGCCAGTATAGGTATATATTTACATAGTAAATTTTGAAAATTCTAGTCACACACACTTATTAAGGCATTTATGCATGAAAAATAAAGGTCACTCGACAAATTAGAGTATAAGCTAAGGAAACAAAAATAATAAAGAGATCAATGTGAATCCCACTCTACCAGGTTAGGTTGAGTGAAAATACAAGTTGTTTGAACATACAAGGGAGGGGGGTGAACAATCATATATCTAAGACTTCAACAAACCTTTGTATACGTCCTAAGGCTTTCTTGTGCAGCACCACAAAGGATGAATTGATATCACTTATGTGACCTGTGTTAAACAGTAGACAATGAAGGATATTTATCCTGTACTATTATCATGCCATTCGACGTTATTTGTTTCTGGAGTCACTTAGGTGTGTTCAGTTTCGTCTTCTTGTTGTATTAAGAAAATTTGTCAAAGGAATAAACAGTTTTTAAAGTTTACTATAGGCTTTTTTGGATTAAGTGGTTGGATTTCACAAACCAAATGTATCTTTAAATATCTGAGCTAATTATCAATTTTTTTGACAATAGAAAAATTGATTGGGTTAGGAAAAAATTATGAAAAGACCCTATTCTTGTCAGACTTTGGATAAATTTATCAAGTGCTCGAGACATGCCGAGTGGACACACTTGTTTCAATTGGAGGATAGCATAGTATAGTATAGAAAGAAATGGTAATTCTTGGTGAAAATAATCACTTCACCTAGTCAGCGTACATTTTGAAAATCTGATGACACAATCAATTAGATAAGAATAATGAGTTTGTAAGCCTTATCCAAATAGAAAACAATAATTGCGAATAATTAGTGTAAAACGGATAATACTAGGGGTGGTATATATATTTTCCAGTATTGCTGAAATTATCTAACTACCATTAGATAACAAAAGTAACGACACTGAAACTCATCCATGACACCCTGGTTTCAAAAACTGCGTAGCGGTAAATGACCCCCAAAATAAATAGTTGCATAGGCTCTCGACATTGATGCTGAATATGTTTGTTTTAGCGGACACTACTAGTTGAAGGTGCGCGGTCACGCATCACCACCAGATCACGACTCAAACCACCATGGGTAGCATCTCTCTGTAGTTTGCCAGCCTAGACGTTGCTATTCCATTAAAGCTCTATATACGATCAAATATAATTTTTCGTCCATCCTGCAATGCTTTCTAATTTCTTCTCATTCCTGAGAATGGGTCCATTCGATAGAAGTGGCTCTGGTTGTACGACAAGCGTAACTTGGTCATATACCCGGGTATACTTCAACTGCATATAGGAACGCTAATGGTATTTTATGCTCTTTCGAAGTATTTGTATTAGTAGTACGGGGTTGAGACATTAGGTAAGGCATAGAAACAAGGCAAGATCGAAGTTAAAATTACTCTGGGTTGCGTTAACATAGGCTATGTGTTTCTGGTTTAGACATAGAAGTAATATGTGTTAGGCTGCTACTGGTCTTAAGCCCAGATAAACGAGAAATGGTGGACATAGGGGTTAGCAATACCATCCAGTAAAACAACAACCTTGCTAAAAAAACGCTAATAAGTAAAAACCTTTATTATCACTTTAACTCTGCCCTGGGAGTTGGAAGACATGTTATGACGCCTCATGGTGAAAGCCAAGCTTCTTCAAAAGCCACGAGGCCGATGCCTCTTCAGACAACTAAAGTAACAATTATTATACGTACATGTAATGTTTGGATGATGTGAAGGACTGAGTAAAGCATGCAAATAGCTGAAGAAATGAAAAGATACAATTTGAAGATAATTGAAATATGTGAAACCCATTGGTTACAGGCTGGACAGCAATGATTATCCTCAGGAGAAGTGCTTTTATACTCCGGTCAAGAAAAAGAAGCCCCCCACACACACAAAGAGTAGCACTAAATTTGTCCCAAGAAGCATGGAAAGCCCTTACAGAATGAGAACCTCATGCAACTAGGATCATGAAAACATCCTTCAAGACGAAGAAGGAAGTGATTGCAATGAATGTCACCCAATGCTATGCACCCACCAACAAAAGCCACGAAGACGATAAAAGTCAGTTCTATGCGAGGCTACAATTAATCATCAATAACTTTCCAGCCAAAGACCTGACGATTCTGTTCGGTGACCTAAGCGCCACAGGTGGAATGGACTACATCGGATATGGAGACATCATGAGACGTCATTGGAAGAAAGAAAGAGACGAAAACGGTAAGAGGTTTGCAAACCTGTGTGCCTTCGACAACATGATTACAGGTAGCACCATATTCTCCTACAAATGTATGCAAAAAATATTTGGGTTTCTAATGACCACAGCACCAAGAACTAAACTAACAACATCTGCATCAGTAAGGAGTTTAGAAGGACCATGGAAAACGTAAGAGCAAGGAAAGAAGATGTAGCTTCAAATCACCATCTGGTGGTGGCTCGAATGAAATTGAAGCTGAAGAAGCACTGGATACCTGGAGCAACAGTATCACAAAAGCTTAACACAGTTCTTCTCTCTGCGATAATAACAAGCTCAACAAATTCAAAATAACCCACAACAATAAGTTCCAGGCAATTACTCGATCTACTAGCAGAAAAAGAAGAAACTACTATGGTGGGCAACTGAAAGGAGATTAAGAAAACAATAACTTCATCATGTTATGAGGTTTTGGATCGCAAGAGATAACACCATAAAGAATGAATATCTGTTCGTACTCTGGATAAGATCCAAGAAAGGAGGAGCAAAAAGTTTGCAATTAATAACAGCCGGACAAGAATAGAGAAAGCCAAAGCACGGGATTAGTACACAGAAGTCAACGAGCAAGCGATTAAGAGCATCAGGACATATAAACGGAAACTCGTGGAGGACCTAGAAATAACGGCAGAAAAAGCTGCGAGAGAAGGAAACATTAAGTACCTACACGATACAACGAAGAAACAAGCTGAAAAACTCAGTAACCTGGAATGGACAATCAAGAACAAGGATGACAAACAAATCACTGAAGTTAATAAACAACGATACAAGTGAGCAGGACACTTCGAAAAACTATTGAATTGACCAATCCCACTAAACCCACCAGTCATCAAAGCAGCAGCCAAGGAAACTCCAATGAACACTGAACCACCAACAATCGAACAAATCAAAATAGCCATCCGACAAATCAAAAGTGGCAAGTCAGCAGGGCCAGACAACATACCAGCTGAGACACTGAAGACAGATATAGAAGCAACTGCGAAAATACTCCACATTCTATTTACGAAGATTGAGGAGAAAAAACAAGTGCTAGCAGATTGGAAAGAAGAGTACCATATCAAGATACCAAAGAATGGAAATATTAATAATAACAATCACTCTTCTTCCGAAACTAGGAAAAGTCTTCAACAGATTGTTATTTAACTGAATGAAAGAATCAGTTGACGCCCAACTTTGAGATAAATATGCCAGATTCGATAAAGACCGATCGTTTATAGACCAAATAGCGACTCTGCGGTTCATTGTTGAACAATCAATAAAATGGAAGTTTAACCACTTTGCATCAACTTCCTCGACTGCAGAAAAGCATTCGAGCAGTGTGGATCGGAAAATTTTATGGAGCCATTTACGACATTATGGCGTACCCAAAAAGATAGTCAACATCACACGGAATTTTTACAACGGACTACATTGCGAAATCGTGCATATATGTCAGCTCACAAACCCGTTTTAAGTGAGGACTGAACATCTCAAGGCTATCTCGAAATATAGTGGTCATTATCGATGCAACTAGATGACTTGAACTTTGCAGATAATTCAGCTATTTTATTCCTACACACAGCAACAAATACAGATAAAGACGGACAAGGTGCTGGCAGCCTTGACAGCGATAGATCTCTATATACACAAAGGGAAAAGCGAAATCCTTCGATACAAAACAACGACCAGTAACCCTATTACACTTGATGGAGAAACTCAGGAAGATTTAGAAGCCTTTATATACTTGAGTAGCATCATCGAAGAAACATCTAGGGACTGATGCAGATGTGAAGGCGCTGATTGAAAAGCCAGAAGCAGCAATTTTACAACTAAAGACATTTGGAACTCAAACCAGCTGTCAATCAACATTAAAGTCAAAATTTTCAATGGAAATCTGAAGATAGTTCTGTTGTATAGAGCTGAAACTTGGGGGACTATGAAAAGCGTTATCCAAAAGATACAAGTATTTATAAACAGCTGTCCGCATAAGATACTTTAATCCGTTGACCGGATACTATCAACAATAACCTTCTATTGCAGAGAACAAATCAACTTTCAGTCGAGGAAGAAATCGGGAAAAAATGCTGGAGGCGGATATGACATACAGCGGGGAAACCATCAAACTGTGTCACAAGACAAGCACTAACATGGAATCTTGAAAACCGAAGAAAAAGTGAAAGATGCAAGAACATGTTGCTTTGGAAATCGGAGACAGATAATAAGCGAATAAATAGCACTTGGAAAGAGCTGAAAGGGAAAAACCAAAAACAGAGTTAATTGGAGATCACTGGTTGGCGGCCTAAGTTACACATTGAGTCACAGGCATTGATTGGTTGATTAATTGCATAACTGTTTGGTTGTTTGGTTATCGGTAAATAACATGGTTTTGATATGTGGTTGCTTTGTGAAAAAATGCAGATTGTCATTAGAAAGCGTCAGAATTACTTTTTCTTGGTAGAATTGAAGATGACTTGTCCGAACATCCTGTTTCGTGATATATTATTAGTAGAAAATAATCCTTTACTAAGTAGGTGAACAACAGTACTGTATAAGGACCCTTAGGAGATAATATCGTCTTGGTTAATATTGGTGATGATACGTTCATTAGAGTTCATGGAAGTATTCATAACTGTTCATAATATGAAACAGTGAACAATGATAAAGTATGAATAAATATAAAACAGCTTTTGGAATAAAACATGAAAAAATACTCAACGAACGTAACTTTTAGAAAAAACGGATATGTTGCAGGGAGTGATGTAATTAAGTGACAATCAAACTTACAGCAGACTACACACATGACTTATGAAATTTATTAATTCTTAATAACATATAATGAAGACGGCGTAGATAGTTGTTGCTATTGCCAACACCATTAGTACGTAAAGCGGTGAAAATGCGGTAAACCCATCAAACTATAAATTAAACTGCCTAGTATTTTTCGCAGCTTTTAGTTTTCTGAAAGCAGTTAGTTACTTGACAAATGTTTTGACAACAAAGAAACAGCTATCAAGAGCTTGAAGATACACAGCCATCAAGATCAAACATGATGTATGCCTGTCTGATTAAGGGACTTGAAAGATACATCTGTAAGGCAATCAAATTCACAAAACAATTACCCCAAAATTACCTGTCTTGAACAAATTACCTGTATAGTTCTGACACGTGCATGGCTTACTACATTAACACTAGGTGTTTCGCCTACTAGGGTTAGCAAAACGACTGTAACTAGAGCACACAAATCACTTTATTCTCTCAATGCTCTTACCTATAATTGTGTATTTGATCAATTAAACTTCCCTTATTAGATAATGCAGAAAACTATAAACTGCATGCAAACATCAATAACACAAGTATATATGTAGTTTACACTATAAAAAATGAAGATATTGGATATTGAAAAACACTTTTTCAAGTTTGTGTTACGTTATCGCTTAGATTTCCGCTTATTGATAAACATGTCTTAATAGGAACTAACTGTTTGGAATAACAAGAAACAGTATATATGCTAACAAACTTCAGTTTAAGTAAGTCTTTAAAATTAGACCTAGTTTTAATCTCTTTTAAAATATTGTACACATTTGTGAAATATCAGCTTAGAAACTGGGATATTTCAGTTGAAACTCCTTTTGTTAGAGAATTAATTATTTGAGAAACGTCGTCTAATTTGGGGAGGAACTTGCGAAAGTGTTTTTTTTCAAAAGGTGGATAAATGAACTACATTAGGAAAATTATTGGTGCTATGTAAAGTTACTTTGAAGCTTTTAATAAGATACCTATTTAAAAATGAGAAGCATAAAGCCTTGCATGTATTTATATTTGCTTTATACTGCTACATCTTAGTTACAAGGTAATGATAATAACAAAAGCATGAAATTCAGACTATGGTCTAGTGAGAAATAATTAATTCGTTCAATAAAAAAATATAGTAATTTTAAGTTTTTTGCGATTTAAAGGAGGACATAGATCAAATACACATTTGCCACTGTGACCGATTTTGAGCCATTTTACTTAGAGTTTCTGACCATTAAATACGGCATTCTCGTAGACCCTAAACCTGTAGCATGCATCTACTAAGATGACATAGTTCATCAGTCAATGACTTTATAGACTGATACTAAGTTTTGACTTGGCTATCCCTGACTTTCTTATGTCTTAAACTAATATCAGTGAATATTTCCCGTAGAGGCAGTTAGTCATAAGTAACACATGTCCCAGCCACCTAAGTCGATAAAGTTTTTCCACCTCATCGGTCGATTTACTATCTATCCCTAGTGTTTGGTGTGTGATCCCATTATTATCTACCTGGTGACCTAGCTAATGCTCAAGATGTTTTAAAGACATTGATGGCCAAATACCAATAGCCTACGGGTATCGTCTACTATTAAGTGCCGTGTTTCACGTTCACGCAATTCGACAGAGTGAACTTCTGCGTAGAATATCAGCTATTTTATTTGGGTGATCATAGGTTTTTTCTCTTTCAAAAACATAACAATATTCGACTAGAACTACCTGTTCTGGCGTCTTTATATGCTGACAAATATAGTGGCTTGAATCCCTGGGACTAGTATTTTCATCCCATAGAATTTAAGAACTATGAAGAATTAATAACAGAATGTCTCAATTGTAAAGCCCATCTTTATATGTATACCACACACACTTAGTTTTCCAAAAAAACTTCGTATGTCATTCTTTAAAGTATCTAATATATGCCCCTAGATTTCTCATATTCCACTCACTTCAAGTTGTATGTTTACTTTTAAAAGAATATTTAGTGTCTTTTTGTCGCTATCGCATATGTAAACAGTAGTACATTTTTCAATAATGATAACGAAGAGTATGGTGAAACCTTGAAAAAAGGTGATACAAGATTAACTAAATAAATAAATATTTGCGTGTTCTGATTTGATTTATGAGGTAAAAGTAACATGATTGTCAACAGTATGAAGCCTAAAATGTTTGTAATTTAAACAATAAAAATCGACAACACCTTGAAGTAAGGAACTACGTAAGGTAATAAATGTATATTTTCAAAACTAGAGTTTTCGCCAATACAGAAATTAGCAAAGTGTAGAAAGTATATCAAATATTCTAAAGACGCTATATAACTACAAACCTGTCAAATCATGTTCAGAGATGCGATTTAGTTTGTGGATGACCAGCCATACGCAGTGATCATATTTGTAAGTAAAACCACAAGATTAATTTAGTGGATTTTGGTAGAAAAACTATAAAAAAATAGTAAAGCAAAACAAGAGAATCGCCATTGTAAAACTACGAAAGTCAAATTTATTTGAAACACATCATATTTCGTTCATAACATAACAGCATAATACGAAAAAAGTGTGCGAGAAATAAAAGGATCAATCTTAGAAGCCTCGTACATCTGATTTTTATTTTTTTGATATCGAAAGGATTTATATTAAAAATGTTTTGAACAACCTGCCGTCTTTCAATACTGCAATGAGTCATATATATATGTATATATAAGGTAATATATCTTACCATCCGTGTATAACTTAATATCTTTGTATCTCTGGATTTGATTAATGAGCTACAATATTGTCGTTGGTGTAAGCTGCTTTAGTGGAATGTCAAAAGTGATTATAATTTTAATTTACTTAATAATTGGTGGTAGTGAGTTGATCTCGTGGATAAACTTTGCTAAATTTCTTTCAAACTTCTATAAACTCATTCATCAGATTGAATTTATAGAATAATTTACACTTTTAACTGAGTGACAATTATAGTAACTCTGTACTTTTACAAATGAATCGTATTGCTAAATGTCAGTTGAAATTATTAGTTTTGTTGAACAAAAAGTAAAGAATAACTTAAATCTGTACTATCCAAAAAGGATCAGCCACCAGCTGCATACACTTTAATTTGTAATTTAACTTACACTTACTTCCTAGAGCATGGAAATAATATGATTCTGTTCCAATATTATCCCTGCTTTAATACTGGTGGCTTCTATACTGGAGCAATCCAAAATGTACTTAATGCAGTTGAACACCTCAGCATTTGCTGTAGTGATTATGCAGCATAAAACCAAATGGTAGACATTATTTAGATACTTTTTATTATATCGCTAAAAATAAACCTAACAAGTACCATGTTAATTATGTTTTAGCCAAACTTACGACAAAGATAATTGGAAAAAATCATTCACATTAGTCAGTACAGATTACTGAATCTTCATTTTACTCACCATGAAAAAACCCTTTTCAGCTCATTTCTGATACCATTTTGTATATTTTTATAGATTCATAGACGAAAGATGAGTACACTTCTTTGGGTAAGTTTACCTGTAGAAATGTTTTGACTATGCCAAAAATATAATAGATATAATTTGTTTGGGATCAAAGGACCGAAAAAAACATTGTAGTACTCCACTTGTGACTGAATGAGAATTTGTTAAAGTACAGTTTGTTTGAAGGATGTCTGAAACATCAAAATGGTATAGCATGTGTTTGGCTCTTGAGCAACAATGTAATGAATTTGCAATACGTTTCTATCAAGTAAAAAGTGTGATTTAATGTAATATCACTCTTTCGCATTTTTGAAGATAGCATGTGATAGTAATAGGACTAAAAAATATATGTTGCATGCATTGGGAGGTTTGAGGAATTAAATGGAGTATATAATCTTACAACTGTTAGGTTCAGCGACTGTAATTTAAAAGAGTATATGAGTTCATAAATTTAGGAGTAAGTGAAAAAAATGGATTTATATACTTGAAAGTTTAATGTATCTTTTTAATCAAGCTGGTACCTACCTGTCTAAAATAAATTGCAAACAGATAACCAAAGAGTAAACATTTAAAAATAGCATCATAACACTCTTACTTGTTTACTGAAGAGGAGTACTGGGTTTTCACTTTGGAGATACTACTCAGTCCTGATAATTCCATGTTGTTGCTCAAATAACCAACGTTTCTAAATGGCTGAAATTTTTTAACTCACGATAATATGTATGATAAACGCGGATAAGATTAAATGTTCTGTACATTATATTGTGCAGAATCAAACACATCTGTGTAAATTTTATTTAAAGTAAATTAACTTAATTGCGTTATTTACATTCAAAATTCACTTTTAATATTAACAGCCTAAATTTTTAATATCTCATTTAAATTATGAATTTTCTCTATTACTGTCGAATGTTTCTATTAAGATTATTGTTTTCTTTATCTGATTATAAGCAATTCAACAAGTGTATAATAGTTTTGAAAAATTCAGGATATTTGACGTTAAGTAGCAGTATATAACTTCTGCCATAAAATATGAACATTATTTTACATATTTATATGAATGTCTGTCTTTTATTATTAGTCATATGACGGGACTATTATAGTGTTTGGTTGTCATTCAAAATATACAGATAATGTATAGAATGTCATTATATAACGGATTCTGTTTTGAATTTGAATTTCGAAGAGAAGAACTCGACTAAATTATAAAAATAATGTTTCAGATGAGACAAAATCTATGAAGTTCAATTGAATGTACAGTTAAAAGATTTTGAATTTATCAGGATGCGAAAAAATTAATAATCACTGATATAGGTTGAATAAAGTTTTGTAAATTGGTTAATTTAAACCTAATAGCACAATTGTAGAAAACGATATCCTGGATATCAGCACTATGTATGAATAACCACAGCCTATAAAGATACACAATGATGGCTAGTGTAGAAATAGGATTGGGGAAGACTAGCGGTGGATAAACTGGGAATCGAAATTACTCAATAATTGATTATTTGATTAATGTTGTTAGATGGAGGCTGCATGGTTGGCATACATGCGATAATCACGATGTGTTAGTAAATATTGGGTGATATAACTTACATTCGATCATAAGACCCCAGGTGTATCCACTCATTAACTTCTTCTAGGTCTCAATTCCTACTACTTTTTCGAATATTCGTTTATGTTCTTTCTTGCTGAACTATATTTAGGTATTTATCTTGGTCTCATTGGGCTAATTTAGTACAACAACTTTAGATACCACGCATGATTCAGACTCTACATTATTTACAACTGATTAGATAGTTTGCTAACAGATGTACTGTGCCTATATCACCGGAGAGTTTTGTATCTATATTTAAAACACTTTTAAATAACGAAATATACTGACTAAATCATTCGATTGACTACAATTTTTCGCCAACCTGAATATTGTTTTACTGTTGGTAAAATAAATCTGTCTGACCTTAAATATTACCTTACAATATTGTAAAACGTCTTATGTATGGTTTAATACATACAGCTGTATTTTGTAAACCTTTAGCCAAAATCTACCACAGTTTTGATTCATTGTAAACGCAACCTAATTTTAGGTTTGTAAATAAATTCTCTTTTGTGTTACTGAACTTGAGTAAGTAGTTCAAATCTGTAATTTGCCTATAAAAACAATAACCTTTACTTATTAACTAAATGTGATGGTGTTATTTGACTTAAGGTTTGGTGAAATCTTTTAAATACCCGACAATCAACATCATGCATATGTGCCTAGTCCCCAACCTGACTATTGATTTAGATGTGCATCTTATTATATCCAAGATTAAATGTTTTCTGTTACAGTATTTGGCAATAGCATCCAAAGTGCCCAGAAAATATCCTACTTAATTATTTAAAAAATGAAGTGTATATAAAAGATCTATTAGTGTTTAAAGTAAGAATATGCTGAATCATATAATGAGCAGAAATTTAAAGAGCAAAATATCAGTAGTCCATTTTAATTACATATTATTTATTTACTTGAGAAGATGAAAACAATCGATAAAATCGCAATGTTTACAGGGTGTGGCCCGAAATAGTCTATCTTAACTCAGTAAGTCTAAATGAACACTTTGAAACTTCTGTTTCTTTTCCTTTAGATAAGAGTTTAAAATGTGAAAATGACATAATTCTGTACTATAAGTGACCATTGAATTGACAGATTAATATAACCCTCTTTACATACGAGAGATTCATATCAGTCATCAACCAGCGAATTCAGAATATAATTTACTGCCACAGGCTACGTCAAAATGATATGAAGTCAATGAACTAGGGTTGTATTTTCCTTATTTGTGAACATTCTCTTTTCATTGAAATGGGGCACTAAATGATAAGTTTCCTAAACTTGGCATGGGTATGGCTTGGAATTTCCAGAAATGTAAAACAGATCCAATAGTCTAAATTCCAGTTAGTTTATTAAGTGAAGATCAATGGTACAAAGTTTACTATCATGACTGTAGATGACAATGTAACACATTGAGGGCTATAAAGGAAATATTGAAACATAAACTAAACAATTCCATCACCTATCAGTTTTTAATGACAAATTATTATAAAATCAAGCGTTGTGTAATAAAACTTCACGAGATAACCGATATCGTCAATAGATTGTTACTTAATGTCTGCCAAATATCGAGTTCATACTTATTAATTCAGTATTTGTTAATAAATATTTGTGACCAATCGAAATTTTGTTTTATCAAATAACGATTATAATCTGGATATATTTCTGTGTTCAAACTGCAGGCAGAAGATAATTTATTCGAATAGCACTTAAGTCTTTTATGATTTCCTGTACATGGTAAAATTTAAGCAATCGAAATAAATTATTCAAGAGGATAAGCAACAATAGTTATAATCATTGTTTGGAAGTATTTATGAATGATAATAAATATTCCTAATCACTGGTCATGTCATAAAAAAACCTAAATTTGCTCTCTAAACAAGGGGATTTTCATAAAAATACTAACATTACATTCATCAAAATTTCTAACTTTAAGTGGTCGACGAAACCATACATGATACATTCTTGTGGCAGACTGTTGATTGTTTTACTTTCCATTAATCTAACAACATTTAGTATTTCATCAACTTTAATCTAACTAATTAGTAGTACTAAACAATGAAACTAATAATGTTAAATAAGTATTTGCATATTTTTGAGCTATGGTTTATGAAGATCAGTATTTAATTTGTTAACGTTCATCACAGATTATCTCGATTCGGTACCACCACTAGAATTTACTAAGCCGCTATTTCATCTTAGTAAAAGAATCTTCAACAGTATCCATTTTCGATTTAGCTTGGGAATTATATCTAGGACTTCTAGGTCTCTCGAAGAACCCTTAAGAATACGCAACACTAGATCGGAGTCTAGTAATAGAATCCCCGCTCCAATCATTGGTATCAAACTGGGATAAATGTATGACAAACTTGTAAGTCCTATTCATTCGGCATAATATACATTTAATGTCAGCCACTACTTTATTGAAATATTAAACACAAATCATGAGTAAGATCCTGATCGATCAAAACCTAAATTAACATTCACATTCTCTTACATGGCTGTATGGTCTGTATGCTCAGTAAGCAAAATGAACTAAAAATGTTGTTTAGTTATAGATGACTACCTATATCTTAGGTTAAACTGCTCTCAGTATCTTTAGAAAATATGCCCCTACTCCTCGTAGCGAATACGAGGATATATCCCAGTTTATGTACGGCGAAAGAAAAGCATTTAAAAGTTCTATCTTAGAACATTCAATTGGTTATAATCATTCAGCAACTGAGCAGGTCGATTTTAAGATTGTTTAAAGAATCCGTTCTAATCTACTGAAATTTCTTTGTATTCAACTCCTTAAGATAGAGGAAGCCTTAGTTATTCATTATAGGAAGCTAGGACCTGGCTTAAAAAGGAGGTATGTCTTATTTTTGTCTTTACTGTGGCCTTAATCTTAGTTGTCATATTATATTTATTATTATTAAGATTAGTAGTAGTACTATTTATGAAATGTTTCCAACCCCACCCCACCATTATTTACTTATTTAATTTTTCACACTCTCTACCTTGACTTTTACTAACGAGTATTTCCAACAGTACTGCATTTAATCTTCTTAATACCTATATTTATTTTTAAGAACATTTTAATTATCTACACTTATATAATTAAACTTGCTGGTTTGTATGTTCACCTATTGTTCATAGGTTTCACATGAAATTGTTTTGTGAAGATTTCATATACATATACGACTGTACAACCTAATCATGAATTCTTTGAAAACAGATCCCTTTGCTGAAATTTACATTTTCTTGAATAATTCAATTGGAATGAATATCTTACGTTCTTTTTTTGGTGAAAATGTACAGTATACAGTTCTTCTTGCTTTGCAATTCTTGTCCCAGTAGCCTAATATCCTTCAATAAGTAAACACTCCCAGTGGTAAGCATCAAATGACCGACTCCTTTGTTCATAATTTTTGTTTCTCTTACAATTAAAATACTAAAGTTGTTAGACCACCACCGTTAGTGATATTAGGCTTATTGCGTCATTAAATCTACCTTTCCGTGATTACTCTTATGCAAATAAACTTCGGTAATTCTTAACTCTTTTAAGAGTTTATCCGAGTAAAGTCAGTCGATTGGCGTTTAAGAATTTCAGTAGATGTTAAGAATATTAAGAATCTATGTTGCTGCAAACGGGAAATATTTGGAAAGGCATAAAATTGATTTACTATAAAATGAAGTGTATATCACTAAACTTAACCATGTTTATTTCATGGACTACATATTTTCCCTCATATATGATAAATTCTCCTTTTGAATTTAGAACCCATGAAAATATAAAATGGCTTTAAGAGAGTAAAATTTAAAGTCGACCTTCTAGGTAAATATACTTTTGATGGAAGTATGGCAAGAAAACTGATATGATAAAGCCCATTTGTATAAGAGGGGTTTTCAAATAGATGTATCTGCATCTTGGTGTTAGCGTTCATATCTAGACTCAGGCCTAGTCCATGTAATTTAAATATCATCATATTATTCACTGGAGCAGACGCTCACATATATGAGAAGTGTGTGTATTGAATTTGCAATGTTTTTAGCTTACTGTTTTTGATGTTAAAGACTACAATCTATTCGTCGCTTATACCATAGCAGTATTTAGTCATTTGCAGTTTTTAACACCAACAGCGGGACTACAAATACTCTGTATGTTGAGCTTCTAAAGTTTGACAAACTAATTTCACTATCGTTTGCATCCTTATCTCAATTTTCGAAAACTTTTGCAGCTGTAAAACTCTGTCAACAGACTACATTGCTGCCAAAATATAACACTTAAATGTACTGATAAATGCGTGTTCAAACTACACTTTACTATTTAATAAAATACTACGGCTATAAAATTAAATATCCCAAAAATTAAACACAACTATAGTCTTTTTTATAAGGTTTTAAGAAGTCTAGTACGTAATTTGTTCTTTGTACTGTTCACGGATAAATCTCTGGCTGAATATCAATGAAAGCCAAGAAACAGTGGACATCCGTTTCTCTTGACATGAAAATTTTATCATTGAAACTGACCTAGTGGTGCTAACGTCTATTTCTTAGCCAATAGACCCGAAGATTCTGGAATCGATTAATTGGTGAAGTCAAGGTTGCGTATTGTTAAGGGCGCTCATGATAGGACGATACAGATGTCGTATGTTCTCTGGTTTTCATTGGTACCCATTTTAGATCGACCTGTGAATAATACAATCAACAAATCAAGGGTAACTAATGTTTTCTTTAGGGGTTTTATTTAACATAAAAATTTATGTGTTACAAACGATATTTTAAAACATATTTTCTCCCAACTGTTGAAAATTTCTTTCCTGACTTCCATCAAAACTTACCTATTGATAATCGATCTTTTCCTGAGAATTTATTGAGTGGGTAAGGAAAGTGATTTGTTTGAAAATGAATGGGAATACAATTCAGCGGTTACTATAGTAACTGTAAAGAAATAATATTCTACACATGTACATACCTGTGTACTACTATTTAATGTAGTAACATTGGAATTTCTATCTACATGCAAACAAATACTTTGGGACAGATTATCCCAAAAGACAACTGGTAGATTGAGTTAAAATATTTCATTCTGTAAATGATTGACACTATTTCTTATTTCATATTACGATTTGTAAAGGATAACATGTAAATAGAATAACCAATTTGTTGTGGACATCTAAGCAGGAACTGGTAAATTTTTTAATTAACTAATCACTTGTATATGATTTTGCTTTGAATTTTTTAGTAATGAATTAAATGATTTTAGAGTGTATACACTTACAGACAATTTAGTTGACAGACATGAAACACTTCAAGAGAATATAAGTTTTCATCATTGCTGCATATTGTTTAAGTTCTGATTAGTCAATTGACCTCATTTTTATTTGGTCGTAGACCACGATTATTCATAATGTCTTTCTAGTTCATCACATAGGTAATGTTCAACAATTTCGGATATTTTTTCTGTTCATTTAGTAGCTGAATGTTGCATATTAATGTATGATTTTATTAAACATTTTATTTAGTGCCATAATCTTTAGCCTACTTAAGTTTATCATTTGATATTTTGCAATTGGGTACACTGACATATTCATAGCTGACAGTCTCGAACAGTCACTTTTGAAGTGAAATTTTTGATTAAAATTGCATGTAAATTTGCATTGATTACTAACTAAATAAATATCGACAAAATCATCTAAACTGCTGAGTACAATATACCAAAAAAACATTGAAATGGCTGTTGATAACTTCAGATATGCTTTCATGCTAACCGAATATCTAATAATTTATTGCTTATAATTTAAACCAATCTGAACTAAATCCTCAACACTTCTTTACTTAGATAGGTGTTTGCAAAACTAGTAACCATGAAAATTTGTTGGTTTATTTACCGCTCTTTTTATAGTTATCCCGTAGTCTTAACCATTTTAAAGTGAACATAATATTTATAAACTGTAGGACATTTGTTTCACGATTCAGAGTTTATTTAAAATTATGGCGATTGGTTAGTATATGTAAATGTTCACCCTGAATCAAATTTAATGGAAAGACTATCTTTTGTATCAGGAATTGTGAATACTATTATAGATTACAGCATGGATTGACTTCAATCAAACAGGTAGTGCTTTAAGGTTTTCACTGGTTGCCTAAATCAAATAAACTTCTTTATTTAAACGGACCTTTATTTTGTGAAATAAGAATGTCCAACAATGTGATATATTTGAAGTACTCGATCTAAATAACCACATCAGCTAAAATGAATAAAATGCATGAAAACTTCTAGTCAATATGTAGGGGTTAGTAACTGCATCAACAGTAGGAATATGTTACGTTCTAATTTAAGATTCCTAATCTGTGATATATCTAATGACTTCACAATTGATCAAAAACAGGATAGTTAGATTATGAGACAACAAGAGTTTAGGTTAAAAACCTATGGTTCATACTGTCTGGCATCTAATAATAGATGACATAACCATACATTTAGAAAATACTCAGTTAGAATAGAAAATATGGTTGCAAAATTTAAAAAAATCATTTAACTATCAGATAAGATTGCTCATGTGCATTAGTTACTAGAAAGTAACACTTGCTATGCATCAAGTATGAGTAGTGAAAATCAAGCGAAATATGCAACGTACATAATTATTGTACTGCGAACACCCTATGTATGAAAATACTATAACAAAGCACTTCATTATTTGATCGTCACTTAATATTACGTGAATGGCAGTAGTCACCAGGAAACCTTGTCTACTTGGTACTAGTCAGTAAGGTGTACATCTAATTTCGAGGCAGTTTGATGGTTACATATTAGTCTGATTCGCTGTGCATCTACTTAGATCGTGTTCAATTTGTTTTAATGTTCTTTTTAGATCATTTCCAATTATAAAACAGAATAAATTTTCATTTACATATCACACTTATTCATTTGTTCCATTATTATGATGTCTTAAAACTAAGATGAATAATCAAATTTTGTATGAAATCATTCCAGTAATTCATTTAAGTGTATCTTCCTATATAATATACAAAGTAATGGATGATTATGGCTAATTCACAGATTCATAACTGTTTACCTAACAGTACATCTAAGAATACAATGGTAATAAAAACAGTAAAATCGTCAATTCCAAGTACTATTCTTCAGTCAAATTCTCCATCAGTTTTAAAAGAACTGTCAGAGTCATTATTTATTTCATCATCATTCTTATCTAGAAATGAAATGCCACTAGGTGGTTCTTTAGAAAATCACCAAAATAGTTTTAACTCTGCTGTTCACCATTATCATCAACAATATCAAAATGGCGAATTAC
The DNA here is from genome assembly GCA_025215515.1 of Schistosoma japonicum. Taxonomy (NCBI): domain Eukaryota; kingdom Metazoa; phylum Platyhelminthes; class Trematoda; order Strigeidida; family Schistosomatidae; genus Schistosoma; species Schistosoma japonicum. Next base: position 34,550,306 of record CM046062.1, on the reverse strand, counting down.
CAGAAGCAATGAAGCTATCATCGTTATCATCATGCACTTTATCTGATGATAGTAATACTGGTAAAGTGAAGATATTCCATGATGAAGAAGAATGCGGTGTAACTAGTCAAGAGGCTAGTGGTAATGAAGTCCCTGAAGAATCATCTACAAAATCTGTTCACAGAAATTCAACTTCATCCAGGTCTTCTTATTGTTCCTCATCTTCAGCATTACTGACAACTTCCTATGAATCTAAACAATCAATTTCACCTGTGTCATCAATACAATATAATAAAATAAACATCCATAAAAAAACTAACATACTTAATCATCCTTCAGAAGTATCTTTAATAAATAATGCAACAGTATTTTTATCATGTGATTATCAAACTAAAAGTAATCATTTTCTACAAAATAACCATATTCACCAACATAAAACTAGGAATGACAGGGCAAAATCTGCTTTATGCAAGACGAAAGAAACCTCAACACACTGCCAAATAAAAGGATTTCGTTCAAATAATCATTGCAGTTGTCTTGGAAAACAACAAATTAAAAAAGAGCAGTTAGATCATAAAGTATTATCTCAAAACTTGGTACATAATAAATTATACAATTGTCAAAATCATAGTAAAATAAGTGAGCCGAAAAAAGAATATAGACAACATATTAAACAATTCGATTGCAACTGTAAAGAGCAAAGTGGAAGACGAATAAGTTCCGGAAACATTGAATGTTGCTTAATTCACAATTTAAGTAAGCTCTTCAATGCATCTTACTTTAGACATTGTAAAAACTTCATGCAAAGATTGAAATGTGATCAGCTGAGCTAATTTTAGACTTACACTTAATCGTCCTGATTTCTTTAAGAATGAGTGTTAGAGATTGTTGTATTTAAATTTGATATAGTCGACTGATCTGAGCTAAACAACCACTAAAAACCATGAAACTCTTGATAACTGTTTTGTCTTAATATTGTACTCTCCACCAGTACTCAATAACGCTTTCGTCAACCATTGAGCTCTGGACCTTCAAGCTTTGCAGTTACCGCCTGAACCTTGTTAGCCGATATTCGTATTTCTAACTCTCATTAGTTCACAATATAATCAGGAATCTCAACAATTGTCATAGATTAATAGGTACCTTGCATCTTACCTGGCTGGACACCATTAGTCACGTTTTCTTATTATAGTTGTGGGGTTATCATCTGAAGCTACTCACTAATGATATCAAAACCACTAATGAGTAACTTCAGGCGGTCATTTCATAAATCACAATGAATATTACCAAATATGAAGTAGAAGCTAATAATTTTTGATTATATGGCTTGTCAGTGATCCATTGAATCAGATACTATACTAAGACATCAGGTAATGATAACATTTATAACAATAGTTCATGAATTAGGAATTAAACGACATTCAGTATAAACAAGTTACTTGATCAAGAGTCATATATGGAGCGAAATGAAAGAAAAATTTGTGAATTTACATTCTATTTTTCCCTACAATCATGAAATCAATCTATCTGTGAATATAGTTATACTTATTATACCATGTAAATTAAGCTAATGAAAATCTACGGCAAATCTATAAACAAAATGTTATTAAGCTGTTGTTGAATTCGTTGTGTTCTGTAAGTTTAGTATTTTGATAACGAAACTTTTTAATTAACGCCATCATTTTTACCGTACGTATAAACTATCTGCATAATTAAACCGGTCTTATCTGTGAATAAGATCGTTAGTTTCATTTTTTTTGCAGTCCTGTTTACTGACCTGCTTACTTTACTACAAGCAACATGATTGATTACACTTTACCGTATAGATTGGTTGATGGATTGTATGCACTTAGTAATTGCAGATAGGGTAAATGTTAATCTTCCAAAGCGTTTCGCACTTTCATCAAATTTTCCAGTTTCATTTAGTGTCATACATACTCTTGTATGCCTTCATCACAATTTAGATAATTTTATTGGTTTTGCATTTAGATGCAACTATGTAATTCAGACTGACGTTACCCTATTTCATCCATATTTTTCCAGAATCTTCTGCTAAACCAAACTCTTTTCCAATATACATGAAATCTGAAAGTAGAGTTTCACAGGATACAACAGCAGATTTATGCTACTCGAAAAATTCGGACATTATCTCGTCCATCCACAGTCCAATTCATTAAGCCGAATGTTCAATAATAAAAATTGCTCAAATCATCAAGCAATCCATCAAAAGTGTTCTGCCTTTATCAACTAAAGACAAGCGTACAATTCCTGAAGATGGAAAACAAAAAGCAATAGACGAGGTTCAATTATTAACCTTCGAAGAAAAATCGATATCGGCAAGGCATACAGCACTTGAAAGGAAACAAGCCAAGATACAGGAAACTCGAACAAATTTGCAATTTAAAAACAAAGAAACTGTGATTCGTAGAAAACCTATTGAAGCTTCAAAACAGGTAGGCATTTTCAATTAAAAACTGTGTGAATAATCTAACCACTGCCAAAAATCCTGCATCTTTCCTAATTATTATAAATTTGGTGAAATTTTTAAATACCATCAAAATGGTAGTTAAGAGAATTTAGAAAATACTCACATGTAAAGTTAAGAATTCTGGTTTAGAATTGAAAAACAGCAAATTCCTTCTAAAAGGGATACTTGAACAAGGTATTAATCCATATCGGTAGTAGCTTCACTTAAATAATTCTTAATATTTTGTAGATTGATCTGCATTAATTTTCTCTGTATTATGTGTAACTCAGTTTATATTGAAAGCCACCAGAAACAATTCTTCATTTTAAAACTTTCTCTGACTTTGCCCAAATGACTGAAATGTTTATCTTCTATACCTTGTATAAATTTATAATAATTACATAACAGTATATACCTATCTACTATTAGGAAATTATCATAAATTTATCACACACTTATTTGTTTCATATCTACTGTTACATAACCATCTATTCATTTTAGTTTATTAAATTACACATTGTACATGATTGAATACATTGTATAATGGACTCTATACTGTTTCATTAACCTCCGAACTACAGTATCCTTCACTTTTCCGTCCTTAGTCTATTCAACAGTTGCTTTATAATACTGTTGTGGTATTAAATCTAATATAACTAATATGAAGGTTGTATTTTGTTTGAGGAATGAAACCCATAATGTGCATTTTGTCCTATTTAGGACGCATAAGCTGAATTTACCTACAATATACATGTTGATGTACACATAGAGACTTGCACTCACTCGATTAGTCTCAAACGATACTGTATTCTTCAATGAGGTACTGTGTCCAAAGAGATACATTAGTGTGAAGTATATTTATATGTAATCTAAGCGTGTTCCAGTCCAGGTATGAACATCAAAAATCGCATGTGAACGATACATAAATCTGATTCCCAAATAGAATGGAACGTTGATCTTGGATTGCACTTCCCAGAGAAAATGCAACTACCGTAGCTGTTTGTTAATATAAGGCTGTAAAGATAATTTCATGAAATCACTATCAGTTTAGTCATTTTAAGGCAGATGAAACTAGTATCGTCACCGATGAAATAATTTATCGATTCAAACTTGAACCCTGTGATTAAAATGAATTTTCCACTAAGGTTCTGATCCTCTCATCTAGTTGTCCAAACTTAGTAATCTGTCGTCTTTTCTCCCTCTTCCTATCTTTCTTCGAAAATTCAGTTAATCGAAACGTTTATAATCATATTTTGCAAGTGCATAATCATCTTCCATGCCTAACATCTAAAGGTTATTTCAGTTTGCTAATTTTTCTAACCATAAAATTATTCATTATGTAACTTACTTTTAATATTCTCAACATCTTAAAATTTTACCGTTATTACTGTACGTATTTTGAAATTTATTACATAATGCACACTAATTTACGGGTATTATCAAATTGATGCAAAATAGAAAGAGTTTATTATTTGAAAAGAAATGATTTCTAAAACATTTTGACTAAATATTTGTTCCAAAATGCTAAACATCTAAAACATGTAATTTAGACGTAAAGGATAATTACCGATAATATCAGCGTTAGTCTTTAAGATATGTGATCCCTGAAAACATAAGTTTATACTGAAATTGTAAGAGCTACACATTCATAAACAACATGAAATGACAGAATTAGAACAGGAACAGAATCACTGTGATATCATATATACGAAGAGTGAAGAAGAATATATAATGTAGCGTATGGCACTTTCAGTCTTCTAACAAAGTACACGTAAGCATTTACAAAGAGGAAGAAGTTGAACAGTGATTACACGGGGCAACAACAAATATTCTGGGAGTAATGAAGTGGTTGATATAGGTAGGACTTTATTTCAATATTTACATTGTTTCCCTGTAATTGTAAATGCGACTACGTAACTTTCGAAAGTGATATCGATGACTGCACTAAATGTATTTTTTTAATTACTAAACAATTATTTACTTTAATCTACAGTACTACTTAGATGGTAATCAGTGCGAAAACAATCTAGCCATTGCCGAACTACATGGCTTTTCAAAGATAAGATCAACATTCACATCACTTTTAATGGTTTTTTTATTCACAATTGTAGTAATTTTCAGTAGAGGTTGTAGAAAGTCTAGTGCTTTTCCGTTTTATTCACTGTCAGCGAGATCCTTACAAAAGTTTACAAAACGAATTTACCCCATAGTATTTAACTACCTTTCGTTAAATGAAAATCTTTTGATCCGTATATTGTTAAACTACTGAACACCCATTAAACTGTCTTGTAGTTTATCATTGCATACATAAGCTTCTTAATATCCGCAAGTCAATAAAACAAAAGATTATTTCATAATAAATGGCTAGATGATAATGGCTAAATACTTAACTCGGCAAGATACTTTGTAAACTACCAATGAATACGCTAACATAAAGAAGTACAATCACATGGATAGCATCAAAAGTGAGATCAAAATGTTCAGTGCCTAATTTTCTGCATCCAATATTCTCATTGATTTTACTAAAAGTTTAATTAATTTAATTATTAATATTTTTACGTTTTTTTAATTATTTACTGAATAGCAAAATTTATATCAGTTAACTAAACAATTACATCAACAAAATGTCTCTGGGTGCCATCAGTGGCATCAAAATCAACAAAAAACTCTGGATCGATCTTCTTTTAGTGGATCAAAATACAGCATTAATAATTGCAAAATCAATAACAATCCAAAATCATCTACATCAAGGAATGCAAATGAATTAGTAATTACTTCACAACAAGCAACCACTATAACATGTCCTATAGGTTTTGGCTCTAGTACACCAAGATTCGCTTGTTATACAAGTAAAGAACTAATGCATTTAAAACACCCACCTGTATCAAACACGAACAATTCAAGTAAATTTTATTCGGCGTTATCAAACAGAACAGTCAGTAATTCCAGTGATTATTTTGACAGCCAACCTAGTAAAACTAAAGGTAGTATTATTTCCTTCCTGAACCAAATAGTAGTAAACAACAATTCAACCCTAAAAATAGCCTTCATCATTGTATAAATAAACGTATGGTCGAATCTACACATCAACATACTATTAATTGTTTCAATAGTACTGGTGATAAATTCAATTATCACAATTGGAAAAGCTTTTCTGTCTACAGTGATCGTGATCCAGTTGATTCTGGAACATCTATAGAGAGCAGTGAACAGTCCACTATCTTAAAAAAACAGTCAAGTAAAACACTATTTATGTCTAATAAAAATAAATGTCAGCTATTTGCCTTATTTGTTTACTAATGTCCATCTGTATTAAAAAGTTAACATGTTTCCTCAACCTAATTAATATACATGTTGGTAGTGTGATAGATCATGTACAAAAATAACAGTTCTACTGATTCTTTAATTCTCAGTACAGTATATTGTTCAAGAGCCATCAACAGATTCTATTGTAATGTTTAACACTAAGTACAATGTATCACACTTTTATGTTACTGTGCTTCGTAATCCGAATAAACTACATAAATAATAATAATTCCAGAATTACGATTTGTTATTATAAAGATTTTTGAATTCGATTTTGACTTAATGAATTGACGTCGATTAAATTACCGTTTGAAACATGAAAGTTTCCGATAGCTTTTTAGTCCTGGTATACGACTTAGTTAGCAGCACACATTCATGTTATAGTCAGAGATCAAACTTAAGACCAAAGACTTTACTGCGAATTACTGACCCTTAAGTCAGTAAACCGATATCCAATGGCTGATTTTTCTAACTTCGGTCACATTCGTGATGTATTACGCAACCTCATTTATTGATACTTACGAGTAACTGTTATATTTTAAACATGGTTGAACTCAAGTGGTCACATTGATTTGCGTTGCTCAATTTTTCTACACTAAAATGAAAGATCTGTTCAGTGCTTTTTAATTTTCAATGGTTGTTCAGCCCAGACCAATTCCTTTTATCGAATTCAAATTTTAAAAGTGATAGTAAATTTATGAAAATGGTCATTTTCAGTAAGTGGCTTATTGACACTTCGAAATCGGTGAGTAGCTGGATAACTAGGGGATTTATAAAATAAAAGCGAAGTATTATTTTACGCCATTCGTCATTTAGTTTCATTTGTGCTATGCTTCTTAAACTTAATTCGCCACTATTATTCGTATTGTCAACTTCATTCTTTTAGCTATAATTCGAATTCGAGAACTATGTTGAAAAATGTTTACTTCCATAATACCAATATCTTTGTTTTATGTTTTTTCTTCAATATTCATAGAGTTCTAATAGAAGTAACTTATTTATCAAGTGCAGACTCGTGCACTTTGTGTTAAGTCACAGTATTGGTCTGATAAATGGTGATATTACTACTCTACTACCTAAACTAAAGTAGGCGAAATGGTTAAAAGCTACCTCCTGATAAAATGATAGAAAATTACAAATATGAGTGAATAACGCGTAAATATTTTGTCATTAATGTGATTTAAATTTCTATTTATTTTACATTTTATTCTACAGTTCGAAAACGTAATAGTGTAGTCAGTACTACTAGTAGTAGTATCAATAGTCGGAATGCAAGGTCTTCTATTCAATCAAAAGTAAGTAATCTTTATGATCAATTCACTTATATCACAAGCAGATACCTGAGCATGTTTATATTTCATAATTTGCTACAATGTATAGCAAACTCGTCCGTATATACTCAGTCAAAAACGAAATAAATCAGTCAGACAACAATTCCGAATTGTACTATTTATAGATTACTAAATATATGGAGTATTATTATCATTATTTTAAGAGCTTATTGTTATTCCAGGCTCATAGAAAGTAAGATTAAAGTTTAACTGTAACATTCAAGTGGAATTTTAGAGATCATCAAATGGCGATACTTGCATACCATCAGTATCGGGATTGTGGCAAGTACATACAGATGAAGACGAGTCCCAAATAAGACGAGATAAGCATCTTGAATTCTGTCTGCCAGCTATGAACCAACTTTGATCATACTTGTGATCTGACATTGTATTAAAACATCCCGCCCAGGATGTACATATAATAGTGCTTATTAGCATCAACGGTAAGATGCAAATGTAAAAGTAATCTACTTATTGAACCCAGATTTATAAGGTTGCACTAAACTTGTGATTTTCTTCCGGATTTAATGTAATCAGCTTCATTTAATTTTAGCTAGACTAAAATATTTAATCTGTATATGAATTCAGTAAGTCTTAGATTAAGCTGTGTCAGCAGTTGTGAACTTTCTAAGAGTGATCTTTCAAATAAATGTTATCATCAGTTGAATGCTTTGTATAATATGGCTCAGAAACAACAATAGTAAAACATGTTCGTATTTATTTCCGGTCTCGCTCTAAATCTTAGGTCTAAATATTTACTGTTACCTTATGTTTGTTCCATTCAAACCGTATTTCGTCAACATTGTTATTGTTTGCGGATCTTTACATCATGAGAGATATTAGAAGTTGATATTTTACATCTAAAGAAGAAAGGTACAGACGGATGCAAAGAATTACCTAAAAGTGATTACTGACTAAATCTGATAAACTTCCCAGTAACATAAATATGTAGAAAAGTGAATGATAGTAGGAAGACATTTTAAAACTTCAAGAAAGAAACAAGGTAATAAGATTTTGGGAGGTTGGATAATGATTACTAGTGAAATCAAGGAAACACGTTTCTTTTGATGTAAAAGACGTCAGATCTGTGTATCTGCATCTTAGTGTTGATTTTCATCATAAGATCTAAAATCAGGAACTACCTCTGTCAAAACCAATATAAAATGCACTAAGCTACCGAACCTGTAACTTATCCACCAAAATTTAGTGGGCATATTGACTATGTTGTTTAGTATGTTTCATTGTTTATTTTAGGGATTTAATTGTAATCAGTCATTAATAAAGTTAGTAACCATGACTATCTAGTAGATTAATGCATCAGAAGTTGATATATGAATTGATTAGGGACTCTATACCACTACTCAGCTGCAACTTCACTGAGGATCTAGTATAGGATCAGATAAGTAGCATGTTCTTTCTCTCTGAATTCCACTCTACTACTCTTATATATGAAAAAGTCAGTGACAAGATATATTTCAAATAATTGGAAAGATAAATGGTATATTTGATGCATTACAATGGCTTAAATAAGATATTCCAAAGAGGCCACAAGTGTATTTCTAATCCAGCCACTAATATTGATTGTTCAAGAATGGGGGAGGAGTAATCAGCACATGCGAGTTTGAGATCTTACTAACCATGCAGCTGTAAAAATCCTGTCCTCACAGAAACAACTTGACTATGTTTCTTAAGCTTGGTAAGACGGGTTTTAAACAATTCTAATTCTGTCGATGATGCTTTGCTATAATTTAAATGTTGATTATTAAACTCTAATTCATCTATTTTCCTCAAGTCTCCTCACTTTAAATACTATCATTCTAGTAATCTCTGAGGTGTTTTAGGAAATGCCTTGTTCTGTGAAGTGGATTATTTTATTGTGGGCCCTTTACTGTCTCCCTAAGTAACAATATTGACTTGTACTTCAAAATAAGGTGAGATTTTAGAGACGAAGTTCCACAATCAAGCAAGAGAGTATAGATAACACATCTGCTCCAAAATCTCTCGATAGAGCTACCTACGCTTTACCTATTAACTCTAAAGTATAATGTTTGATTTATCTAATGTTTTGTTCTCACTTAAATGTGAATATTTCAGACTTTATTGTCACCTTTCATGACAAAGTCTCACGAAATCCAACAAATTCTGCAAAATCAACAAAACCAAATGAGCGATCGAGAATTCAGTTATTAGCATCCACCTATTTCGTCATCTTCAAAATCTGATACATCAAGACAGTCTTTTCTTTGTAAACTAAACAGTATACCTTTTCAAAGCTTTGATGAATGTAATAAAAATAATAATAATTCTGAAAGTAGAGAAGTTCAAAACAGTAAAGCCACATAAATCACTAGATGCATTTGAACAGAATTCAGAAATAAGAACTTTCAAATGTTCCATTCCAAAAAATGTCATTCAGTGATCTCAGCCAAACAGATTTAATTTTGACATAAATAAGCCTGAATCAATTAATGAAACAATAATGGTGAATACATCGATGACAGGAACAGTACCGTTAACAACGACAGCAACTGATGAAAATTCTCAAAAATCAACAACAGACAGGTAAATGTAATAACTAATAATTTGAATCTTACTCAACTGTTTCTAATTTTTTCTACTTTCGTAGGGAAAACTTCACCATGTAATTATTATGAATTTGGCACAACTAACTATTTTTTTTAGAATATGAAAGTATATTATGAAATAGAGAGACAAGCCCTTCAAGCTTGATAAATCCAAGTAATATTAGAGGTAGTTGACAAGACTCAACTGGAAACTCTTTTTGACCTTGATTACGTGCTAGTTGACACTCATCAACCAGATGTAATTACAACCTCAAAGAAATGATACTCCACGGTTGAATTAGAATTTGTATCAGCCGCCTTTAGTTTCTGCATTCGTTTCCACTGAGATAACCCTTTATAAAACTACGATAATTTCAGAGTCTCACTAACTCGATTCGTAGAATTCGGTCATCATGAAACGGGAGTAGACAAACATGACAGTAGCCACTACCATTCAGTGTGAGAAGGGTAATACAGGAGACACACTAACAGGGAAACGAGAAGTTTAAAAACTAAAGCTGTCGATAGTTAGGTATTATCGAATAACAACACTTTGTGTTTTTATGATGAACTTGTTTCTTAAACGGACTGAGTTAAAATCCCAGTGTGAACATCAACATTGGGATGCAGGTGCACCCAGACAATGAGTCCCAAACAAGACGAAATCGCGCGTCTTGGATTCCGCTTATCAGTCACAATCCAATTTAAACAATGCTTTGTGTTTTCCTTTATGTCATTTATTATACAAATATTTGGGTCAGGATGAATGGTATTTGAAAAGCTTTATCTACTAATAAAAGTAGTCTTTTTACACTAACAGACAAATTTTATAATCTAAAAGGGAGATAAATTCACATTTATCTTGTAATGGTTTGTAGCTTATAGTTGCTTTTATGGAGAACTATAAGTGACTTGCCTCTGTTGATCAGTGTATATCTTTAGAGAATTGTATTGATATTGCCATTCAGTTATAGGTTTTCGATTAAGTTTGATTATGGACTAACTGAGTAATCCATGAAACACTTTTCCTCCTGTTCAGGATTCACATAGGCTATTTAATGATTATTAGGGACTCAGTGGATTAGAAGATGACAAATTTGTGTATGGAAGCGATTGGCCCTGGGTTTCTTTTATTACCTTGGAATCGTCATTCTAGACGTCTAGCGTTAAGTGCATAATAGTCTTGGAACAAATGTTTTTTTGTTTCATTCACGTTATAAGTGTCCCTATGTTGTCATGTTGTATTTCTTTTGCTTGGTATGTACATGAATGGTACAGAAAATATCACTTAGCTTCTTTCTAGAACGTCTTTAGTAGTCGATTGCTGTTAGTCCAGGTCATAGTAGGAGCCTGAAACAAAGGTACATCAGCTCAAGTTATCATTTTAAATTGGTATGGGAAGATATAATTAACAAGATAAATAACGAGAAAGTCGAGATAATTTAATGGTAATAAAAATATGAATGACTGAGGACTTTGAATATGATTCGATTTGACTGAATGATAAGGCAAACATGAATGAAAACTAGGACAGAAAATCTAGAAAAAGACAAAGAACAAAAGGCTTTCTGTTCTATTGCATGTTTCTCTGTAGGTTTTTATTTAAGGCAGAAATTCAATGGAATTTATATTTTAATTATTGACATCATTTACTTACCTCTATTTCTTAAACACATTCCATCTGATGTCATAATTAAAAGACTTTATCAATAAGTTCCTAACGCAGAAGGTAATGCTAAATAAAACTATATTCCTACAATAACTTACTTAGATGAAATTTAAGTAACTCGAAATTATTTATTCTTCATGTAAACTTTTTAAGTGATAAATAATCTCAAATTCACGCTTATTTTTCAAGATCGAATCCTTCATCCACACTCAGTGATTACTACGAAACAGCAAATCTAATTGTTGAGGAAATCATAAAAAGTGTTACAAGCGACTGGACATATAAAATAACACAGTCTTTATCTATGATCACAGACAAACCAATCATAGAAACAGTTCGAAATCCAGCTGGTATTACAAAACATCTGAGTGGATTCGTTAGTATACCGTCTACACTTGCTCTAGTTTCATCACCTACATCATCCGTGTCTCCGTCTATATCAACTCTATCATCATCAAGCATGATAAAGAATTATAAATCAATGACTGATGCTGTTGTCGCTACATGTTCTGATACTCCTTCGTCTGTAATGAAACCATCAACTGTAAATGCAACATCAACAGTGACAGCTAGATCCACTTTGTTACCAAGTTCTCTATTAACAGCTCCACGTAAAACAACAGCAAAAAGATTAGATTGTGATCATATATTTGTGAATGTTGTAAACTCTAACGAACAAGTTGTAAATAGTATCAACAGAGTCAGTAATTGATAAAACGATTGATGTTGTTACTAAACAACAACTGTATAATGATGATGCAGAATTAAAAATGAGTACAAACGAAACAAAATGGGTCGGTGAAAATGAAAATGAAATCCAAATAACGGTAATCTACATGTAAATTCATTCAATATATATTAACCTAATAATTTCATTTCGTACTATTTGGTTAACACAACAGACTGAACATTCGAATAATCTAATGATTAGCAAACGATTGATGTAACTAGAACATATTAGAACCAAGTCACCTGTTAGGGTTCCATTCGAGTTGTCACAGTTATAAGTACTGTATAGAAAAAAACGATATTCTTCTCTAATGTCTAGTATTTGTTGAATAAGAAGGCAGTTGTGTTGAATTTCTGAACCTTCACTTTTATAAATGTACATTTGTTGTTATAAATCTTCTTGACTTAGATTTATTTTAATTAACTGATTATATCTATGAACTCTATAAGATCACACTTATTCACACAATACTGACAACAATTGTTGGATCGGAAAACACAAAATTTATCATCACTATTTCATATATTTTTTCCTTCTCTTCCTCCTTGATCTATTTTAGAGACATAAAAGGTAGGTAATTACTATGCAGCTCCGATATTAAATATAATGTGCAATGAAAAAATATGCCATGGAAGCTGGACTAATCGTAAACATATACGGACGAATGTGAATGTTAGCCAATCATTGCTTAAAACTGTTTAATACAAAATCTTGAAAATTTTCAAGTTGAAGTTGGATTGCCACTTGTAAGCCAAGTGCACAATAAGGGTTCAGTCCTACTTAGAATTAGTCAACGGAAAGTACCTTCGTTCTAGTGTTGGTGTTCATAACGGGACTCAGACTCAATACATTCACTTCAAGTGTCATCGAGTTATTCAAGTAGCCACATACATATTTCTGTTACTTTACGTGCATCATGATTAGTTTGCCTCGACAGATCGCTGATTCACAGATTTGTTTAAACTTGGGAAAGTATATCTGTCTGGATCAATCGAAGGAAGTCGAGGCAAATAAATAGAGTCTGGTTTTTGGTGTGAATTTCAAGACTACGATGTAAGTAAATTCCACCGACAGGTCCTAAATAAGGTGAAAAGCACAGTTTGGATTATTCGTGTGTAAAGATTGGGCAGAAAATAATTACACGTTTCTTGCAGTAAAACCGGTCCTTATAATTTGCAATACAGTTTTCGATATATCAAACAAAAATTGACAAATACCATCACATACCATTTCTAACTGTATGTATCATTTCAAATGTACTTGCACAATCATGTAAACTGGAAGGACCCATTCATATTTTATCGCATACATTTCAAAGAATTTGTCTAAGAGGATCAAACAGTCATTGTAATTCGAATCAATGATATCTGCCAGACACGTGACATGGTGCTGAATTGGTGTATATTTCTGATATAAGTAACAAGCGCATCGGATGTGTAATAATGATTTTTACTGAAGCCACTGCAATCAGAAGACTTAAACTTGACTTTTGCATCCTCAAAGAATCAGTGGTGAACCTTCAATTACCTTAGTAATAAATACGAGGGATGATTAGTACTCTTATTACTCTTCATTCATTTACTTTTAATCACACAGTTAAGTGAGCCTGGTTCTTACGTCTTCAGTTTTGTTACTTAATTCTGTTTGCCAGTTTTTTATTTTATTATGTAATGAAGCCCATATCTGCTATTCCTGTGTTAAACTTTAATCTGTTTACTTTAGTAAATTCTAACCGTGTTACTTAACTGAATTAACACCTACGTCTTATCCTTATCTATTCAGATTGATAAGGCTTTTTTCACGCTACGTAATACCTTGTAGGATTATCAATGCATTTATTTTTATAAACACTCATTTAAAAACTTATATTTTGTCTATCTTTTGATGAACAATGTATTTATTGATTCACGACTAACTTTCCGGATGACTTTTTCAACGTAAGCTCATTTTGTAAACCACCGACATATTTTTCTCTTTGGTATTTTTTGCTAGCCCTTTCAACTGCTTTATTCACTGTCACCTTAGCACTCTTTAGCCCCAATCCTCTGATAGCAATAACATATGAAAAGAAAATGTCACCGTATACTAGGTTATTTGTGCGATAGTTAGCCTTTATCTTACGTCGAATACCGTTGTCTATCATTAACTACCATTTAATATGCCTGTTATTATTACTTCTTGTTACTACATGTTACAATCTCGTGAATAACCATGATTGGCTAAATGAAACTTATGAAGATGCATACGTTTCACTGTATAACTTGTAACTATGAAAGCTTATAAGTATTGTAATTTATAAAAATGTTTTCCTTAGTTTAATATTTATATATAGTACTAAGTAATTAAGTAAGATAAAAATGTGTATCGGCTTTTTATTCAACACAGTATCTACCTTTAGTATAACTGAAATAGGTCAGAGCGAATTTGAAATTAGTTACATTGTGATTTATTTCAGAATTCCCTACTGTACAAATAAATGTGTCTAAGTACATTTTATATTTGCCTTTTGTATTATAGAACGTCTATCATTCAAACATGATTAATACACGTGAAAAACCAATCCAAGTTGTACATCCCCTTAATGCTATTAATTCTACGCAATCTGGAAAACTAGTTATCTCGTTATCAACTGAATTAGCAGAAAGAGAAGAACGTAAAAAGCGTTTAGAAGAAATTATGTCACGTATTAAGTTACATTCTAAAGATCCTGATCCAACAATTAACGAATATCCTATTGAAAATTCAACAAATATAGAACACAATCAAGAACATATTCATCATTTAAATAAATTCAATCAAGAAACAACTTCAATATTACGTGATACAACAGTTATCACATCAGTTCAAAATACGTTCATACATAGTTCAACACCCACTACTTCAAATACCTCACAAGAATCACAAAATATCCTTGTAACGTATAATTCATTCAACGATACTAACACAGACAAAAATTACGTTCTTTCGAAATGTTTACGTAAACCAATGTTGGATAATGAAGATTATTACAGTGATAAGCATGATAACGGTTATGATACGACACGAAATCGTGCATCAATTGTTGCAAATATGTTAGCATCTGGCAGGTTGGATAGAAGAAGTCGTGCAGCTGGAGTACTATTCACCATGATATTAAAAAATCAAACTGATTTAGATGAAAATAATGATTTAGATATTGCAAAAAAATTGGACAACTCTATAGCTTGGTAAGGTAATTTGCTGAATAATTATATGTTTATCACCTTAAGATCATAGAGAATTTCATTTAAAAGTCATCTTAAAGATTAGAGGATATTCAAAGGCTACTAGTATTTGATCATAGGTGTTTTCGAGGCATTGTTCGTGTTTTCTAGGACCACCGGGTGAGTAATACATGGGTTAGGAATAGGACACCGGGTAAATCGATTGATGAAGTAGTGAATCTTTACCATCCAATATGGTTAGGACATGTATTACGTATGCCCAACTACCACCTACCTCGATAAGCAATGCTGTCTGGTGTATGAGTAGGCTGGAAAAAAGCTAAGGGCTGCCACACCAAAACACGGCATCAGTTCATAAAGTAATTAACAATTGAGCTGAGTCCTGTTAACAGATGAAGGCTATCTGGTTGAGGCCTGCGTGATGATGACAACCAGTAGTTAAATACTTTGGGTGACATGGCAATGGTGCGAATGTGTCAACTCATTATCCTTTCAAATGCAACATTTTTTATTTTTCTCTCACTGATTTATATTTTTGTGAATCTTATTTTTGATCCCTATTCGTCTCCATTACTACTATTTCTGTTACTGCCGCCACTTCTCTGGATCTGGCATGAAAAATTCGTCTGTATATGCTAAGTGGAGCATATCAGCTTAAACTGATGTACACACGTAGCAAGTTCTAAATTTTGTCTAACCTGACTGACATCTTAAGGTTAACTCTCATTATAATCCATGAAGTATTATTGAAGTTCCGCATCACAAGCTGACTTTATTTAGGAACAGTGATAATAATAATAACGTTAGGAATCGAAGGAATCAGACGGTTTACTGAAACTTTTAGTAACAGTATAGTACGAAAACGAGTTTGTAAAGAGCCTATTCGTCAGAATAGATAAAAATAGTACAGGTGATTAGTTACTGAGGTTCTTGGTCATTAGATAAATTGGTAATAAATTGATAATTGATAAAGCTGATTTCGTTATCCTTGTTTGTTTACATGCATGTAGTTTGTTCTAGGATTGTTTTTATTTGCTATGAAACGTTAAGTTCTCAATAGTCACCTACAGAAGATAGAAAATCCTAAATAACTCACTAACTTCTTTAATTTTTAGATGTTTTGAAAAATTACATAGTTTATAATACTATGCATATCATTAGACAAAGAAATTAAACGATGAATATAAAATCTAACCACGTCAGTTTGCTTACTTGACGAATTCTGGCTTATGAATCTTCCCCCGAGCTTGGGTGATTCATAAATTGTCATTTTAAATAGTCAATCTAACCAATGGACATTGAATTTGAAAAACTGGTTAGATAAATAAGCTAATCAAACTGGCGATTTTTAGCCAGTTTTTTTCAATCAAAAGGTAGAAATCGTAAAGTAAATAATTTATCGGCAAAAATAGGCAATAATGAAAATTAGTATACAAAGTTTGTATGAACAGTGTGAATATACAACTGTTTATTGGCTTTCCTGTTATAAATTGTACAAAAGTAACGTCTTACCCCTTTCAATTTGCAAATGAAACACCAGTATTCTAGAAGGAAATAGTATTTTATGCACCTTTAAATTGCATCCATCAAGAGTTCATGGTTATAAGAATAGTCATAATATTAAGTTAGGTTTAGGGTTAGTTTAGATAAAAAACTTTGGTTTAGGTACAGAGTTAATTCATGTTTAACGTATTGTCTATTTAGTCAGAATTTAGTAATATGATGCGTGTAGAATTATAATACTTATTCTACAATATAATAAAGAAATAGCTTTTCTGAATATTGTTTATACCTTCTGAGTATTAAGCGTTGATATTACAATAAATAATTTGTGATTACCTTCAGGTTTTTGAGATCACTGCTGATTGGTTATGGTGATTGTTCTTAGCAAATAGTTTAAGAATCACTAGATCACGACCCTATATTAGTCAGTAGTCGATTATTTACATAACTGTTATTTGAGTTATTATTCAGAGTAATAATTGGCTAAGTTAGCCAAAAGGGGTTATTAAAAGATGAACAAACACCTCTTTTTGGATATCTAGTTGTTCAGTCTGGATTCACAAAAAAAATGACTGAAATATTTGTTATAATACAACATTTATAATCACTTTACAGTATATTGACAAACAGTTAGATTTGAAAGCGCTATAAACTATGATCACTGAATTTGGAGCACAGCCGACTACAAACATAAAATATATCGAATATTAACTACAGTTGTGTTGTAGATAGTAAGTGGAATCCAGGACATCCGTTTCGTGTTATTTGGGACTCGTTAGGTGGGTATATCTTCATCCAGATTTTAGTGTTCATACTAAGACTCGAACTCAGACCTGACCGTACTTACATCTACTTGGCTACTTAGTCGAGACAACTGTATTTGTATATTTATAGTTGAAATGTGTTTGTATAGTCCCAAAGATGTACTCATGGACTGAAACGGATCAGTAGTTGTTGCCGTGTGTTCATCGTGAAAGGACTAACCAACTCGATTAAAAATGACGTTTGACAAGAACAGATTTGAGTTCAGGTGTTAACATCAACACGAATTCAACGACATCCAACTGACGAGTCCTGAAGAGGGCAAAATATACGTCCTGGACTCCACTCGCTAGCTAAAATACAATTTTAATCAAAGTTGCGAACTTTAGAACACTTCGTAACTTCCGTCAGTTCATTCTGTTCAGTTCATTACTATTCAGAACAATCCAGGGGCATTAATACAATTTGTTGCAATACAAATGCAAGTTCAGGTAATGGATTCCTGTTACAATTACTAATTTTTCTGGTATATTTCTTTTCCATGTCCAAACGGTGATTTCTATTAATGCCTAATTCATCACAATATATTCCTAGAGTACCTGTCATTGTCTAAATAATTACTGATACTACTTAATTCTCCACAATTTATTTATTATGTATACTGCATTTTCATTTTTTTAATTCGATTGTGACAGTTATTGGGTCTCAGTCAATGTTATCAAATCAGACTGCCTCTAAGAGTAGGATCGGTTGTTTACTAAGAACCATAAAATTTGCTTTTGGACATAGAAATAATGTTTTTTATATTTGATAAAAATATAACTCCTGCAAATTTTAAGAGATTGGAAGTTAGCTGCTTATTAGTCACCCTCAAAGATTCCAACTGACAAACTGATATCCTATATACAGGAAACGTCTAGAGGTTGTATGTGCTACCTATGTTGCTCAAGTCTTTAAAATAGATTAAGGAATTATTTTATTATGGACGTCAGTTGAGAAATCGTGATCATATAAAGCATGTAATAGTAATCATCTTATAGACCATTGGATTCCGACTTGAATCTAGAAGGTCCTGAATAATATGCAATTCTGCTCGTTTCTTTTGTATTGATGAGCACAAAAACAGAATATGACAGTCGCCGATTCCCACGTTATAACTTACTATCGCACTCTACATTTCTCCATTTAGATTAAAACAAGTATCTTAAGAAACCAGTGATCACCATAAATCAATTCTAAATTTAAAGAGAATACATATTCGTTGTTATTGATGAACAAAACATGCAGTTGCTACTGTTTATTAGGACCATCTTAAAAAAATTTTAATGATTTATTTTCTACAACCAAATAAATATGCTTTATCTTCACTGTTGAACGTTACTCGTGTTTCTTTGTTCACCCAGCAAAGATATATTTTTGTAGCAAAAATTTATTTTTAGGCCACACAAAATATTCTGGCTTCGTTTCATGATTAGCTACAGCTTTGCGATTACAAGAAGCTGAATACGAAAAAGTATAGGTGGATTTAGACCGATTCATAAACTGTTATAAAATCAACGTGTGCGTTGGATCAATGATCATAGTCAGTTAAATTGACAAAAATGGACCTTCGAAATACATTCCTTTCGCCTTTTAGGAACCATGTATTAGTGTTGAAAGCGCGTTCTGGGCACGATCTGTTAATCTTACCCAAAAAAGTATGTGAATTGGTAGATGCACATATAGGTAATCAATTATTGGAGCTTACACTTTACGAATACAGTGAACAGTTTCATGCTGGTGAAAGTCGTAGTTTAAGATATCACTCAAAGGCAGTGGAAATATAAGAATGTAACTATGTCATCTGATCATCAATTAGTTCTATTGATAGGATTATAGAAGTTCATACAAGTATCCGTATGTGTGGGCTGATTGGAATGACCTGAATAATATAACAAATAATGGTTAAATTCTACGTCTCCTACATATCCTAATAAACAAAATGGTAAAAGTAAAAGCTGTTGAGACTATTTTTAACTCACTGATATATCTGGCTTACGCTTGTAGTGATTGGTTAGTGTAAGCGTAGGCAGATAGATGACGGACCACAATCGAACGGTAAATAGCCACTACTCATATTTTCCTTTTGCTATGTGTGATTCGTCACTCTGTATTGTTGTAATATATGCAGTGTGATTGACCTGTCTGATTCTTGATCGTTCTATCGGATCACCGTGCCTAGGTAATAGATTAGAACGGTTAGCTGTAAGATATCGTGTTGTGGATAAATCAGAATCGATAGAATCGACCCCTCACTTCGGTACATAACAATCACACAGTAGATTTTGAAGTCGTGTTATCTGATATTGATGGCTTATTCGTAGATTTTATTACTTTCAAGACATCATATACACAAAAATGAAGAACTTCACCATAATTGACTGAAATCTCTTTCTATTAACCTTAACTTGATTAATAGCTGTCCATAATTCTAAAATCTTAGTTCATTTATGAACAAATTTCTGACGATGTTGTCTACGAAGAAAATTAAATCTCAGAAAGTAATCTATCTGCTCAAAAGAACAAATCACCTCTGTTATTTCTACATCGATAGTGTTGGTTGCAGTAAAGTGTCAGTAAAGATATCTTTCTGAAATACAGAAACAATACATTTAAGCAAACAATGTGTTAAATAGACACGAATTAGAGATAAGAAAAATGGTAATATTTGAAGACGTTAGTGTAGCTAGTTCAGTTCAATTTTTCATAATACCGTTAACTTTGGGTAGTACTTTCTCTATGCTTGACGTGACTTTCAAAATAATACTGCTTTTTTATTTGTCGAATTCTGTCCACAGATATAAATACAAGTAAAGTAGAAGACAGAAGTTAGAATTCTGGGAGTTTTTCATTACATTACAAAATCAATAGGAACACTACCGCCTTCTATGTGCATATGAATAACTGATGAAACAAACAGAACAATGAGATACCCAAGTAATCGTTTGAACAACATGCACTAGCTAATACACGATTGTTGTCATATTGCATAATCTCGTGTTTTACATTTGAATGGTATTCATTTACTATGATGAAACAACATTACTTGCATAAACATACACACATAACAATATTGTTTGCTATAAATATAATATTTTAAGTGATCTATCCAGCGAAACCTGGATAATTTTGGATTATGAATACGATGATATTGACGTTGGGTGACTAGGACTAGTGTTAGCATATATTCCCGCTGTGTCTTATCTACGTTAATTATTATTGATTGATATGTAACTGATAGTGTCAAAGTGGAAGAAACATGTTTCCGAATTCCGGTGACAAACAGACTACAGAATAGTGAGATGTTGGCTATTTATAGCGGTATAATTAGTGCGTTGATTAGAGAAATCTGATTGAGAATCTATGCTAGTTTAATCTATTATCGATATGATTAGTGGATTATTTCAAGTGCGAAAGTTGACTGCTAGTGTACGAACTTGTCACTGATATAACGATTGAGACCGAATACTGCGACATACAGGAGAGCGTTGAGTGAAATCCCTTGCACGAAATCCAGTCTACAGTCCACAAAATTTGTCGATTTTGCCAAAGACCTGTCACAATTATCAACAACTGTCAAGAAAAGTAAGTGAGATCGAATACTCTTATCATAACTAGAAAAAGCATGGACGCGACTGAATATAGATTTTGCCGGCCCAATAAATGATGTCACATCTTGTACAAGAGGATGCTTATTCGAAATGGCCGGATATTGTCCCCGTAGTGCCGAAATCTACCTACAGAACCCTGCATGTGTTGATGTGGAATTTGTCTCAACAAGGATTACCGGACACCATGGTGTTAGACAAGGGGTTCCAGCTCACATTTAAACACTTCCAAGAGTTTTGTCATCTTCATGCAATAAATCACGTGCGTTCATCAACTTACTATCTAAAATCAAATTGAAAGGCTGTACATTTCGTCGACACTTTTAAAATGACGCTGCCAAAATCAAAGGGCTAGGGAGTTGTTGATAGTTTACAAAGTTTCCAATTGGTTTATCGCACTAAACTGAAAGATGCTACACCCAAAAAAGTATTACCTGCAGAAGCCTTAACTTGCCAAAGACTGGAAACAACTCGTTACGCCATGTTGTTTCAGGGATTCCCAGAGATTCAGGAAAGTCCTCCCCCCAGGAATCCGAATCGGTGCACCAGTAATTGTCCGTGACTGCAAGCCATAACATAGCAATTTAATTCCCCGATGTTATTCCAAAATTTATTATTTATATCGTTCTCACTCATGAACTTTGTAAGAAATTTGCGGTAATGAAATCGTCCAAAATTTTGATAAAAGCCTTAGAATCGTACTATCCAACTTCACCAAAATCATCTCTCTGAGTAACAAGTATTCTCCATCAAATCAAAAAGACAATGACTGATTGACTTATAATAAAAATAAGGGTTTAGTACTAAGATTGTAATTTATTTAATCAGAGAAATATTTATCATACACTATGATCGTTTTTATCATGTTAGCTCAACTCTTAATTTGCGCAAATGGCTTTGAACAACACATCTTAATTGTGACGACTACAATTATTGTTAGGTTGCCAAGATTGATGTAGGTGGAGTAGGGGTCTGGTACCTAAGAAAACGTCATGACAAAACTGAGAAGCAAGACATAAATGTATTTCGAAATTTACAAGTAAGACAGTATTCAATGTTTAATATCATACAAGAAGGTTTATTTGTGAAAGGATATGTGGAAAAGCAACTCATTTATTTGCATATACAATACGTTTGATTATTGGAGCTATGTCTTCAGGCCACCAAGATGGAATATACGGAGTAATATTCAATACAATTGTATTACTATTATCATTACAGTTATTGTGTGGAGAAATGCATACTATTAATTTATGTTGCGGTTCACTTGCTTCTGTTAAGCGTATCAACGCTATGCCTGAAATCGGATTATGATCAATGTTAAAACGATCATCGTTAGCGTTATGATTACTATTATTATTGGTAGTAGTGGTAGTAATCAAATTATTGATATTGACATTTCTAATCCATCCAACTGGTTTCAATTTTGACTGAAGTGTTTGATAGGTTTCGTCTACTTGATAAATTGGTGCATTATACAAATCACTGTTTAAATAAGAAAACAAAATTTAAAATGATTAATGTAATGAATGTACACGATGGTAAAAGTAGACAATAAATTTTGAGTGTTGTTCCATACTACTTATTAGTAGACAGAATTATAGATAAGAAATCTTTTTAATTTCGTCAAGATTAAAATAAATGGTGAAAACTTATTGGTTTGATTTACAAATCGGTTTTCAATTATTACTCTCTATCTTATTCGAAAGGAAAGAAATGACATCAGAAGTTTTATCTACTAATGAGTAGTATAAATTCACAACCAAAATTTATATCTGACTTGTTTATAGTGGTTATGTAGTTATGAATTTTAAAAAAATTAAATGTCATCCGTAACATTTTAAAAACTCAATATGTCTATTGTGTCTAACACTTTATGTCAATCTTCTATTCATTTAGTGAGTATAAGTTTACGCATTAACGTGTCTATAAATTAGGTATGTACAGCGTAGAACTTGGCATATATGTGCATCGGTTAGTGTCCCTACATCCATGGATACACCAGGATTAACACCAAAGTAGTACAAGTAGTATTAACATCAGTAGTAATAAAGAAGCGAACATAAAGAATACGATATGACAATGAAGAATATATTAGTGTAAGTCTCAATAAAGATTTCATTTTAACAGTCTAATGCTCTATACCCTTAATAATGAGTTGAAACTGTAATGTTACCTGTTTTGAGACTCAAAATAGAATTTATATTTTATTTGGTTGTGTTTTCAGAGCTATATGGTTTCAATAAAAAGTTCCGAACCAGCTATTTGCAAATGAGATCACAATAACAAGGTGATTTAGCACTAATCAGATAATTAAACATATTTATTAAACATACAGTAAGCATTGCTGTTGGCCAGAATATCAAGTGGCGTTACAATTGAACAACCTAGTTGACAGAATATAGCCAAAAACATCCATCTTAGCAACGAATCTTCTGTTTTAGTACTTTCCTTGGGGATCTATAATTCTAATCAATGATGTCGATTCACAAATTTACACACCAGACTGTCCCAAGAAATTACGCAGATAGTTGTCTTGAGGTATAAACAACGTGTCTGATAGACGTATATCTGTATAACTGGTTGTCACTTAGATTTGTTTCATGAGTATCATAATATGTGTAAAGACCTAAAATATTAACGCCACTAAAGCTATAAACATATATAGTAATATTTTGTTAAACAAATAATGATGAGTTTAACATTTGCCTTTGTTTGTCATTCAAATCAAAGTAAACTTTTCAGTTAAAGTATGCAAAAAAGCTGCATCAAAGGAAGATAGGAGAAAACAATAAGCATTTGACGCCTGGCATCTTATTACTAGCAAACAGTCTGTCAAGTTCAACCTAAAAGTTAACTGTGTTACCGTTTCGAGAAGCTATGGTTACCGTAGATAGTGAAATACTTCCACCTCCAAACCAGAGACTAGGAAAAAAGAGCTGTGATACATCTCAACAAAAACAAACCGAAACTTACTTCGACACATTGATTGTTTTTAAAACATCAATATTTCCAGTCGATAGTATTTTAATCGGTACATATCGTCTTCGAATAACTCCAGTGAAATGTGTACGTGCTGTCAACTCTTGACCAATATAACATCCTTTCGAAAAGCTAACTCCACCGGATAAATCAGTATTCGCTTCAAATGGCAATGTATCATTTGTAATGAATTCCTTAATACCTTCTGGTAAACCTAGCTCCCAACGTGCAGGTGTGATACAAACTTATATCAAGTGGGTGTGTGTCGCATGATGGGAAAATATCATTTACTGTAAATAGAGAAACAGAAAAATGGAATGTCTTCAAACAATGATAATGCGGACTGAAAATCAAAGGAAACCCAAGTTACATGTGTAGATTATAATTAGGAGTCTGTCCTGAGTTCTATCAGCTGACTATTTATTTAATGTAAAGAGTATTTAGGAGATAGACGCTCAGTAGGATATAGTACAAAGAAATGAGGAGTAGGGTTGGCATTGGTTCCGATTTCCAACCATAATAAATGACATCAAAAGCCGATAAACTAAACGATCATTGGAAATTTATCAAATAAGTTGTGACAGACCAACGGGAGCTAATCCAATGCAATCAAATTTTTACTTCGTGTGCTATGTCATAAACAAACTATCTCTTCGTTTTTTGACAATGTTCAAAATGTAGTACCTATTGTAAAGTTTAGGAGACACGGTTACAAAGTGTTGGAGCGGCTAGAATCAATGTTTCGAGAATTTCATAATCATTCAGTGGTTAATATGTTCGAATGAATTGCCATACTTCGATGTTGTCATTAATTACACGCGGATTTTCATAACTACACTAACCTCACTAAGGTTCCCATGGCGCACCATATAGACCTGAATCTCATTCGGATTTCACTAAGTGTAGCTATCTTATCTACCGTGTTATCGTCGTCAATAAGATGGCTATACAAATACACTAACTCTTCAACTACTTCTAATAACCCGTTGCGAAAAGTAGATCTAGATACATCATTCATAGTATTACGGTGATGAAAACAAGATATCACAATTACGACAGCATGCAGCCAGTTTACACATATGGACTATTATGCTACCATCCAATAAGGCATTGTTATCTGCATACTCCAGGTCGAACATTTTTTCCAGGTAATACATTAAAACCACAAGAAAATATTTAAAGAGATTTAAAGTAAAATGATAAAGACAATTTTAGAAATAAATTGAAATTACAATTTTCTGATTTACAATATCATATACCGAACTACCTGGTAATTGTTGCTCATCGAATTTAAATTCATCACATTTTTATTTGGTTACAAATACAGTCGCTTCATTTTGATACCTAACATATCTTCACACAATTATTAGATGTAATCAAGCTTGGTATATTACTGGATATTTAGGGTTTTGGCTGGAATTGGTAAAACTCAGGTCTTTGCTCAAACGTAAATTACCTTCTAACTGATGTATCCTCCATTCAGGTAATAAGCCATTATAAGCATTTACTTGTTTTATGAAGAGTTGTAAATAGTTCGGTGATTTTGACACGATCTGACATCATCTGACGAAACAGTGAAGGCAGAGGATCGCTTGATAGCTGTTCCAGTTTAGTTTGGGACCACAAGCATACAAAACCCAGAAAGTTAAACTTAGGACCACCATACCTCATGACGAACACGTTACTTAAACGCCATTGAGTTGGTATTCTTCAATAACCTACATTATCACCTCTACTGAAACCGTAACTCATCAACAGCATTCAATATGGATGGCAAACAATATAACATTACTGATTAACAATGGTAATAACTTATTTTCTTTCACAAGGCAAACTACTACATAACCACAAAAAATGTGAACCAACAGAAATATGGTCATCCATATTACAAACTGAAAATCAATTATATTAATGCTGGTCACTACATAACTCTACAAAGATGTATAGATTAGCACTGTGACTATTGCTGCTATCTTGACGTAGTGATCGAGCTTGCCTACAGTGATGAACCAATCAGGTTATACAGGTTGGGACAACCGTTCCTTAAGGTGCTACCATCCTAGGCACCTTGGTTGAAGGGCGATAAAACTAAAAGTAGAACGCCTAAGGTTTGGGAACAAAATTGTACTTCCGGCTGTACAGAGGTGCAGTGGTAGTACGATATTTTCTTAGACAATCAGTATGATGTCTATACTAACATCTCATAAAGAAAAAGTGGGGTTACGTAAAGGTAGGCCCTAAAAATGTACATCTAAGTTTACTCCCTGAATTTCAGTCTCCAGGAGTAAGGCTTTTTCAAGCTAACACGCATGTGTAACTAGACTCAGGCAATGTTTATTGGGCACTGCAATCACGCTCTCAGGTCGTTATGACCACACACAATTCAGCATCTTTAAAGGTATCTAGAGAAGCAGAACCCTTACATGGTGTGGGCTACTGGCAAGTGATGAACCACCCTCATACCTTGAAGAGCACTCGAGATCAACCTATGCATGCTTAAACCCCTTCTCCATTTAGTGTTTCTCTTACTTCCACCCCTATCCCTCGTCTTCCCAACACCTCTCCAAAATATATCGACAGTGATATTGATTCTGGTCCACAAAGTGCTATGCCATGTGCTGAACTCAACATAAAGTTCGAATATTGTATCAAATTGGTCAACGAGCCTTGTTAGCTAAAACCCTGGAATCTATTCCTAAAGATGTATGCTGTGTCCCCGAAACACATATGCAGGACACCAGAGTAGTTATATAGCTGATTTGATCTAGTCAGTACATTTATCTGAAGACCTGACAGAAAGTTTTCGTGGCCTTGTTGGTGCAGGTAAGCACTAGGTCTACGGACAGAATAGGCACTTTTTAGTGGACCACTCCCGACAGTTATTTGTGTATTGTCGGTCAAAACGGTGAAGTAAAAACTCAGAAAAATAGTGACACATCCAGAGGCCTTTTCGTCGCCTTTGCCTATGCACTTCTCTACTGACCGCAGCTCGAATGGAGCAAACCATAAATCCTAAAAGGTCTCTACCCCTCTTTAGAAGGCGAGACTAGTCATGATAATCATAACAAGGGATTTTCAGATCCGAACCAGTAGGCTAAATCAAACTGGCAAACAGGTAGATTTTTTAGCATCCTGGTCCAGTAAACGTATAATAGTGAACTTCTACGATTACCGCTTATTCTTAGCAGGCACAAACTTAAAAAATGAAGGGAAGACATTATCTAACTCGGTGACTTCCAACGTCAACACGACGGACACAAATAGGCCGCAATCGGCACCAGCCATCATTAGAAAAGTTCCGTAGAAGACCGCTGCTCATTCTGAGGCACATGTTCGAACTTAGATCACATCCTAGTAAAACCACGAATCTCCGTGTGTATTACTGGATGCGAAAATGTCACAGTAAAAACTTTTGAATGTCAGTTCACGAAACAAAAATCAAGAAAAAGATTGGAGAAGTACTTAGTCGGTCATGTTCAACAAGTCTGTTCCACAGAATCTTGGAACGATTTTAAAGCAGCCGTGATATTTGCTTCCAACCCGAATACAAAAGTTAAGAAAGATTAATGGATTTCTGAAACTTCTACTGAATTGATGAAGCTCAAAAACCTAGCCCTTTAGGCTTAGTGGACGATGAAGAAAGACAACTTAGACGTAAACTAACTATAAATCTGTGCAAGGGCTGAGTAGCGGTGGGCAACAAAAGCAAACGCAGTAATAGGCAATACTAGATGACTGTTTCGACTCATCAAGAAAACAGGTATTAAGAAATCGGTTGCTAGTCACTATTTCAGAAATGAATGGTTCCATGATTTACTCCAAATCTAAAATACTAGATCTATGGGCAGGACACATTCAGAAAAAGTTTAACTGGTCTTCAGTTACTCTTTAGTTACTGATTATCCCCAAACCACCTTAGTGGATCATTTCCACATGCCCCCCCCCCAACCACTAGTGAGATTTAAAAGGCTATAAGTAATTTGAAGCAGGGGAAACCATTAAGACTTCATAGGTTGGCTTGAGATATCTTTAAGGATGGTAGTTTAGTCTTAATAGGAAGGTTGACTGATATTTTAGCTTATCTGGAAACTGGACGCCCCAGTTTATAAGAAACGACAAAAATTCTCTTATGATAATGATAGAGAAATTTGATCGACATAGCATCCAAGATATTAAGCCTTTGTAACCATCCGACTCTTATATAGTGCTAAGAACCAACAAACCAGATCGTTTTCAGACCTAGACGAGGAGACATTTTTGCAAAATATTCACTCTCTGTCAGGACACTGGCATAAGTTCCATAATAGTTATAAAAGTTGACTTGAAAGCAGCTATCGACTCAAGAAACCGAGAGATTTTATGGAAGTGTTTGTCTTTAAAAGAAGTACTTTGAAAGCACATGAACCTTATGAAAGCTCTCTACTTGACCACCATTGGTTGAATTAGAGAGTATAGAAAAGTGTCACCAGAACTGTCAGCCTCAAGTGATATTTTAAGGTTGACCCTTGTACCCTCCCACCGCTATATTATGAAATTTCGTCATAGATATTCTTCTAGAAGTCACACTTACCTCATCTATATTTTAAGTGTACTGCACAACAGTTCGCTCAATACTAACTTATGGATGAGAAACATGGACTATGGAAATAGAAAATATGCGTAAGCTCCAGGTATTTGATCATAGAAGTTTTAGAAATATTGCTTGTATGTCGCGGAATGACTGAGTAAGAAATATTGATGTATGACCCAGAGTACTGTGGAAAAATGGCAAATAACTAGATGATGTTACGAACTTTCATTGACTGAGGTAGTTGAGACATGTTTTACGTACTCCTATTCACCACCTACCTCACCGCGTGATGTTGGTTAGCATAGGTGTAGGATGGAAAAATTTTACCAGTCAAACCATAATATGGACTGGTGAATTTATAGTTCTTAACTGCTAGTCTAAGCCATGTTGTTAGATCCAGGCAACCTGGTCGGGGCCCGTGTACTATTCATGATCAGTGGCTAGAGACACTGGGTGACATGGCTCAGGATTGGTCAGAGTGGAGAGATTGCAATCACCTTTAATCTTCTTCTAGATCTTAGGCCCCATCATTACTTTACATACATTTCCGTTTTATTCCCCCCAACGTAATTAATTGTCGTGTTATTTTTTTAAGTTTGATCTCGTCGTACTAATGTGGTATGGCAACCTGGACTTGTGTGCACATGTTTAAAGTTCTAAACTGTCTATGACTGACAGAGTCAGCCCATATGGTGGCTCATTTTCAAAAGTCATATATTCGACCATTATCTTGCCATACTAAATTACTATTCTATAACAATGATAACACACTAAAACTGATTTTTCTTTTATGAAAAAAATCACACAATACCGCTTGCATCAGGCGTTGATAATATGCGTCCAGACCAACCAGATATGCCTCTCGGATCTGAAGCAAAAAATATCAACTGTCGTTGATCACTGAGTGCGAACGAATCAACTGGAGACCATGCCTTATAATCACTTAATTTATTTGATTGTTTTGATTTCGGCATAGCGATCCACAAGTGTATCGGCACATTGGCGTCAATCTTCACCTACACAAAGAATATTTAAAAAATTGTATAAAAGCATAGTAGGCATTCTAGGTAAACAACAGTTTCTAAGAAAAATAGATGAGAAAGGAGGTGAGACTGAAACTCAGTATACAGATGTGTCAATAAAGCTAACGTCAAGATAGATATATAGATAGATAGAAGTATAGAGTTGTATACTAGGAAATGAGTCGTTTTTCGAAAGTGAGACTATTAAAAAGTCAAAACTGGACAGATTCGTACGCTTGATGTCAGAGACGAAATAAGTTTGTTGACCATCTGGAATATGCATTTTTAATGTTAACAAGAAAGATTCAAATGTATCCGCACGAATTCAATGTAGTATCATTTGGCATAACAATTCAAACCTTTGACTTCTGCTACTTTGCAATACATGAAGAAGAAGTTAGTTTTACAAAACATTTCATTGTAATAACCAGTAACTTCATAAACTGGCATTATATGTTTAATTGTTCATCCTGGAACACTATATTGCAATATCACTAATTAATACCATACACTACAGGGGAGATGATAGCGAATGTACAATCAATTTGGTTCAATGTGCATCCATTTGTTTACCTACTCCTGTGGAGCTAGGTACATAGGTCATTCAACGAAAAAACATCTTCAGACTCCTGAAAGAGCACCTACCACTGTGGCTCAGTAAAGGACAGCGAAAAAGTATAAGACCATCTATTCTACGACATGTGATTGATCATGACCATGCAGTAGGTGAATCCAATCCTGAGATTATTAATAAGATCAAACCTCATCTACCGAAAGGTGTCTGCACATATCACATTTGTATTGCAGAGGTATTAGCGATAAGCAATATAAAGCCAGATTCATGAGTACAGAAACAATTCGTAAGATCGCTTTTATTACTATGACCCTAGGTTCCTCTATAATTATTAATTTGCTATTTACTCGTTTTTGTCATACTTTTAATTCACATGCTATCCTGCTCTACAATTTCGACATCTGAATATGTTCAATTAGAAAGTATTCATTCAATATATCATTATTATACATCACCTCGAATATTCGTCAATAATGACCCTTATTTACGTATATATGAGATAGAATCTCTTATCTAATAGTTATTTCACTTGACCTTTAGTCACTGATGACACTATCAGTCTGTTTGATAACTCAATTGTGTTGTATTGTCTGTCGTACCTCTTATTATTACCATTATATACTCTATGATTTCCATCTATTATATGCATATGCACTAACAAACAAAATTCTTTTGTCATACTCATTATTTTATATAAATTACGATTGTACAGATACTGAAAATGAAATCGTCAGAGAGGGAAATTTTCTACACTAAATTATTGGTTTGAATTTGTAATGGGGATTATGGATCAGATTCAAACACCAAGATACAGAAGTTCTGAGGCAGCATCCTGGATTTAGTAAGTGGGTAAAATTTATAAGTTATAAATGTTGCTGCATTATAGATAAAACAAATAAAAATTTACCATAAATGTTTTCACGAAACAATGTAAGGAATCATTCTTAGATCACATCAAAGTGGTAAAACAATCCAAAATAATAACAAAACTTTGTAGGACCTACTTTTCCACGCAAATTATATCGATTTAAATGCTTTACTAGATCAGGTACGTAATTGGCATCCACTTCAATCAGGTAATCAGATTGATTGGCCGACAAACGGTTGGTATGATAAATAAATGCATCAGTTAGAACCCTACCCTAAAATATAAAGAATCTGATATTTGACAGGAAAGAAAGTCAATGAAAAATACCTTAGAATTAAGGAACAGAGAATACATGAAAGAATTAGGATGATTTATAGATTTGATATCATTTGTAGTAAGACCCTGTAGAAATTCGTCAGCTGATGTACCACGAACGCATATGAGACTTCTTTCCTTTAATTGGCTTATACTTAGTGAGCGTCTAAGAACAGGAGTAACGAGACTGACGCCGAAACCGTATCTGGAGATTACCATTGGATACGACTAGGAGTACAAAATCAACCTAGAATGAAAATAAGTGCAATTTAAGTTATTACATGAGGAAATGAAAATACTGGTTTATTTTCAGATGGTAATTCTGTAGGATATCTTTAAAATAACCAACTGAAATCACAACTAGATATAATCAGCAAAATAGTTTACACATTATTGCACACATTATGAGAGTACCAAATAACAGATGATCAACTTAGAGGCTTAAGAAAAACGTGTTAATCAGTGCCCAATGCTAAATATCGTTGCACAAACACAACCAGACAATCTGCTACTTACAATAACTACTGATATGGTAAAGCTAATCAAATTGGTATAGACTACTAATGAGAAAATAATTGATAAAACTTAACTTACTTGTCAAGCATGGAGTCACCAACGAAAATAAAAACTCCATCAGTTAAACCTAGAATGACTCTTAATGATGTCGATGGAGTACATGCATTTTCTCAATTAAAATGTGCATGCAATATATATAATAGACTACAGGAATATAGAGGGACACTGTTATTGAGAATGTCTAATAAAAGTAAGCTTTTGATCAAACACGCTTCTTTTGATACTTCGTAATTAAGTCAGAAACAAACCTGTTATATGCTGGAATGCAATGTTGATGAAGGCAGCCCAATAACTATTAATTGGCTATCTTCGGGAAAGCGAATCCATGCAGCTAAAAGATATGCGACGTATACCTTGTATATAACAAAGTACAGATGAGTATAAAAACTATCAGTTTAGAAGTGACGTCTCCATGAATAACCTAGATTTCAAGATTTCTCACATTTAATAAACATCATATTTATTTACATACATTAGGGCCACAGAATAATACTAATTTTATACGGGGGCTTCAAAATGTAGCACCGGAAATAGCTCTAAAGTTTGAAATTCAGTGCAAAAGTAAAATATTTTTCCCACAGAACAAAATAATCTTGATTTTAGGTGCGCTCCTATGAGTCCAATGATACAGAATATACACTAGGAAAGTCTGACGTTAACTAGGATTTCACAAATGAGTTGTTATAGATACTTCTTCCGGGTATTTACTCATAGTTTATTTTCACTGTCCATCTCGTAGACTGTCCACCTTCGGAATCATCACTGCTTTTTCTCAGTTAATAACCGAATAACTACATCGAATGTTTCCACAAAACCAAACTGCTATAGCAGTTAAACAGACACAAAGACCCTTCCACGAATCGAATTTCGCCAATAAAATTATTTTGTTAAAATTACAGCACTGAATTAATAATATTTCGTTAATAAAACAGACGACAAAAGCTCATCCATAAACACGAATGCAAAAATTATGCATTCGTGTAGTACCTCTGACTTCGACGTATAATCTTTCTTACAAACTGAGGTAATAACTTTCCCATGAGTTAACCTGTTACATAAAATCCATTGTTCACTAAAATAGATTGCAATCTGTTCTAAGTTTGCGAAACATATGCATATCCAAGTGATGTAACGTATAGGTTAAACTGCACACAACAATTTCAACATCCTACATTTAAACGACAAGTTAGCTTAAACTAGTTGATTCCATAGTTCTGTTGTCTCGATTGGTTTATGTGCGGTTTTGTAGTACCTTTCAGTGAAAAAGATATGACTAGACGGCTGCACTGGTCCTAGCAAGTTCAGCTGAAAGAGAATCGGCGAACTATTGGTCCTTAAGAACAGTGTCTAGGTGTAAGGGAGTGGCTTTGGTTTTGGAGAGTATAGTATTAGTTCTATTTTTTCTGAAAGTGAGAGGCAAACGAACTGTGGGGTTAGTTGTAAACCTCTTCCCAACTTCAAATAGTTGTAAACGGGTTTCCATTTCATGTTGCAATAAGTTACCAATTCTATCAGGTATAGACCCAAGTAAATAAAACTTGCATAGACAAAAAAATCTTCGAAGGTTAGAAAGGAAGGAATCTGGTCAAAGCCCTTATAAATAAATCTGGATGCCTGTAACCAATCTTGATTTTGATTTTTTAACACGGGTTCATAACAACCAATAAGAGGTGTACACTGTTGCTTGATTTATAATATCCACCATTTTGTGAGCCTGTGTGCGGGTCATGACTATCTAGCTGATCATTTTTTATTCATGATCTCGATGTTTCCGTGGTTTCTGTCGTTCGAATTATCTAATAATCCTGTAGTCTACTTAAAGATTTCAATGTTTCTATTGTTTATTTTTAAATTAATCGTTTTTCTAATGCTTGCTCAATTCGGTTTACGAGGTTTTAAGTGACGTAAAAAATTTTTGTTTCTTCAAATTCATGAGACGATTTCTTCACTCAACTTCAAAGTTGTTAATTGTGCGGCATTTCCTAGTTTCTTACTTCTTTTGGAGATGTTCTTCTGTTCCGGCAAGCAGCTGCTGTTAATCTTCTACAATTGTAGCTGTAGAGTTGTGTTATTTAGCCAAATTTTTGAATGTCAAACGTTTCTCAACTAGTTTGTCTGCGGCGTTTTCGCTAGCTAGTGGCTTCTGAGTGTTTGGAAGGTCACCGTCGATGTTCATCATCAACAACAACCAGGCACACACACCCATAGGTTTAAGTTGCCATATCACTATTATATTACATGATTACATATGTAAGATAATAACAGAATGCAACAGGAAAGAGTAAAGTAAAGGTGTACAGGAAATAATAAATGGATTTATGATTTAGATAAAATTAAACAGTGAATACACTTGCGTCACTGTAACCAGTTCTAAACCATGTTGCCCAGTGTCTCCAGTCATTTATTATGACTATCATGCGGACCCCAACCAGGTAATCTGCATATATCAACATGGCTTAGACCAATAGTCAAAGACTTCGTAGACTAATGCCATGTTTTAGTTTGATCATCTCCTACTCTTCTTCCATCTTACCTTAACACTTGCTAACATCGCCCGACAAGGCGGGTGGTAGTCGGAAATGCATAACACATGTCCCAGCCATCTCAATCGATGAAGGTTAATGACCTCTTCAACTTACTTGCTTACTTATGCCCGTTACCCCTCACAGAGGAGCGTGGGCCCTTCACCAGTATTCTCCATTGAACTCAGTCCTGAGCAATCTTCTCCAGCTGTTTTCAGATGCTGTTCATTCTTTAATGTCTGCTTCCAATTCTCCACGCAGTGTGTTCTTCGGCCTTCCTCGTTTGAGTTTCCCAACAGTATTTCAAGTTAGTGCTTGTCTCATGGTGCAGTCTGATGATTTCCTATCCATTTCTAAAGTCGTTTCCTGATTTTCTCTTCAGCTGGAAGTTGATTTGTTTACTCCCATAGTAGGCTGTTGCTTATGGATTCCGGCCAATAGCCATTCAGTATCTTGCCAAGTCAGTTGTTTATAAATACCTGTACCCTTCTCATGATGTTTGCAGTAGTTCTACACGTTTCAGCTCCCTACAGCAGAACTGTCTTGAGGTTCGAATTGAAGAGTCTGACTTTGAAGTTGGTTGACAGTTGTTTCAAGTTCAATATATTCTTCAACTGTAGGAATGCTCCTTTTGCTTTGCCAATCCTTGGCCTTACATCTGCATGAGATCCTCCTTGTTCATCGATGATGCTTCTCAGGTACGTGAAAGTATACACTTCTTCCAGAGTTTCTTCGTAGAGTTCAATGAGGTCTGTGTTATCTGTTTTGTATTTAAGGATCTTGCCCTTTCTCACATGTATGTTCAGGCCTACTGATACTGAGGTTGCTGCTACGCTGGTTGTCTTCATTTGCATTTGTCAGTGTGTATGTGCTAGAAGAGCTAGATCTTCGCGAAATTCAAATCATCGAGTTTCATCCTACTTGCCCATTGAACTCCGTGCTTCCCTTCATGATCCAGCCAACCAATAAAAGGAAGAGAAGAGACGAGAGTAGGCGACTTTGTCTAATTCCTGTTTTCACTGGGAATGCATCTGTCAGCTGTCCTCCATGCACAATTTTGCACTATAGTCTGTCGTAAGAATTCCGGATGGTGTTGACGAGTTTCTCATGGTACGCCACTGGTGTCGAAGAAGTTTCTGTAGCGACCTCCTGTCTACGCTGTCAAACGCCTTCTCAAAGTCAATGAAGTTGATGTACAGTGACGAGTTCCATTCAGTTGATTGTTCAACGATGATCTGTAGTGCTGTGATTTGGTCTGTGCACGACCGACCCTTACGGAAACCAGCCTGTTGATTTCGAAGATGAGCATCCACGGAATCTTTTATTCTGTTCAACAAAACTCTGCTGAAGACTTTCCCTGTTACTGACAATAGTGTGATCCCTCTGTAATTTTCGCATTTGTTCAAATCTCTTCTCTTTGCTATCTTGATTAGATGCCCTTCTTTCCAATCTGCTGGCACGTGTTCTTCTTTCCAGATCCTCCTGAATAAAACGTGTAGTATCTTTGCCGTTATGTCTATATCTGACTAATGTGATTCAGCTGGTATATTGTCAGGTCCCTCTACTTTCTCACTTTTGATCTGTCTGATAGCTTATCTTGATTTCTTCCACTGCTGGTGGAGTGACATCTTCCGGGAGATCTGTAGCTGCTGCTTCTATGACTGGTGGGTTCAGTGGAGCTGGCCTATTCAAGAGTTCCCCAAAGTGTCCTACCCATCTGTTCATTTGTTCTTGAATCTCAGTGATTAGCTTGCCTTCTTTGTTCTTGATCGGTTGCTCTGATTTATTACATTTGCCTGCCAGTTTCTTTGTTGTGTCATATAGCTGTTTCATATTTCCTTCTCTTGCAGCTTTTTCTGCTGTCGTTACAAGGCCTTCGATGTACTTCCGCCTGCAGGCTCTGATGCTCGTCTCTACTCACTTATTTACTCCTGTGTATTCACTTTATGCCTTGATTTCCTCTGCACTAGTTCGACTGTTGTTGATTTTTTTCTTCTTGTTCCTCCTTTGTTAAATTTCGCTAAGTGTCTCAGTGGAAATCCATTCCTTATAATGGTGTTTCTTGCGTCCCAGAATCTCATGAAACGTTGAAGTTAGTGCCTCTTTGATTTCTGTCCAGTTATCCTCCACAGTGATTTTTTTCTTCTTGCAGACCTTATAAGGCTTTAAACCTTTTGTTGAGAGTTATTTTGAATTCCATGAGTTACGTCAGTATCTAGAAGAAAGGATGTAATGAACCGTTGTAAAGCTGTTACTCCAGTTATCTTTAATATCTAGGTACGTTCCGTTCTATTTTAACAGAAGAAACAATAATCTTTGGTAATAGGTCTTTATTTGATGTCGTGCACAGGAGACAGTTGGAGCGGAATTCTTATCATTTAAACACACAATGTCTCTCAACACTCAATATAAGATAATAGAAAATATAATCCCTATCAAGAATAAGGAAGTAAATGAATACTTAAGCTTTCTTACCTACGTGTATACATAAGTTGTGAAATCATCTTTTAGCTAGTTAACTTAAGTCGCTACAATCCACTGCTTCTCTAGCTTCAGTTTCATTCTGGCAACCACCAGGTGATGATCTGAAGCTGTGTTAGCTCCTCTCCTAGTTCTCATATCTTCAAATGATCTTCCGAATTTTTTATAGATGCGTATATGATCAGTTTGATTCTCTGTAGTATGATCCGGTGAGACTCATGTAACCTTGTGTATGCGTTTGGTGGGAGAATATTGTACCACCTATAACCATTTTGTTGGAAGCACATAAATTTGTAGATCTTTCATCATTCCCATTTCTTTCTCCCAGTCCCTATCGTCTCATGATGTCTTCGTAACCGGTGTTGTCCATTCTGACTTTGGCGTTTAGGTCCCTCATCAGGATTTTCAGATCCATTCCTAAACACTTCGCTATAAATAACTGCAAACTATAAAAATAAATCTTTGTCCTCGTCGTTGCCGTCGTTGGTGGGTGCATAACACTGAATGGTATTCATTGTAATCCCCTTCTTCATTGTCTTGAAAAATGCCTTGATGATCCTGGGTTCATGTGATTCCCATCCTACAAGTGAATTGCGAGCTTTCTTGGACAGCATCAGAGCAACTCCCTGAGTGTGTGGAGTATTTTTCTCTTCCTGACCTGAGTTTAGTAGCACCTCTCCCGTAGCTAATGTTTTCTGTACAGTTTGAGTCCCATGGGTTTCGCTGATTCCGAGCACTGTCAAGTTGTGTCTCTTCATTTCTGCTGCTGTTTGATTGGTCTTTCCGATCTTCCACACTGTCCGAACATTCCATGAGCCTATAAGTATTTTGCCCTGGTTGTTAGAAGGGGGGGAGGACATTGGCCCAATGACTTCCGAAGAATCTGGGCTTTCATCATGAAGCGTCATATAACATTCCCTCCACTAGCGGGGCTGAAGTTTAAATGGTTTAGTGTATTTAATCTAGTTAGCGCTTTTTAGCAGGCTTATATTTTGTTTAATAGCGATGCTAGCCCTATGTCTAACCCTCCTCGTCTACCCGGTCTTCGGGCCGGCAGTAACCCTAGAAGATCGGCAGGCGGAGTTTCTTTTCGACTGATTCACCGTATTTCTCGAAAACCTGTTGTCTAACTTCCTATATTAATTATTCGACCGTTACATGATATGCGAAAGATGCTACGAAGATTTCTATGGCCAAATACCTAAATCGACGCATATCTTGGGTTTTCTTGACCATCGATGTTGGAAGCTATCATTTATAAATAAGAAAGCTTAGCGGGGAAATAGTCTAATTTATAATAATTATCGGATGTGTGAACCGCCAACCAACAAATCATCATTAAGTACAAAGGATATTGAAGACTCATTTGTAACCATCCCCAAACTTAACATCATTAGGTTAGGTTGAAAAGACTATCTGTTACAATATGGTAGTTCTTTGTTTGAGATGAATATCTTTAGACATCCTTGCTGTACTGTGCAATAAATGACTGCGGATTCAGTCAGCAAACTGGAGCTTGATTAAATGGGTCAAACATATATAATGTAATCGTTAATTATCCTTACTGATAATCATAATATACTGGTCACAATTTA
Source organism: Schistosoma japonicum (assembly GCA_025215515.1). Classification (NCBI taxonomy): domain Eukaryota; kingdom Metazoa; phylum Platyhelminthes; class Trematoda; order Strigeidida; family Schistosomatidae; genus Schistosoma; species Schistosoma japonicum. Next base: position 34,511,640 of record CM046062.1, on the reverse strand, counting down.
GAATAGAAGGTCAGAGACCTGTGATATCGATATATAAATCAGTGCATAACATTATCGTGTAAACGACCCTTGGTTTTGACTGCTTGATAAAAATGATAGGTAAGCTCTACATAACAGGTTTAGCATAAGCCATGAACCATCTAGGTCACCTACATTTAATTAGTAGCATTGGCAAATACGGGTTTAGGTCCTGTGATAGCGCTTTCAAACATGGAAACGGCCTAATAAAGCAAGCATTTTTGAACTACTACTGTTTGATCAAGACGCTAAAGTGTGGAAGGAGGAAACGACTTTAGCCACCATGAACACAGGCTGAACTTTTAGAAAGACCTTACTCCAATTCAAAATTGGGCAGATATAAGTGGCCTGACTTTCGACTTGACAAGTGCAAAGTTGTTTGGCTGCTGATAAAAGTGAGCCACACACTAATGGGGTTTTCTCTTAAACTAGTCACTAGTAAACAATGTATATTCCTTAGTTCCAATGATCTCAAACCAACTATTGTGACAAAAGTGCTCATAGCATCGACCTCCCAACTTAAATCTAAAAAGCATTTTTGGCCTAGCTGGATAAAAGAACTTCTAACTTAATTTAAAATGCCTTTATTTGCCATCGTTTACAGTACGTAAATAAGTTTTATTGACTATAAAAGACGAAAGTAGTGTAGAATGGATTCAAAAAAAGCCACAAAGTTGGTTCGTTAACTCACGTTCAAAACATATGACGGGCATCTGTCAAAACGAGACTTGTATCCATCAAAATACAATGGGATTGGGAAAGGAAGTGGCTTAATGACTTATGAAATATTAAGTACCACTGGGCATCCACATGGGATACCTGTTCAAATTTGGCTTCAATATTCATCTTAAGGGCAACATTGAATAGCCAAAATAAGTGATTCCTCTACCTAAGGAATAGTTAAACCTCAGAACTCATTACAGACCAAATCAGCTTGAATGAGTTCTACTGTGATCTCTTAGAAGAAACTCAATATATCCTTAATAACCTTAACCAAATTCCTGTGTAAGATTACAAATACTATTGTCTGTATATGATTAATCTATTTAAGACCATGTTTGGTGGAACTAGTGACACGTTTATATGAAACACGTAAACCCGATAAGCAAAAGTACTTGCTGTTCCCTTCACAACTAATTAAACGTTAAATTTCGAAAGTAAATTCAAATAACTTATCACAATATTGGAAACTTTATTAAGTATCAACGAAACTACAACATTAATACAAAGCTAGAAAAAGTAGTAAGAAATCCGAAAGTAAGTTTAGAGCACATTAAAATCTTATGTAAAACAGAAGGGACAGTCAACCATAAGTTATACCAAGTTCTAAAACAGAATGTAAGATGGATTCAAATCAAACAATAGTTTCCTAAAAACTTGATACTTCTTATACTTTTAAATATTTTGTACTCATACAACATTTATTTCATTTCGGAAAAGTGTGATTCACTCTATACTTTACTATTGTCATTCGGACTGACTAGCAGTTAAGCATTACCATACGTTAAGTAGTCAAAGCATGTACACGACTGCTATTCGAAAATGCTGAAGGAAACTAGACAATCTTGTGAAAATGTTAGAGAAGCTATGGTACAACTATAAGCAATCAGTTAGGTGGGAGAGTCTAGTTGTGTTCATACTTTCGACTTAGGGCATCAATTCAGTTACATTCAGTCTAGCTGCTTTCGAATGTCGTCAGTGCAACGTTTATATAGGCATACTTTTCAGTGAGGGTCGTATTCACGACTATTCGTTTGTTCTTTGCACAAATGACGTTTCATCAATAATGACCGTGATTTGAAAATACATTTGCCGTTTATTTCAGCCCTATACATGTACACTGTTGTACATTACTATATGCAACTTAGTTTATACATTTTGATTACCAGATGTGCTATATGAGTCGTTTTTAGTGGCATACCTAAACTTTCTTAATAAGCATTTTTTATGCATTCAACGAATGAACATAAACGCCTCTGAGTGCTAATGAAATTCATTCAGTAAGCTTTATTTTATAGAACAGCAGCAGAATTAACATGGACTACTCCGATCAGTAGGAATTTGCGGGTCTTCTTTATCCTTAAGTAAAATAAATCGTGCTTACAATTCAATCTACTGTTCTGTACCTGTAGTTTTTGAGTGTTTTTTCTAAGATAGGTGTCTAAATTCATCTTAAACTGATGTCCCTGAAGTGCTCTGGATTTTACAAGCTATTATGATGTCCTAACGGGCAAAGGGGGCGGACACCTACTATAATGTCCCACGGACCGCGAGAATGAGCAATCTACTTTCACCTTTATTATTATTATTCTCTTTTCAGGTTCTTACGCAATACTTTAAGCAGTCTCCTCAGTACACAACGTACCTTTAAGCTAGATGTCTCCCCTTAGATGGTTTTCGAAACTCAATTTAACTAAGCATCGTAATAGGTGCCCAGGAGTACTTAGGATTTCGTAAGTTTTAGTGAGGTCATCTTTAAGCTTCCTATATTCTAAGTGACATAAGTCTATCAGCGAAGGGCGTTCCTTGTATGGTTTAAACGTGGGTAAGTAAACCGACTTCTTGGCTTTTTTCCGAACTCGTTCCTAAGCATTCTTGCCTTTACAGAGTAAGGGAGGAGGCACTATTCCAAAAAAGAAGGAATAAAACCATTGAAAATTAACTTCGATAATCCTACCGTCAGACTCACTAAAAACGCTCTTCCGTGTTGAGTGTGTGAGATTGGATATGGAAGCATTTTTATCACAGGTGGCAAACAATTTAAGGTGGTAGGTGACCAAGACACAGTCATTTATACTAGTGATTCACTTATGGTAGAATTTTTTGTAGTGTATGCCAACGTTTATCGTTTATTGCTAAAAATGGTCATTTGTACCGTTCCGCTCGATTCTATTCTATTTGTCGTAGCAGCAACATTAGACGCTACTGACCCGTTCTGTGTGACAGATCCAGAAGAAATACTACTGGAAACACCTTGTAAAACATTGATGATTTTACTTTGTTAGACTTTGCCGCGTATTCTCCCGATCGCAAACATACCTCTAAAATTAAATATCCTCAGTAAACAGTGGTAACGCAGGAGATGCATCGAGGTAGGTCATTTATATAGATTAGAAAAAAAATGGTCTAGGACTTGAACAATGACAAATAACCCTTCAGCCGGGGAAAATCGGGCAATTTACTTTCGCTTCAAAACCTGATCGTTGATATAAGACCTTAGTTAATTAGGTAAGTGAGGTTTAGCTACTCTTCGTTTCAGTTAGTGTATGAGACAAATAAGACAGACTCTGTTAGAGCATTTCCGAGATGCCAAAATAGGCTACATCGACTACGCTGCCTTCATTAGTGCTGCTGGTTCAGTTGTCCACTTCAAACAACAGGTTAGGGATAAGTAAAAGTCTTCTATCCTAAAACAATATTCCCAGGTTGAAAAGGAATCGCTGGATACTAGGCAATCACACAATCCACTACAGAAAGTGGATTCTGTTATCTCAGATTTTGGAAGCAGCCATTGAATAGTTAGGCTCATTTAGAACGTCCTCATTGTCAAACCTCTGATAACTATCTTATACGTGATGTTGATTTAGACCACATGGCTATGCGATTTTAAACTCTCCAGTTATTAATTAGGTGATAAAATCCGAACTCCCGAAACTCAGGTAAAGGCAATGGTTAGCCCACTAAACAATTTAAGTATAATGAAAAGCGAGATAAAATGATCATCAAAATTACAGGTAAGCTCCAAGCAAGGTTTTATGACCCATTCTTCAAAAGATGACATGAAATTACTGTGCCTTCCACTTCATTATATATATGAAGACCGCTTATAAGGTCTCATTTTCTGAAGGTAATTGACTCAGTAGTAATCAAGGTCATAAGTACTCACAGACTTTACGTAACCAATCACATCATAGCTCATTTAACTACTAGTGTAAACCAAGTGGCGAACAAGTAGACAATGCTTCCTACTACCCTGACGCAAATAACTTTGTAAGAAATTTCAGGGCACCAAATACACACCCTTGTAATCCTACACCATACCCGACCTACTCAGGTCCTGTAAGCAGTTCTACTCTTCCTCCATACTTTATAATTATACTCCCGACAAGCTACTAGGACATGCTTCATCTTTTTCACATTGTAAACGGGCTGCCATTGTATAGACCAAGCTACTGATAACGTTGAAGATTAACGTCGTTCTGTATAGAGCCTGCCGGTTATTGAGTTACGCACGAATCCGCGATAAGAAAGCCAATAACACAATTTATTGGTGCAAAACGTGGTACTATATTTAACAATAAACAAAATTTAATACACAAACCTCAACAGTTCCCTTTCCCTATACAGCCCAAAGGATTCAAGCAATTGTACAATTAATTTATAATATAAAAAATAGATAGTGAAGAGATAGTAAATAAGTTACATTGTCCAAAGAAAGTGTTCCTAACAAATAAAGGAACCGAACGTGGGTAATCAACCAACTGAGCCAATTCACTCAGACAGACAGGAAATATTAAGCCAATATGGCGTACAACAAAACCTTGAACCCCAACAAAACAAACTGAAGGTTAACGGGATGTAATATATACTACCAAAAGGACATGCAATAACATAATTGTGGGTAAAACTCCATAACTGTTATAAAAAATAAGAAGCAAATAGAAAGAAACAGGAACTGTTACACAGACACAGCACAACAAAGAGACGAATTCAGGTTAAGGAACTGCTCAACACAAAAGAAACATAGAGGGATTTTCATACAAGCAAAATAGATTTTACAGCCATGTCGTTTAATTTAAATTGCTATAAGCATCCTGATATCTCTGACTTCTATAATAATTTTTTTGAATCGGGTAGTCACTAGTCCCCTTAGCAATACAGCTTGCTCAGACACTGGTTGAAACACTCAGATTATCCTTTGAAACCGTCTAATTATATCAAACACAAACGACTTAGACAAATATCTTATTCTGTTCTTACAATCAATTTTTCATCTCCTTTTAGTAATTAACTCCCACTCACTTCTTCATAAAATATTAGCCTTAAGGAATATAGCCTTATAAGCTACATTTTTTTAATATTTGTGATGTCAGCTGTGAACTCGTAAACTAGATGTGAGGCGTTGGCTTATCATATTTGGATTTACATTAAAGGGTTGCTGGGTCCCATCGGTATTGTGAAATAAGCTTGTCATAAGTTTAAATTTTAGTACATCCTCACAGAAGCGGATAAAAAGTAGTAACATATCCCATAGTAGACTGCAGAGTGTTGTAAGAAAGTTATTTCGTAATTGGTGATTGCATTTTTTGATATACAGTTTTTGAATTAGATTCCTTAGATTATATTTGGGTGAGGTCTTTCAAAAGGAAAAAGAAATTGTGAAAGTGAGACCGTGAATCATTTAATGGAAAAACTTAAGGTTGGTTCAGGGTGGCGTCTCCATACGGGTTCTGGAGAAAGCAACCTACAATTTTTTATATAAGTTATGTTACAGTTATACTCTAGTAATCGTCGGGTTGAAGTTATCTGAAGATTTTGAATTCGTTTTGTATCTGTGAAATTTAAACTAGAGAAGATGATTTTGCTTTATTAGACTTTGCCGCGTATTCTCCCGATCGCAAACATACCTCTAAAATTAAATATCCTCAGTAAACAGTGGTAACGCATGAGATACATCGAGGTAGGTCATTTATATAGATTAGAAAAAAAATGGTCTAGGACTTGAACAATGACAAATAATTCTTCAGCCTGGGAAAATGGGCAATTTCCTCTTGTTCAAAAAGCCGATTGATCTTGGGATTACTTCATCGAATGAATTATCCAGCATTGTACACTTTTGAATTCCCGTAGTTGTGTCTAACATCAGCATCATCTCGTTTCTGGTTTGTGGTTGCCTGTTGAACATTTTGTTTCTCACTATAGCGCTCTTGGCATCATTACCACTCTTGTTTTCTGTCGTAGTATCAGCGGTTGGTGCAGTATGAAGTGCCTCTTGGAAACTTATGCTTCTCTCATCTTTACAAATTTTATACATCTGAGACCCTACCTAGTAGAACCAGCGGTCCATCGTTACTAAATATCGAAGCATTTTAAGGAAAAAGTTTTTCTATTTCGTCCACAAGCATTTAAAAATCTGAAAGAAGTTACTATTCGGCGTTCATTCAAAGGCTTAGGTCATAGGGATGAGTGGCCTTGAAGAGGTAATGTGCTTTGCATCACGTTTATATATGTAGTTGCTCACATTTCTCCGCGTTAATAGGAAATTGGAGGATAATAATCCTAAATTTGATGTAGGCTGTATAACAAATCTAACCTTTTGAAGGTCAATGTACAGTTTATAACGTGTTTGGTGAATAAATGCAAATCTTTGGATCCTAAATTAGCTTTTTTCAAAAACGATGTGGAACTCTCTACCTTTTTGACCAGTCTTGCTGAGTGTTTAAGAGCCTGCTATTCTTACTTTTCAAGTAATATTAACGAACCTACTGATGAATATGAATCTCGTGAAGCGGATGAACCCAAGCCTGGAAATGAGACTCTATCTAGCACAGTCAACTCCTTATTTACTATACAATGCGTAATTCGTCTCATTTTTCATGTACAGCATCTAGTGGTTATGTTCGTTTTTAAAACATAGCTTTTCTAAAGCCGAATTAGTAAAGCCTCGCTTTGTTGGACTCGGTAGGTTTTTCTTTATTTGTAGTAAAACTGTTTCAATAAGCCATCAAGGAGCTTATCAGTCTTGCTCAAATGGCCGATAGTTTGGGTGAAGCATTCAGTCTTCCTGTCTGGAAATTCGCTTCCAGGTAGTGTGCACGTTTTGCATTATTTTCAGCATTATAAAACAATTTAAGTGTGAGATTCGTAATTACGCACGCGAAACTTTCAAAAATAAAGATGAATTGTTTGAAGGGGATAGTGAGAGCTTGTTTGGCAGTATATTGAAGTGCATTGTTCATTCGTTGCATCACTATTATGATAAATGTAGTGTTTCTTACCTGGTAAGTTCCAAGCTGATCCGCTTAGTGAATATCCTCTGCATAAACCTTCCTAAAACGTAGGTCGTTTGCATGCATATTTGTCGTTCCACAACAAAAATTCTTACTGTATATTTCCCTTTATAAAATTAGTTTCACTGCTCTTTAAGGAGACATTATACGTTTAAATGGCTTTAGGTGTATTTAAATTTAAATTATTCACTAGAGTTAATGGAATCACCGTATTTAATAGATTTAAAAAGTAGGCATCCTTGAAAATTTTACGTGCTTCATGTGAGAATCATTAGAAAACATATTTTCGATCGCTCCTAGAATATAGGTTATCATCAAACTACAGAGATCATAGGAAATCCGTAAACACCGTGGTAATTAGTGAAAAAATAATTCATAATCTTCAATATGTTGTAAAGGTGCTTGTCAGAAGTTTAATATAAAAAAATTTTGTTGCAATTAAGTTACTGGCAAATTTTCAAACCACATTACCTTTTTACTTTCTTTTCTTTTCTAGGAAGGAGTAAAATCAAATGGAGCGAGTGCAGAAAATAGTATCCAGATGTTAAACCTTCTTAGTCGAATATTCACTTTTTGCATTAGAGAGTTTACAAAAGAGATTTTTACTTCTGATATTAATTCACTAGCGATAGTCACTTTTATGGATTGGCTCTCGTGGATCATCGAGTTAGTTCCCTCGTGATACATGTTTGTTTTTAACCTCCTAATCTTATTTAAGCATTTCTATACTTATTATAAATTGCCATTTTATTTTGACCATAGCTTATGCACGTTTGCAAATGCAAATAACTATATATATTACTATATATATATATATATATATATATATATATATATATATACTATATTACTATATATATATACTTTACGGCTCGTCCTGTTCTACTTTACGGCTGTGAAACATGGCCATTAAGGGTAGAAGACACTCGTAGGTTACTAACATTTGATCACAGATGTCTTAGAAATATATCTCGTACCTGCTGGGATCTCCGGATAACTAATAATGAGGTTAGACGAAGGGTATTAGGGAATAATGGTAAATCTGTTGATGAGGTTATGAAACTTCATCGACTGAGATGGTTGGGGCATGTGTTACGTATGTCCGAACACCGGTTACCACGTCGCTCAATGATGACTAGTATTGGGGTGGGTTGGAAAAGGGTTAGGGGCGGCCAAACCAAAACGTGGCATCAGTCGTTGAAGTCACTAACTTCTGGTCTGAGCCACATTGGTAGATGTCGACTACGTGGTTGGGGTCCGCGTGACTGCCGTACCCAGTGGTTGGAGACTCTTGGTGACATGGCTCAGAATCGATCACAATGGCGTAGGTGTATACATTCTTTGTCTTCACGTACACCTTGAGACTAAAATTACTCTACCTTTCTTTCTACAAACTAATTTTTTTCTCTCTCTCTCTCTCTACATATTATATCCTTATATGCAATCTTCCTTTTATATATTACTACCATTAAAGTAACTGATTCTATGAATTCGGTGATCATCTTGCTATGCTGTTGAGGTGTGGCAACTTGGACCGATGCACTTATGTGCCTGGTCCTACGTTGTATCTGTCTGTCTTACCAATATTATGAAAAAAATTCTTGGTACCACATACCGGTCCAGTATGGAAAGTCGTTAATATAGTCATAAAATCGGAATTTTTTAAGCTTTTCATTCCACTGTTTCTGTGTAACACTAATTCGTCCTCATCGTAGTTTATACAGCTTCTAAGCATTAATGGTCTGAGTGATTATGATAATCACACTTTCTGACTCGCCACGTCAGGTGATATCGCTCAAATTTGCTTGTACTAGCACTGGTTCAGTCTCTATTTTTCACTAAACATTGAGCTCAGAGTCATCCTTAGACTCTCTTCCTTTTTCACTTCACGTATCAAGTTAGATTTCAGTTGTTTGTAATGTTAGCTCCTTTTCTTTAACATTACACTTTGTTAGTTTCGCTCAATTTGCTGATGTGAGATGCGGTATCTTAGACCACTACGTGTTTGTAACAATTTCTATGTGGATGATGACTGACGTGTTCTGAATAAATTTTGCAGGATTTATGATTGATTTTCACCTTACTGAGCTCTAACTTTTTGGTAAAATGGCTGTTCAACTCTTTTAAAAACAATCTCCAACTTAAGGGATCATTAACAGATTCATAGTCTTATAGGACCTTCTCTTATACCCTACAATCCGTAAATATCCATAAATGATAGCCTATGGAGATATTTGTCCAGAGGCCTTTCAAACTCGTTAAACCGTTTCATGATTTTAATTTATAGAATTTTGCTTATTTCGTTTTGCTTATTTTTTGTGATATTTTAGGGTGTCTTATTTTGGTGGGTTATATCCACTAGGTTTGAATTTTCCTGCCAAGATTGCAGAAGAAATGAATAATTCCTTTTTCCTTTCTATTGATATTATTTTGTCTCATATGATAACTTTGCATCCACCTTATGAAAGTCGAGAAGATTGTTCTAGTTTCGTTCAAGCAATATCTCATTCGGGTACGATGACTTTTTTAAAATAGTAAATAGTAGGTTGACCTTTATGTTTGCTCAAAAAGTAGATGTTTGGTTATCTAACTAGTTTTTCCGATAACCGAAAACTAGGCGATCTGACTCAGAATAGGTCTCAGTTGTACAAGTGTTTTTACTCTCTATTCCCTAGATCTTAAGTCCTATTACTCTTTCGCACACATTTTTGCTCTGCTTATCCTCTTGTATTCTATTGTGTTATTCTTGTAAATTTGATCTTGTCGTGCTAATGTGGTATGGCAACTTGAACTTATCGGAACATGTGTCAGGTTCTATGATGTTCATTACTGACTGACTTTTATCGAGTCACTTTTAAGAAACCATGTATTGTAATATTTGACGCTATATTCTTCGTAACTAATCTCATTCATATAATTTGTTAAGGAGTAATTGGTTCTACCAGACTAGACTTGTATTTCGTTCTTCTTTCGGATTCAAACTACTTTATTAGTCAACATTTTGATGTAATAGTTCCTAACTTGTCTATGAAAATTGATTTTAGTATTTCTTTAAATTACAGTGTTGATGTACTATGTATATACCTTAGCTATTTTATCCAATTCCTTAGTCCCTTGCGATGTCGGTAAGGCTAGTCTACATAGCTTGGTGTTCTCATAATAACCAATGTCAGTAGTTTCAGACGTTCAGCAATGTCTCAGAATCGATCGCAGTAACCACTGTGCGTTTACTCTTTATCAACATTAATAATGACTGGCTGATGTGACTGTCAAATCTAGTGTGTTAACTGTAAAATCAGACACATGAGACAAAACTTATTACCGAAGGCCGAAAAGCGTATCTGAAGTTAAATTAATGACCTGGGGTAGCGTGGGAAAAATTATAATGTGGTTCATACATAACCTTACATGTGGATGTAATCACTTATGAGTCAGTATGGCTGTTTTAGGAACGAAATATTATATTTGGATAAAAGTTTGACAGTTACCATAGTGATTCAATAGCTATTCCTTAAACTTAAAGCATTCGTTCTGTAAAACGCTTTCAGTAAAATGTATGCTGTGCAAGTCGGGTTCTATAACTTAAACTAAGGATTTGGAAATTGTGTTCTATAAGATCATCTTTTATGTATTATCCCACCACGACGTGTTGTCTGATTGACAAAGTAATAGGATATCTGTACTCTTCTAATATTTTTTAGAATTTTTTTAAGTTCTGAAATAATGTTGTTATTCAGGAGTTTTCCTCCTAGGTTGCGTATTAAGTGTCTAGAAATTATGATAGATCATTGGTAAATATTACTCATTAAAAATAATTCCACTAAGGTTTAGGCAGTTGTCACGTCCTATCTGGACTAGTACTGACCAAAAGGATATGATAACTTTAGGTAGCTTACTAATCAAGTGACTCGGCTATGAGTCATATTTTTTGTATGAGAGTTAGCAATACTACCTGAGATAAATGGAATGAGGCTCGAAGTTGTAAGCTGACAGTTAAACGTTGAATCCATTTACTTCTAAGCCACTGCTGATGGATTTTTTTAAGAATATATAGTTACAGAAAATCACTCAATCCACTGCGATACGTATATTCAAAAATTAGAAATCAATTATAATAACGATCATCATAACTCACCTTTACATATCCATTGTAATGATAACCTTTAGTAATTGTTAAAACATGTGACTGTCAGCTTAAGTCACGGGTTCGAATCCCGTTCCACCTATTGTGAAGGTTTGAGCAATTGGTTAACAACACTAGCGTATACACATAAAGTGTGAGTCAAACTGAATACACCAGCATGTACTTACTTATCATTTCGTCTTATAGTTAAAAAGCTACTTCATGGTATCAACGTTTTCAGCCAGTAGGTATCGAATTTTCTCATCACATTTCGAGACTCGTTTGGTTGTAGTTCGTTTTTGTTTCATTCACTACTATGTTGTTCATTTTGACTAGAAGCCCACTATGGTATATACCAGTTCTGCTGAAGCAGTTTCTTTTAGTTCTCATTATTAGATTGCCGCTCTTTCAGTAGTAATGACTGTTAACTGTTTGCATCCATTCACAAGATGGCAAATAATCTATTCGTAGTGGAAGAACCAAAATATAATTTGTGATTAACTGACAACGATGCCTCATGAAGCTTAGTCACTACTTGATTATTCTTTACAATCTTTTTTTACGTCTTGATCATTATACCAATAGGTGATCCAAAGGGATTCACTTATCAAAAGTCATATCTTCAAGCGTTACATTATTTTCTGTTAACTATAACTACTTTCGTGAATTTAATTTAGTTATAGTACTTGTTAGTTTACAGCATCATATCATTCAATTTTTCATGTTATGAGCAAGCGTAACGCCTTCTAATTGCTCTTCGGCCTGATAGTAGGAATTTTCTACTTAACAATATTTAGGCCCGTATGATCTACTTATAGTAAGCCAGAAACCATTGTAAGACGTAGTTGTATCTCTTGAATTTAATTCACATAATTGCTTAGACTCTGACGTTGTTTTGTTTTTAATTCTAACCGTCATATGCGAATGCTCACATTCTACTGTAAAACAAATATTATTTATAAAAGCGATCTTATTTTTACCAACATTACTGTAGATTTCGTTGCTCCGGTGATTTGTCGAATTTATAGTAAAATCTTAGGCAATATTGCCCAACATCCTTGTGAGTCAATTTCGTTTTTATTTGTTGGTTTACATTAAAATTAATTAGTTATTTTTATCTGAATCTAGGCCGGCTGGAGCATGAGTAGCTTTGTAGTAATGTTTTAGACTATGAAATAGAGTGATCTGTGTTCAGATCAGTTTCCTCAAGATTTAAGACACTTTGTTGATGAGTATCAACCAAGATAACCTTGAATTTAAGACCACTTAATATTGTAGCAAAATGAATATCAATTCACTTAGATTAGTAGCACAGCAGTGCAACTTGACAGGTGAAGTTCAGCTGGCACTAAGGTTCAAAAAAACATGAAATTCACCACTACCAAGAGTTCAATTAATGTTTTCTTGTATTGTTAAAATATTTTTAACAAGAAATATTTGTTTTTAGTTTGGTTCTAATGTTTGGAAAGTTGGAATGTGAATACGTACTTCTTAATGTAATCATGTGGCTATAACTTATTAGTTGAAATATTAAGTGCTCAAATATTCAGTCACATATCCGAACGTCTTTCGTTTAATTCATTTCTAAGTGAAGAGTGGTATATGCACACATAAAGCAAATACAAATGCAGTAAATAAATTGTTTAATTTAAAGAGGGAAATCAAAACTGAGCATATTAGTTCCTATTGTGTTAAATTTTGGTGAATTTCTTATGGACGCTCAATTTACGTATTCCTGACGTTTTAAGAACTATGGATGGAGTGCCTATACCTCTCTTCAGTTAAATTAACAATCGGTGGTTCTATAGTACTGTGTGTTCATACAACTAATATGATACCTCTACTACATTTCTACACAGTTTATCATCATTCGTTGAAGTAGTTTGATGTGCCTCTCTAATTCCACATAAAGATTGGAGCTCCGTATAAGACTTGGTTGATAAGTGTATATCCACCAAATCTTACTTAAAGTAGCTTTCTGTCAAAACTCTCAATCATTGGTTAATAGAACGGGTGGTAGAATTTTTTTTGGTAGCATCAATACTTCTCAGACAAACATATCATTTATCACGTACATTTGAAATACGCGTGGATTTAGAAAAACATTATACTATGAAGATTGTGTGTTGTTTGACGATCTCGAATTATTCTTACAGATTAGTCAGCATTGTTGATGCAATGATTTCTTACCAGGTGCCATAATATATCGGGAACATTGCTGTATTCTTATATTTTATGAAATATAAGGTGTATTGCTGCTGAAAAGTAGCATAGAGTCAACAAAGGATATGCATCTATTAATGATTTTATATTCTTCAATAAATAGAGAAGGTTATCATTAAGTGTGTATTCTGTTATTTTATATCAATTCCTGGGTGTTGTTGCTAAAAAAAGTACATGATCCCTATTCGATATATCCTTAAGTTATCAACTTACAATAAATCAAAACAGAACATGTATAGACGAGTATTTAAAAATAATAAAGGAAATGGGAACCAAACATGTGATGTATTAGGATACCTAAAGTTTATAGGATGGTAGTAAATTTAAAAATAATAATATTGTTGATAATGAGTTCTGTGTTCAATATCGTATGTTTGGTACAATGTGTAATTTTCAGCATATAGCATTATAACCAGTTACTCTTTTCACATACATCTCAAAAGTACGTATAAATAGAAAAACAAGTAATCTGTATGTAACAACAGTTTATATATTATGAAAACGTTTGCGATAATTCGCAAGTTGTATTTTCATGAGCATAGACTTTTGATCACCTCAGTCTTTACAAATTTTTCATTGCGTAACATGTGAGGTTGATGCGGAGTTCTTGAGCTTTTACACTATTATGGTCAATTTTGTAATTTTCTTTAATCACCGGCATCAAGTCGGTTACTTGTAAAACTTTCTAGAAAGTTAGAGACCTTATTTGTAACAGAAATTAACGTCTTGTATGCGATTTTTTATATATGCAGATCATTGTGACAGTTTCATTAGGCATAATCTTTTTTTAATTTCTGTACACAGGTTTTTATTCTCTTTGGATGAATGATAGTTTCAATATTTACAAAGAATTATTCGAGGCATGTGAGAAAATTGATTTAAGTTTATCTGGGGAGAATAACAGTAAGTGTCACAACACAATGTTGAATGTTAGGTGCTAAGAACGGTGAATTTTATTGTTTTGTTATGAATTACAACTTTAACCTTATAGATATAAAAATGCGATAGATGGCGAGAATTTGATCAGTAGCTTGGGCAGAATAATTTAATATAATGACGATTTTCGTCGTAGATCTATATCTACAGTTTCACCTGTACCTGGGATTCTTCATCAGTCTTTGCTCAAAGCCTGATCTTATTTCTATTATTTTGATGAGATTTGATCAGAATTAACTTATAGCCTACCAAAAGTGTACGTTAACTCAAGTTGCTATATCGCCTTATCACGACGAGATGAAATCAACATGATCACTGGTAAAAGAGTTGAAGTACTGCAGTAACAATAATAATGTGACTAAATATTACAAATGTTTCGAGAGAAAGGATTGAGAAGGAATGCTATAACTCAGGATCTAGGAGAGGATGAGCGGATGCACATGCATCATTTTGACAGATTCTGAGCCGTATTACTCAATGATTTTGACCACTGATTGCGATTATCTCCTGGCGAACCCCAACCAAGCAGAATGCATTAATCAATACAGCTCAGAGGCATGTTGAATTTACCAACGACTTAGAGGTTTCGTGTGACAATTCAGCTTACCCACAATATTTTATACACTGCAGTACTAATTAAATTTATACGTAACCAATTCATTTCGCATACATTAAAGTAATTCCGTTTCATTTAATTTTTTAGGGATCGGTGATAAGAAATATCCATGTTCTGGGGAATTTTACACAACCACTTTGCAGCAAATTTGTGCTTCAGTTTGTGGTTTACCCATGACTTGTTTTCCTTATTTGGTGAGTTTCATAACTCTTGTTGTGTAACAATTGTTTATTACTACTCGGTTACCCAAACAGAAGCAAGCGAACCTGTGACTTAGTGGGTGACGATCGAAAGCCTTAACTGCTAAACCATCATTCTACCAGAACTTGCGTAGCTGAACTGAGTTATTTTTTAAATATTCTTATTAGTTGTAAAAAAAATTTATCAATACCTCAAGTGTTGTAATAGGCTCTATCTGTAAGAATATATCACCAATCATATTCGTTATATCATCTTTTTGGAACTGAGACAATTACTTTTAGTAGCTTTCGATAAATTATTCCTTGTACTGGCAAAAACGCATTCTGCTTGTCTTGCTTCATCTCCCATTATCAATTATACTGCCTGTGGTTTTTACTTCTTCTATTCACGCATTTTATGTAGCATTATTGGAGTAGGCCAGTGGACAGAGACAGACAGATACAACGCAGAACTTCGTACGTACGTACATCAGTTCAGGTTGCCATACCACATCAGCACAGAGATGCAACTGTCATTTCAAATCCAAGAGTGATAGCGATAGTAGAAGTATTAGCAGTAATGCAGAAGATTAGGGAGCAAAGATATGATTCGAAAAGTATAATTCAGTGAGATAAATTTGAAAGGAGAAAGATAGAGAGTTCAGAAGGTTAAATTTCTCTCTTTCTCCAGTGGAAAAGAACCCTTTCTTCATGTTACTGTGTGCATTAAATGATTGTAAAGTATACACATACTCCCTTAGTGTTATCTTCAGCTGTATTATGATCACTGTGGTTAGTGATAAACAGTTGAGAGATAAGGAACTTACATATTTGTTCGAGTAAAATGTGATCCCAATCCTCAGAAATCATTAACCCAGAGTTCAGCATCTGTGCAGGGAAAAGTAGGTATCGCATTCAGGCAGTAAATACTATAGTTGGTTCCTGTTCATTTACTTAGATGCGTAATTCGGTACTAGGGGGCATCAAAGTGAATGTACGACATATAATTGTGTGTGGACCGGGATACTACCCAGATCTAAACAGGTGTGTCATTACTAAGTGGCTACTCTCCGAGCCTTTGAGTTAAAGGTTTATTTCATATGGAAACAGAACATTGTCAGGTGATGCAGTACCATGAAATACGGTGACCATAATAGGTTCATATGCAATCTGCTTCCTTAGTTTTCTTGTTTAAATCAAGATTTTTAACTCCTCTAGGTGGATCCTCTTTATCTACCTCCCACCTAAGCCCTAGACGTTTGTTTTCGTTCTTTCATATTCGTAAACAACACCCTCACTAACTGAAGCCATTGAGTAAAACTTACATGGCAAAAGCTATTAACGTGTAATCGTATCAAAGGGAATTCAAACTCTCTCCACCATCAACCGAACCAGTACATTTCGGAGACTCAGATGTTTCATAACTAAATATGCACTCTTTATATTAAATATTTATACTTTAAACCAGTTTTCTAGCATAGTAAATCCTTTCGACATTAATAACTGTTTTATTTAAAGCTGTTTTACCACACCTGTTTTACATACAAAGTGAATAAATGTATAAGATATTCTACATTCTTTACTTTTAATCTTGCTTTCATTTTCAATAAGTCACTTAGTATTTATAAACTTTATTTTGCCTTCTTTCATAAATGTGTACTAAGGAGACAGTCTTGCTTTCGTCGGTGCTATCTGAACATCCTTTTGTCCACTTACTAGCAATGGATGTATGGTGTTTTGTTGCCCGGTAATTTTCGTTTATTCTCTATGTCATATCATAAATTATCATGAAATGCATACTAGGTATCAAATTATCTCATGTGTGACCAAGTTTATTTAGATAAATATGAATAATAAACGCCAGTGACAGCGTTCGACTGTCGACAACTATGATGCGGGTTTGAATCCAACCCTACCTAATTCAACTCGATAGATCGGGTAGTATCATTAACCTCCACATTTAGAGTGTAACCCGACGCCAAGTACATCAATGTGTTGCTTGTAAATTAGCTAATTTAATGATTAGAAACCGTAGATATGAAATGACTTGACTAGTTCTTTTGATGACTGTTTGTACCATTGTACGTCAGTATTGGTTTGGATGGTGATGTCATTGAGTCCCAAACACTGTTATGAATGATTATCGTCGAATTTTATTCCAAGCATTCACTTCATATTAATATTTCATTAAGCAATAGGATAGTGTTGATAATTATTAGCTGACCGCCGTTATATTTAGGTCTTTGGACTATCAGTTTCAGGTTTTCGTGCTCATGTGTTTTAGGAACCTTTGTTAATTCCCCGAACAAGTTTCCACAAATCAGAAAAGTGCTGAAAATGCCTTATAGATAATCACACAAAACAGGAGAATAAGCGAATATCGAATTTTTTTACACATTTTAGCATGCTAATAGGTTTTCGTAAAGCTCCTAGGACCTCAAGGCCACATGTAACCCTATAATTACCTTCTTCAAAATTTTCCGCATTTTTTTTTCTGTGGATTCAAAAATAAATGACTTCTGAAGACGTGGGATGTTATTAGGGAGTTCGCATCTAAGTGTTGATATGAAAAATGCATCAGTGTTCAGTTACTACTTAGAATGAAGGCTTTTAAATTTTTCCTCAGTATTCTTTGAATAGCCAGCTGTAATATCAGCTAGTGAGTAAATAGTCACATTTAATAATTTATATTAGTTATGATCATAATTTCATTATGAATTGGATTATAATAATTGTTTTTAGATATGGAACTGGCGATCTATGCTTACATTACGTCACAATTCTAACGAACATTCTTAATAAAGTTACAGAAAGATTGAAAATGGAGAATTTTATAAATAAATCCAAGTCACTTAGTTTAACTAATATAGTATCTCGCCTCAGTCATCTACTCTCAAGGTTGATTGTTTTCCTTACACCTAAACAACAAGTGAGTTTATTTTAAATATTAACTGGCTGTTTTCTGACAGCTTTAAAACACAGTTTCATCTGATAGGTGATTTCATACTTTATTTATTGAGGATAGATCTACTGTATGATTATATAATAAATGAATTGATCAGATCATGATAGTTGTTAAATATTTTTGGTGAAGTAAAGCTACACTCTGATGATTCAGTGCGCAAATACAACAGATTGCTACCAGTTAAATCCAAAACAACAAGTGTATTTTGGAATTGTTTTGTTCTTTGAGTTAGATGGTTTAGCTATGAAGCTTTTTTATTTCTAAACAAAATCGTCTGTACACACTTTCTAGTTCATTTCCATTTACTAATAGGGGTGTCTAGAATAACAAGGAAGGCTTTACGGCTTAATCCCTCAACTCAAAGAATATAGCACCTTTAAAATTCTCACTTTTAGATGCAAATATTCCCCATCATCTCAGAATAATAAGTAAACCACTTCAAGCTATGATGTTTTCGGTTGGGAAATTTGATGAAATTAGCGAATTCTAGGCAATTTATAGGGTCAAGAAGACTAAGCATTCAAGGTACACAATAGAGTTTGGGCAGCAGCTCTTCACAGTAACAAAGAAGGACAAAAATAACCACAGCTGTTATTCCCGCCTGGATCATTCGTATTTATTATAGCTAGGCGTAGGGTAAGTCAAATATACTAAGAAACAACGGACTTGGTACAGAGCTATTTATAATATGAGGGGAATTGTGAGTAAAAATAGGGATTTAAAAGATGAAACATTTCCACACACAAAGTATGGTTTAATTTGGATCGTGGCTGGCAAGTGGAATTCAGGACACATATTTCGTCCTGTTTGGGACTCGTCAGCTGAATATACTTGCGTCTCAGTGTTGATGTTCACATTGGGACTCGAACTCAGTTTGTTCCGTGTCAAATGCCACTACGTTCACTACTAGGCTACTTAGTTCGTACAAACATCATGGTTGTGAACTTCAGCTTTATCGAGGTGATCCTCCGGGGTTACACATACAGCAACAGAGACTAATCAATTTCTGTCCATATCAAGCCAGCGGGAAGACTTCGAAAACACATTCAAATTGCGCAGAAATTATTTTAGTTAGCAGGCTAACGAAGCATATTCAACATCAGTAAGATCGCTTTAAATAGGTCCCGGTATACATTATATATCTCTATAGTGCAAATTTATTCCATATCAGTACTCATTATAATTAGTGGAACTATTAAACATTATGACTAGCATCTTAGAATGTATTGTACTGTAAACTACCTTTCTAATCATTTGCCTTTCATATTATTTACAAAGATTTGTTTTTATTTTTATTTTAGAGTGTTTATGTTCATCAAAATCCGCTGAAATTTGTTAATACAAATCCAAATATAGATCCAATTAATTCACAATCTAATTCGATAGTTTGGTATTATGTTCCAATCCCGATAAGTCGTTTACAGAAAGCATCTACTGGTATCATTGAACAGCAAGTGATTGAACGACTTTTAAATCTAGACAAATTGTTTGATTTAACTACTACGATAGTCAATTCACCACAATCTTATTATTTGTTGTTAGAAGTAGTAAGTATTAGTATTAATCACTGTTCGTTAATGTTACTAGTTTTATATAATTTTGTTATTCATTAGGAAGGGTTTGTGACGATTGGTGAATTTTATAATTTATATCACGGATTAACTGTGAATATACAACCATTGAAAGTCAAGATATATTGGATAGTTGTTTCGTCCTAGTGTAGGACTCAGCAGTGTGTATCCACAACCCCGCTAAAGATAAAGCCCGAAGCCTTTAGGCACCTCGGAGACCGCCTAATCTTCAGACCACTGAGTTAATAGTTACCCACTGATATGATTAGATGATCGTCACACGAACGGACTAAAGTTAGAAAGGTTGACCATTATATCTCATCTCAGTGTTCTAAAGTTTAGACACTAGCTATGACGTCTAAATATCACTGGCTCGACGTCGGGAGGGGTTGTGGATTATCACTGATGTGGAGTCTCACACTAGGACGAAACAGCTATTGTTAGTTTGCTAGATTCCGTCCCCCCAATAAATCATTCAGAAAATCAAGCAATAGACTTTATATTGATTTTTAATTAACTGACTTAATCCAGTGTAATAACTTTCAGTGTAATTTTATTGATGCAATGCAATTTTCGCTTAATAATTGTTGATGTCAGCTTTTTGTAGTGTTTATTAAGTTGATAATTTTCTCTATAATTATTAGGGTTTTACTGATGCATATATGTAATAGCTGTGTGTTGTTTTGTAAGTCTTATGGGTTGTTTGTGAATTACACTTATACTGCTCAGTCTGGTCTTCTTACTTTAGTTAACTGGGTTGGGGCTCGGAAAATAGTTTAAATTTATTCAGTGTCATCGTGTCACTGGTCGTTGTTCTCGTTTGCTCGTATCAATATTAATATCCCAATTCTCGAAACACATCAGTTATCCAGTGTTATCTGAATTTCACTGGTTTTTTAGCTAGTCATTATGTGATACGAATTATAAAATATATCAAATTCTGTTTCACTTTTGTGTTGGTGACTTTTTGAACTTATTATTCTCCGTGTTCTTATTGAGTGGTAACTATGTGTTTATTTACAGCTACTGGCGAACTTAAATGTTTTGAATCTTTGAGGTGATTACTCATTTTCATTCAGTTCATCAACAACGTAGAACCGGGCACATACGCCCATAGGTTCAAGTTGCCATATCACATTAGCACTTTGAGATTAAATTTACAGAAGTGAAATAACAACAGAATACAAGAGGGAAGAGTAAAGTAAATGTATGCAAAAAAGAATAATGGAATTCAAGATCTAGATGAAGGTAAAGAGTGATTACACTTGCACCATTCTGACTGATTCTGAGCCATGTCGCCCAGTGTCTCCAGCCATTGATTGCGATTATCACGCGGACCCCAACCAGGTAATCTGCATCTACCAACATGGCTTAGACCAACAGTCAAGGACTTCATGGATTGACTGCCGTGTTTTGGTTTGGCCATCCCTACGCTTCCTTCCATCTTACTTCAACCTTAGCTAACATCGCGCGACGTGGCAGGCAGTAGTCTGGCATACACAACATATGTCCCAGTCATATCAGTCGATGAAGGTTAGTAACCTATTCGACTGATTTACCATATTTCCCAAGAACCTTCTGTCTAACCTCTATGTTACTTATTCTACTGTTCCGTGATATACGAGAGATGCTACGAAGATTTTATCATGAAATACCTAAAATCGATCCACTTTCTTGGATTTTCATAGTCCACGTTTCGCGGCCATATGTTAAAACGGCGCGGATTGCTGCATAGTACACCCGGCCTTTCATTAAAAGACGGATATCTTGCTTGTGTCATAAGTAGCGTAAATAGGCGAACGCCAATCGGGCATTCTAAATCCGGGCTGAAATTTTATCAAACACCGACCTACCAGGGCTGACGAGACTTCTGAGATGAGTGAGGCGATCAACGCATAAAACTACTTCACTGCCTTATAACTAATCGAGGTGAAGAAGCATACCAGTACTGGAGTAACATTTTGCATTTAGAAGGGGAGAAGCGCATCCTGAATATGCTTGAATACTTACTCAAGGTGCTCAGGAGACTGCATATTATCGTGTTCATCAAATAGGACTATATCGTCTGCATATTTTAAGTCGATGAGAGGACTTTCTAGAAGGAGATTAGTTCCTGAAGAGTTAAAAAAATGAGTGAGACTTCCAAGTGAACATCTATGAAGAAATTAAGTAAAAAAGAGGATAAGGGGCAATCTTAACAAACCCCACTTGAGGATGATATTTCTCGTGACGATTCGCCATATGCTCTGACTCGACCATTGATGACCGAGTAGAGAGCCTTTATAAGGTTTATTTACTTTGAGGTACTCCTTTTAATGACGAACACTGCCACATGGATTCACGGTCTACGGAGTCGAAAGCTGCTTTCAAGTCAAGAAATACAACTATAGTCGGACGTTGGTACATGTCTTTGTTCTAGAATCTGGCGCAGGGGGAATATTCGATCAATGCAATCATGTTCAGGTCCAAGACCAGCCTGGTTTTCCCAAGTCTGTTACTTTCCGTTGTTGGTAAACGGCCGAATGATTTTAGAGGATAATAGTTTGGATACTGTATTAGTCAAACTGATTCCTCTGCTGGTTATCACAAGAGGATTTCTGTCCCTTTTTGTAAACCACAACTATCAGCGAACGAGACCAGTTAGATGGGATGATGTTCAGTTCCCAGACTTTGGCTAAATATATTAGTCAACTTGCCAACTAAAACTGGACCACCATCCTTAAAAATATCGGTAGACAACCTATCACGTCTTGCTGTTTTCCCTCGCTTTAAGTTACTTATAACCTTTTCAACCTCACCGAGAATTCGGGAGGGACCTGTGTCCGTTTTCCACTATACGTATCTTGGGGATAGTAGGTAAGCTAAGAGTAGCTGGAACCCAGTTGACCTGTTTCTGAACGTGTTTCACCCATCGCTCTAATCTTCTAGACTGACAGTAAATCATAGACCCATCTTTTTCCGAGATAGTTTTACTTACCGCCGATTTCTTAATACCTGGTATCCTTTATAAGTCGGAACAGTTGTCTACTATTGCCTGCCGCCGCCTCTACTGTTTTTGCTTTTGCTGCACACCACTGTTCACGATCCTTACACAGAGTCTTTTTCAGTCTACGTTTCAGTTGTCGTCGTTCTTCATCATATTCGGAGCCTCCATCAGTTCACTAGAAGTTCCAGAGACCCATCGGTCTTTCGTAACCTTTGGATTGAGGTTAGATGCAGATAACGCTGCTGTGTTTACACCTGCTTTATAATCGTTCCAAGCTTTTTGGATGAGCCTGTTGATTATACGCAACTAAATGTCTAGCCAAACCATTACTAAATGCATTCTTTGCATTTCCAGTTTCGAATTGATTTCTAAGATTTGCCTGATGTGATCTTTCTGCCACCAGCAAAGCACATTGAAATGCGTGCTTTTATTAAAGTGTGGTCATAATATAAACATCGTGCCCCAGAATGGATGGTAGTCCTCTCCAACGATAGCTGATTCCGATGTGGTCGATTTGCGTCCATCGTTGTGTAGATGAGAGGAGGTCGCCAGGTCAAACAATGTCTCTCTTTATGCTTAAAGTTTGTGCTAGCTAAAAATAAATGGTAGTCTAAACATAATTGCATCGCGCGTTATCCATTTGCTGGGGCGGGATGCCGAGTGACCCAACTAAGTGTTTTTCAGTTTGATTTAACCTACCGACTTGGGCATTAAAATCCCCCGCCATAACTACCATGTGTGAATGCTTAGATTTCTGGAAGAGGCTAGAGAACTTCATGTAGAACTGGTCTTTCACTCCATCTGTGCTTCAGTCAGTGGGTACAAAACCAGAGACGACTAAAAGGCATCGGTTTGTCTCCCTATCTTTCTGAGTTTTACTATGCCGTTTAGGCGGACAACACATAAACGACTGCCCCCAGGAATCCACTCGAGAAGTGCCTTTTTTGCCCACTAGCTTAGTGCTATGGCTACACCAACAAGGCCTTGTGAGCTTGTTGTTGGGTTTCCAGATAAACGAAGAGTGAATTGTGTTGTGTTTCGGAGACACAGCAAACATCAATTGTAAGAGTTTCTAGTGTTTTAGCTAAAGCAGCTTGTTGACCGATTTGACACAACGTTTTCACATTAAAAGCCCTAACATGAAGTTTAGAGCTTGGCTTCAGGAGACCTGGTATAGCACTTCGGGAACTCGAGCAACCGGAACAAGTGGCATGCAGAGAAGATGTTTTGGGAGAAGTTCGAATATTAGGAACAAGAGAAGGAGAACGTGTTTGATTGTGAACAAAGAGATCTCGAGCGCTCTTAGAGGTATGAGGGCGGTTTTCACTTGCCGGTTGCCCACACCAGTGGAAGGTTTTTTGAGGTACGTTGAAAAGAAAGTGGATTCGGGTAAGGTATTTATGACCCGAGAGTGTGACCACAGTGCCCAGGGGACAACTGTTTGAGGTCGGTCACCTATATTAATTGTTGCTCCGGTTGTCACAAGGTACATCGGTCTCGTGATTTCTGTGGAAACTTGGCTTTCACCATGAGGTGTCATAACTTTTCGAAGTGAAGAACTTCCAATTCTCAGGACGGAATTTAAAGGATTAGAATGTTTTTTTTTCCAATTCGCACTTTTTTTTAGAAGGGTTGTTGTTTTTGCGGGATGGGGTTGCTAACTCTATGCCCAACCCTCCTCCTTTATCCAGGATTGGAACCGGCAGTAACCTATGGATGGTTTCAGGCAGAGGTTATTACTAATAGATAATAGCAAATTTTCGATATAAGATCATATTTTATTGTATACCTTTTCTAAATGATCATTTGTCATCGACTAGTACAATTAAAGTAGGATTCATGTATGTCACTAGTGATCTATGCACTAAGTGTAATCGGATGCGGAAAAATACTGTTAACATGTATGCTTGTATACTCTGAATAGAATTGTACAGTCTTTGATTCATTGTTAGTCGGATTCACTTCAGCAAGCCTTCTACTGACAGAATAATACTGTTGTAACAAGAAAAGCCTGTAGTTGTCAGCTTACCCTGTTTCATTGTAATTTATAGTGATTATGACTTCATATAACTATGTATAATTCGCATGATAAATTTCCATTGCTGCTAGTGTAGTGTCATGTTCAGTGGAATTTGGCTAAAAGTCACCGATTTCTTTAACTAGAGTAATTATAAACCACTAGATTTCAGCCTTTTTATTTGAAGGCTCTGGGTTCTTCGTTTTGTTTTAGATCGTAGATGGGAGTAGGGTGGGGAGAATTGATTAATGTTTAGTCTGAAAGAGTATCTTAGTAATTGTCGACTTTTTTAAGCGAATATATATAAGTGATGTTTGCCTGAAATAAAATCTTACCTGAAATCGTGATTTTTTTGTTTGTTGAATTTGCATTTTCTGATCTGGTTGAATAAATATAGGGGATTTTATTGTTTTTCAAGCTACGAAACCAAAAGTTAGTATCAATCAATAGTATTCTTGATTATTGTTTTAGCTGTATTGGTAAATACATACTACCTGACTGGGGTCGGCGTGATGACCACACTCATTAGTTGGAGACGCTGACTGACATGACTCAGAATAAATCACAGTAGCCCAAATGCACTCGCTCGTCATACTTCTCTAGATCATGAGTCCTAGTTTTCCTTCATCCATCCTTTTTTTTCATTTTACCGAACAATATTCTGAATATCTAGTCTATATCATTGTCATTATCACTATATTATTCCAAATCTTTTGCTATTCTTCTCACTAATTTAATTTGGTCACACTAATGTGGAATACTAATCCCAGCTAACGTACACTTGCGCTAGGCTCTACGTTATTTGTAATCGACTTATAGACATTTTCCTCCTAGACAACATCGTCTGCATGAACTTCAGATATAAGTCAGTAGACCTACCCAAGTTTGCAAAACCGGGGTTTTTTTTTGGTTTCCATATCTACTTCGTTTATTGGTTACTTTCTTTCTTTTCTTTGTCGTTTTTTTCTGTAGTGTCTTGGTCTACGGTTGTCTGGCTGTTTATCAGAATCTACACAAAAATTCATGTGCTCGAATCCTTGTGAAATGCATTCACTTTCTACTCAAATGTAATATGTCTCTTATAACAGTGGAGCAGTGTTCACATTCATATGCTTCTACGTCTTTACAATCGTGGACTTTACAACCTATTTCAGTTGTGTTCGTTTGTTTATCTAGTTGGTTTCCAAAATTACATGCTACTTCTCTCAATAATCGAAATCTCCAACAGATTGCCGAATTATTAAAAGTAAATATTTGTAAATTTAAAAGTTGTGTAATTTCATATATCATTTTTAACGTATTTTGTTATCGTTGTCTTCTAGTTTACATCATGAACTTATCACAGTCCGACGACTGTCAAAGACCAAAAAGCAGTAGATAACTGTTTTATCTTTGTTTGAACCTAGTCAACAGTACATATCCACAACTCCTCTTAGGATTGACTTGAAGAGTTTCACGTTCTAGATCCCTGAGTTGATATTCATTAATTACAATTTCTCACTTGAATTTAGTGATTTACATTTCGAAATCAGCCACTAGTAGGTACATGATTAGTGTCATTTAATTGATAAATTGTTCTTATTTCTTAATTAATTACTGTTGTTTTATTAATTTTTTTATACTTTTAGGATCTTGTGAAGTTATCGTTTCATGCAGATTCAACCTGTGTCCTATCAATATACTCGTTTTCAATATATAATACATGGAATTCATGGCTTGATTGTTCCGTTACACAAGGTTATCTTCAAATATGGGTAAGTTTAATTGACAAAGTTATAAACAGATTACTCGATTTACATTAATTCTTATTTTTACACTGTCTTGTCATTTTATCCCTGGTTATTTTCTTTAGATTGTAAGAATAACTAGTTTTGTTTTGTTACGTAGCCCATAATAAAGCGCTTTATAAATCTGCTATCAGTTTCAAAGTGTCCATTCGACCCTGCCTTTATTGATTACTGATTATCGAGATCAGCAACTACTTTATGTTACCGAATGATCATATTTACTTCTTGATATGATAATTAAATACGTATCTGCACTAGTAGTTCATGAATTGATATCAAATATGATTACTGCCAAGTTCCAGAACTTCATATCTTACTTAGTGCTGGAATATTAAAAGACCGTGGTTTGTGACATAAGAATTAATTTTTAGGAAAATTGGCACTCTTGATATTTATATATTTAAGCAATGTAAAATTACTTTGCCGTTTGTATTGGTTTAAAAGTGATCTTCCTTGAGTACTATTGTGCGCTATGGGGCACTAAATGTTTCGTCCTGGTGTAGGACCCCTCAGCATTACACATCCATTAGCCTGTTAGGGACATCTTACCTACACCACAAGTGATGCAAGGTAGCAAAAGCCGAGCAAGCTTCCTAACTCCGAGTTGATATTTCTTCGAATCTCGACCTACCAGGTTTAACGAGATTTCCAAGATAAGTCTTCAGCACACTGAACTACTTCACCTCTTGTAATCAGTCTAGATAATAATGCAGGCAAATTATTCACTGCCATTTTACATTTAGAAAAGGAGAAGCCGATTCCAAGCATTCCTGCATTGTTACTCAAGGCATTCAGAAAACTCTGTGTACTGTCAGCTTTTTCTCTGAATAGGGTTTTCTTGGTTGCATATTCTAAATCGATAGGTGGTCTTCTTGTTAGAAGATCGATTTCCGAGAAGTCAGGTGAAACTTTTTGACTTGAGTTGAATACAGATATTTCTGCTCCATTTACATCTGACTAAAGATCGTATCAGGCTTCAGAACAGTACAGCAGTATGAATCAGCTCTTTATTTTATTGACTGCTAATATTTTTCTGTACTTCAAAAGCTTCTTATCACTACGACTTATGACCATAAAATTTATTGCAATCATGAAATGTTAAGGTTCTATTTCTGTTCAACGTTCTAAATGTATGCCTCTTTGAAGTCCCATGCTAAAAAGAAACAAATTTCCAGTACTCTTTGTTTTCCATTGGTTATTCAGTTACAATGTTATTCTATTAGGCAGTATCTCTTTCAAGTGATAACATAGTGTGCTGTAAATACGTGTTGATAGAATAACATTGAATTTTTAGCGTGAATGTTAGTTTTTTTACTTTTTGATATCCAGATCGAACAACTGAAAAATAGTATTAATCAGTGCGAATTACAAGGTAAACCTGATCAATTTGGAGAGGATATATTAAAATCATTGAGAAAGGTAATGTACTTAATCAGTTTAGATGTATCTATTCGTTAAGTCAATCACAGTTATCTTATGTTAGTAATGTAAACTGTAATCTAAGTTGTGGTGGTTTCACGGTAATTAATTTTAATTAATTTCTTTATGCTCGTCACAGATTGATTTCAGTTGAGTGCTATTGAAAATGATGAAACATTTGACAGCTGTTTCGTTTTAGTGTGGAGATTTTCTACAGTGTGCACCTATGACTCTACCAAAGTTTGATTCCAGTTCTTTTGGAAAGCGCTTACTTACCTGTACTATTGGTCAGAAGCGAGTTTACATGTCAGATACGAGGGTGTTTCTCTTCATTGACATCAAACGAGGTCACGTAATATCACAGTGTTCGTTGAAGCTATAAATATAAAGTTTTGGACAGTGCTCCGTTAGTTAGATGCTTGAGCGCTCGATACCGAGCTTATAAGTCTTCCGTCTGACTTCTAATATGATTTCGGATGCCTAGTTTATTTTTTACTTAATGAACTGTAAATTTTTTATCGTTATTTATTGTTCACCTCGAATTGATTCTGTCTTTTTAATTTCATATAGAAAATTGATTCAATTTGTCCAAGTAAACAACATACTGTCTACTTGCCACAATTGAATCAATCATCTTCTAATAATTGTCTTAACGACAACAGTAGTAGTAATAATCATATTCATAATGACAATGAAGACGATATCGATACTATAATAACTATGTGCTTACGTGATATATCATCAGCAGTGAATCGTTTACAAACTGTTTGGCCACCAAAAGGTCCCAATAAAACAATTCAATTCAATGAAGCAATAAATATTTTAAAGAATTTATCTAATTTTGTGTATACAAGTTGACTAATTAGTTGATGTGTTATATTATTCTTATGATTGAATAACACTTTTCCACTAAACTATTACACTGTATGAAGCCAAAATATCAAATAAATTATTATTATTATTTTTTAATTTAGTAGTGTTTACATTTTTATAGACTGAATGAGATTATCTTCGATTTGTTGAAAACACAATTCGTTAGGTGTATTTCACTTGCCATGTATGGATATACTTACCTGGCTTTGGAGCACACTTGTATGTATGTATGTATGTAGATTTTGTTGATACTATCTGGTTGATCAAATTGATGTAGGCATTAGGCTGCTATTTAGACCTGTATTCCATTGATTAGTATTTAGTTTTCTGTTGATGATATTCAAGACTAGAAATTGACTACTTTCTCTTGCTGTATGCCTGTCTTAAAGTAATTCAACCTCATTTCTTTGTTTAATTTTTTCCGTCTATACTTTATTGACGATAATGATTAGGTTAACATGAAAATCTTAAGCGGTTTTTCTTTTGGTTAACTTTCAAACTTATTTACTATTTGTAAATTTATCATAATCAAGTAGCATTCTTGTGAGTCACTGTAAACAAATCTTCATTGATAGTGTTTAAAAATGATGGTAGTTTTAGTATTAATGTTGAAGATGATGGTAATCTTGTTGTCATACATATAGAATATTAATATAGATTTTTGACGACTCTTGAATTTTACAGCAGGCACGAAAAATTCACTGTAAGGCAGGCAAACATTGGAATCCAAGAAGCACTCAACCGTTGCTTCGTTTCAGTGTAGTGGCTGCATTTAACCCTGGGCATAATAATTTAATTATTGTATATCTCAATGTTGGTATGCTTGTATATGCTGAGATTGAACCTTGGTACTGTGATATGCAAACTTTTGATCCTTAGACTTGTTGATTTGATTGCTTTTTGGTTGTACTAACACTACTCTCCCTAAAGAAATGACAGAGCGGGTGCGATAAATTTTAATGACACCCAATCGTACTCCGTGCGATTACTTGAAACAGGTAGTAATTAGAGTAATGTCGTTAACAGATTACCAAACTGTTGAACACCTATTTAGCAACATGAAATTAGGAGATCGATCCCCATCATGGCTAAACAATCACATATGAACGATGTTAGGCGATGAAATGTCGATAACAGGTTATTTTATGAACTATGGCTTCGTAGGCTACCGTAGAACATAACAAATTTTAGTTATCAGGGGTGGGATAGCACAACCACTATTGATGAGTTCGAGATGGTAGCAAACTGTATATATGAATGCACATATTACCAGCCTGTAATAAGTATCAATAGGCCGCCTGTGACAGATTGGTATGATATGCTCAAGAAAAGATTGAAGCATTATGTGAAGAGAAATGCACCATGAGGATGAGGCATAGCCAATTGCGTGCCAATATTTTTCAACCGGGACTAACGTCACTATCATTTGCTAGTGTTGTCGTAAATTCGCCGACCGAGCTAGACACTGTGCTTTATTATACAACTTCAGCAAACAGAGCTCGAGAAACGTCCTAGCTGTTGGTCCTGAATGCCTGCTGCTACCGGCGCAAGTTCGCTAAGCATCTACCTATTCTATGTTACGCATAAAAGTTTAAGTGTATTGTTTTTAATGGATACTGGTGCGAAAGCCTTACCTACACCCTCTGGTAGGAAGAATATAAACCTTAACGTCTTACGTGTGTTTAACACTAAAAATTAAGCCGTATAGACGATGATATCTACAACTTAACCTCGGTCCGGGTACCACTTAAACTACAGTTTATTGTATTAGAAGTAATGACTTCTACTATTGGTATCGATTCCCTGCAGCATTGCAATCTACTTGTTGATGTAAAACGACATAAATTATTCAGCACCGATCGTAACGTTTTCATCATAGGAATAGTCACCCACTTCTCGTTCTTTCCCCTAGTTGTAGTACAACAGATGCCTATCTGTCTTCAGTATACTCTGCAAATATATATATATATCAAATGTGATACGGCTTGTTGATATGCAAATTAAATAAAATGCGATTCATGTTTGCTGTAGAACATTCTGTAGTGAAATATACTTTAACGTGCAGTACAGGCGATGTAATGATAACAAAGACATACTTCAATTGTAACAGCTTACCACCGTGTAACTAACCTGATGCTGTCGAATTTATAACTACGTTCAATTCAGTAGTATAATTCCTATGAGCCAATAAATCACCATATTATCATTTTACTCAAAGCATATATGAAGATAATAGCGTATGCGTATGACGAAAAAGTCAGTAACGATGATTTTGCTGCATTGTATCGGAGCTGGATGTTAATCCAATAGGCAATGAATTCAGTGAGCGCAAGGATCGAATGTTTATATGTCACCGTGCCATTTTCCAATCTTAGCTTATACAAACATACCAACATTAGGATGTACAATATGTAAACGGCTTTTTTTTACTACTTTCGGTCTCCTTAGCAGTTCTTACCCATATCTTTACCGGGAATCGACCCTGGGACCTTCATGTTTCACGGCAAATTTAGCAATCTCTGCAAATATATACTGATAATTGTCATCTAGCCGTTAGCGTCTTATTTTGAACCATAATTCCCTGAGTTTTAGTATATAGTTATGATCACGAGTTCAATCATATCAGGAATGGTGCAATTACTCTCTAGGATCATTAGATAATAGCTGTACAATATTGCGAATTGACTGAAGTTGAAAATCAGTGTCATTAAATATCCTGGGTCTGACTCCATTCAGTGCTCGAATGGACACCTATGAGGACTCCAATACTAGAATAAGACATCTGTCAAATGTTTCTTAGTTTCGATTAGTTGCATTTATAATTCTTGTTTTATAAAATTTGTTTCACAACTGGATGCTTCCTTTTTAGCAGATTTGAAGCGGTTTGAATTGAAACTTGGTATGAACCAGTATTTATTTAAAAGTGTCAAATGTAATCTGAGCTATGTATTGTTTTGATGAGATATTAAAAATCGAATGCTCTTTATCCTCCTATCTTCATAATCTACAAATACCCTTAAAGAATCTGAACCTTTTACGTTTAACAGTAGTCATTTTAGTGACAGTGTTTAGGCTCTACTGTGTATGCTATTGATGGAAATCAATGATCAAAGATGGTTTTAAGTAACTAGTACTATTTTGTAACCAAACTAAGATAATCCGCAAATTGAATTAATATTTTGAAACAAGACCCATCAATACTGTGTGTTGATTGACTCTTTAAATTGTCGTAATGTGTACACCATTTCAATGCTGTACACTTATCTTGAAAGGTTGATAAAAGTTTTAACGTAGAGTTTGAAAGGTCTGAATTGTTTGAATAATGCAAGAACGACAACATTTGCACAATACTTTGAATTCAATATGTTTCGTTGCATTCTCATCAGCTACATACATGCTATTGATTTTAGATAACTTAAATTATCAATACACATGTGGATTTTGTCAATTGAAATGTTTATCAGAGAACATTAAATTGTCTAAGCAGTGAAACTGTAAGGAGGTCAAATTTTGAGTATTTATCAGTAGATTAGATGAATATTCTAGAGTTTAATTACGTAATATGAAAAAAGACTTAAAAATAACCCAAAGGGTTACGTTCGAATGACGGTTCTGGTGAACAGTTGAAACAGCTCGATTATGTAATTATGAATATTTTATTGCTGTGATTATGTGAAGAAAAGAAATAAGATAGAAGAATAAGCGTATAACTCACCGATTTCCTGTTATCTGTAGTTGGAATAGGAAACTGGGTCATCAATCTAATGCGACCAGGGCAGTTGAAGATTAACTACTGATTCCTTTTGAATACAAATGTCAGGTTTCAATCTTCTAATTGTAATGACCTCAGCAAATTTTAATAGAATCGATTTGTGTTGTTTATTGATAATTTTAAAAGTATTTGTTATATCTACCTTATGTCCCGTGTCTGTCGAGTGACGCGTAATTGAGCTTCTAAAAGCCGTTGCTTCTCTCATAGCTTTTGTTCATTTAGCTATAAACGTTGTTTAGTTAAGTCACTCTTCTATAGAGGTAGACGACTGTGCATTGCTGATAAACTTGACGATGAAATCGCAATGATGAAAGAATGTCTTCAACAAAATAAGTACCCTGAAACATTTATTGATAAGTATAGTAACTGTTGCAATCAAAAATTCGAAGCTGAAAAACCCGAAAAGAAAAGGGTATTTCTGAAAATGGAGGTATTGTCCATTCGATGTATCTTTGCAGAATATAAATCTTTGGCACGTTCCATCATCTCTTCGTGAAATTCCTAGATCTAAGAATTAAAAGATATTGTTCTTTTCGTACTCCATTGTGTATTTGATGTTGGAATGAACTTCATTAAAGGTTTGAAGTATTTTTTTCTCTTTCTTTGTGTCGTTACATATAATAGATGTATCATCAACGTATCTTTTGTAGAGTTTACATGTATTTCCAAAAGCAGGTAAATTTGAAGGACTGAAAGATGGGTCACTTTAGGATTTATTGAACATATTCCGAAGAACTTATGCTTGAGAGAAGCAACGGCTTTTAGAAGCTCAATTACGCGTCACTCGACAGACACGGGACATAAGGTAGATATAACAAATACTTTTAAAATTATCAATAAACAACACAAATCGATTCTATTAAAATTTGCTGAGGTCATTACAATTAGAAGATTGAAACCTGACATTTGTATTCAAAAGGAATCAGTAGTTAATCTTCAACTGCCCTGGTCGCATTAGATTGATGACCCAGTTTCCTATTCCAACTACAGATAACAGGAAATCGGTGAGTTATACGCTTA
Organism: Schistosoma japonicum; assembly: GCA_025215515.1. NCBI lineage: Eukaryota > Metazoa > Platyhelminthes > Trematoda > Strigeidida > Schistosomatidae > Schistosoma > Schistosoma japonicum. The sequence continues at coordinate 34,478,125 of CM046062.1, read as the reverse complement.
TTCTTCTATCTTATTTCTTTTCTTCACATAATCACAGCAATAAAATATTCATAATTACATAATCGAGCTGTTTCAACTATTCACCAGAACCGTCATTCTAACATGACCCTTTGGGTTATTTTTAAGCCTTTTTTCATATTACGTAATTAAACTCGCTTACTTGAATTCAGTTCTATTTATTGCAATTTGTGCAAACGGATAGTATCATAAGTCCTCACACTTAAAGCGTGACTCGAAGCCAAGTATCTTGGATGTAGTAGATAAATTAGTTATAGTTAACATTAATATAGTTTGCTATTAGATGATCACATTGCTTTTGTTATTTAGCAAATCCTTTTCAGCCTTGAAACGATGATTTGTGTTTCTAGAAAAGACATTTATGGCATGATTCTGAAAGTAATAATTCATTTGTAGGAAGGAAAGCGTAAAATTTATCGTAAGCTAAGGATTTAAGGGACAACAATAAAATAATGAAACTGTTCCACAGTGATGGATTCTGAACCATATCATTTTACGAAGTCCCATCTAATCAAATTTTGCTCAGTTCTCCATAGTTGATTGGTGTTTTCTTACAAAACTCAGTAAGATATTTCACTGATTATATCCTCAGTGGTTTTGAATGGATGGACAGTATAGTATCATAAGTTGACATTTTCTCCTTTTTTCTTTTGCTGAAATCTCTTATTTCTATATCTATCTAGATATTATTCTTTGTATACAATGCGTGCTGTTGTGCAACGAGTTAAACAAGCATCTGTCAGTGGTATGTTGTTAATTTCTTTCTTGTTTTTGTAAAGATTACTTATGCTTCATCTCTTTTATATAAATCTTAATAAATATTATTCAAGCTTTTAGTTCCATTTGAAATTCCACATCACAGGCTGATATTAGTTAGTCTTTGAAAGCCAGGAAGTAATAGATAGATATTTCACCCCACTATTGGAGTCAGCTACAATGACTGCTCATTACCTCGTCATTTGTTGAGTCCAGCACCTTCAAGCGTTTTGGTCAATGCACCCGTTAAACATTTGAGCCGATATCAAATGGTTTCATAATATTACGTGGCCATTATCTAACACCATTGATGGGTAACTGCTTTAACTCATTATGATCCTACGCTTCAATAATGGTTTTCTACCTAGTTGATATGTAATTACTAATTTGTTTTGGTGTATTTCAGAGATTTTTCATATTTCAAAGAAAGTAAATATTAGGTGGAGAAATTTATTAGAAACCAGATCGTATACGTATTAGTCATAGCATCTAAATGAAAATTAGTATTCATCACTATTTTGGTTTTCCATGATTTTTCAACCGGCGTCAGTTTGCAATGAATGCTTTTATCAAGCTATACAAAGATACACAATACACTTAGTTTACTTACTTACGCCTGTTACCCCTCTCGGAGGAGCATAGGCCGCTCACCAGTCTTCTCCATTCAACTCTGTCCTGAGCAATCCTTTCCAGCTGTCTCCAGTTACTGTTCATCCTTCTAATGTCTGCTTCCAGTTCTCGACGCAGGGTGTTCTTTGGCCTTCCTCTTTTCCGTTTTCCAACAGGATTCCAAGTTAGTGCTTGTCTCGTGATACAGTCTGATGATTTCCGCAGTGTATGTCCTATCCATTTCCAACGTCGTTTCCTGATTTCCTCTTCAGCTGGAAGCTGATTTGTTCTTTTCCAAAGTAGGCTGTTGTTGATGGTTTTCGGCCAACAGACATTCAATATTCTACGTAGGCAGTTGTTGATAAATACCTGTACTCTCCTGAGGATGTTTGCAGTAGTTCTCCACGTTTCAGCTCCATACAGAAGAACTGACTTGACGTTCGAGTTGAAGAGTCTAACTTTGAGATTGGTAGACAGTTGTTTGGAGTCCCATACATTTTTCAACTGTAGGAATGCTGCCCTGGCTTTGCCGATCCTTGCCCTTACATCTGCATCGGATCCTCCTTGTTCATCGATGATGCTCCCCAGGTATGTAAAGGTATCCACTTCTTCCAGAGTTTCACCATCCAGTTCAATTGGGTCCGTGCTCTCGGTGTTGAATTTGAGGATCTTGCTCTTTCCCTTATGTATGTTCAGGCCTATTGATGCTGAGGTTGCTGCTACTTTGGTTGTCTTCACTTGCATTTGCTGTTGTGTATGGGATAGGAGTGCTAGATCATCCGCGAAGTCCAGATCATCAAGTTGCATCCTACTTGTCCATTGAATCCCGTGCTTCTCCTCAGATGTAGAGGTTTTCATGATCCAATCGACCGCTAGGAGGAAGAGGAAGGGCGAGAGCAGACAGCCTTGTCTGACACCGGTTCTTACTGAGAATGCATTTGTCAGCTGTCCTCCATGCACAATTTTGCACTGTAGTCCGTCGTAAGAATTCTGGATGATGTTGACGAGTTTCTGTGGTATACCGTAGTGTCGAAGAAGTTTCCACAATGATCTCCTGTCTACGCTGTCGAACGCCTTCTCATAGTCGATGAAGTTGATGTACAATGACGAGTTCCATTCAATTGATTGTTCAACGATGATGCGTAGTGTTGCAATTTGGTCTGTGCATGACCGATCTTTACGGAAACCAGCCTGTTGATCTCGAAGTTGAGCATCTACTGAATCTTTCATTCTATTCAACAACACTCTGTTGAAGACTTTCCCTGGCACTGACAATAGTGTGATTCCTCTGTAGTTCTCGCATTTGCTCAAATCTCCTTTCTTTGGTATCTTGATAAGGTATCCTTCTTTCCAGTCTGCCGGCACCTGTTCTTCCTCCCAGATCCTCTTGAATAAAACGTGGAGCATCCTCGCCGTTATGTCTATATCTGACTTGAGTGCTTCGGCTGGTATATTGTCAGGTCCTGCTGCTTTCCCACTTTTGATCTGTCTGATAGCTATCTTGATTTCTTCCATCGTTGGTGGATTGACATCAATCGGGAGGTCTGTAGATGCTGCTTCGATGTGTGGTGGGTTTGGTGGAGCTGGTCTATTCAAGAGTTCCTCGAAATGTTCTACCCATCTGTCTCTTTGTTCTTGAATCTCGGTGATTAGCTTGCCTCCTTTGTTCCTGACCGGTCGCTCTGGTTTACTATATTTCCCTGCCAGTTTCTTCGTTGTGTCGTATAGCTGTTTCATATTTCCTTCTCTTGCAGCCTTTTCCGCTGTTGTTGCAAGGCCTTCGATATACTTCCGTTTGTCGGCTCGAATACTCTTCTTTACTTGTTTATTTGCTTCTGTGTATTCATTTTGTGCCTTGATTTTTTCTGCTCTAGTTCGACTTTTGTTGATTTCTGCCTTCTTGTTCCTCCTTTGTTGAATTTTGCTCAGGGTCTCTGTGGAAATCCATTCCTTATGATGGTAGTTCTTGCAGCCCAGAGCCTCTTGACAAGTTGAAGTTAGTGCCTCTTTGATTCCTTTCCAGTTGTCCTCCATAGTGGTTTCTTCCTCGTTCAGCAGATCTTGTAAGGCTTGGAACCTGTTGTTGAGAATTATTTTGAATTCATTGAGTTTGTCAGTATCCCGAAGAGAGGCTGTATTGAACCGTTTTAATGCTGTTGCTCCAGTTATCCATTGCTTCTTTAGCTTCAGCTTCATTTTGGCAACCACTAGATGGTGGTCTGAAGCTACGTCAGCTCCTCTCCTGGTTCTCACATCTTCCATTGATCTTCTGAATTTTTTATTGATGCATATATGATCAATTTGATTCTCTGTACTATGATCTGGTGAGATCCATGTAGCCTTGTGTATGCGTTTGTGGGGGAATATTGTACCACCTATAACCATTTTGTTGAAAGCGCAAAGATTTGTAAATCTTTCACCATTTTCATTTCTTTCCCCCAGTCCTTGTCGTCCCATGATGTCTTCGTAACCGGTGTTGTCCATTCCGACTTTGGCATTTAGGTCCCCCATCAGGATTGTCAGATCCTTTCCTGGACACTTCGCTATAATTGACTGAAGCCTATCATAAAACTGATCTTTGTCCTCGTCGTTGCCGTCGTTGGTGGGTGCATAACACTGGATGATATTCATTGTAATCCCCTTCTTCATTGTCTTAAAAGATGCTTTGATGATCCTGGGTCCATGTGGTTCCCATCCTACAAGTGAATTGCGCGCTTTCTTGGACAGCATCAGAGCAACTCCTTGGGTGTGTGGGGCATTTTCCTCTTCGTGCCCGGAATATAGTAGCACTTCTCCCGTGGCTAGTGTTTTCTGTCCAGTTTCAGTCCAATGCGTTTCGCTGATCCCGAGCACAGTTAAATTGTATCTCTTCATTTCTGCTGCTATCTGGCTGATCTTCCCTGTCTCCCACATTGTCCGAACATTCCATGTACCTATAAAAATTTTTGCTCTGGTCGTTAGAAGGGGTGGCATCGGCCTCATGACTTCCGAAGAATGTCGGCTTTCATCATGAAGCGTCATATAGGTTCCTTCTACTTCCAGGGCAGAGTTTAAATGGTTAGGTTTGTTTATTCTGGTTAGCGTTTTTTTAGCAAACTTGAGTTTTACGGGATAGGGGTGCTAGCCCTATGCCCAACCCTCCTCCTTTACCCGGGCTTGGGACCGGCAACAACCCTAGAAGAGCTGCGGGCGGAGTTAATACACTTAGTTACATAATAGTAATAATCGCATGCTTACTTATTTCTGGCTTTTGAGATCCGTTTTCTGATGCCCTAATTCTAAGCTATTAAATAGGCCTGAAATACGACAATAACATACCGGTGAAATTGGATGACGGCATACATTCATTACAGTTGAGATTATAGATCACAGGATTCTGATTCACTGAGAGACTTAAGCATCCTGAGTTTGTTTATGTATTATGGTATGAGTTTGAACTCATTGACTTGATTTCGAATTAGAGTGTAACAGTTATGTTTTACCGCCTAGTTTCTTATTGTTGATTAGACAACTGATATCATATTATTGAAGAACACTATTTTCAATCATCATCAATAAATTAGTATAATGAAATCAGTTTATATTGTTTCTGATATATCCTTGACATGAAGAATTACTGATATGATTCTTAGTTGGCCAATGATACATTGTTCGTAACTGATTTAATATTAGTTAGTGATTCAAATAAATGCTCAAGATAATGTGAATATGAAAACAGAAATAAAACGTTAACCACTGTGAACATCAACATTGGGATGCAGGTACATCCAGCCGACGAGTCCCAAATAGGACGAAACGCGCGTCCTGGATTCCACTTGCCAGTCACAATACAAATTAAATGTTAACCAAAATGTTAATAAATCATTTCAAATGTTATTTTAGTAAATGATTCAATTGTCAGTCAGATTAGTCGTGGAATACTTGTTCTTATTGGTCTGTCAAGACGAGATACAGAAAAAGATATGGAGTATATGTAAGATAACAAGTTTGCATATCTGTCTTATGGTTTATTTATCTTGTTGTTTTTAATTGAATATGACATATGAAGTATGTTTAGTGGTTGGAAATAGCTTGTAGAAAAATCAATTCAAATCTTACAGGTAACATGATCTCCGTCAGGATCAAAACAAGATTTTCTGTCGACATCTTCCAACTTCTTTACATCAAAATACAATGCATGCGATATAAGACCACTTAAATTTGTAGCTACACTATAATTAAATAAGTAGAATCAGATCAATTCCAAAATGAACTGGAAAAAATATGGCGTTAATCACTACATAGTGACTTAACATGTGAAATATTTCAGTAAATTATTTCATTTAATGTTGATTGGATTCAGTGAATGTTATCTTCAAACGATGGTTACAGGATGAAGAGTTCACATTGTGTTTCTCTCATAGATTCATTTTTGTCTAAATTCTTTGTAACAGATTTTTACAGCTTGAATGCACTAAGGTTATTTTCGATATGAATCTAATTGATTGAACATCAAAATATTGGGTCCAGAAATTTTCAGGAGGTATATCATTCCTGATCACTGTGCACTCAATCTATATAAAGATATTTACATTGATTAAGTTTATCAGTACACATAGCAAAGTATCAATTAGTCGAATGGTCTAAGGGTAATAGAACAAAATTGTCAAGGAGAATGCAAAATTATGTTAAAATAATGAATATCTTATATGTAATCGTCCACCGAAAAGGTCGAATGGATCAACATTTGTAGAAATTACTGTAAAATTTCTCTTCCTAGTAGTACTGTTTTAATAAGTTTATTTCAATTGACAATCGTCCAATATAATATGTTATCAACTATTTTTTCAACTCTGATATGTATTGCCACCTACGTTATACATGAAAGCACCAACTGCACCTTTTTAACTCCCAAACTGATCTACGCAAACAAAACAGCTACCTGCAACCACTGACCATCTACTCAACAACTGGATTACTTGCCCAATGCCAAATCGAGAAGATACAGTTCTATTTCGTGGCAACGCTGTATATATAGTTACAATAATAGCCTTATGGCAGTTAGAATAATTAACACACTAAAATTCATTGCAACCAATCAGAAACAGTGAGGTCAATTCAAAATGAGTGAACAGTGATACTGGTTACCGCCAACTTTACAATTAATAAAAAAGTAGCAAAATATAAGAATATTTACATTCTTAGCACTCTTGTTATATTTTCTAGTTATAAATATTTGCATTTTTATATTTACCTTTCATAGTGTTAGAAAAATACTGAACATTCGTTTATTTCCATCCGCTGACGGTACACGTCGTTGGGATAAAAGTGTTAAAGATTTAAATTTGGAAATTCTTTGTGTTAGCCAAGTGAGAAATTTCATTCTATCTAGTTTTTGCATCATGTTTTCATATATTGTTGTGAAAGTATTCATAACTGTAAGGATTTATCAGCTGCTTCCATATATATTGTGATTAGTGAAACTTTTACGCCTTGCAAATTTAAAGGATTGGGTAAGTATGTTTTGTATGACTGTATTTCTTGGCCTTATAGACAACAGATTGGGGTACGTGGAAAAATTCATTGCTTTACATTTAAATTCATCATCATCTTATGCTTTGCTTGTGACGGCATAAAAATCAAGCCTAATAGTCGGGTCTTTACTTCAATTGCACTGAGTATTCTGACCATATCTGGTACTTTAGTGATGGTTGAGCTAGCTCATCATGATTAAGTAACCTGGCTATGCTGGTTGGATCAACTGTCACTTTCGGTTCTATTAGACTAAAAGTAACAAACCTAAGGTCTGAGAGCATCGTTGTACTGTTGGTTGTACAGGTGAATGTCGGCAGTAGGGCGCTTTTATTAGATGACTAAGATCACACTAATGCTGCCTTCCAAAATGGAAGGACGGAGGTAGAAAAGATTAGCCCAATAAATATGCACTTCATTAGACTCTGTGGATTTACGTCTTTGACTGTTAGGTTTCTATGAGTATGCGGTTAACATTTCGAAAACAGCTTACAAATTGACTGTATGTGAGTATGATAGCCTCTATTCCCTTGAAAGTACCTAAGGCTGCCCTCACTGACTTAGTGACCTGCGAAATCCATACCTTCCATTCGCGTATGCTTCATTCCGAAACTAAAATTTTGTATTTTAACTTTTTATTTCACCATTAAAAGTTCCTTATTTTGTTAGATGTCATCCATCTTATGATCCAGAATTTTTTTATCATCATCGGCAATAACTTCCAAAAGATTACGGATGCATTCCTCAGAACCAATATGATTTGCATGTTTTAGGATTTCATAGTTGTTCACATTTCTATTAATATAGTTTAACTACTCGTTTAATATTTTGAGTAGTAAATATTCTCAACCTAATTTTGTAATTTTTAATTTACAGATGTGAATCCTAATTTGTTTTATGATTGTATTATCTTGAAATTGCTTTAGTAAGAATAACGTTTTTGTGGTCGTAGGTGAAGAAGGTATATGACCAGATAGTACTGCAGGTGTATTCGATATCACCAGTTAGTAGGAATAGAATTCGTATAGTAGCAACAAATTTAATTACCGTTCAAGACCACTTTTTTTGACTTATAAAGCATGTTTCTGTATTTACTCTTAGATCATCATATATACAAATAAAGATTAGCTATACATTGGTAAACAACTGTGAAATTGACATAATTTGAAAATAAACACCGGTAGATTATACTATTCTAGACTTCAGTGTTGATAGGTTAGTTTTCAATGTGATTACTTGTGTCAGTGACCCAACATCTGGTGCTCTGTTGTGATTGCACCAGTTGGTGATTGGAAATAAATCCCAGGCAACCCTAGGCTTAATTCTTGTGCCAGTTGGCATTCACCAACAAGTTTGCCCAATAATTCAGCGATAGTGTACTTAGAAATCAGTGATTGACGCGAACCAGCTGTACACAAATTTGTCAGATTGAGTACAAGTCATCTGTTTTCTTTTCTATTTTTGATAAATCTAAATGTTGACGACTAAAGAATATCGTTGAAAAATCTTGATTCATATTTCTACAATGACCATTGTTGTTGCCCGTTTGATGTACAGGCACTATTAGTTTACTTATTGTAATATCTACTTTCGAGATCATTTTCATTACTATGTAAACAGAATTATGGTAATCAAAATAGAATCCTCTTGAAGTATCAAGCTCCTAACACTCCTATTTTACTGTTTTGGCTTTGAGGGGTAGACGTTTCATTAATCAATGTGTCGTAGTACATTTTTGAATGATCTATCTAGTTTACGCATTTTTCTTGTTACGAAATCTCATACGTTAGGGATCTAAATAGGAATCTATTTCAATATATAACAAACTTCCCTACTGTCTATTTGGTATTCGTCAGCTGAATGTACCAGCATTCCACTGTTGATGTTCACACCAGGGCTCGAGATTAGTTCGTTTCGTGCCAGACGTCACCGCGTTGATCACTAGGCTACTGATTCTGGATAGCCAAACCTGTGCAACGTATATATATATATATATATATATATATATATATATAATTAGAATGTATTTGAATTTTTTCGTTGATTTATCATGGACGAAAATTGATCAGTCTTTGTTGCCATATGAAACTGAGCCTAGTGGTGAACGCGGTGGCGCTTGGCACGAAACGGACTGAGTCAGAGTCCCGGTGTGGACAATTATTCCGTCTGTTTACTACAACCTTGGTGTCTAAGTGATCTGGGACTGTAGTTTAGTCTTCCCCTAAGAAAGCAAATCGATTTATATGAATATTGATTTATACTGACTAAAGTGGTTGAAACATGTATTATATATGCCCAATCATCGCCAATCTCTACTCATGATGAAGACTAGTGTAGGTTCGTTAAGCTCTTGATTATTAATCTGAACCATATCATACAATAACCTACTTACATTGACTCCTTATCATCTACCTTTAATTTTGAGCTTTAAAACTATTTGGTACCTTTCTTTCTACAAATTAATTGTTTTCTTAAATCATATTCTATGTGTTCAATTTCTTTTTTTAACTACAACCCTGATATTCATTTTGTTATGTTGATTCAGTATGATATATTGAACCAATGCACAAGTCCTCAAGGTTCTACACTACTTATATCTAATTAAGTAGATCTCTACACTTGTTGTCTAATACCTGTATGAATAACTTGAAATAGATTCTATCTATAAAAATATTTGAGATTGTGTTTTTCTTTCTTTAATTTTCTTTAAAAATAAAAACAATTTACTTTTCAGTTTACATTGTACAGTGAATTAAAAGGCAATAAATTAGACTTTCATTGTGCTATGGATCCGAAATTATCCAAAGATACCTATTCACTCTTGATTAATCAGTTGAAGAGAAATTATCATGAAGAGAAAGTTAAAGGTAATTTGAATACAAATAAAAATATACACTAATGTTTAGTAGATTCTTGATGATACTACTAAATACTACTAAAATAGTTTGTTTTTTTTAAAGGATTTTATACGATTTCTTGTTTTCATTAGTAGTTAAATGAAATAGGCACTAATAATTTTGTACAGAAAGATAATGAAAGATTAATGAATACACCGCCGTCTGAACTGGAAATTTTCTCCACTATTTCACAATTTAAATGGTTATTTTTATCATGTTGCGTACGCCTGACCACCGTCTACCGAAACTAGCAATGTTGTCTGTTGTAGGAGTGGGCTGGAAGAAAGCTAGAGGTGGCCAAACGAAAACATGACACCAATTCATGAAGTCATTGACAATTGGGCTGAGCCATGTTAATAGATGCAGACTACCTGGTTGGGGCCCACGCGATGATCGTAACAAATGGTTAGAGACTTTATTTGATATGGCTCAAAATCGTTTGCAATGGCGCAGGTGCATCCACTCCTTGTCCTCCTCCAAATTCTAATTTTTGAGCTTCTCATAGTTTTCTCTTTACTGAATCACTTTTTATCTCAAATCTCATCTCTGATCTCTATGCCTTTCCATTAGTACTTACTCTGTTACTACCTTCCCTACTCTGGGATTTGGTCCGACAATTTAATCTCTATCTGCTAATTGAGGCATGGCAACTTGAACTGATGTACGCATGTACCAAGTTCTACGTTGTAACTGACTGACTGACTGACTTTTATCATAAACTAACATCGACTGAATGAAGGTTGTACTACATAATTACTAATTGATTGAAAAGTGAAATTATAGATAATTTAATGTTAACTCATTAGGCTATAGCTATTATTCTTGTCAATAAAATGTAAGGATCTTTTGGTTTGAACCTATACAGTTTTCCAGTTGTGCACTATTCAGTAGCACTTTCAAATTAAAGATGAAGCAACCTCTTGATTTTATCCAAATATCCAATCGTTAAACATCATCTTCAAATTGTATAAAATCCTACAAGAAAATTTATTTACACTAAATAATTAAATGTTCATAAATTTTATATGCATAATTTCTATTCACTTTGGATGTGTTAATCCTCTCTGTTGTCAAGTATTCTAAGGTATTCTGAATTGATTGAATCATTTCTAATACTGGTTTCCTTACGATTTCTTTGAAATTGTACTGAATGTGCATATTCATTAATCCAAACAGAATCGAACTTAGGGCCATCACTTTTTATGGTGATCATGATAACTTCAGAGTGTTTAGTTGAATCAAGTTTGATTATAAGGGAGGAATTTAATTAACGACTTTTCAGTGAAAAATTTATGTCCTAAACCTAACCATTTAGAATATTTTGAAAATCGTCCATAACTGCATTCTGTCATGATAACAAAATACTTACAAACAATAAATTGTTCTATAAATAATATTTATTTAATTTTCATTTTACTATTCTATCATGGTTCGCTTACAGACTATGCCTCAGTGATATTTTGAATTGTTTTTTCAATGTTCTTTTTTTTCAAGTTTAACATATTTACCGAGTGCAAATTTATTTACTTGACCTCCAGCTACATTCTTAATGTGATGGGTTTTGACATTACTATCTGGTTGCTAAAACTGGACTAGGGAAATTGGTATGTATGTATGTATGTACTAATGTATAACATAGAATCTGCACTTATGTACACTAGTCTAGGCTTCCACGCCTTAGGCACAAAAAGATTAACACCAATTTAGTAGGAGTAATAGTTGTTTCAATGGTTGGCGGAAAGGTATATTTTATAATGCGAGAAATTTTTGGTGGAGTGACCGAATGCCGATTAGGTATGCCTAATCGATAATTGCACATCTGCCCTATGCCCACTTAGTCCCAAGCCGAAATAAGAACACAAGCCGACGCACCAAGCAGACAGAATCGAATTATATTTCATACATTCCTTTATATATACATAAAACCAGACCACACAGCGAATCAATTAAAAAATTAACATTAGTACTTAACTAAAGAAATAGTGGCAGTGAATATGGACAACTTGTACACAACTAATTAACTGTAGTTCATAGTAAGAGACAATATACTAGGAGTAAATATATTAATTGGGAGGATAGAGTAAGAGGAACGTAACAATAATAGAAATGAAATGTTTACACTACCCACAGTTAAAATAATTGAAATAGTGTTCTAAAACACAGTTCTGAGAATTTGTTACTCTTCTTTAGTGGTCCAACATAATAATATAAAACAGTTTTAATCTGACAATTTGAGAGATGACACAGAGTCAATGCACCAGTGCTATTGTGACTGATTCTGAGTCATGTCACCCAGAGTCTCTAGCCCTTAGTTATGACGTTCGTACGGACCCCGAACAAGCAGTCTGTATCTATCAACACGACTCCTACCAGTAGTCAGGGATTTCATGGAATGATGCTATGTTTTGGTTTAGCGGCTCCTCACTTTCTTCCATCCTACTGTAATATCAGTTGGCTTTAGGCATCGTGGTAGGCGATAGTTAGTCATGCATAGCATATGTTCCAACCAACTCAATCGATGAGGATTCACAAACTCATCAACTGATTTATCATCTTTACTTAATATCTTGTATCTAATCGCATTTTTATCTACCCCGCGGTCCCAGTAGTTGTGGGCGATGTTTCAAAGACACTGATGATTGAATACTAATAACTTACGAATCGGGGCTGAAACCTCCGGCTCAATAGCTGAATCCTTCTGCTCACTTGTACTACTACCATTCTGTCTATTAATATTTGTATATCCATTTGTTAAATAGTTGTAAAATTCTAAGTAATGACGTATACTATTTTGCATTAGCATTTCATCTTATACAGAACTAATTATCACTATTTTGTAACTTTTTAATTACACTTGTTTTTCTTTGTAAAGATGGAATTTTCGGAGCAATGATGGATGTCAGTCTTATTAACGATGGACCTGTAACTATTACACTTGATTCAAATCCAGATATTAGTCGACATGTTACAGTTGATTCACACGATACAGAAACTTCAAATAAACAATAGCTGAAAGTTTAAAAGTATTTCACCTGAATAAATTTGTAACTATTGTAGAAAAAAAAGAATGATTCTTTGACAGTTTTCTTCTTTTATATTTTTCCAAACTTGGAGTGTATTTTGATCATGATATGTTAGGCAGTAAACCAGTCTATTTATAAGTTTTTAAATCTATTGTTTAATTTTGATTGTGATTGGCAAGTGGAATCCAGGACGCGCGTTTCCTCCTATTTGGGACTCATCGGCTAGATGTATCTGCATCCCAATGCTGATGTTCACAGTGAATATTCGCTATATCGAGGCAATCCGCTTAGGATGCACATATAGCAATAGAGACTGACCAGCTTCAGTCTGTAACAAATCAATGGGAATATACAAATTCATCCTACTACTATTAAATCTATTGATTCGTAAATGACCTATGAAATCCATATGCAATAGCTATTTAGGTTTTAAATGAAATTTATGTATATTCATTTGTGGTTGTCTATAACTGACGAGTCGTCTACTCAGATGAAAAGACTACTCAGTGCTTTCGGGTTTCTCATGCTATCCAGCCAAAATAAATTTGTAATGACTACAAACAACAAATTGTATTGAATATTAATATGTGAACGATAAGAGATACAATATCAGTTAGTAGTTTGTCTTTATCACTTATTCATTTTCGTCGTAACATAGAGTTGTAAAATTTCTAATAAAACTTTATGGCATTTAATAATCATAATTTAGTAGCTTGTGATAGTTAAAGTCAAATTCTGTTTTTGTTGGGGATTCAAAATCCTCAAAAATACAATCGTTCATTTAATCAAGCGAAAGACGTGCATTGACTTTTTTGTAGGATTTGATTTGTAGACGTTCATCAATTAATTCAATTTCAAATGTGATTTATGTAAAGATTGTTTGCTAGTCTCGTATGATATAGGTCTGATATTCCGCTCCACAATATAACCTTCTTACAAGTCTTGTCTTTCGGAGTAGTTGTGGGTTGGGAAGGAACAAATCGTGGTATCCGATTGAAACTGTCGAGGAAATTAGAAATAGAATCCGGTTACCTTAGATAATTTAGCTGTATCGTATCGCGGATCATACTAAGCCAATAAGAACCCACACGCTTGTTCTCATCTAAGAGAAACATACCAGTTTTTTTTACAATTGTAACCTCATAACTTGATATATTATGAATAATGAAGTAATTCAGCATGTTGTTTATTGTCTTTGACAAAATGGTACATGCTGTTAAAATAACCATGATCTACATGATGATAGTATGTGTAAAGGCATCTTTTATAGTACACTATTATCATTTACAATCAGGATAAGACCTGGTATGAGTGTTTACCCATTCATATTGTCATAAGCTACTCAAAGTTAGGAAATAACGAAGAGTAGACTCAACGTAGAATTCATTTTAGTCAAAATGAAGATCCAAATATTAGAAATATAGTTCAAAAAGGAACAAATGAATTCAAAGAATGAAAAGGTGGGATGAATAGTTGACATAATATTTTAATGTCACGTCACTTACGATAATTTATTCAAAGTTGTATCATACCATCTTCAACTGTAAGTAAGTGAAATGATTATTGCTAATATTCTATTCTGGCTGATATCAAATAGTAGAATGTTGTATGATACTTGAACGATTCACTGAGCTATTCCTATCATAGTCTCAGTCTCTTATATTAAGAAATCTATTAATTATTCTTTGTACATGGAATATTTTCAGGGAAGAGGGGGGGGGGTAAACCTATTTAACATTCTTTATGTAGTACCTAAATACTACTCGATGTCATATCGTTTGATTTGAATACCTACTACTATTCAAGCCATAATATCAGTTATCCACTACGAGTTTTATACAATTGAATGATTCCACTAAAAGAATCTTTCACTTAAAATTCTCACGTCTACTTTCACATTACTTAGTGGTATGCTTACAGTTTATACTGGTTTTGTTTTGCATATCAATAGTAGTATCTCTTAAAACACAAAACAGTAAGGTCCAGATGTACAGTACTTTGTAAGGTTAATGTATGTTGTTACACTATTCATTCTTTACATAATGATGTATAAATTTTACATCAATCAGTTATATATTTTCATGTTAATGATAGAATGTTGCATTGTGTGATTCAAGAAGAACAACTAACTTTCGAAATTGTGTTTTAGAAGACTATTTAAATTACTTTAGTTGGGCGTAAACATTTCATTTCCATCATGATTATGTCTCTTTCATCGTTTCCTCCCGTTTAACCTATTAACAGTTAATATTCTCCTTAGTTAGTATTTTCCATTTGTTAACTATAGTTAC
Source organism: Schistosoma japonicum (assembly GCA_025215515.1). Classification (NCBI taxonomy): domain Eukaryota; kingdom Metazoa; phylum Platyhelminthes; class Trematoda; order Strigeidida; family Schistosomatidae; genus Schistosoma; species Schistosoma japonicum. Next base: position 34,463,020 of record CM046062.1, on the reverse strand, counting down.
TTAATTTCACATACGTTACTCCAGTTCACTACCACTGTCTCCCTTTTTTATCATGATATTAATTTCCTCATTGGTTGACTAAGTGGTCAGGTTTTATGTATATGTAAAAGAGTACTTAGAATATGATTTAATTCATCTGGTTGATTTATCGGCTTGTGTTCTTCTTATTCTGGTGTAGCACTGAGTAGCTATCGGGTTGTTGGCACGAAACGAGCCTGATTTATGCACGCTCAAAACATGCTCACGAAGCTGTGCTGTGATTGGTCCATTCTTAGCCAACTAGAGCCAACGACCAATCGGGAAGTTTCTAGAATACTCGATACCATTGTTTATATAAACCCTAGTGTAAATTATTTTGCTTGACTTTGCCTCTTGCCGATAATTTCTCAATACATCTTGCTACCTGTTCTCTCTTGTTCTGATTTGGGATCCAGTCGCGGTCGTTGTCGAATCGTAGAATACTAAGCGGGTAGGACAATATATAACACGGGTAGACATTAGGCGTTGATTGGATTGTCGTATTTGTCATTGGTCACTGTGATTTCATACTCACAAAGTCATATCAAAGCAACTGGTCTTATTTTCTCGTTATAACAGTTTGAATGATATGACATGAGAATTGCATAGTTTTATGATCTTTAAGTTATTAGTAAGTAATTGTTAGATTAAGAAAAAAAAATGTCGTGTAGTTCTATTGTGTAACTATCTTTGGTTTAGTCAGTGGAAAACACTTTAAAAAGTACATCATATGTGAATTGTAGAAAAATCACTTTTTATTTTTAGAAAAAATTATTTTTCAAGGTTAGATTTTTCTGTTTATTAACATTTGAGTTGCATACATATCAACATCTACTCAGATTTAATGAGCCCTTTGATTCATTCCAAACATTTTTACTCTACAATACTGAGATATTCAATTGAAATGAACTGGATAGTTACTGCTATGAAGGTTAAACACTAGATGGTTGAGATAAGTGCAACACATCTTGTGTCAGAACAGACCAGTTGGATCTGTTTCTAGAAATTATACAATCTGACTACTTAGACACCAATTGGTTGTATCACAGGCAATGTGTCTAAGCTTGTGCAGAGGTAGAAAGAGAGGGAATGAAACACCTGCAAATAGGAGACAGTACTAAGTCGTTTATTGAGTATGAAGAAAAGCTTTTATATATAACATTCTGGAGGAACTGGTAATAAGAAATAGGAGATACACTAAAGATAGAATTGGGTGCTGTGGAGTGGGGGGCGTGGAGGGGAGGAGTTTTGAACGAGAAACGTGATAATAGGTTCGTAGTAAAGTTACAATAACTCGGGAAGAAAAATAGATATAACATTAGGTAATTAGTCAACAAAAAACTTACAATTTAAGTAACACAGGTAGCTTAGTTACTAAATTTTCAACAAACGTAGTGCAACTGTAAGGGTCTCAATATCACGATTAGTAGACTCGATAGATTTTGGCCACGACCACTCGTCTCGTTATATTATACTGGTATAAAACTATCTCCGTCTGTTGTTAATAATGATTTACTGTCTTTTTAAGTCTATTCGACCCAACATAGCAGGATTTGTCACCAATAGATGTTAAAAACCACTGAAACTTATATACATTTCTTGATCACTATGTAATAAATAAATCAATATTGAGTGTAGTATAACAAGTTTATATTTTTCTATGATCAGTTGATATGATACCCTAATGTACCCTGGAGTATGTATAGTTTAATGTAGCTAGATTTATGGAATACATTCAATTATTATTTCTTTCGTTGTATGTATTCACCACAGATTGATATCTGTTGAGTACCACTAAAAATCACGGAGCTATATACAGCTGTTCCGTTCTTGTATTAGACACTTTATTGACAGGTCATATTGACTGAAAGCTTTTCAGGTCAAGCAACAAATGCTTAAACATCAGCACCAGTAGGCCGACCGTTATTCAATGGTGTGTTTTTGACTTCAGTCAATTTATTAAATAGTGCTACGATTATCTAATTTCATTGATACTTGTTCAATACCGAGGAGTCCTATACTAAGACAAAATATTTCTTCATTACTTTCCACTAATATTGGACCTAGATCAATTACTGCCGTAAGATACAGCAAATCAAAACTAACTACCACGAAACCATGAATATCTAACTGTAATCAATTTTGTTCTCAGTTGAATTCTATTTGGCTCTTAGGATAAAATATTCAACACAACATTGAAAAACGTATTTATTTACTTAATTAGTCTGTATTAACTTTAAAATGCTTCATTAGGTAGACTTAAATTGACATTTAAAAATATTGTGAAATATTCTGGAGCTATAGGGAAAATTTTTAGTTTAGTCGCCTCCAATCACTATGTTATCTTCACCTAGATCTCACTGCATTACACACAATCGGTCATAGACGTTTTATAAAGGTGCATGGGTACACAATACAATTTCGGAACATAAATTAGGCAATTAAAATAAAACAAAGAACGAAATATAACTTGTTGAGATATTTTGAACGACGGTAGCTTGAGATTTCAAACAATCCGCCCTAATTTTGTAATTTTTCTAAGCAGCTGGGTAAAAAATAAACATATGACTACTAACAGATGGAAATAATTAATGAATAAATATATGTATAACTAAAGATAAATCTTCCATATACTGAAATTATTAATAATTGTTTTCTTCAGAAGAGTCTTCAAGATATCCAATTAAAATGAGGACACCAGGACGAAACAGCTGTCTAGTGCTTCCAGATGATTAATGGTTGTCTAATTCTGACTAATTCGTGATATCAAATTGACAGTAAGTAATCTCCACAACACACAATTAAAATGAGGATGATTGTTTTTCTTAATTTGTTTACATGATAACTTTAATTTATTCGTTGACAATTATGTCAACAATATTGACACAATGAACCTGTCATAAATTGCCTAAGAAATAAATGATTAGTCAAAAACGCCAGGTTACATTGTCATTTTAGTGTAAACAGTTCTGTAATAGGATAATCTATCAAGAAAGGGATTTTCTATGAAAATATTCTGTTGATATTAAAAACAGATATGGAAATTACTGGCAATCAAATTAACAAACTACTCATAACTTACTTAACAGTGAATCATAAGCATTTCTTCGATCCATGTCCTGACATCTTTGGAAACAAAGTTAAGGAAATAATGAGCAAATTAAATAGTGATTTACGAGGATATTAAAAACCAAGAATAATCTAGTGATAACATCTCTAACTAGATAGGTGAGTGACTCAGGTTCCATTCCTACAGAGGGTGTCAATTCAGTAACTTATGTTAGATGGTTCTTGTTGCAAACAGATTTCAATTTGGAAGAAATTAAGGTTAATTATTTTTCTATTGACTCCTTTTAGTAGTCTAACATATAAAGATTATAGGCAACTGATGTTGCATAATCAAGTGGATCAGTTATATCTGCATGATGTGTTTCGTTTCTAAATCTTTAAGTATATGCGAGGCATACAAATGGCATCGTACACAATGTCCGTCTCCTCCATAGCGAATCATATTTTATTAGTCTTTGAAAATGAATGCACACACAAATACTTTTCTTCATCGCTTGTTCAAAAAATTACTAAAATATCGACTAAGAAACAAATATCTAATCAAATATTTATTTAGATTTTGGTTTCACAAGCCGATAATGAGCTGAAACAGAATAATCTTATAACTATGAAGAATAACAATGTTGTCTTCCATGGTAAACATAGAAGACTAGATGACGTGTATTATTAATCGATTTGTAGCAGTGTAGGGAACTGGTCTTCCTGCGGACATAACTGTAGGAAGCGCTAACTTTGTATGTATTAGTAAGGAATTGTGGTAGTGCATTATCTATACAACAAATGTATTATTTCTATAATGATGTTTAAGAAGTATCATTTAGAGTTCAAAATGAACATATACTCAGCTTCATTAAAAACACATCACTATAACTGATAAGCGGATTTGCAGGGTAAATTAACTGTAAAAGATCCTTACAAAATAACCAAAGAATTACTAAATCTTGACTTTGAAATCAAAGCTACAATGTAACTACATAACATATAGAGTCAGTCAAATTAACAGTAGGACAATAACATATCAATCCAATTGGTTATCATGTATCATAAACTGATCGAAGTTCCAACTCGCCAGCGTAATCGTATCCTTTTCACTTTATGACTTTGTAATCGTATTTTCAAATCTGTTTGCGTTTATAAATGGGAATAAACGATTAGTGATTTAAAACTTAAATGAAACAGAGTTCAATAACTTCTTCGCCATTGTCTCTTCATACTGAAGATTAACTTCAAAATAAAAGTTTAATAAGTAAGGTTACCTTGTTATAGATGTACAACGAGTAACATTTCAAAACATTCTCAAAGATCTTTGTTGAAAGCACCAATCATTTTTTATTCAGTCATCACAAAATATGGAGTACCATTTCCTACAGTCAGTTATATGCATATTACTAAATTTACTATTGTATATAGAGATTACTAAATTTTATGCAAATTATACATTTTGTAAAATGAGAAACCAGGGAATTGAATGAACCTGTCATTACTTATAAGATATGAATGTTTTAAAAGACAAAGATATGTTTTTCAACGAAGAATTTACCTCTCGGAGAATTTGTCTTCAATAATATACAATTGAAAATGTAGGCACTTTTTGAAAAAGTAATAAGAAGACGAAGTTTATCAGGGATATGTGATGCATATTTGCTCAAGATATTGCGAACAATTTGATCACATATACACTTGTTAAGGCATTTATATGTGAAAAATAAAAGGTCACTTGACACATTAGAGTATAAGCTAGGGAAACAAAAATAATAAAAACAGTGTAAATCACACTCTACCACGGTAGGTTGAGTGAAATTTCAAATAATTTTTGAGAACACAAAGGAGAAAGAGTTGAACTTCCGTATAGCTAAGGCTTCACCAAACCATTTATAGTGCAATTAAGGTTGGATTGTGACTGGCAAGTGGAATCCAGAACGTGCGTTTCGTCCTATTTGGGACTCGTCGACTAGGTGTACCTGCATCCCAATGTTGATGTTCACATTGGGATTCGAAACTCATGTCCTGGATTCCACTTGCCAGTCACAATTCAACTTAAATAATACTTTTGAATAATTGCTATATCAAAGCAGTTCCCTCAGGATGCACATATAGTGACAGAGACTGACCAGCTTCAGTCTATAACAAATCAATGGGAATATACAAATTCATCCTAAGATTCATAGTATACATCCTAAAGCACCCTTATGCAATATTGCAAAAGATGATTTTATACCAATTTGTAATCTGTCTCAACTAAATGTTTAGCGATAAACGATGAAGTTTATTTATACTTCACATTAATTTTACCATTCAAGTTCATTTGTTTCAATTTCACTAATAATAATATTGTTAATAATAACAATAACATTAAATACTATTTAATTAGGATGAACTTGTGTCTTCTCAGTGACTTGTTATAGACTTGTGCTGACTAACTTAAAGACTTTATATTTTGTAAAAGTTCATCAGTGTTATGTATGCAATAAGTTTTTGTATTAAACGTTACTAATACATACTGTACACCACTACACACTTCGCCCTTGGCGCCTGGTACTTTCTGTTGTACGAGTTGCAAATACACTATCGCGGCAATATTCTTCGTTCTGAATTGAGTCTTATTCACTGATTGCTTGGATTAATAATTGATCCCCTTTACAGCATCAGAACTAGACACTCAACGTCTCTGCCGCTCCTCGCAGCTGAACTGACTGGAACAAAGCTACACTGGACGCTCGGGTTTATATATATATATCGAGTGGTGGTCATTTGGAGAACCCATCGATCGCCTCAAACAGTGCAGTTGATCCAAGTAAACTAATTCTGATAGACATTGAACTTATTATATGTACTTGCATTAACTGTTAATATAGTATTTATTCGCATCTGACTGTTTGTAAGGCGTTATTGACTCGGTAGTGTTCCGCAGCCGCCACAGACTAAAGTTAACCAGTCTCTGTTGCTATATCTGCATAAATGATATTTGCTAATAACAATAAGTGAGTTCCTTATATTATTGCTATGTTCACTCACGTATTGTCACTTACAATTATTTATTTATTTATTTATTATTATTATTATTATTATTATTATTATTATTATTATTATTATTATTATTATAACCTCAAATGTATTTAATGAATTCCACTTGCACAGCTTTAACAATGAATTCACTGAAATGTAAAACAATAGGATTACATAGTATCATTGACACTAAGGGAACCAAATACATTTTTATGTTACTCAGTTAAATTTGTTGAAATTAAAACAAAAGTTAACGTTCTTGGTAATTGCTTTAACAAAAATGAATATCCTTAATTTTATTGGAGAATATTACATTGAAATCATAACCATTCTAATTCAGGATCACTAAAATCACATGCATATAGCAACATTGATAATGTTCAATTTAAGTTGGATTGCGACTGGCAAGTGGAATCCAGGACGCGCGTTTCGTCCTATTTGGGACTCATCGGCTGGATGTACCTGTATCCCAATGTTGATGTCGAACTCAGTCCGCTTCGTGTCAAACGCCACCGCGTTCACCACTAGGCTACTGTATCCAGACAGTCACACTTGTGTAACGGGTACATATGTAATTCAGAATAGGCTTGTATCTTCCCGTTGATTTGTAATGGACTGAAACTGGTCAGCCTCTGTCGCCATATGTGCATCCTGAGCGGATTGCCTCTATTACAAACGGGAAGACACAAGTCTATTCTGAATTGATCATGTTCGTTTACATATTTCACAACTAGAACAGAATGTATCAAGAAGATCCTATACTGTTAAACGATCTCTTAACAACAAAACATGAATTATTTACTAAATACATCAACAAAGTAACCGAAAAATGTACTCCATCACAAACTTTAAAATAATCTCGAAGGTCATTTATTCAATGAATCATCAGTATATTTGTCGACTGTATAGCTAGAAGCTTTATCCTTGGAAATGAATTTTAGTGATGTGAACTGTAAAATTTAACAAACCACATACATGCATTCAATTTGAATATGTAATTAAACAGACAAGTGATCATACCTCAAGCTCATAACAAGAATTTTAACAATTAAAATCAACCGTTGTTGACTGTTACATCCATTTGATTTTGACCAATTTCGACTCTCGTGCTTTTGCGGGTATGAGGGCGGTTGTCACTTCCTGGCTGCCCACACTATGGAAGGGTGTTTCTTGAGGAACCTGAAAAAGAAGGTAGATTAGTGTCGGTCTTAGAGACCTGAGAGCTTGACCGCAGAGCCCAAGGGACAACTGCTTGAGGCCTGTCACGCATGGCCTTTTTATGAAGGGTTTTCTGTGTATTAGCTCCGCACTTAAAAGCCCTTAGTGGGCACCCTTACAGCCGGAGACGGAAATCCATGAAGTAAGGTGAGGCGTGACATTTTTAGGGTCGACCTTTTCTAACCCCTCCTTCCTTGTGAGAAGGGAGCATCGCTGCAGATGCTGGTTGTCCGAGGGAAACACCTTACTGCTGTCACACCCCTCTTCAGTCAGCAGTACGACTTCGCCCTTAGACCTTGAGTAGCTGCTTTTAGTCTCATCGTTCTACAATCGACCTGCCTGGCATGGTAGAACCTACAGGAACATATGTTCCAGCCAGTATAGATCGGTCGGGTCATCACGATAGGCAAGCCCGACCACCACGTCAAGGTAGCAGCTACGGTCGAGGTAGATGTAGGCTGCGTAGTTGGGGTCCGCGAGACGAAAGTCACCAATGGTTAGAGACCATGAACGACATGGCTCAGAATCGTTTGCAATGGCGCAGGTGCATCCACTCTTTGTGTTCTATCAAAATCTAACCTTCTGAATTCTCTATCTTTCTTCTTTCAAATTTATCTCACTGAATTATACTTTTCGAATCATATCTTCGCTCCCTAATCTTCTGCATTACTGCTAATACTTCTACCATCGCTATCACTCTTGGATTTGAACTGACAGTTGCGTCTGTGTGCTGATATGGTATGGCAATCTGAACTGATGTACGTACGTACGAAGTTCTGCGTTGTATCTGTCTGTCTATCTGTTACAACCATTAATTTGATATATAAGTGACACGCACTGACTTCTGACAAGAATTAATTGGAATAATCATAACCTATCGATCACATGTTCTGACAAAAATGCAGTGATAGTTCTGATTGATCAGAATGTCTGCATCGATAAAATGTTCAATCTCTTATCAGATAGCAGTAAATTTACTAAACAAGGTAATGAGAAAAACACTGCTAAATAGATAGAAAAACAACTGAATGAATCGAAGAAGATGAGAAAGACTATCGTCAATACACTAGACCAACAGTGTTAACAATGCCAAAAAGAACATAAATCTGGAATATTTTTCGCCTGATACTCGATATATATTTGGTTCCTCATACTACTGCATGGCTTTCAGGTTACTTATAACTTGAAAGTAAACACGTTTTTATTCACTGCCTACGAGATTCTTTTGAATTCACAAGCTCCATAAAGGAAGTGAATGTTAAAGACAGACATGATTTCATTCGTTGTCGCATTACTATTCACCAGTGTCTCACATACTGAGACAATTTGTTTTATTTGCAAATACATAAGTGATTACATGATAAACATCTGAATACTAATATCTTATCTAGTATTAAGATGCACCTTTAGTGTACAATATACAGTCAGTGATGTTATTTACAGACGAAAAGACAGTATAATTATGGTATTACATCTAGGTCTATCACTAGCAGATTATCTCATGGTCAGTTCAGAAAACAATCAATTAAATGAAACTTTCAAAGATTTCAACTTGTACAAAGAAGATACGTAAACGAAATTTTTATTATTCGCCATGGTAAATATAAGTTAAACAATATTCTGAACACTTTCAATAACTGTCATCTTCCAAGTAAATTTTACCATGAAGCTGTGAACGGACTTTAATCCCACATTCTTGACATACCAATCACATGCAAACCTAATGGAATCCTAAGTAGATTTATTAACAGAAAACCATTTTGGAGTTGTTAATTATCAAATTTCTGCAGCTGGATTTCTATAAATAGGAGAAATTTAGTTATATTCCTGTCTACATGAATCCGAAGCATTTACAGTTCTGACATCATAAATGAAGAGTAAAACATCTTAAGGAAAATGTCTATTGAAAATGCTTATTCATTTAGGTTTATTGATAATAATATAAAGTTCATTTATAAAGTCAACAAAAGCCTATCAATAACAGTAGTCTTTTGTCTTTCTTCAATTGCTGAAGTATTCACTATATACCTACTGAAACTAGAAATATGCATCCAAAAGAAACTTATTCATCCTCTATTTTTACTTTGGTTATAAACTCAAAACTATTTCTTCGCTAATGATTATAATTTCTCCTCTTGAATTTCTTTATTAATCTATTCCAATGAACTGACTTATTTTTAAACACATTTCATCTTGACTTACTACTTGACTACTTACATATCTAGTAAACTTTATCTAACTGCTAGAATATTGTAATAAATGCCCAACTACATTTTCAGATCCATATGAATAACACTTCTTCTTCTTTTATTATTGGTATGTTCAGTCACTTAGTAATTAATTAACATATATTAGTGATTATTTTTATTGTTACTATTACGAGAAACATATCCAAATGTAATCAGGATGAGTTCGTGTCTTCCCATTGATTTGTAATAAACTGAAATCGCTTCACCTCTGTTGTTTAATGTGCATCCTGAGCGGATTGCCTAGATATAGCTGTTAATCACAAGTAATGTTCAAGGTGAATTGTGACTGGCAAGTGAAATCCAGGATGAAAAGCTTTGTATTGTTTGGGACTCGCTGGCTGGCTGTACCTGCATCCCAGTATTGATGTTCACGCTGGGATTCGAACTCAGTCTCCCTCAAGGCAAACGCCACCGCGTTCACCACTAAGCTACTGAGTCCGAACAGTCATTCTTGTCCAACGGACAATCCAACTTAAATATCCAATTGTGACAGCACAGTTTTAAAAATGAATTAATCGAAGAGAGATATCTTTACTAAGCAACATACTCTTGTTATGTTTTTTCATTAAAAAATGGATTTTTTTCGTTCACTAATATAGACCGAATGAAGAAAAAGACCAACAAACACATTGTGCCGGAAATTAGAGGCAGACATGAAAAGAATGAATAACACTAGGAATGAACTGAAAATGAGGACCCAGAAAAGAGTTAGTTGAAGAATCCTGGTCTTCAATTTATGCTTCACGAGAGGTAACATCTATTGAGTGATTGATTGATTGAATGTATCCTTCTTTCATTAAAACGCCAACCTCATGCATTTAAGAATGAAATATGCAAAATCCAAAAAAAATTAGATTCTTTGTCAAACTAATATAACATTATAGATTATTCTCTTTTAAGTTACCATTCCTATGTACATGTATGTCATCTATTCATAGCATCATTCAGATATAAATGCACAACTATGTATATGTATAGACCAATAAGAAAGTTTCTATAAGATATATTGGTCAATTGTATTCAATGCCCTTTTATAAGACAAAAATATACTATCATTATTATCTCTATGTAACCATATATATATATATATATATATATATATATATATATATATATATATATATATAAATTGAAAGAGGAATTTAAATGGTTTGGTTTAAGTGTATACAGTTGTAGGTCAGGATTGAAAAATTGATTTTTGTTGTTGTTTGCCCACTTTACTATATACTAAAACATTCTAAGTAGTACAGAAGAACCAATTCATCAAAATATACACTTTATCAATACAGTTTATATAAATCTCAATTTATATCTACAAAAAATCATTAGAAATGAATTTATATTTCAGTTCAGTAGCTAGTCAACCACCAGGATATTCATCATTATCTAAAGTGAATACAAATACAAAACATACTGGACATCCATCGAATACAACACATTCATTAAAACAACATGTGACATTAACAAATGCTATCGATTTACTTACTGGAAGTAATTCAACAAATTTAGGAAGTAACAGTAGAAATAGTTTTAGTATTAGTGGATATAATCAAGTGAAGAAATCAGATGAAGCAACACCAATGAATATTGTATTAAGACGTGCATCAATTGATTCACCATGGGGTTTTCGTGTACAAGGTGGAAGTGATTATCATTTACAACTTACAATATGTAAAGTAAGTACTGGGAAATCATATTTTCTATATTTTTATAAAGTGCTCTTAAACACATTCTTTATTCAGTTTATAATGAGGAAATAAAAAATGAATTCCTTTCTGTTCCCTCGTAAAGTTAAACACTTCATTATAAAGTTCATTCTTTGTTGTATGTATTGAACATAGTTAATTGTAACATTTTAAGGGTAATATTTACTCTTTTTTTAATTTTCTAGATGTTTTATAGCTTCTTAATTCTACGAATATCCTAATGAGATGATTGGATTGTTTTCAGAATTAGATGATGTAGTTCACTTATTAAGTAAAATTTTGTATACTCTACTTTCAGCTATATTTTGTACATAAAACCTTGAAATATTATTTGATTACAAAAATCTAATCAGATGGAAAGAAGTTTGAACTAGTAACATGGTTGTTTAAAAAGTAATCACCATATAGACTAAGTTACGAGGTATGATTTAATGTAGATTGTGACTGGCAATTGAAATTCAGGACGTACATTTCGTCCTTTTTAAGGCTTGACGGCTGTACGTGTTAACAAGGAGACTTGTAATTAGTATAGTAACTAGTATAGCAGCTGACGAGTCCAAAATAGGACGAAACGCGCATCCTGGATTCCGCTTACTAGTCACAATCTATGTTAGAACTTACTTGTGGATTTCAGCTGTATTGAGGCAATCCGCTAAGAATGTACATTTGACAACGGAGTCTGATCAATTTCAATTTATCTCAAACTAGTGGAAAGATCCAAACACATTCAGCTTATAAGTTATGAAGTGTTTTGGTATAACCAACTTATCAGAATAGAATGCATTTTCTTATGATGTCATTCACTAAAAATCTAGCTTCACTATCAGTGGGATGATTTGGAACTAATGTGTGCTGCTTGAGGATTTCTGTTAGCAATGCATACCTGCACAGACTGATCGAAATTCTTTATGTTCGATGAATTTCGTAACACATTATTTAATGGTGCAATCATTAGATATATTACCACCAAAATATTTCACTTCATTCTGACATTTAGATTATGCAATTTTTTGTCTATGAAGTAAAATTAACTTACAAGGGTGCGTGTACAATTCGAGTACTAATAAATCAGGGAATCGACGGTTAAGTTTTCCTTGACATAAGTGACGTAAGTTAGCAAAAGTTAAACAAGCTTTAAACATTCGTGATGACTCTGCATTTTGCCATTATCTCTACCAAACAAGACTTTATCATCTGTGTATTCTAAATTAGTGATTAAAACTTCTGTCATCAGATTGATCTCCAAAATTTCAGACGATGAAAGTGTTCTTTCGTAGTTATAAATCTATAATGTAACTAAATAAAAATAGGGATAGTGAACTGTTTATATGAGGAAGTCCTAAATAACATTGTCGAAGCTTATTTGGAGTAGAAGTGGGCACCTTGATTTTTTCATTCGACTGAGACTAGAAGATGTAACTGATAAAATAATCAAATGCAATATTATCTACACGATACACTGTATCAACTTGCGAGAAGCGTTAGATCACACAAACTGAGCTATTCAGGCGTATGTGAAAACAAGTTAGTAGTAAGAAAACATTGTGAACTTTCACTTATATTATTGTATGGGGATAACTAAGGACATTAGTTTGATTGCAGAGTATCAACATTTCGTGTCAAATAAACTACAAGAAAGTCAGATAATTTCTAGAAACAAAGCGTCTAGACCGATCAGCAATCAACAGATACGCTGACATAGATCCAATTCGTCCACCAGTGCAGACGAAATCAGTCAACTACATGGTTAATGATCAACTGAGATAATCCATCGGCAACAAAAGGACTTGTTAAGATCATTAGACAGGTGAAAACAGCTGATAAGAAACAAGGTCGCCAGAAGAGATTGATAAACTACTTGTAAAACAGTCAAAACTCTCACTTCTATTTGAAATAGTCGCTAAGGATGTCGTCTGTGATAGCTAAGACATCGTAGTTACATTGTTGGAAGACGTTAAACACTAATTAGAGAAAACCTAGATCAATATTTTTACTGAGATATAAGTGTCTTTTGAAATCTACATTATCTCTCGTTAATCCCTTTTGAGTTATTAGTACTGAACTGATGTTGTGTGTCACTTGTCAAATCTACCTAGTTTAAGTAGACCCTTTGTGTGCATTAAAATAATCTTCAATCATCTCGTAGACTGAAATATTTAGATGTTATTCGTAAATCATAATGACAGTTTTTTGGCTTGAAATAACAGTGACTTTAGTACTCAAACTAAGTTTATTTAAAGAGATCACTTATGACGCTGTTTTTGTTTTAATGCAGTCTGATTAAGTTGATGATAATAAATTTAACGTGAAGATAATTTTATTACTGAAGAGCCGCTAAAATTCAGGTATGTTTGAACATATGTTCCGTCCAAGCTTGTAACTAGGAATCATTAATGTTCACTAATCGCATTACTGATACGTCATGTACGTGAACGCCTATAGGTTAACTTTCTAACTGAATACTAGGTCTCAGAAACCTTTTACTTTTAAACTCCGGATTTTAAAGTAAAAGATGGTAAGTATGCAAGTAATCAAATTTCCACAGTTACTTTAAATACCAAAGATAAGTATTTACATTTTATATTTGGCCATGACATCCTAGGCGCTTTTTAAAAATCTATTAGGTTTGCGAATAGTGATGATAGTTATCCTGTGAAAATACTGATGAGTATTCTATTTTTTCAGAGATTTCGTTGAAAGAGCGTCAATCAAACGAAGTATTTCTTGTATAGGACTCCTCTAAAGTTTATTTATAGAGATCGAGACGGATACATTTAACCATATATCATTAACACAGCATATATAACATTATCTACTACCAGTTTGGTTTACGTATTGTATGCTGTAAATTAATCATACAATTCAATATAATTAATTTAAGAATTTATTAACGTGAAGACAAATTTCTTCACTGACTGAATGATTAAATATTGGAAAGCACTAGGTAGCTGTTTCCATGTAGGTTTGGACTTATGAACAACTGAATTAGAAATCAAGTTATGGATATTATGGACTTGACAAAAATGTTTCAATGTTAAACCACTTCATTGAGATTCAGGTGTTGATATTTCCAATTTCTATCAATCCATGATGTAGCAAAAAATATCATTTGAATCAATATAGTGAAGTAAATTAGGTCTATTTATCCCTTAATGGTAATGAGTACCTAAGCTTTATTCTGAATTCCTTTTGATGATTTCATATTGTTGACGTTAGTCTCGTATCTTGTATAAGATATACTTTATAATAAATGATCCATTTTGGAATATTACTTCGTTAATAAGAATTATGGATTTCTTGTAGTCATAAGATTGATTCCATTTATGCTATCAGAAACCAAATATTCAATCCTTCTGATATGATTCATCTTATGTGTCCATCAGTGATATTAATCGATTGAAAGAAGTCAACAAGAAACATTTTACCTAAGCATTGCTCTAGTTATTATTCAATATGTGTCAGTGAATCTAAGGAGACTAATACAGTTCATAAGATTCATATTCATGTCATAAACTGTGACACTCATTAAAATTTTCTGCGTGAATCATTTTTCTGAAGATTTTTGACATCTCTTACTATAAATTACTAACTATTATCAGTGAAGTTTAGATATTTGCAGAAATACCTACTTGCATAGTTTAAAAGTATTTGTCTTCTACTGTTGATTTTGTTATAAAATGAAAATAGATCAGTTTTTGTTATTACACTTGCGTTCTAAGTGGATTATATCAGTAGAGCCGTATTCTACTATTCAGCTTTATTTACATTTATTATTTCCTTCAGAAAAAGTGGGACTAGTTCAGCGCCATAGTAGTTAGCATCACTTTGGTTTATTCGTCAATTGTTTATTTGCATCAAGTAAGCACAGCATCATCGGAATATCTTATTATAAACAAGAGCATTTCTCAAATCTTTAAGATACCCTGTGTAATTCATTGACATCACCTGAGGTAAATTATATAACATTTTAATTGGATTATCATATATTTTTAACTGACAAACACTGAATAAGAAACTCTGTTATCCTCAGGTTATCCGAAATAAGTTAAAATTTTGTGGGGAATCTAAATGTGATTGGTTAGTAGTAGTAGTAGTGTGGTGGATACTACTTATAAATCATCAATAAGTAGTAGGTAGCAGAGCGTCAAAGTAAATTGGGAAGAATCAGTAGACAGCAGACGAGACAAGTTGCGAGAGGGCAAGAAGTGAAGCATGATCAAAATACAGAGAACAATCGAGAACAACCAAGAAAAGCAGGCTGATAAACGATACAGTCCAGACAACGCGGAGGATGTGCAAATTGGTGCTTGGAAGTAATGTATGTAATATTTTATGACCTACTTTGTTTTCGCCAGATAAACATTGCTAACCCAATTGTTTTTTTCCAATTGGTGTCGCTGCCTCGGTACGAGATGAAGGTTCCATGGCCACAACAGTTCGAGGACGTCAAGGCATTCCTTCGGCAATTCGAAGCCACTGCAGAGCCGAAAAGAACGCCTTGACGCCCTCGAACTGTTGTGGCCATGGAACCTTCATCTCGTACCGAGGCAGCGACACCAATTGGAAAAAAACAATTGGGTTAGCAATGTTTATCTGGCGAAAACAAAGTAGGTCATAAAATATTACATACATTACTTCCAAGCACCAATTTGCACATCCTCCGCGTTGTCTGGACTGTATCGTTTATCAGCCTGCTTTTCTTGGTTGTTCTCGATTGTCCTCTGTATTTTGATCATGCTTCACTTCTTGCCCTCTCGCAACTTGTCTCGTCTGCTGTCTACTGATTCTTCCCAATTTACTTTGACGCTCTGCTACCTACTACTTATTGATGATTTATAAGTAGTATCCACCACAGTAGTAGTAGTAGTGATAATAGTAGTTGTTGTTGATGTTGTTACTGCTGTTATTAATAAATTTGAACATCCCGATACTACTTATAAAGTTCACATTAAATAATCTAAATTTTGCCACAAAATTGCTAGATATTGAAATCCAATAGTTTCACTTATCATTCAAGTCAGAATTGTTATTGTTATAATGCGTAATAGTAACCTCTCAATTGATTATTTTAGGTTAATTTTTTGGTAAGTACAAACGACTGATTTTATTAACTAACATATGCTGACATTGGATGCATCTAAGATGACTTAATAATCAATCAATTAATGTCAGTCCGTATGTACAACAAAATAACACCTACATCGCATAACTCACACAAAATTTACTGGCATCACGAATGATTGTCACATCTTAACATGTAAGTTATTTAGGAACCTACGAAATCAGGGTTTAATGATTGTGCTTCTTTGTTGGTGTCTATATCAATGACAAAATTTCAAGATTTTGAAATAGATTCATAAGTTCGTTTTTGAATGGTAAGAAGTAAAGTTAGAAATGATATTCGCTGTGTTTATTATTAACTCATAGATAACAACTATGGAGGAAGATTTGCTTCCAGAATAACTCGATATCTAGTGTAAACCATTAGAAATTGTGACTGTTCTATTAAACAGAATAATACCTTTTTTATTGCGTAAAGAAATCAGAGTCTCTACAAACAAGTAATTATGTGGATTCACATTACCCAGACTATCGCTCTAAAATGAGAGAAGGAGTCTACAACATTATGTTGACACTAAAGTGATAGCAGTTTTACAAAAAGATACAAAGATATCAAGAGATACAATCACAAGAAGTATATGTTTCGATTCTCTATACACTTAGTTGTAATATCATATGAAGCCTAAATATCCTGGAGTAGATTCTCTGGTGAGGTCGTGGATGTGCACTAATAAGCAGTCCCGTCGCAGAATGTATCAGCTGTCCAGTACCACTTCCTGGTTTTCAATAGCTATTCAAATCATACCAAATCGTGATATCAGATAAATTGAAAACTTGATTAGAACCAGATTTATTTTCACTACAATCTAGCAAATATTATTTCCATACCCTTTTATTCACCTAGATTAATCATTCAGATAAAACGTATGACAAAAAATCTATTTACTTTAAATATAAATTAGTAGTATTTATGATTAGTATGTTAAAATCATAGAATGTTAACATCTTTTAATCAGTCGGAACGATACTTTGACAGAATAATCACATTATTCTATCATTTGTTTTCTGAAATTCATGTATCTATCAAAGCATCCACATTAGTAGAATAAAAAGAAGAATCTAAATCAGATTCTATAGACATGTTTTATCGTTATGATGCACCACCTTGTTACGTAATCATTAAATTTTGGTTTGGTGCTCTTTCACCACTTCCTTAATTGATGTTGTACAACGCTTTATAATTCTATCTTTATGTCTACTACACAATCTAATTGTACTTTCATGTTGAACTGTTACAAATTTCACTTCAATAAGTAATTGTCTTTTCAAAAGATTATAAGAGTAGCTAATGTGAAACTAATGAAATAAAACGTTACTGTGACAAAGTTATTAGTGTTGCATCCATTAGGTTAATTAAAGCATTAATATAATTAGAAGTAGAAGGAGATTTAAGTGAAGTTTATTACATGATAAAAGTATTGAAATATTTGTCTTGGTAAGGGAACATATTCAAAGATACCTTTAATGAATCATTGATCTGACCTGCTGAACCAGCAACACCCAGCTACTAATTGTGATGTATCATCTTCATTTAACACTAACATTAATATACGTTTTTAAAGTTATGAATACTCTGACTTGGTAATGATCTGTACGATATTTTCATTTAGGCATTGAGTTTGTGTCTGTTAATCGCCACTTTCAAAGCAACTCGATTTATTCAACTTTTATTAGATGAAATGCATGAGTGAATATTTTGTTCTAAATTTATCATTTTGATTCCATCTTAATAGGTATTACTCACAGGAACTGTCATATGTAGATTTAAATGTAAAAAATACTTGATACATAGTGTACATATGTTTATATCATTAAGCAACAAATACACTTTTCACGATTTAGAAACGCAATGATATCACGAATTGGTCTGAGTTAGACATTTATTGTAAACCAGGAAACGGTACTGAACAGGTATTTCCACCTACTATGGGATTTCTTAATAGTGCGTATCCACGACCGCACTATGCAATCCAACCCAGAATCTTCAGTCTTCAAGGTGAACGCGTAACTATTCGACTACTGATCTGGCCGGCTTCAAACGAGTAATATTTCTAAATCAGTTAGTTCGCAATACAATCGTGCATTCTCACCCATTTTTACATGTGCTAAATCCGTCACACTCAACATGGTTGAACTGTGGAGTTATTCCGTAGAGTTCTACTGAGAGAATGTGTCAAATGAAGTTTTGGTGATCTCAGGTGTGAGGCAGTTACGCACTGATGGAAATGGATGAGAATGAGAGAAAAAAATCACAAACTAACTGAGTTAGAAATATTAGCCGTTCTAATCCAGCTAGTTTAGTGGACTCATGGTTAAAGCATTCGCTATGGAGCCTGAAGAACATGGGATGAATTTCGTGGTGGGGGTCGTGGGTACGCATTGGTAAAGGGTTAAGTAGTGGGACAAAACATCTGCTGAGTATCAGTTCCTGGTTTTTAATAATCGCTTAACTCAGACCACTTCATATCATCAAATTTCGATTAATTAATTGATTGCCTTTGATTAGCTGCAATCATCCTCAGTATTTAATAAACAGCTTATAACCAGGAGTTTGTGTTTCTTTTCAGTTTATTTAGTTGGTGGTTGCTGTATATTCAAATATCCTGAGCTTTTCTCAAATATCTCATCTGAAAATCTCTAATGTAGTGCTATTCATTACTTTAGATAAAAAAACATAAATACAGTAAATGCTACCTCTCGAAATGAATTCATTAGTGGAAATTTCAATAGAACATTCTGTAACTGCTAAATAAATGATGGGAAATGATCACTAAAAACGGTGGGTACGACATATTCGGGGAATTATGCAAATGCTAGGGACATTCATAGACTTTCGGATTATTGTCGAACATGTGAATGATTTATTGTAATAAATGTCTGTCAGTGAACATTTATAGCAATAATGAAACATTTTTTCAAGAATTTGATATATATTACTGTTTACTTTTTTTCATTAATACTATTCTTATAATTCAGTTGATGCGTTTCATTTCTATTTATAGACGCAAAATGGTAGTCCATCAGAAGGTGTACTACAAAGTGGTGATGAGATTTTATTAATTAATGGTGAGAATGCAAGAAGTTTAAGTCATGAACAAGCAACACAAAAAATTCGTTCTGCAGGTACTGATCTCCAACTAACTGTAGCAAGGTAAGTCTACTTCACATAACTAAACAAGTCTAAGATTATCTGTTATTGTTTTCTTCTCGATGTTATCATATGAAATTATAGCATATTTGATATGTAGCTAACTGTATGTTTCACCATCTCTAAAAGTCGTTAGACAGATGCACCTGCTATACATCTTAGTATTATTATTCCCAATCAGACTGGGGACTGATGTCTGTTGTTTCAAATAGCGACATATTATACACAAAACTACTGAATACAGATAATCAATAACTTGCCCAGAAAATACGAAATTATTAGTATGAATTTGTAAGTTCTTATTACTAAGTAATTGAATATTGATCAATTGTAGTCTTGAATATCAAGAAAGAGCAAACACCAACTTTCACTAGTTGTTGTCTAAATTCGTTTAGGTTCCAAATCTCAAACTGTGGAATACCTAGAGAATATTCTTAGAGTTTCAAATTTTACTAGTAAATAGTTAAAAACATTGCGGAAATATTTACAGAGAGAGATCAGGTGATTATATTAATTCATTTATAGAATACTTAACTGTTATGACTTGTAAAATATACTTTATATGGTTGGATGTATGAATCTATTTGATCGATATGACGTTGTACGCACGTGGTCACAAGTAATATCGCCAATGAATGCCTAGCTAGTCCTTATATGTCTATCCAATGAACACTCGATTCCAGGCCAGAATAGGAAGAACACAAGCCAATGAATCGACCAGACAAAATCGTATTATATTTAAGGCATTTCTTTATACATAGATAAAATCAGACTACACAATGAACTAATTAGGAATTTAACATTAGTACTAAACAAATGAGATAGTGGTAGTGAGTAGGAGTAACTCGTGCACAACCAATGAACTGTAGTTCATAATAAAAAACAATACACTGTCAGTAAATATTTTGAACAGTAGGTTAGGGTAAGAGGGATGTAACAATGATAGACATGAAATGTGTACATTACCAACAACAACTAAAATAAATGTAATAGTCTTTTAAAACACACTTCTCAATGTTTATTACTCTTCTTAATTTCTTATATTAAACTTACTTAGTAGTGTGTAAACGTTTTCTCACTATCAATCGAATTCAAGAACATTAAATCTTACTACAACCACTTTATATTGGTTTTTGTTTCAACATTTCAATTAATACCATAACGTTTATACAGTGTAAACAGTGATGACCTTGTCGTTGGAAATGTAGGTGAATATCACCACTCACAACTTCCTACCAGAACTTGAGATTAAATTTATATTGGTTGTGCAACTAAAATAAGTTTGTGGCGGGATATTAACTGGCGAATATTACAAATTCTTATGAACATAGTATAATATTTGTTAATAATCATATTGATTCATGGTGCCCATACGAAAAAAGGACTGATAGCTTTGATCCTACATACCAATAACGTTAAAGTTATACTTTAGATACTACTGAGTATAATTAGAACAAACTGTACTGATTAGACATAATGATTGTCTTTGTTTTGTATCCAATTATATAAAGACATAGACTCAACTTTTCTTTATAACGAATAGACAGGTATACAAATAAGTCATCTGAATAGTCAACAGTCAGAGAGACTTATGGTATAAGAACATTTGTAACGTCTCAATTCATTAAGATAAATGTTAATACAGAAATTTAGAGAACTGTGATCCAAGTGTATTTATTGTAGGTTTACAATCAGAGTCCATGTCCAAGAATTTATTTTCTCACTATTCAATAGCAGTAGTTTTTGTAAATAACTCGTAGACACGTCAAAGGATGTAACAATGCAATTCATTGGCAAGATCTAAAGTGTCACATTAATATACAACAAAAACATAAACTTTAGAAAATGCCATAATAGTGCCAAAATATTATAGTCAACAGAGGACGCTAGGAAGAATCAGTACGATCAACCTTTAACACAACAATAGACAATTACTTAACAAAAGTTAAATGGTGTTCCTGACTAATAAGGCACTTAATCCTAACAACAATCAGTAGGACAGATTAAACAGTTTGGTAACAGGCTATCAAGCAAGTCAATCTGAATATAACTTCAACTAAGAAGTTAAGTGAAATAAACATCCAAAACAATAATGGATCACACAGTAGCAGTAACACAATTGAAGAACCTAGAATTATAGTTCAGTAAACAATAATAATATTCTCATCTGACTCAAAGATCAGTTTATTATACATCAGTGAAGATTTTATGAACAACAAAAGAATGATAAGGTGAATGAAAAAAGTTTGTTGTTACAATCAATCTGAAGAAAAGGAATTTTTCATACATACCGGATATTGCATAACAATAACACCATACATGCTCAGTTTCCCTCACTAACCACTTACGTATCTCTTCCTAGACATATCAGAAGGTTTTACTTGATAATAATTTACGTCACAGATTAAATTTGACTAGAAAAGTGTCACTTCAAACAAGAAACTACTGTACAGGTGTTATGCTTTTGTGTGTTAGGTTACTATCTTTAAATCATAATCTATGAATTCTAGTTTAGGAATATAAATGATAACTTTTAATTTGTATTGTAACTGGCAAGTGGAATCCAGGACGCGCGTTTCGTCCTATTTGGGACTCATCGACTGGATGTACCTGCATCCCAATGTCGATGTTCACAGTGGGATTCGAACTCAGTCCGGTTCGTGTCATACGCCACCGCGTACACCACTAGACTACTGAGTCCAGACACGAACTGAACTGAGTTCGAATCCCACTGTGAACATCAACATTGGGATGCAGGTACATCCAGCCAATGAGTCCCAAATAGGACGAAACGCGCGTCCTCGATTCCACTTGCCAGTCACAATACAAATTAAATGATACTTCTGAATAATCGCTATATCGAGGCAATCCGCTCAGAATGCACATATAGCAACAGTGACTGACCAGCTTCAGTCTGTAACAAATCAATGGGAATATACAAATTCATCCTACTATAAATGATAACGTTTTCTTTAAGAGAATTGATAGTTTTAGGTTGATATATGACTATATTACTTATTTTATATGGCTAAAGTCTCACATCATTATAAAATTGCTCTCCGATTATGTTAAGTTTTAAATAGTTACCTAACTAAAGTCAATTCATTGTTAGAAATTATCTAGTAGTTTTATTGTCCTGAATTTATTCATTTATTGAATGCTTCTTTTTATATTTTCTTTTTCTCTTTTATATAGAAGACAAACTTGCGATCTAAGTGATATTCGACCGAAAGGTTTATTGAAATTTACAGCTCCACAAAATAATAAACGTTAAATCTAACTAGAAGTTATTGATTGTTTTATTTGTTCTCTTTTGTTTTTCACTTACACATTATTGTTACCAATATTATAACAGAACACCAAAGACAAGTAGTATCTTCCATTGTCAATTAGATGGTTGTTATATAGTGATTTTAAAAACACTTTTTCGAATTGATTGTTGGTCATTTCGCCCGTTGTCGTCGATTTTCATGTGTGTGTGTACTGTGTCTTTAGTGTGACAAGGTAACCTTATCAAAAATATCCATAAATTGTGCATGTTAATACATATAGAAAGTATACAAATACCTATATATATATATATATATATATATATATATATATATATATATATATATATATATATATATATATATATATATAATTGTGCTGGGGTGGCTTTATAACAGGTGGATATCAAACAAGTAAGAAGTATGACAGTTATCACCAAAGGTATTGACTAAACATCAGGATATATCATGGACTAATTTAAGTTAAGATTCTACCATTAGGTCGGAGCCTAATGATGCAGATGATTAATTGTTCGCCACGAGACCTAAAGTTTCTGTAGTAGCACATACTGCTGAGGAGTGCCACACATGGAGGAAACAACTATCTAGAGCTCCATGGTTTCTAAATGTATCCAACTGTGATCAGTATGTGACGAATACAAACAACATATACTTCTGCTTATATTACGATTTTGATTTTTTACACAATTGCTAAGGTTTCGCTAATTAATGAGACACCTAGATACCTTCTAACGAACGTAGGACCAGAGACAACAGCAGTAAGATAAGCTACTTCACAGAACCCCAGCCCAGCTAACTAGAGGAAGAAGTTTAACGTTAGCAAGAAGCATTAATTCTACAGGCAGCCTGACGTACGGACTAGAAACATCCACCTCATGCGTACATATATAAAATATTCGTATAGTCATAGTGATTATTCAGCAACTTGCAGTTATCAACATTTTTAATAGTACAATTCGATGTTGTCAAATGTGCTCGGGAGTATGATTCACATTAACTCACATAAATGTAATGACAGTTTACAATCAAGCTAACAAAAAATCAATACAACTTGTTTAAATGAACGATTGTATTTTTAGGGATTTTGAATCCCTAGCACAAGTGAGTTGTAGCCATAGCAACATCTGATAAGACATAATGAAGCCTTCAATTCATTTCAAACATTTTTACTCTACAATACTGAGATATTCGACTGAAATGAACTGGAAAGTTATTACTGTGAAGGTTAAACACTAGATGGTTGAGTTAAGTGCAACACATCGTGTGTCAGAACGGACCAGTTTGATCTGCTTCTAGAAATTATACAATCTGACTACTTAGACACCAATTGGTTGTATCACAGGCAATGTGTCTAAGCTTGTGCAGAGGTAGAAAGTGAGGGAATAAAACACCTGCAAATAGGAAACACTATTCAAAGTCATTTATTGAGTATGAAGTAAAGCTTTCATACAGAACATCCTTGATGAACCGGTAATAAGAAATAGGAGATACACTAAAGATAGAATTGGGTGTTGTAGGGTGGGGGTGTGGAGGGGAGAAGTTTTGTACAGGAAACGGGATAATAGGTTCATAGTAAAGTTACAATAACTCGGGAAGGAAAACAGTTATGATAATAGTTATTGAGTCTATGTAATAACCACAACTTAAGCCATACAAATATCGTAGCTATTAGATGGTTAACAGATGTGGCTTAGTTAAAAGAATTTTGATAACATGGAAAGTAAATTTCGTAGGTTGTGATTTCCAATTCATTTATTGCGTTATAACATAAACCAAGTCAGATACAGGGAATCCATGAAAAATATCTTAGTTTCATAGTTTGATGTATTTACTAAAATTAAGTGTAATCATAGGATTACTGATGATGATAAACTACAAGAAACTTCAAACACAGATAATTGTATTAGCTTCATATTTAATAAATTGGATAAAGGAAGAATATTAAAAATTGACTTCTGGAAGTGTCTGAAAATTTCCATGGAGCACCAACTTCTAAGGAGGTTTTTAACCAGTAGATGTATGTTTTGACTTCATGATGCAAGAAAGATAAGATACAAATATACAAAAATTTAGTTGTTCTAAATATGATTTAAATCTAATTTACATAAAAATAAAATATAGTAACAACTTAAATAGGATCAATGTAATGATAGATTAAATGAAACAGACTGGTTAACTTGATGGAAATGACCAGCGTTTCTTCGTTGATATAAGAATCTGACTAATCTTTAAGATATTAAGTATGAACTAGTTGAATGATTTCACCTACTCAACATAACTTATTAAATTTATTCATGTTATAAAAGAACCTTTATAACTTCCAAAATAATTAACAGTATACAGTTATACATTATGAAATGACTTCAATTAATCAATTATTAAAGACCTGTAATGTAAAAACTCGTACTTGATAGCTTGACTAGCCGCAGTATTATCATCCCCCCCCCCAATCCGAACTAAGAAGTCTCAACTGTTACCCAATCAAAACGCGCCATGACGAAATTCTGGAAGTTTCTGTCGATCAGTGATTGGATGGAATACCTCCGGCCCATTCAAGGGTTCTGGAGGCTTCGTTGAGTTTTCTTGAAGCTATCTCAACAAGTAATCACTTGATTACTGTCCCATTCTAGTATAAGACTCTTTAAGAATTCACATCTGTAATATCAAACGAGATGAAACTCTTAGCATTAAAGTGTTACTGATAGATTTTAATCATTGAACCAGTGAACCGTTATCCTACAGTTGAAATTATCACAACTACTGTAAATATTTATCTCATAGTCGATATTGTTGAAAACATACTGATCATAGCTTCTTAATAGAACTTTATAATTTCCTCCATGTAGTTAATCACCAGTAAACACATGATGTTTATTTCTGTACATACTACAATAAGTTAAAGAAAGTAACTACTTAAAAATAATAATCAGAAAAGAAAGTCTGAATTGACCTATCAAAGTATCTTTGTTTTCTCTCTCTTTAAGTTGTCTATCTTGATAAGTTCATAATCAATATACATGTAGAAGAGATATGAAAGAGGAAAACATCATCAGGGTGTGATGGGTTGTGTGAACTGTTGTACAAAGGTAAAGAATGATGATTTCATGTTGAAGGTTACCTAGCTCCTTGAGGTAATTCCTGGAGTTCTAGTGTGAAGATGTGATCAGTGGAGTTCAGTCGTGTCGGGTGTGAGGCAGTTACCCACCGATGACAATGGATGAGGTCGCGCAAACCTATCACGAATTGACTGATTTATAAATATCAATCATTAGGTGCCGGCTCAGTAGTCCAGTGGTAAAGAGCTCATTGCGGAGCCAGAGGGTCCTGGGTTTGATCCCCAACAGGGTCGTGGATGCACACTGCTGAGGAGTCCCATACTAGGACGAAACAGCTGTCCAGTGCTTCCAGGTGATCAATGGTTGTCTGGTTCAGATCAATTCGTGATATCAGCATTAACAAATTAACTATCTCCACAACAACCCCCTTAATTCAATAAAAATAGTTTAACTATAAATAATAAATATTGAACTTTAAACAAATTAATAGTACGGTTAATTTTTGTTATGAGATTAAAAGTATTTTCTTATTGTTATAATGCATACTTGATAACTTGGCTAACCGCAGACAACTTCAACAGTCAAAAGCTTTGAATCTTTCTAGTCGCAATTTAGAATACAAAAAGGCAGGAGTGAGTTATGCACAAAATATTCGTATATTTATGGTTCTCTGAAATAACAAAATCATCATTATAAATCCATCTAGTTCGAAGTAAGAAGTTCAAGCAATACTTCAGAACACGCCACGTCAAGATTCTGTCCATCAGTAATTGGACATAATGCCTTCGGTTCTTCAAGGGGTTTAGAGGCATCGTCGAGGTTTCTAGAAACCGTCCCAACACTTCCCTTCTTTGAGGTTTCGTATGCACGATTTTCAAGTTTTATCTACTTGCAATTCGGTTACTGTATTACGCTTGCGATTCATCATTCACGATGGACACGTTGTTTTAGCCCTGCATCTTCTGCGTTCCCTCTCATTGCGGCTCCTTTTAATTGTGTCCACTAGCATTTGAAATGAAAGCCGGCCGTCCGTTGTGTATGCTCTTCCGTTCCTTTGCATTTGACTGATATATTTCGTGCAAGTACCAAAACTTCCCCGAACTAGGTACAGTACTCTTTCCAATCCATCATTCGACAATACACGGTTCCCATTTTCTACTACTTTGATACGACTTGATGAGTACCCTTTCATTCACTTAAAAGCTACAAATAATCGCCCGTTGCTTTTCACCTTCGAATTTATCTGCTCTTTTGGATGGCAGCATGGTGTTAAAGAAAGTTCGAATCTTCCTTCCAAACAGACACTTTTCTGGCGACTTCTCCTCTGGTACGCCAGGGTTTCGAGTAAGTCGATAGGGCATTAAGAACTTGTTGATCACTTGCGTCGGCACACTTCTTATCAAAGCAGACAGCATTAATTTGGTGTTACCAGTTGATTGGGATTTATTGTAAGACCGATGTAATTCACATACCTATTTTACTCTGTTTTGAGCTACACTTTTTATTTTTACATGCAGCTTAACATGGTAATATTATGCTGTCCAAATTAAAGAAGATATAATGAAGCTAAAATTTGTGACTTCATAAATGAAAGTCAAATGTCTTAACTGCTAAGTCATTGCTTTACACTAGTTAGGTTTAATTAACAAACATGTTATCTCAATATTTTTGTCTAGTAATTTCAGAAATGATCAAAGTTCATAGTGACTGCTAAATTATTTCATGTTGTTAGGAATTTTGCAAGGATACAATATAACAAATTTGTATAACAACAACAACATACAAAATAATAATAAATTTGATCTATAAATTACTCGTTCTGTCATGATTCTGAAGCTCATATGTACAATTCGTTTTGAAATCAGGGTCATTAAACTTACTCAGGTGAACTCACCATTATCATGCTCTTACTTCTGGAATTTATTATTCACCTGCATACTCCTATTGTTGTATTCACATCCCTAACTATGTGAAAGCAGTGAATAGGAATTCACTGAAGGAAGCTTAAAAACTTGTGGCTATACAAAAGCATTTCATGAAGAAAGGTAGGCTCTTCACATCAACTGTCTACTTGCCAGCAGGATATTGCAACACTAACTCACAAGATTGAAAAATGAACTTTTTCATAGAACTGAATAATTCAATTATAATCCAAAAATACATAGCAATCTCCCATATAGGCCAATATTATTATCCCATAGAATCGATCGAGTAACCAGTAACATAATTATCATTTAAATTACTACAGATTATGTAAAAATTACAATCAAAAGGACCGTATAGTTGTTAACCAAATGGTATCATGTACGCTGTAATACTTATATACCTGGATTCTATTTCGTATTATGTAATAGGTGAACACAAATGAAGAGTATCAAACTACGGTTACTTTTTAACATTCATAAGTTCTTTAGAAAAAGTTTCTTATACCAGACTTCAGTTATAGGGCATAGGAATTTCATAAAATTAACATAATATTTAACATTTCATGTGTTTACTCAGCTGTGTTCGATGTAAAATGATTTTGTAATATTCACTAAATGTAAATGAATGTTTCTCAGTGTTATCAGATAAATTCAATCCCTCTCTCTAACTACCTCATGAAACTTCAAACTATGATTCTTTAATGTATGTTAATACAAAAATCAAGAGTTTCTTACTATAGATGCGTATAAAAACACTGCAATACTTCAAACTAAATCACCTTTATTGATCAGAATGTATGTTAGTATTCGCATACTACAGCTGTTTGCTTATGAACAAAGAGCATCTTTATTATAGAGCAATTTAGATACTGAAGATTTACACTATGATGTTATTTATCAGGAAGTTCTACTGAAATGTAATTGGTGGAATTCAACAAAATTCTGTGTAAGGCAAATACTAACCAGTGACATTAGATGCAATTACACAATTATTTTCTGAACCTACTGCAATTGTAAATGTTATCAACTGGTGATGTTAAAGTTAATTAGTTATCATGAGGTTTGAATGTTCTGGATTGGATTTCTAATAAGGTCATAAAATACAGATTGTCACAAGTCACATGTTAGGACCAAATAACTGTTCAATCCTTCCTACTGTTCGACAGTTGGTTAACCAATGTTAATCCTTACTTAAACTAAACGCTCTGTCACTATTATTAATCAGATACATTGATCACAGTGATATTGAATAACTTTAAGAATTATCACATTATTACATATCAGGATAATTAACTGCAGTGAAATAAGAGTTTAACTCATGGTTTCACTATGAATTACTGAACCACAAGTTAACAACTAACTGATTGTATCACAGAGAGCTGGGTAAATTAATTCACAAATTACTAGTAATCTTAATCACTGAGTATTAGTCAATTTATTTCGTAAGTGGTTTTATATAATTGAGTTTTTAGTGATGTATTGTTGCCAACTGATTTCAAATGTGTTGGGCATGAGAAGATCATCTGTTGACAGAACTAAATGATATTGGTCCTATAATTGATAAATGACTGAACTTGGAATTGTAGATTATTAAAAGCTAACTTAATTATAAAATTGTATTAGGCATTTCATAAAATTTGAAGGTCTTAAGGTTGTGAGCAACTAAAGTGATCTAAACTATTACAATACATCTAACAAGGATTTCATGGTAATCATGCTTAAGTCCGTCTATGATGGAACCTATCTACAGAATATTGCATACTTATTCGCCTAATCATTAAGTATGGCATAATCACTGTTTACGCTGTCTACATAGACTCGTTAGTCATTTGCTCCCATCAATATCTTCATTCAGATTTTCTGTATTGATTGATGGAGTGTGAATTTCACTAATATCGTTATTGTTCTTCAATCCTTGCCTACATTTTAAATCATTATGATAAGGGAAATCATCTTTAAAAGAATAATTCAATAGATTTCTATTCTTGTGTACAGAAAAACTTTGTTAAATTGGTTAAGATCTCTAAAGTCTCCACAATGTGTAATAAACAAATATGGACCTCATTAAGAAACTTTGATGGTAAATGTACATTTATTTAAATAGCTTGGTTTTCTCTGTAATATAGACGCTGTCAGATGAAATAAAGTGAGCCGTGTTTATGCATCTTTGACCCATGTCGAATCATGTTGAAAGATGTTCATTCATTCATTGGCTAAGCTGCCTGGTAGTACGCTTTGTGTAGTTTTATTAGCAGGAAGTAGCTGAATTGATATACGCATATAAAGTGGCAAATTCTGGTAGCTTATCCTTCATTACAGTGAACACCACTGGTTGACTACAAAGTGACCTAATAAAGGCTTCTTTCGATCTTTCTCTTTTATGCCATCATATAGAACCTGCCTAGTCACCTCACCATGAAATGTAGTCCATATTGTCACTGACTTCTTTTTAACTGAATTTATTAATTTTTTCAAAACAGCTTTCGAGTGACCTAGTTTAGTTATCTTATTGTTAATAATCTCTAGTTCTCGTTTTATGGTGTTCTCTGATCATATTTTGTTTAATTTCTTAATCAGGCATCTAAATAATTGCTTTCATAGATGAAGCTACAGAACTGGGTGCTTTTCACTTACACTAAAATTCTTTCTGTATTTGCTTGCTTGTCTGTCTTTTGTCAGTTTAACGATATCAAGGAAGTTAATTTATTATCCCATTTAATCATATAAGTAAATGTGATAGCGAAGTGCACATTGTTAAATTGTATTAGTTCTCTTCTGAAGGTATTCTGGTTGATGATAATAAAAGTACCATCGATGTAACGAAAGTAAAAGTGGAGTTTATAGTTAGTACCTTTGAAAGTTTCATTTTCCAATTTATCAAGGAAAATATTTACCTACAGATGAATCTAGAACAATTTCATCAATTTGTCTATAGTATATGTTACTAAAGATCAAACTGAACGTTTAGTGTATATCTTGACAGTAATTCTTTAAAATTAGCCTTCAAAATTCCGAAATTCAAATGTTTTCCTAATAGTTCTTGAAGTACAAAGTCAATAAGAGATATACTTGTGAATGAGGAAATAATTTCTATGATAAGGTTTCGCGAAAGTAGGTGACACCTCGATATCCTGCTAACGAACGTAAGATCAGACAGACACAACAACAGGAAGCTAAGCTACGTCACAGCACCCCAGCCCAGATGATTAGAGGAAGAAGTTCAACATCAGCAAGAAGCAATAATTCTACAGGCAGCCTAGCAGACGTATCTCAACACACATCTAATGCGTATATTTGTAAAAAAGTGTCCCTGGAATGTCACAAATATCGTACTAAAATAAACAACGAACCGATAAGATTTAGCGTCTTTCTAAATAGGAAATACGAACTGAAGGTAAAAAAGGGAACATTTTGGCACAAAAACGAGAAATTTAAATTTACACAATTAAATCACAAAAATAACAGGTTTGCCAAGAGAATTCTGTGGATTTAACATTCCCAACCATCTAAGATTATCATACAATTATTAATTAAATTCATGCTATCCATTCTAGAAGTGAAATCAAAAACTTCCTCCATATTTCTGTTAACTACCAATTCATGTAGCTGTTCCAAAATTCGAACAAGCCACTTCGAAATCTAATGAAATAGGGAATTATACATATCTGTCAGTCGTTCTTTAAGAACTGTAGGTAACCTATGGAGTCGTGGTGTGTCAAATCCCGTAGGCTTAAGGAATCATGAATGGCTGGTGTAATGTTTCCTGTATGTTTTAAGTTATCATCAATATACATTTTCACTTAATATGAATGGTTATGTAATTCGTCTATTTTCTCATTGATGTTGACACATAAATTACCTTGATTGGTTGAAAATTAGTGATATCTTCACATGAATACAACTTTTTAATAAGGTAGTCCGTGATGAAAACCTAGTGGAAAACAATATTTTTCTTTATATGTGTAGAATATAATTTACATGATGAGGATTGTTATCATTTTAAAATAACAACAGTGTCTAATATGCATACACTGTAAACTTTAATGTATTGCTTATTGATGTATGGGATAGTCTAGCAACTTATAAGCATCAGTTTACTTATTGAATAATGCTTTATAAGCTTATCTAAGATTTAATATTCTGTAGCTTTATATACATTCCGCTTAACTAATTTTCACTAAACAGTTTAATTATTCGTTATTCGTTAATTTATCTGTTAATCCCTCGTGGAACACAGGCCAACGACTAGCAATCTCTAACCAACTCTATCATACCCTCTACTTTTCAGTTCCACCCAAATACTATTCATTCTTTCATTATTGCCCCGGATTCCCAGCACAATGTGTTCCTTAGTCATTCCTCTTCTCCTTTGGTCATGACAATTCAAAGTTAGAGCTTATCTTGCAACGTAGATTGATAATTTATCCACCTCCAGCGTTTTTCTTTATTTTTTCCTCATTAGAAAGTTGGTTTTTTCTCTTCCACAAAAGGTTGTTGCTGATAGATTTGGAGGATCATACATAGTCAACTGTTTATAAATACCTGTATGTCTTTAATGGCGCTTTTCGTAGTTCACCAAGTCTCAACTCTATGCAACAGAACCGTCTTCACGTTTGTATTGGAAATTATGACTTTAGTATTGGCTGACGGTTGTTTTGAGTTCCATTTGTTCTCTAATTGTGCGAATACTGCTCTTGCCTTATCAAACTGTGCCTTCAAATCTGCATCCGATCCTCCTCGTTTATCAATGATACTACCTAGGTATGCTAACGTTTTCACATCTTTTAGAGATTCTCCATGTGGTTAAGTGTAATTGGGTTGGTGGTTTCTGTATCTACGGATCTTTTTTTCCCTTGTATATGTTGAAGCCTGCTGCTAAGTGCAGAAGCTGCTGCTACACTGTTCATCTTCATCTGTTTTGTTGCTATGTGTAGAATAGAAGACCTTGGTTTTCTGCAAAGTCCAAGTCGTCTAGTTGTATTCATGTTGTCCACTGTATTTCGTGCTTTCCTTGAGATGTTGGGGTTTTCATGAACCAGCCGACCACCGGAAGAAAGATAAATGGTGAAAGTAAGCAGCCGTATCTAACACCGGTCTTTACTTCGAATAAATCCGTGAGCTGACCCCCATGCACGATTTTACAATGCAGTCCATCATAAGAGTTCCGTATGTTGTTGACTATCTTCTCAAGTACACCGTAATATCGAAGAAGACTCCGTTATGTTCTCCTGTCCACGCCATAAATTGCCTTCTCATAGGAGAGGAAGTTGATGTACAATTATGAGTTCCACTCAACTGATAGTTTAGTAATGATCTGTTGTGTTGCCATTTGGTCGGTACATGACTTATCAATACGGAATCCGGCCCGTTAAACTCGAAGATGGGCATTAACTGAAGCTATTCCACTGTGTACAAATTTCACTGTACAACATAATCTTTTATATTTAGTGTAAACAGATATGTTTGCGCTAAATCGTATATTAAGTATGGATCACCTTGTCTGGGGATATCGAGACGCTGTAACGAATAATCGATTTTTCTAAATATATTAGAATACCATGACAATCACGCAATTTCCTAATTTTTCTGCAAATAACGTAAGTCTGAAAAAGTGTTGTTTCCGACAGTAGTAAGATACTAAACGAAATTATGCCAAAACATATAAATCACTAATCATGTTATCTTGTCCTATTTGTCAATCTTTAAAGTCCTTAATGTTTAGATTCACCAAGTTATAACATCA
Organism: Schistosoma japonicum; assembly: GCA_025215515.1. Classification (NCBI taxonomy): domain Eukaryota; kingdom Metazoa; phylum Platyhelminthes; class Trematoda; order Strigeidida; family Schistosomatidae; genus Schistosoma; species Schistosoma japonicum. The sequence continues at coordinate 34,429,471 of CM046062.1, read as the reverse complement.
ACCTCATGCTAACCAATAGCTAATCACATCTCAGTAGTAAGTAGATTAATACTAGAGGCCGTTGGATATACGCATATGAAACATGCAATATGATCTACATCCCTTAGACATGATTAATACTTTGCTGTCGGTAATATAAATGAAGAATTTATAAACATTGAGAAATGCTTTGAAGTCAGCTGTTACCGACAGAAATTCATTGATAAGTATGAGAAAAGTAAGGATAACAATTTGAAGGTAACGACAGAAGATAAAACACTTCTATTTCCCTCTCAGTTCCAAAGATGATGCTGTTGCAGGAACAATCAGCTGAAGACTCAATACTGCACTAAACACAACCTGTCCCACGACTAAATTAATAGTTTTATACAAAACAATATGCTCATTAACTCCATATGAGGTAGATAGACTCCATCTCCTTGTTGCCACCAGCTGTTTACAAATTTACTTGGACTTGTCAAAGCAGTTATATTACACTAACAGAAAAGAGAGCTTATATCAGATTATTTGAATACGTGGCATAACTCCTTCGGTTGGGTGGACGAAAAACCTTATACACCGTAATATCATGACATTTTTTCGATACGACATTAAGTCAACACTTTGAAATTCCTCACTGTGATTAGCAAATACCGAAGCTTCAGTCTCCTGAAGGTCTTGTCATTAAACTTCTGGAACTTGAAATGTACTCATGAAAGGAGCTTGTTACAAGCTTTTCTTTACCTTGGTGACATTAACATAATTCTTTACATAAATAATGTGTATTTAAAATTATTTCTTCTTAAACCCTTCCGTGTTACTACATGATAACGTCACTTTTGTCTGACTTCAATAGTTTTTGTAATTAACTAACTGAAATTTAATTTAATTCTTTTTCATTATTAATGTCTGTTAGTTGCGTAAACGTCCACTAGTATTTTGTTATCAATAAACTTTTCAGAACGTCTTTCAACAGATGGATATATGACTATAGTGTTTTATTCCATCACATAACTCTATTTACCTCTGTGTTACAGCATATTAATGTTAAATATCAACATTTTTCAACTAAAATTTCCTTCTGGAAGTATGTACAAGCCACTTCATAATTTTGATGCTAAAATTTTATAGGATGTAAGCAACTGAAGAAAATCAAATGAAATCAACTGAATTCATCTTATTCTGCTCAAATGTTTGTTTCGGATATTTTCAAATTAATGTAGGGAATTCGTTGAATGAATCTTTTTAATGATTAATGGAATCTATTAGAATATCTTGATATTCTCTTCAGTTATACATTTCGTAAAATCATTTTATCAAATATGAATCAAATTTAGTCACTTATAATAACATGTTCGCTAAATCTAACATTAACACTGTTAACTAAATGAAATGAACACAGGTGAGCAATGCTTTGAAGATACCTGTCAATCTATGAATGTCCTCTACAGTCAAATCTTATGTTATAAAGTAAAACAAGGAAAACTATTGTGCACTATACTTGTATCCTTCGTTGAGAAACAAGCATTTCTCCTATGCTAAAGTGGAAATAGTAAGTAAAAAACAAGAAGGATTTCGAAATTCTTGCTGAAAATTTAACATACATCAATCCGACAAAGCTGATAAGACAATTAACGTCTATGAATAAATAGCATTAAAACATTGTAATGTTTCATCAGTAAGCTTTTAGTCAGTCATGAACAACGTAGGACTTGACATATATACAAATAGGACCAAGAGACCTGGCCACATTTACATGACAGGACTGAATTCATAAGATAAACATAACAGTATAATTCAACAGAAAGGAATGAAGTAAATATATTGTACGAAATACTAATAGGACTTAAGACCTAGAAGAATATTAATAGTGAGCACATTCGAGTCATAGTAGCCGATTATGAGCTATGTAACCCACTGTGTCTTCATCTACTCATCTCAATTATTACAAAAATCACAACCAAGTAATCTGCATCTACCAATATGAATCAAATCAATAATCAAATAAATTATGAACTGGTACCATGTTTTGATATGATTAACCCAACCTTTCTTTCATCCTACTCCTACCCCAGCCAACATCGATCAACAACGTAGGCGATGGATCAAGTATACGTAACACCATTTACAATCATCTGAATTGATGAAGGATTTGCAATCCTCTTTCACTAATTTGTCATGTTTTCTTACTACTCCATATCAAGTATGAATATTACTTATTTGCTTGTTCCATGATATACAGGTGATAATTCAAAGATTTCTAATGAATTTTCTATTCAATTGTTTAACTTAACAATATACAGTTAATAATACATTCAATATTAATGTACAAAAAAGGATGCAAAGAATGTAAACAACAAAGAAACAAAAAAACACCACATGAAGAAATGAAGACAATAGAATGAAACAATTAATAAGCATGAAATTGTTGTCAATGCTTAAGAAGAATAGAAATAAGCATAAATTTAATTCAAATAAACTAAGGCATAGTAAACATAGTTCATTAGGATTACATCACAATCAATGAAATAAATGAATTCTGAATAACAGCTAAATAATGAAGAAATATCAATGAGAATAGAAGAAAAGAAGAATGTGTGTATGTGTTAAATTTTACGTAATTCATCTTCTAATGAGTACATTTTCAATTTAAGATTTTTCAATTCATTTAATATTTGATTTGATCGTATTGTTGAATTCTTGACATGTTTCAATAAAGTCAAATCAATATCTTTATGATTTGTGTTTATTTCATCTGGTAGATTGATTCCATCGGTAAAGCCAAGAGTTAACTATTAAAAAAAGACAAATTTAGTGGAAAATAAAAAAAAAGAAACCGAGATAATCTAATGGAAACTATAGTCATTCAGCCAAATTATTTACAACATGGAACCTGATATATATGCGCATAGATCTAAGTTGTCTTATCACAATAGCATGATAAAATCGAATGTACAAGAGCAACACGACAAGAGAATACGATAGGGAAGAATAAAGTAAAGATATATATGAACGAACTTAAGATCTAGATGAAAACAAAGAATGAATACACTGGCGTCACTTTAACCGATTATGAGCTATGTAACCCACTGTGTCTTCAACCACTCATCTTAATTATTACAAAAATCACAACCAAGTAATCTGCATTTACCAATATGAATCAAATCAATAATCAAATAAATTATGAACTGGTGCCATGTTTTGATATGATTAACCCAACCTTTCTTTCATCCTACTCCTACCTCAGTCAACATCGATCGACAACGTAGGCGGTGGTCAAGTATACGCAACACCATTTTCAATCATCTGAATTGATGAAGGTTTGCAACCTCTTTCACTCATTTGTCATGTTTTTCTACTACTCTGTATCGGGCATCAATATTAAATATTCCTTCATTCCATGATATACGGACATACTACGTAAATTTCTATGACCAAAAACCTGAAGCCTATGTTTATCTTGCATTTTAAAGGTTCATGTTTGGTACCCATAAGTTGGAACAGACCGAACAGGTGTGCAGTACACTCGTTGAAAGAGGAATATCTCGCTTACATGATATAAATTGGCAAAGGACAAGCGAGCTTTCTGAATGCGTACTTAGATTTCGTCAGACACCGACCCACTAGGAGTGATGAGACTTCCGAAATAAATGAAGCGGTTAACGCGTTCCTTATAACTAATCTAGGTGATGATACAGACCATTCCCGGAGTATAATTTTGCATTTGCATAAAGAGAAACGCGTTCCGATTATGTTTGGATTGCTACTCAGAAGACTCTGAATATTGTCAGCATTTTCACAGAGTAGAACTATCAGCAATGAACATATCAGTGTACAATGGTCCATTATGTCAGATTTAGCAATACTCAACGCATAAAGTAAATTATCTGATGAAAATTGAACTCTTATATGCAGCACACTCATTAAATTAATGGAAAAATGGTCGAATATAACATAATTAGAGAATGTTATGAACAATGTGGATAATTGTAATCGTGACTAACGGTAGCTAATTGCTCTCCCCCTCCCCCCCCAGTTGTATCACTTTATTTATAAGATAAGCTCACTTGCACTATATGGTTAAAGGCAATAATTAAGAACTACGAAAGACATAAAATGCTTCAATGTTCCAACATAATCCTAGGAATTTGCACTCAAATCGGCAAGATTACTGTTGATACGATATTGAATAACGATAAGACAGACATCATTTTTCAGATGAATCTAATGGATAATGTATTTTATTTTCAACCGCTATGAAGTAAGCTCATTTCCCGATAAATCTACTTCGATTCGGATAGGCAGTCACTCAGATTGAAATACATTAATCTGTGCTTTGTTTGTGAGTTATATAATTTGATAAACCTTTGAAGTGGATACACACTAATGAATACTAGATTAGATTTAAAATATTTTAAGTTGTTAAAACTGTGAGTGTTTTTCTCATTCTTAGGGGAAAAATTAACGGTAACGTCTCTGATGTTTACTAACTATATCGTATCCATCATTTTCAGATATTCCTCCGTGGAGTTATTAGGGAAATATGGAGTAATTTTCATTGCAAATTTGACCATAAGTCCCTAACTCCTACCATATTATTGTGTTTTTAGCTAAGTTTATCAGACTAAGCTACAAAGGACATGTTCATAAAAGTAGGTTTTAAATACCTTCAACTAACTGAAATGAAAACTTTATACAGAACTAATTTACTAAATAAACAGATAAGTGACCGAAAATTCTGGGAACAATATACTGATTGAGCGTTGAAAACACTGCGGATAAACTAAGTCACTCTTATTCATAGTCAGTTCACTCCAAAACTTATCATCACATGATAAGTTACATTATAATATCCAAAACTATGCAAATAACATACCTTTAATAGCTGCCGTTCAACCTCTTTCAATTTTTTACGCAGTGCACTAATATCTGTTCGATAACCCTCCATTTCTAACTGCCGTCGACGTTCTAAATTCTGGTAACGTTGAGACATAACTTGGACACGTTCATGAAGTTTATGTGCTTGATCTTTAAATACATCTTTTGACAAGACACCTTCTTCACGTACACGAACTAATTCCTCTTCTAATTGAATAACCTGAATATCAAAATATATACCAATATAAAAACACAACAGGATAAAATCAAACAGCTCATCTAAAATAAAACAACATAAATATCATATAAAAATTGACCAATAGTTCTTTAAGTTATGAATGTACATGATATCCCTTAAGTTACTAGATGAATAGTTAGGGAAAATAAACTTAATGTAGTAAATACAGCAAAAATATGTTTTTTATCATACAATTTAGAATTTTACTTTCGATCGATGAATTTTCCACACGGTCTTAGGATCCATATATCCCCACCTCCACAAAAATATTGTGTTCAGTGGTTATACTACAATGTTATGTTCTAAATACTCCAGTAGATATTCAAGGCAAACTGTCAATGATCACTAGCAGAGTGCATGAGGCTATAAATAACAAAGGTTGTCGAATTATAAACTATCCAAAAGGGTTTATTACCTCTCTCAATGGAGTCTCATGAAGACGAACATAACTGATTATATAACGTGATCAATTATCGAAGGTTGATTTATTAATTATAACTAAGTCGAAGAGTTTATGAACCTTTATTACTGGTATGAATATATCATACGACTTTTCAAAGTAAGGGGTCAGTAGAAAATTACTCATTTCTGCACACAGACAGAGAAATTACAGATACAGTGCTCAGGTCTAGAGTAGGGTATTCGACAAAGGTGGTAAGTCAATTAGTGAGGTGACTGGGTATGCTCAACTACAGTTCACCTTAATGAGCAAGTGAAAAACTAGCAGAGGTCATCGAATATTGACCTGAGACATGCTGGTTGATATAAATTACCTAGTTGGGGTCCTCACGATTAGTGGATGAAGACGCTGATTAACATGTCTTGAAATATATCTTAATGGTGCAAATGGATCTATCCATTATCTTCATTTATGCTTCAATATCGTTTCGTACTTCTAATTTCTGAAATTTATGTCATTCTCAAATCACATTCATTTATGTTTAAGCCTTCCGCACTATCACTGATAATACCATCGCTTCAACTCTTTTGCTACTAACCTCGCTAATTTCATATCCTACGGCGACTTGAATTGACACTTTTGTCCCAGTGGTCTATGATGATTATGACTATGAGTACAGTTAAGTAATTGATTACGTGAACAAACGTCAACTAATGAGTTCATTTTGTGAAACTGTCGTTAGTTACAGAATTCCATAAAAATCAATAATTCCAACCAATAAATCATTGAGCATATGAAGATTAATTAGGAGTGAAGCGATATAATATGTTGTCAGTGATATTAATGCACATAGACATGAATTCGATTAAGAGAACACTGAAATTCAGTATCAGGGAAATTTCAATAATAAAAGAGAATTTCAAGATCATTTAGTAATCACTGAACATATCAATGTAAATCCAACCTATTAACCCTATTCAAGAGAGATCACTCAATCGCATGGTTAGACGTTAACAAAGAGACAAGGTCAATAAGAATCTAAAATCAAACAAAGACAACCAAGCATAAGCAACACCATTTAAGTAAAATGATATAACGCTTGTGTATTAATTGAAAAGCTCACTTCTACATAAAATAAGAGCTGATGATGTCTTCCAAAATGATGATGACAACTTCATAGTCAAACTATTTAGCTTAAAGAATATAACATCACCAGAAGCTTTACATAATTTTATTTAAAAAAAGGTTACATAAGCATATATATCAACTTACTTGATCTCTATACATATCAGATAGTTTCTGTTGTTGATCTAACTGATTTTCTAAATTCTCAATAGTTTTTTCTAATTGAATTTTTTTCTGCTGATTTAATTCAGCCCATGCATGTGCCTCTAAACTATGAATATTATTATATAAACCAGTAGTAGTGTTGCAATCGTTTATCTTATCACGAGGTGATTGATAGACACCATTACGTCCACCAGTCTTGAAATTAGCTTGTGTTGTTGACGTGAAGAAAAGTAAAAATATTAAACAAAACAATAATGTGATGAATTTATGTTGACTTAATTAGTCACAGATTGATGTTGGCAGGGTACTATTCAAAACCGAAGGAGTACTGGACAGTTGTTTCGTCCTAGTGTGGAGCTCTTCAGAAGTGCGCACCCTAGATTCTAAACACCAATCTGTGATGAATTCAATCAACTAAAACTTAATACCAATCTTCATAAACTATCTCAATTCAATTATGAGCTTATGTAACAAACTTAATGTCACATGATTTAAATATCCTCCAAATGTAATTGATGTATTTCACTAGTATCTAATTGACGGCCCTAATCCATGCACTAATCTGTTTTGCTGTTTATAATTGTTTACATATTCTCCATCCTGTCCTATTCCATTAGGCTACAGTGATTTGACCTAAACATTTATATCATATCATTCGACCTTTACCATTCATCTTTCTTCTACTGATACATATTGAAGACCATATATTTATAGTAGATATTAGTAGAACGATTGAAAAACTACAGTACTACTGAATTGACATTCAGTTCTGAATAATTACAATCTAGAATGTGTTGTTGATATCACAAATGTCATACAATGGATGGAGTCTCAGTGGTCCAAGGGTTAAGTTTTCCTTTCAAAGCATTAACCTCCTTAAGTCGATTGCAGGTGGTGACATGTGTGTGCACTTCAAAAAAAACTTTAAACTTAATATAAAGTGGTTGTTTAGTGCTTTCTAATTTTTAATGGTTGTCTAACCTAAGTCAGTTCGTAATATTGAATTCAAATTCAATAATCTCTATGACATTCAATTATAAACGATTCAAATATATGAACCTTCACTAATACTTATCATTTTAGAATTTCATTACAGCTACTCAATTAAAAGTTCATCATCACTTAATATAAACAAGAAAAAGTGTTTTAATGAAAAATATCATAATAACTTACATAGTGTTGATACATTAACACCAGCAGAAATAGATTTTTTCATACTAATTTGACTTAAAAGTTTATCTTTTTCTACAATCCAAACTTTTTCAGCTTGACGAAATTGATTCCTTTGTGCTAGAAATTCTTTAGTACTGTCATATAATAATTCTTGACAGCGTTTAAGTCTTATTGACAAAAAGAAAAAAATTAATAGAAAATGGTCAATTTATGATGAAATAAGAAACAACAATAGGTATGGTGACATTTTAAACCTCCTTTACCGGAAATGCGGTAAAATTCTAAGTCCATCGTTAATTCGTAATTCAAAATAACTTTTTTTTCCAATTAAGATTGTACTAAAAACGTGAAAGGAACCCAACGGTAGTACTAATACTAAAGTATGTGTTTAGTGGAGCTCACACTCATAATAACTAATTCTTTTCTCAAGACAAGGGAGAAACTATTAATACATAAACTTTAACCTGGACTTAGTGATTATATAGACCCGATATCAATATGCTTACAAATGCAATAAAAGTACACTGGATTCAGAAAATGTCTTGCATCATAATATAGTGCTTAGTTTAGAAAAAGAAGAGAAATATGCCTAAGGCGTGTTTCAAAATTACATTTCCACCTTGGATTCTGTTTTAAGATCTGTACTACTAAACAGGTTTGCCAATATTGACACGAAAGCTAGATAACCAACTGGTTATATTCTTAATCCTCTGAAAGAGAACAGTGTATTCGGTATAAGGAGCGTTCTATTCATCTATCAGTAGGAAATGATGTACATTAAGGTATTCTTTTCCAGTTCCTATTTCTCCTCTTTCTTTCATGGTTTCTCATCTTTTAAAAACATACCATTTAAGATAATGGTCTTGATATTTGTATAACTGTTTCTTACTCTTCAACATATCTGATGACAAAGAAAAAGGTTAACCAATATGCGTGAAAATTGATCCCATTAATGTATGGATAGTTAGAGGGAAGGGTGATAGATTTTTATATTCCTAGATATCGTCAATCACGTCATTGTTAACGTACTTGGGCTAAAAACTAATGTTCCAGTTGTGTTTTTTAGAAATTATGACTATACAATTATTGGACGACACATTCTTATTGGTCCTGTCTTAAGGTGTTGTAAATATCTAAGATACCTTTACAGTTCGAGGTTAGTAAACCTTCTTGTTTATGTTGTTTTTTATTGAGATAACTGTATTTGTAGACAAATTTTTTTGTCTTGAAATGGGATTTTATACTTTGCCCGCTAGTTTGGCCAGAATATTCGAATGAATTCAACGGAACTACTTTTGAAGAGATTTTATCTTCATGTTCAGTTATTACATGTTGTTTGACTAAATAATAAGTGCAAGAAACTGACTAGAATTCGTGAGAGAAAAGGAATTTGTATTATTCCATACCTCAATAAGGGATCGTTTTAGGGAAAAACTAACAAAAGAAATGAGTTGTATGAAAAGTTTAGTGTTAAGCTTAGTTAAGCATAATTAGATTTCATGAAACTTAAAACTACACGTTATATCAAAGTTGGATTATGCCTAGTAGTTGAAAGGAACAGTCGACAGCTAAATATCTTAGTGTTGATGTTTATACTGAGATTCAAAGCCAACGAATTATTCACTGGACTAATGAGTTCGGATAGCCACTACTTTGTTCAATATATATGAATATAACCAATAAATAAAAACTTTAACCGTGGCAAATCCATATATAAGTTACACATTTTTTGTGTAAGGTGCAGTAATACTATCTAACTACCAAAACAGCAGTAAGCGGACTAGAGTTTGAAACATTAAACTTCCTAGTCAGGAATTCATTATATCAACATTATATCAAATAGAATTTATAATGTAAAGTCTACTCATAATAAATTAACTTTATCATACTACAATCAAATATAAGATGTAGCATACTGTTCTGATGATGTACGTAATTTCTCTTCGTAACGTTTACGTAAGCTGTTCATCTCTTCCTGTATAGTTTTACGATCTTCCATTAATGAATCAATTTGTTCACGAGAGTTACGTGTTTGTTCTTCCAGTTGAGTTTGTAATGCTCTTAAGGAAGATTTTGACATTTCAAGTTCCCGTAGTACAAACTCATGCTCTGTTCGAGAAATTTTATCCGAATTAGGTAATACTGACTGATTAGAACATGTCTTATGATCTGATTTAGCTTGATCTTATTGCATTTTTTTCATTGATCGATATGAAAGAAGAAACAAGTTGAACAAATTGTGAGGAAAAAAATCGTTTTGTATGTAATATAGCATTAGCAAACTGACACCAAGTAATACCATGATGAAGGCCTGTCCAAAGTTTGGATCTGACAAATTTAGCCTTTAGAGAATAAAACTGTTAACTTATTTACTATCAATTCAAATAACTTCAAAAAGTAGTGAAAATGGGAACAATTTTCAATTTAACACGATGTTGAACAGTTACTTCGGAAGTAGGAAAACACTATTAACATTTAAATACCTTCAGAGCGAGAGACAGGCTGAAGGATCCTAGACTTAGGTTTCAGGGTAGTTGCGAATAGATATCACAGTATATTTAGAACCATGAAGGAACTAATTTTGATCAATAGAACCCCATCAGCATTAAGGACTAGAAAAATATGACATAAGTTCTTATTACGTGTTCTACTTTCAACAAGGAGATTAAACTAACCCAATATAGTGGTTTTAAATGCGACACAGAATGATACGTGGTTCATTTCATGTTAATATCGTTTCTTCGACTGTAAAAATACCTTTCTGAAGAGTAAAAATTAGCCAAGTGAGCACAGTTCCCCGTCGATTGCCTCCGAAAACTGAAAATCAAAGAGTGTGTCATAATAACACTTATTCTAGTGATCAAATTGTAGCTTGATCAATAAAATTTGATCAGGAATAGATAATATAATATTTTTAACTACTAAGTGTGCAACCAGTGTAATGCTAAAGAAAAACATCTCGCATTATTATAGCATTTTAGCTGATTTCTTACGAACAGATACAAAGTAAAATGAAGCACATACTTCCAACTGATTTCAAAACTGTTTTTCCTGAAGCGGTAAATTCAACAACACCTTGTGAAGGAGCTGTTGGAATAATTGGTTTGACAGCCATAGCTGAAATCCATTTTGATGTATTATTGGTTTTTTGATTTTCATCAATGATATTTTCATTCGTTTCATTATCAAGTATTTCTTGGTCGTTAACATTATGTGATTCAGTGGTAGGTTGTTTTAAAAAATAAGTAACTTCATTTGGTCCTAAACTGGATAGTTGTAATAAGTGTTGTATTTTACGTCGGTCGTCCAGTTCACGAATTTTTAAACGATCATTTTCAGCATATAAACGTAGAACATGTTCACGTTCTTGAAAGAGATATACCTATTGATTGAAGTTAAATGAGTGAGTGGATTCAAATGTTTATTAAAATGTATCGAGAGAAATAAGTTCATCAAAGAGATAGGATCAGTTGACTATTTTTTTATTATAAGACATAATATTGTTAATTTTACGATTGGTATCTTCTGAAAGTCTATACAAGCTTTCTCAACGAGGCTCACGTTAACAGAAATTGGAATTAAATCTAATTGTTCACACACCATGAAAGAAATTACCGTAGAGAATATAAATAAATAAATGAGTGATAAGAATAATAAAATCCGAACACCTATCAAAGGTTTCAAATAACACTGTTGTCATTCCGTGCCATAAAAAAACATCGAAGGAAATTAGAAGCTTTCTAACAAAACATGGAATAAAAGTTGATTTCGTGTTAGTAAAACCATTAGATTTAAATTATTTAAAACCATGATATGATCACAAAAGATGAACAACAAAATGGTCTCCACAAAATTAAACATAGTGAGTAGAATGCCACTACATGTAGGAAAAGCAACCAGATATTTGAATGTGAAGGTTCACAAGCATTGTTTGAGACATATTTCTAAATCCTGAGTAGATCTAAAGAAGCTAGAGAACAGATCTGTAATAGCGCTACATTCCATGAAAACAGTACATAAAGCTAACTTCGATAGAACCAAATGATTTGTACACTTAGTATTCAACTACTATCAGATTATACGCTTAAACTGTGGTGCCTTCGAAAAAATTGGTTCTGATTTGTTGTTTGCATCCGTCCCATGTTATTGGGGATGTTAGATCCCCAGGACTCTCTTGGTTAACATACTATTTTTGTAATTTGTGGAAATTTGAATTTCTCGTTTTCGCGCCAAAATTCGCCCTTTTTACCTCTAGTTTGTGATTCCCACCTAGTCGGACGTTAAATCCTATTGGTTCGTTGTTTATTTTAGTACGCTATTAGTGACACTTTCAAGGACGCTCTCTTTATCGTATATATAAGCATGAGTTGAGTGTCTGTTATCCGCCTGACAGGCTGCCTATAGAATTAAACGCTTCTTGCTCTAGTTAGCTGGGCTGGGGTGCTGAGGAATACCTTAGCTCTACATGTTGCTGTATCACCGATCATACGTAAGTTAGCAAGTATCAAGGTATCATGTTGATTCGCACACCCTAGCACAGATTCACTTCAGCTGAATATTGTGGAAAACCATAGAGCACTATACAGATGTTTTATCCTAGTATGCGACTCCTTAGCAGTTGATATGTATAGCCCAGCAGGAATCCAGTTGAAGATCGTCAGATCTCGAAGTGAACGCTTAACCATCAACAGTATACTGGGGCAATCATTGGACACTGACCTGAAGGTCTTAAAATCGACCTACAGTTGGGCAATTGGTGCTTTCTGTCATTGAGTCCCATACTAGAATGAAACGGATATCTACTTCACTCTGCTTAAAAAATTAAAAGTTAACAACTTATGTTCCAGATCCATTTATGGTATAAGTTCAGTAGAAATCTCAGTTTTAGATGTCAAGTACAAAGTGAATACATTTAACGCTTTACCTGCATATCAGACAAAGCCCGTTGTAATTCTGAAATCTCAGCATCACGTTGATTTAATTCTAAACTCAGAGATTCTTGATTACCAATAGCATCATATATCTTATCTAAGCGACGTTGAACAGCCTCATGATCTTCGATTAATGTTTCTACTTTATGACGATAATAAGACAGTAATTCATTTGTAGAATCATCTAATTGATTCAAACGATTATCTAGTATATCACTAGATTTTACTGATGTTACAGATATTTCTTTTGGCTTAGATGGACGTGTTATTGAACGACTGTTGGAAATAGAATCAGGAAAACTTTTAGATTGTGTAGATAGCGAATTTTGTTGTTTACACTTGCTGAAATTTAAAAGTAAATAACACATGCTAATTGCAAAATATATGAAATTCCTTTTATGTTAATTGCATAAACAGTCCTATTTGTCACAAGTATACAGGCTCTCTTGGAGTACAATCATCACATTATATATGAAGGATCCGCGGTACATAAATCAGCGCTGCAAATATCCAGATAAATTTGGCATTAAACAACTAACAGAAAACAACCTTGCATTTATCAAATGATTCTCACAATATAGATCCGAGTACTTAGCTCCGAGCTACATTCTACGAATGAGGGCTAGTAATATTACTTCAGTTGGTCAAAGCAAAATAAGTAAAGCGGCGCTCGAACCTATGACTTAACCGCTTCACTAATGGTCTGTGTTAAATAGTATGAGTGATAACAAAAAAGCTACATATAACGCTTGCTATGAGAACTAGAGATGCTGGATTGTAGTCACTTAGGTACCGATACGTAAATATCTCTAAGGCACTTAATCTCGTGTATAAAACTTTAACTTCACTCGTATACTCGTGATTGGATACTTGTGAAACAAGAGTTGCTACGCCAGATGCATGATGCTGTATTTGGAACCAGTTGAATCCAACAAGTGGAACAAGTACAAGTAAACCGAAAGATAGGAGGTTCAATCATGCACTGAACATACATACACAAAGAAATGTACGATATAAAAGTTCAGCGGACGATCTAGGCCTCTAAAAGCCTTGTACAGATCTACTTATTATGTTTGGAACTATGCTTGCCATAATAAACACACGTTAACCATTGACCAACACCTTCACTGCTATATATTAACTTCACCAAGAATTGTATATCATACTATGTATTTATATATGTCAAAAGTATTTAATTCATCTATGAACCTAGAGTGCTTTAGGAAAAACAGTTGAAGATGGCTGAAGATCATTCCTTTAGTGATAAACTATTACACATGCAAAATAGCTGATTGTACTTACGAGGCAACTGAGTATGCTAATAGATAATTCTGTTCTTGCCTCAATAAGCCTAAACAGCTACATGATAGTCAAATTGAGTGATCAAGAACCGGATGAATTAGATACAACATGGTTATTATTAACACAGTCACTAGCAGTTCCGAGTGGAAAACCGCACATACAAAGATAAATCGATAAGTCACTATCTTCTCCTCACTAAATGTGATAATTGTCTGTGTCAGTACTTCAGTCAATGTGATCTCCGTGATTTGTTAGTTAGGAATCCTGAGCTGATACTTTTTTATTTTAGGGTAAACTCATAATCTGATTATTATAGTAGCTAAGTGACACACTCCCTAATAATCGCAATCATGTACAAATATCAACAATCACGCAAACCTGATAGGCACGTTTATTCTTATGGACTTCACAGTCGAATATTTTATGTTATCACTCCCTATGATTAGCAAGGTTCAGAATCGAATTGAAGCTTATATCTCAATGACGCATGAAATTTTGAAGGCAAAATCGAAATATTAAGGCGAACAAATGCAATAAATAACTACAGACTTTAAGTCGTAAGGATGTATCTTACTGTATCTAGGCACAATCAAGTAGAAAGAACATCCTCTAAATGGATTGAATAAGAAATTCATGATATATACAAGGACTTGTGGGATAACATAATGGTGCATCGAACGTTTACCAATGATTAAAAAAGAAAAGGATTTGAAGCGACACATTCAAAGTAGACAGACCGTTCAAAGTGAGAAGGTTATAAGTGAGGGTGCATATGACAATAATATCAAAAAAAGAAAACAAAAGGATCAAAATAATACATTAATTATATTGGATTAATTACTCATTGCGTAATAAAGTTCAAGTCAAAAAATCTTGGTTGAATTGCATTCTTTGAGTTAGATGGGTTAATTGAGGAGTTTTCATCGTTATTCTGGACGACCGTCACAGGGACAAACTTCTCCGCAAGTGACTAACATCCTTTTTTGTCGATGTCGAGTTTGAATGGCCGTTGTCGACGCTTGTCGTGTCATTTTTCGCTAATTTATTTTGATTCCCTTCCATCTTGACCTGAATTGTAGCAGTGTAGTTGTTTAGTATTTTTTATAATTGGTTGGTAAATTGGATCTATTTCAATATGTTTATTGACTGAAGCAGAGCGAAACTATATAATTCAAGTGACCCAAAAAGACCAATTTGTATCACATTACAGAAACCCCAACAGACAATCTATCAAGGAAAATGTCACGCACATTGAAACATTTAGTAAATTCACGCAGTCATTTCATAGATTTTCCACACATTTCTTGGATAAGATTTAAAAAATTAAAACCAGCAGTGACGAATTGATGATATCCTTTCGATGCTACAGGCCTATTCAGTTTAATTGGGCAAAAGCTAACAAAACACACTATACCCCTTCTTTTAACCAATAATAATAACCTTCCGAAATACACAAAGCTTCAAAGTCAAAGCCTGTTAGAACTCATCAATATATGCTTAACAATATATTTTCTACTTAGTAATAAGATATACAAACAAATAAAAGGAACACAAATGGAATCACCAATATTCGAGCTTATTCGAAAAAAAAATAATGCAGTATTAACAATGATTAAACCAAAATATAGATCCTCTATGTAGACTGATACCATCATCACCAAAAAGAACACGTTGGAAAGTACTGACGGTTTGGTCAACAACATTTTTGACGATATAGAATCTACACTTGAAAAAAAGTCAAACAGTAGACTATCATTCTTAGACATGCCGATCACCAGAACGAAAGCAGGGAAACTGATGGCTGAAATGTGTTGGAAAACGAACCACGCCGGCTAGATTCTTAATAACAATAGCAGTAGTCCAACAATTCACTAAACCAAGCACATACAAACTCTAATACAAAGGGCAAGAACCCATGGGAGAATGAAAGAAAATACCTATTGACTATCTGTCAAAATAACGACCATCCACATAACTTCACCGAAAAATGCCTTTCAAGATCGTTAACAAACAAAAACCAGACGTGGAAACCAATAAGTGGATCATCCTACGATATACAGAAGATATATCGAAAATTGTAACCAGATTGCAGAGGTCATTAGGAGCAAGCGTTGCTCAAAACCAACGATATCACTTCAATTAAGTCTATATGAACCAAGAGGTAAAATAGCAAAAAACGATATGACAAACATAGTCTACAAAATAAACTGCTCTACTTGTGAAAAACATCACATCGGACAAAGAGGTCAACCTCTTCATCTTAGTCTACAAGAACATCAATTAGACATCAAACGCCACCCCATTATATCAATGGATGCTAACAATTATGGACACGTCTAATTAGGAAAGCGTTATAATTTTAAACAAAAGAACAAAAGGACCAGACAATTTTTAGAAGCTTGGTACCAAGGTAAATCAGCATTCAATAAACATATTTTGATAGATCCAATTTATCAACCAATTATCAACTACAATACTGCAATTCAGGTCGGGAGGGAGGAAATGAATGGGCAAAAAATAACACCTGCCGACAACAGATGATCGAATTCAGGCTAAGAAACCTATTCAGTCATTAAGAGAAAATAGGGAGTGTTTCAATGGTACCCAACCGAGATTAGTCTGTGACGAACACAAACAGCAAATCAAATACGAATCTCTATAGTAACCACCTTGAGAACATAATAATTGTTGTTGTAATAGCTAGTTAACAATAGTCATTAAGAGAAGAAAAACAGCGTGAAAATAATCGAATATTGAGAAATGAAAGAATAAGGAATTTAACATAGTGCTTTTGTGTATAGAGATTAGGATTGGAAATATGAATTCCTAAAATCTCTGAAGTACATTGCTTTTTGATTTGTAATCCATTTGAGCAATTTTTGTTGACTGATGGCTGTGGAAGCGGATTCTAGTGGAGCAACATGACCAGAATATTAACAAAGTGTTCTAGGATTTAGCTATTGACTAAGCACGGTCATGTCGACAGATGCATTTCCAGACATTCCGTTTCGTGAAGTCAATATACCCAGATCCACAGGAAGCAGGTAAATTTGCAAATACAATGATTTAGCTTGAAGTAGAAGTTGATCTGTGACATATCTCGGAATCACAGGTCTGATGGAAAAGATAATGCGGAGTTAAGCTGATCAAAAGGCTTACTTCGAAGGCCTGGAGAGTCTGTTTCTCGAAATCTCTGCAGCAGTATTTTCTCTGGATTAAACACTCGTACAAATTACCTTCTTTGATATGTAGAGTGACGTTCATCGGGATTGTTTTGGTTTCGTATTACTTCCAATGAAACTGAGATGGTACCAATTGGTAATTAATATTCCCCAGAGTTTCCCCACTTTATCATCAATAGTACCCTGAAAACCAATATATTGGCCATTCCAAGTTGGCTTCCTATATATTGACCTTTGCAGAAAGCTATCTGCTCTTCATTTTAAATAGGATATCCAAAAAGTGAAATTCTGCGTTTAGTTTCCATCCTAAAGTAGATTTAGTTAACGGATGAGATTTATCCAACTCAACTGAGACATTATTTAGATCAGAATTTTCATAATAAATGATGAAGGTATCATTTAAATATCTCCTGTATAGATGGAAATTCACGTTTGTTGGTCTAGGTGCAGTGTTTTTCAGATTAGCTGAGAAACATTCGACTGTTAGCCACTTGTAAAGAAACATGTGCAGCTCACAGCTTTTAAAAGCGTTCGCCTATGAAATATTCCAGAACGACGACGAAAGATCCACAAATAAACCATCCAGCTCTAAGAGAGTAGTATAACCAAAACCATGCTCCAAAGTTAGGAATCTTCTCTACCAACACAAAACATTTGGTTTAACGTAGATCAGCTACTGAATATAATTAAGTAGTATAACATTACATAAAAAAGAGTACGTCAGGTACTGATGCGGAGTATAAAAGAGGCTCAATATGAGCAATGTATTAAATCGTTTTCGACCATGTTCATGTTTGATAACTCTAACTACCTTCCTGGTGAAACTAGGATCATATTCCCAATAAACTATGAAACAATTCAAACTTCAATATTTAATAATATTTCAAATATAACTATATATCCAATGGAGTGGTCTTAACGTAGTTGATAAAAGGTTGTTAAAAACATCATCCTCACTAATGTTGGCACATATATAAAATCTTGAAGACATAATATCGCCCAAATCACAAAAACCACTGATCTGAAACTTCGTAGGTAAAAATGTTACGAAGCACAAAAAGTTATAGTTCAGAATAAACTTTTCACTAAATTAGTAAGATATCCATAAATTGAAAAATAAAATGCTTACCTTAAATTACTGGATAACTGTGGTTTATTATCGTTTCTAAGCGTAACTGGAGGCATTACTCGTAGACAATAATTCAAATCAAAAAATTAACGTATCCTTCAACAAAGATTAAACCAAAAAAATATTTGCGTTTATATACGAAGTTATAATCAAATGAAAATGACTGAATGGTTTCAATAAAGTGATTTTATCTTAAACTAACAACAGTTTCTAGCATGGATGGATTTTAAAAGATAAAAGTTACTGTTTATCAAATACTAGTGATTAAATAGTGATATGACATAAAAGGAAACTCTGGATTCTAAGGTGTCGGTTACTAAGAGTGAATAAACCCTGTTGTCAGCCAACTATGGACAATATCGTTTCAAGTTATGACATTTTGATTTCAGCACACTGAAAGAAGAAATCCATGAGATGAATAAGAAAGAGTAAAAGTTGATAACACGAACTGAAGTGCAAAAAAATTTAGATGACACAGAACGAACACAAATGTAACGGTTATCTCAAGCGTCACCCAATTAAAATGCCTACATAACCCTATACAGCACAGATCGGTCATTAATAACATCATGAAATTACGTTACGTCTTGATCTGATCGCCAATAACTGCTATTTTTTTTCCTCCTTATATTAGCCAGCACAGTGCATCATAGTAGCAGAAGCCTTGACTAATAAAGTATAAATTCAGTGGTTCCACTGAATCTGTGTTAAACTTTGGAAACACCTACAGTCAAACACTTGCAATCTAAGCCTGTTTTCCAATTTCATAGACTGTTTCATAACCATCAACAATACAAAATTAACTAATGGGTAGCATACCGACTCCTTACTAGACAAACGAATATCCTCCTGAGACCAAACAGCAAAAGTTGAGAACTTACATAAGCCACCAACCAGCTGTGACTAATGAGATTTGCACGATAATTAAAGTGGTAAATGTAACCTATTACCTTCTCTCTAGTCAGATTAGATACCGATGACAACAAATCCAAACGAATATTTTGCACTCAGAGGGATAGAAACTCAATTTTAACATTTGTATACTGTTACTCAATGAGTTTAGAAAACTTTGCATTTCACTGATATTTTTATTAAACAAATTTATAATGCGAATACTGTATGTTAATAAGTGACTCGGAAGTAGATGACCAATTTTTTTTAAAATACCAAAGGAAAGAATTGTTGCAACAAGAAGCATGTCCATAATAGAAATAAAAGTGAAAACTCCTAGAGGATGGTATTTGACGTAGATAAGTCTGGTGATAAGTAGCCACGGGTTATGTTACCCAGCACATAATTTACGAGCAAATTCTCTCCTTGATGGACCACTCAGCAAAATAATTCCCTATGACATCTTGGTTAACGAAGTCAAACGAAACCATCTGGTCATCAGATGTAAGTATGCTGAAATTGCAACACCTCTTAAAAGGGTAATATTTAATCTAAGCATCCACGATCTAGCATAAAAACCTTCTCTCAAATTCATCATTCACGAGATACAACTAAGTGTCAGTTATGATCACTGTCAACCTGGTGAATTTATGATAGAACAGCTCCTTAGAGTTGTTGTTTGTAAGTGGTTATTCATACGATGCGTTTACATAAGTAAACAGATTATAATAGTGACTATCTTTCAGATACTGTTTTGATTCAACTTAATTACCCTATACACTTCATGAACTTAGTTTCCAGATAAACTCTTACCATAGGAGTTAATGACACCCGGTTGCCAAAGCCGGAATAAATGGAATGCAGTTCGTATTAAAAGGTTGAACGCCTTAACCACTGATCCACTCTCGTACACTAGGTAATCAGTGATTAATAACCCAATTAAAACTTGATTTTTTAATCAGAACATTGTGGCAATCCTTTTATTGTGATGTTTCAAAATATAACACTAATGGAAAGTGCTACATGGTTTTCGTAGGTCAGTTCGCATACAGTAATCTTTAGCTATTTCAGGTAAGAAATCACACGCTGTTACAATGACGCAAATAGTTATAGAAAACAACACGAGTGGACTTTCACCGTTTTCAATGAAACGAAACACACAAACATGCAGAAATTAAAACTTAAAGCATCATATATCAAATGGTTAAGTTTTATTTAGGAAGAAATAATCTGAAGATAAATACACAATATGCATAATAATTTACACAACGATAAATAAGTAATTTATCGTAGAGATTTCCTTTTTTTTTGACTTTTAGATAGAGTAATAACTTTAGGTTCTGTTGGACGTTGCCTACTTCGCCGACAACCATCTTTGTGCACACTTTCAGTTTGCTCAGCTAATTCTTTAGCCCAGGTTGAAGGCCTTTTTAAGAGTCGAATTCTTTCACCCCAATCCAGGGCTTCTTTCACATCTGTTACCTTTTCCTCAGATTTTCGAGGTAAATTTGAAAGTCCACTTATTGAGGGTGACTGACTAGATGATTGTTGACTAATCCGTTGTTTGTCAGAAGGTTGAGGGATTGAACTGCCTGCTGCACTTTTACTACCTTTACCTTTTGCCTCAACTATTCCAGCACCTACGACTACGCCAGTTCGTGGTGTTTCGAAATGGTTTTCGATAGTTGGAATTTGTATATTACGTGAAGGAGATTCATTTACTGGAGGACTATGAATGTTTGGCTTTGTTCGAGAAATAAGATGATGTTTAAGACAATTTTGCTTTGTTGATCTTTCCAATTCCACTGCAATCATTTCAATACGGTTTAGTGAATCCTGTAGTTATTAAAAACGAAGGAATAAGAAGCCATATTATTGACGTAACCATAATAAGGCTAGTTTCAGTCACTAAATGTAATAAGCGTTATTTTCTACATTTCCACTTAATTAAAGGAAACAATTATTCATATGGAACAGTATCTACATGTTTTTTTTTAGAAAGTTCGAGTTATGAAAGTCCCGTTCTAGAATCTGAGTCATTATTAAAATGATTAATCCTGACGACTAAATTTGTCAATATACAATTATCAGTACAACCTATATCATACATATTGTGTGGCGTTAAAAATAACAAGACGAAACCCTACATAATGAAGGCGCTTAGTGGTAATGTTGAGTTAGAAACTGATAACCACTAGCATGAAAGGAGACCCCGTAAACACATTTTTACAGAAAAGGAAATACCCGTACACTCTCTTGATGTATATATGGATTATAGGAATGATGTCACTAAACTAGTCACCTAACACTGAATGACAGTTGATAGATTGATTATAAACCTGTTTTTGGATGCACTTGGACCGTGAAATAAAACACGACTTAGAAATCCACTCCATTTATATAATGTTAATTAGATGCGTAGTGTCATTAATCCTAGTGATAAAGTATGGCTCGAAGACGAGTATAAGGACTCCTACTTGGTAAATAAGTTATTTGAATTATATTGAAATATAAGTAAAAATGCAACTGAACAAGTAACCCGATATTTATAAAGACTATGAGCAGTACATATTATACAACAAAAAACAATATTATTTAGTCACCCAAACAGGTAAGCAGGTTGAGATTTAGTCTTAGACCACGAACTACGAATTTAAGAGTATTGAAGCAACAACGGGTCAGTCCACTTATATATTGATAGAATCACTAACTAATACACGTTGATCTCAAGCGATATTGTAGTATAAACTGCTCGAAATAATGTAGGACTATTGATCATAACCAAAATCGCACCAGCTTTTGTTTACTTAACACCACACGCTAAAAACTGCCAAAAGATTATACACAGATTAAGTATAGAACATTCATAAGCTTTGAAGGAAGGCTTTAGACTGTGGCCATTTTCGCAGAGTTTTTTTAGGCTCTAGTCACAAGATAGCTACAACTAACATGTATTTGTGTCTGAATGAATAAAATTAGTGTATGAAAAATATATCCATAGTTGGCCCGCAGACAAAAAAGAATTGTTTGCATTCAAAAAGAAACTAGCTAACGTCACTAGGGAATGGCAGTCATTTCTATCCGATACACTATACTGCACTCATCTAATGAAAAGAGTAGTAAACAAATCAATAACGCAAAAACAAACAGTGCTTAGAGCTTACAAATCATCCAAGTCTGAATCAAAACAAACTGATGCACAAAAAAATCCCGACCGAACTATATTGACTGGAACGCATGTGCCTGTAGGTCTTACTATGCCAATTAGGTCTGTTGGAGAGCGATAAGACTGTAGAGGGGTGTGACAGCAGTAAGGTGTTTCCCTTGGATAACCAGCAACTGCAGCGACGCTGCCTTCTCACTAAAGAAGGAAGGGGTTAGAAAAGGTCGACCCTAAAAATGTCACACTTCACCTTAATCCACGGATTTCAGTCTCCAGCAGTATGGCCTCTTTTTTTCAAAAACTCCCCATAACAAGTTCGTGCGTGATCGGTCTAAAGTAGTTGTCCCTTGGGCTCTGCGATCGCGCTCCCGAGTCCCTATGACCAACACTGACCCAGCTTTCTTTTCAGGTAGCTTAAGAAATAATATCCTTCCATGGTGTGGGCAACCAGGAAGTGAAAACCGCCCTCATACTTCACATAGCACACGAGATCATCTTGTTCGAGGTTATACCCTACCCCCAACACTTAATAACTATCTTGTCCCTATGACTGACCCTTTTTGCATAACTTTATCACCTCACGCCTCTGATGCTAATGGTTCGAGTTCACAACATTTTATTCCTGGTTTCCTGAAACCTCACACTAAACTATACATCGCAACTTTTAACGTTCGAACCTTTTGCCAAATAGGACAATAAGCCTCCATAGCTATGACTCTATAATCCCGATCTATCGATGTCTGCTGTGTTTCTGAAACGCGTATACAGAATCCAAATACAATCATTCGCTTGACCTCACCTTGTGAAAATAACGAACCTGGTCAGAATTACCCTTAATGTTTTCGGAGACCCTACCGCTACCACTTGAGGCCTTGCTGGTGTAGGTATAGCACTAGGCTAAAGAGCTGAACAGGCTCTCCTTGACTGGATTCCAATAGACAGTCGATTATGCGCTGTCCGTCTAAACAGGACAGTAAGAACTCTGAGAGGGATACACGCCGTCGCCTTTTTGTTGTCTCTGCCTACGGTCTTACTGATTACAGCTCAGATGAAGTAAAAGATGAATTCTACATAAAGCTTTCTGACCTTCTTTGAAAAGCTAAGCGTACTGATGTAGCAATGGTAGCTGGTGACTTTAATACCCAAGTAGGTAGACTAAACGAAACTGACAGGCACTTAGGTGGATCCTACAGTGTTGAGGCTCAACGAACAGATAATAGCAACCCTCTGTTACAACCGTCTATTTCTCGCAGGTACCAACTTCAAGCATAAGGAAAGACATCAGTTGACACGGTGACCACAATCAACTCAACGCTGGACTCAAATATACCATATTGTCATCAGCCATCGTTGGAGAGGCTCGATAGGAGACTGCGGTTCATTCTGGAGCACATATTTAAACTCAGACCATGCTTTAGTACGAGCACGTATTAGTCTGCTTCTCACTAGACGTAAATGATCCACAGCAACGATTTCCCTCAGAGTTAAACTTAATGATGAAAAAGTCAAGAATACATTTCAGGAACAACTAAAAAACCAATTAGTCAACTATTAAAGCTGTACTCATTCTGAGTCAGCTTGGAATAATATCCAAAAAGCTGTTGAAACAGCGGTGATATCTAAGAGTAAATGAAACCAAAAGGTCAAGAGAAATCAGTGGATTTCAACTGCATCTACTGAGCTGATAGCTGATCGACAACACATTCCGTTTAGCTCTGAACACGATGAGGAGTGAAGGCAACTTAAACACAAGCTGCTTAAAAGTATACGCAATGTTCGCGAACAGTAGTGAGTAGCGAAAGCTAAAGAGATGGAAAAGGCAGCGGCAATAGGTAACAGTAGGTAGCTGTTCAGACTTATAAAGGAAACGTGTATCAGAAATTTGACTGTAAGTGAAACTATCTCAGAAAAAGATGGGACCACTACTCACTGTCAATCTAGAATGTTGAACTAATAAGCAGAACACTTTAGGGAACAGTTCAACTGGCCCATGGCCCACCATCCTCAAGCAATCCGAATGGCAAATTAATATTGGTCCTCCAAGTCTTAGTGAGGTTGAGAAGGCTATAGGGAACTTAAAGCGACGGAGAGCAGCAGGACCTGATGGATTAACCTCTGAGATATTTAGGGACGGTGGTCCGGTTTTAACAGTAAGATTAACCGGGATCTTGGCTAGAATCTCAGAACTGGATGTAATCCAATCTGATCGGTCTTGAACACTAATCGTCCCAGTCTATATGGAAGGACAGAAGTCCTCTCGTGACAATTACCGAAAAATCAGTCTAACGAATATAATGTCAAAAATATTGGCTTCAATAATATTTCGGCGCCTAAGGCTCGTGAAGCGTAAACTTGAAAAAACCAGGGGGGTTTCAGACCTGAACGTAATTATATATACTAAATATTCACTCTTTAATAGGTTCTAGAACTTAGGTACACTTTCAACTTCCGACAATAATTGTATTTCTTTACTTTAAGACGATGTTTGACTATGCAGATCGTGAGGTTATGTGGCAGTGTCAACTATTGAAAGGTATACCAAAGAAGTACATTAACCACATACAGGCTCTTTACTCCAACACTACTGGTCGAGTCAGAGCTTATAGCGAACTGTCATCGAAACTGATTAATTCGGGTGATGTTCGCCAAAGTTGTCCTCTTCCTCCTTTTATTTAACTTTGTCATAGACATGCTTTCAGCATTAATGTCCTTGTCGTCTTACTTCTCGGGGGTTGACCTTTCAGGAGATAAACTTGCTGACTTAGAATATGAAAATGTTATGGTTCACTTGGGTGAAGATGCTGATAAAATGCAGAATCTTTTGACTATATTAAGCATCAATGTAAACATGTTTGGGATGTGATTCTCTCCATCCAAATGCAAAATGTTGCTTCAGGATTGGCTAACTTCGGCACCAAAATTAGTGATAAGAGAAGTAGTTGAATGTGTTTACCTCTTCACTTATCTTGGGAGTCTCATCAGTCTTGATGGTCTGATGTCTGATGAAATCCCGGTTGGTATGCAGAAGGCTCGATTGGCTTTTGCCAATTTGTGTCACTTGTGGCGTAGGCGAGACATCCGTCTTCCAACTTAAGAACGCGGTTACTGCGCAACAGTTCGATCCGTTTTACTTTACGGATGTGAAACATGGCCATTAAGGAAAGAGAATATTCGTAGGCTTCTAGTATTCAGTTATAGATGTCTTCGAAGCATTGCTCGTGTTTGCTGGGACCACCGTGGGTTAGGAAGAGAGTACTAGGCAAATACGGTAAGTCTATTGATGAAGTAGTTAATCTTCACCAGCTGAGGTGGTTAGGATATGTGTTGCATATGCCCAACCACCCCCAACCTCGACGAGCAATGCTGTCTAGTGTAGGTGCAGGCTGGGAGAAAGCTAGGAGCGGCTAAACAAAAACATGGCAACAGTCCATGAAGTTATTGGCAATGCGGGTGCGCCATGTTAATAGGTGCAGACAACCTGGTTGGGATCCGTGCGATGATTGTAACAAATGGCTCGAGATTAGATGATATGACTCAAAATCCTTGGCAATGGCGCAGGCGCATTCGTTCTTTGTCTACCTCAAAATCCTAAGCTTCTGAATTAATCAAATTTTCGTTTTACTTAATCATATTTTCTCAAATTCCATCCTCTCCATTAATACTAACTCTGTCTCTACCTCCACTATTATGGGATTTAATCCGACAATTTAATCTCTACCTGCTAAATGAGGCATGGCAAATTGAACTAATCTACGCACGTACCAAGTCCTACATTGTACTGACTGACTGACCGATGCATAAAAACTAGTTTTTGTGACTTTAGTCGTAATGCAAAAAGATGATGAAACCCTGATGGATAAAATTTTCAAAGTAATCCCTCAAAAAAGTGAACGGAAGTAGAAAGATGAGCAAGCATGCGTACAAATGTGGTAATGTTTAGCGGTTATATAGACTTATAAAACCAATTGGAAATGGCAGTGATTGTTAAGATTATGCAGAGGAACATAAATCAGGAGGCTGAAGCAATCGAATTATTAGAGAATTGTCACCATAGCTATGATAATAGGAACTAAAATAAGGAGGATGACAAAATCTTGGTAATTAAAGATGTTTCCAAAAATTTTCGCTTAGTTCTGACTACGGATAGTTGAAAGAAATTAGAAATTTTATAGCAGCGCGTACTGCAAAAACTAATAAGAACTGAATTGCATTACTCACGGGGAAGGTTACTAGATTTAAACCTGGTAAATATTCTTCTTCTGCATCTTCAATCCCTGGATTTTCCTGTGTTTTTGATGAATCTAAAGCAATATTTTCATCAGCTATCTTAAGCTCTTGTGTAAGTGATCGTTTTGCTTCAGCGTACCGAGACAAACTCATATTCAAACATTGTACTGCTTGGTTTAGTCCTGAAGAAGACTGAAGAGCCTTAACAACAGGCAGAGAATAAGTGAACAGATCACGTCGATGCCTAGAAGTAGATTTCTCAGTATCGGAAAAATTATCTGGGGGAGAAACGGGATGGTCTTCTGCTAAATCATTTTGATTCATAGTAGGACTGTCAAAAAGGGGCGCCCCTGGGTATAACACTTGCCGCATTGCACAGAACAAAAAGGCATTCGTAGCACATAATTTCCGGAAAACGTAATAGACATCTAAATGCCCTTCGCGACGAGCCTCTGTAGCAACTTTCAGGATCCAAGGCCAGCTTTCAGGACAAACACGTATACGGACCTAGAAGGACGTGAAAACAAAGCCAGCATAAAATTTAAAAGCAGTTGATTTATTATCAAATACGATGTCTATTGCATTCATTTAGAACCAACTAGTTACTAACTAACTAGATAGAAGAATATCATGGTTGAAATACCAACCATTTACCACGTACTTTAACACAGTAGAAAACCGATACGGAATTAAAAACGTTGGAGTTCAATAAAAGGATTTTGATAGCATTATGTATTCTGAGCTTGTAGTTCAGTCGTTGAGTTTTAAACATCTTTTTTAGAGAACAGCAGTGACCTAAACTTTAAAAACATTTGTAAGGTTGTCTCGGTATTACTTAGAAAGATTATATCATTTATACGATAAAACCGTGAAGATACGAAATAATGGGACAAGTGGGGCTACAATAGCAGAGTCCTTAATTTCCTAAACACATCAAAAATGACTAAACTATGAGAATTTACTACTCAACGTCTAAAAATTTGTATTACTAACAAGAGTAACTCAGGTTTTAAGCTTTTACCTCTTAGATACCCTATTCCTAGTCAACATAAATCACTCTCCATCGTACTTCACCGGAACAAATAACAGACATACAGGTGTTGTCTGAGCTCACGCATTATAAATACACATTATCTTAGCTAACACATCCTCTACATTTAAAAAGTCGTTGTACATTGTCTATTTGAAAATTTTCGCTAAAAGTAGTGGCAAAAAAGTAAACAACCCACCTTAGTATGCTCATGTTTCGTAAATATGAATCAGAACTGAATGAGTGGTTACGTAATCCGTCAAATCGTTTACTGCTAGATGTATTTTTATGAAATCAAAACCAGCGTAAAACTGTCGGGATATTAATAAAGACTAAAGGGTAGATTGGATAAGTAAACAGTCCGTACCTACATCAGAACTCACGATAAAATTCTATTTATTCGTCTGATACTTGAATTAAGGTGAAAACCAAGATGCTTCAGTTAGCATATGCTTCGCCTTCATCTTGGGAGTGAGTGTATTAAAGTTGGATGCTGTTCGTACCAGACTAATAATAATGTCTAATAGAACTCGGATATGAAGGCCCTTTGTATTTTGGGTTATGTGATGGTTACAGTCATTCCTGCAAGAAGCTAGCGAAAATACAAGTAATCGCCGAACTTCCATGAACACTGTCAATACTAAATTAAAAGTAGGTTAGAATAAAATACTTGTTAGCAGATTAAGAACTACGGTTAACTACTTTGTCAACTAGTTTAAAAAGACGAACGCTCCACCAAAACGCTGCTGTTCAGCTAACAAACAACCAGATAAAAAAAGTCTATAAACCTTCTAGGCTAGTCACTACAGTAAGCAAAGATAAAAAGTGCTTTTTAAGGTAGAATGAAGATGTGAAAACGAATATTATGCATTTAAAGTAATACAACTTACATGGTTACGCATAGGCTGTTTTCCATGGAATGAATATAAAAGGTAAATTGCACATATTCTGACTAACTTGTTTTTAGATGAGGTCGGCTGAAAGAGATCAACCAACCGATGGAAAATACAGCCAAGTATATCATACAAGCCATGTTGACTTTGTCTTCCATGGATTAAGTGGATCATTTTGTGTTTCTTCCAAAGCGCAGCAAAGTCCACAAACCTAGGGCTTCCAAAGTCGGCGAATTCTTCGGTAAATGCCTTAATATCTTCATCCAAACCCATAATAGGATTAAAAGCAATCTGCACACAGTACGAATCATATATAGCGCTCCCCTCCTAAGAAAAGTAAATTGACAAACTAAACATTGCGATTACTATTTTTCCCAGTTCTACCATTTCAGAAGTAAATTTTCAAGGTGCAGTACACGGAAACTGACCTGGTTCTTAAATTGTAAACAATAATTAACAGTCGCAGACACACTTAACTCAAGGTCACTTTTATCCAATGTACAATACCATACCTGAATAAACCTGGTGGTTTTGTGGCACTTTCATCTTGATATTACCGATTCACCTTCAGGTCTTTGGTATTGTCCGGCAAATTTTATTTATCTGTGCGGCTCCACTAGGTATAGTGACGTCGTTTTCTTTATTCATCTATTTATGTATAACATACAACTTTTTTTCCCTGTTTCCTTTCCCCTAATCTTTCCCTCACCAGGACTTTTCTTTCCATTTTGTTATTATAATTAATCTTTCTGCCGTCATTAATTTTTTATCATCTTTTTAAATGTTTCATTTAACTTTTCTCCTCATGGTGGACTGACATCGACTGTCAGTTCAACGTTACTAACTTTTGTTGAGATGATAAGGCTCTCTAGCTTAGGCGAACTTGGGCTTAAGCCTCACCATCTAATGGAATCTTGACCCAGCTCACCTTTTGATTTGCTTACCTGCCAAAGTGAACATTGAGGGTTTTGCGGCTTCCGAATTAGTGTGAATTATTTCTAGTGGGCCTATGTTAAACATAGTTCTCATATCCGTGCCATTCTTCGTGCAATAAATCTACACGATTTCTCTGGCTTAGCCTGCAACTTCGTTATGATGATAGCTTGATACCATGTCCCATCTTGATTGGCCAAAGGAATATGTTTGTTCCACAGAGCGAAGCATGCTCCATGGTTCGGGGTTTTGTGTAAAGTCATTTACTTTTGCCAGACACTTCCCTAGCCCATTAGAGAACGTTCGGCACTTGGTCTCACCCATGATGGCTTTCTTCAGGATAGCTTACACGCCATTTACGAAGTGCTTTACAAGACGATATTGTTCATGATTTCCTTTGCGCCAAACTAATGCTCATTTAAAGAGAAGTGGTTATAGTATTAGAGCAACTGATCTTATAGCAGGTAGTCTCTCACTATACAGTAGTTGGTCCTTACTTAACTAAAGTGCAGAGGGTGGTCATTTCTGATTGTATTTTTGCCGGTTATCATGTGGGATACGATTACGGCCTGTTTACGGTGGCCTATTCAGGTGTGGATCTCAGCATTCTAAACAAGAATTTGACCGTGTATGCCGCCTCTTACGCTTAACCAACCCCGTTCCTATGATGGAGTCAATCTACCATTTCTGTGGGACACACTATGTGGTGATATCGCTAGCCGTACTGCTGAAGTCGTTAGCTACTAGTATCCTGTCTAATCTAACGTCCAACCATCGTAATATTGCTTGTGCTATCATATTGGGGGTACGGCAGTTTGTAGAAGGATGGTACATTCCTCCCCCTACCCATATATCTGATATCATTAGCACGGAAGTGACATTAACTGAATTATTTTGGCTCTATCAGTATGGCCTGGGTAAGGGATAGTAATTGGAGTAAGGACGCTACTTGAGCAAATGGCTACTCCACCCACTTCACTGTATTCCCCGTCTCGTCTGCACGCTGCTACACTTCATACACACATTTTACAATCCGTTACCTAAGTAGTACACCATATCTTAGTTAGGATAAAAATTTTCGGTTCCAGGCTTGAGCATAAACTGTGATGTTCGAATAGTCTTTTTCTTGATCTCCGCACATTGATATGCAAGCACTGAATTGCTTACGCAAGCAAAGTTGTTTCTAAAGTAAGATATCCAAGTGGTATGGTGCGACTGACTGGGACTGTACCTAAATATAAGCCTGAGGAGTTAAGAGTTCAATGCACGTGTAATTCCTCACGATAGGTTTCTTCTACCCTTGAAACTGTGGCCTGTCTTCCCACATCACTAATACAAACATGTGAGTAAAACAATATGTAGCATTTTAATGCAGGAGTCTAAGTCTGTTTCGTATCATGTAGTCTTGTGTCATATTTTGTACAATGCCAGGAATCGAGAGTCCCTACTATTAAACCTAATTTCCTACAATCAGAGAATAATACATGCCAAGTAAGCTATTCGGATAGGTCTGATTGCTCCTAATCGCAAGCCTTCAGAATACTAGCTATTCTTATGCCAGAAGCCAAATCAACAGTAATAACGCTTGATCGTTTGATAAAACAGCATCTATAACAGCAGTACACGTTCTTTGGCTTTGATAAAATATAAACAAGTTTGAAACAGTAAATCAGTTAACAGCATTCTGCACTTCTGGACGTATATTCGCTACCACTTCATTCCACGAACGTTACAACCAATTCACCGCGGGAGGTATGGGGTTCAACAACGGACAACAATTCCATCAAACAATATTCAATAGCGTCAGTATGCTAGCTCATGTACAGTACAATAAATAAAATTTTACGCCATGGGTTGGCATCGGCTGCTACAAATATTAACAAAGTATTGATGACTTTAATAATTAATGATTATCATTTTTACTAACAATCTATCTAAAACTTAACAAGCTTAGCTTCTGCATTGATTTTTCTGTTTTTAAGGTTTTCAGGAACGATATTAAAAACAAACAGTTGTCAGATTTGTAAAGTAGATGAATTTTGTTTTTAAACATTAATTACATTTTTATTAGTACATACTGGGTAGTGGAAAACATAATTACAATCATGGAACTAATAGATAAATATGATATATGTTGAGAAGAAATAAATCAGGGATATTCATTAGTACTCAAAATAATATAGTATATATTAATAAAATAATTTTGAGAATGAAACAACTATGTTGATTTAAGGTTTACTTTCTCCAGAAGTCTCTGAGAACATTAAAGTTTTAGGTGCATTATGTTGTCAGAATTCTTCCTTCCTCGTGTTCTAATTACTGCTGAGTAATAGTTTATGATTTAAATAATTTTACTAGTTGTTTAGTATTAGTGATATAATAAGTTATTTAAAACAATAAATGTGCGACCAGTAAAACTCATTAATATACTCACGAGGGGGGGGGGTAGCTGCTGCTACATATTGTTTGTTGAACACAACAACTATTCTAGTCAACAATGAACTTAATTTTTCATTGGACACTCAACAAATTGCATCACGTCACGTAAGGTATAAACTTAATTTCCTAATTAAGTGTGAAATTTCAAAGTAACTATTACAGCATATTGATGTCAGCTGAAGACCGGTTTTAAATTGTTGTTTGGTTTTATATCTTAACTCCGTAACAGCAAACATATAGAGCCCTACATGGTTCAAACCTAGAATATTTAGGTTTAATAAATAATAGCACTGCATTCAGTTACTAAATCAGACCTCGTCAGCTCGTAATTTTGACTTCAGTTGCTGATGTGATATATTTCCATGAGTGAACTGAAAGTTCACCTAAAACGTCACAACTTATATTCTAACTGTCAGGAGATCCATCTGATTGCTATGTAATTAAGTAATCATAAGTATATTCCGTTTGATTCGATGTTAACTTTCATCATAAATTCACTTCATCTTGAGAGTAATACTAAAAAGTTAACAGTGACCAAATTCAACCATTCTAATACACGGTAACTTGAATATACCCTTTCTTCAGGGTAACCTGAAGAATTCTTGTTTAATTTTGTGCAGTGTTTTGAAAACATTTGATTACAAATTCTCAAAATAGCGATAACATACTTAGCGTAAAAATGTATACTTACGTAGTATGAACAAATGTGAAACATTTATGTCTCCAATCGATCTTCATGCAGCAGGACAAAAATTACTATGCAGTTCTAGATTGATCGCTTTGTATTTCTTATAAGAGCAAAAGGTGAAAGAAGATGTTTCCATTCATCTAGGTTTGGCGCTGGTCGAGATGATTTGTAGCTTATCAGGATAGTTTTAATTTAATTGAATCTTCTGAATTGGATTACTTAAATTCAAAGTTTTTATCTTTACATTGAATGACTTCATTAGCTAAGACCTCTGACCGAAGTTGCCTTCTTCTTTAATTGGGTAATCCAGCTCAGAGATTGCAACATAACCGAAGTTTGTCATTTCTATTCTCCGCTTGGGAAGTCGATCAGTCTGAAGCCTGTGGAAAGTACGGTGAAAAAACTTTGGAGTATTTACGTTATTCCATGTCGGAACTGTCAGTGTTGGACAGTGGTTGTTTTAAGTTCCGTTAAATATAATTCTTACGCGCAAACAAACCATCGTAAAGATGCTTATGAAAATAAAACATCACTGAATCATAATTTAAATATCAGAATTTTAAATAAATGAATTCAACTTGAAAGTGTCCATATCTCCCAGTTCATATTGTTATTGACAGAAATCGATAAATGTAAGTCCTGAGAGAATTTATTACATAGGGCTGAAGAATCCCGAATTGGATGAAATTAAGGTCCTTGACTTTACTTGATAGTCACTGATGTGCCTTACACTTGATTACTGATAATACTACATAGAATCGTAGTGATCAGATTCCTTGAACCCTCCAAAATCTCGAATCCGAATACAGAATAGAAGGTGGAAGGGATGTCTATTACAGTAAGCGATAAATATATACAAAATACTCAGGTAGTTCTTTGTCAAAATGATGTTGTCACCGTTATTCATTTTAATCCCTAAACAGTAATTCTCGGCTATTATTCAATCCGATTACTCCATATCAAGATTCTAGGAAGTCCTATCGAATAGTGATAGAACAAAATGTCCTTCTGCTACTTCTAGAGCTTTAAAAGGCTTCAGGTCGAAGTTTCTGGGAACCACTTCCAAGCGGTTATAATACAGCTTATTTTAAAAATCAGAAATTGTTAACTTGTCAAGATATTCTGTATTACATATTTTCTGTGTTGAGATATCAAAATATTCTCCGAAATCCAGCTAAATTCAATTTAACATTAAATATACATTACTCAAATAGAAGTGTACAATATAAAAAATTCTATGCTCAATAGTAATTAAGGCTTCTACAAATACTTGGCAAGGGTGGTTTGTTAGAAATATTCCATAATATGGGGATGATTGCTTTAAATATCAGCTGACAGTCAACGTAAAAGACATCAACTTAGAATGTAATCGATAGTTTGAATTAGATCCAGTGGTATCACAAAAAGTAGTAATACTTTGAACTGATTGAATTTGAATTTGTGGACTACAGGAAAATAACTAAATGAATTGAAGATAATGGATTATGTCGAGAAATATTAAAATCACTAGTTCCATTTATGGTAGAACTGTTTACGTATTCTGCTGATTAGTTTCATGCACTTTCGTTTTTGTCAATTTTCTAAATGTAGTTAGCCCTTGATGCAAATTGAACAGCCTTTATAAACCATCCATCTAGAAATATATTCATATTTATTTTATCATATTATTTCTAATAAAAGTAACTAATGGTCTCAAATACCCAACCAATGAACATAGTATAATTGGATACTAAGTACATTATATTCACTTTAACCAGTGTCTATATTCAACAAATATATTGAGAAATGAAGCAGTTTATGGAGACAGGTATTAAGCTTAGTTACTTGTAGTCGTCGAAAACAACAAAACTTAATAATTATCACCATAAATTTACCTCAATTCATTTACAATAATCAGCTTACCTGTGAATAACTTCATGATGTTCCTAAAGTTTTAGTGGGAAGTCTTACATGATGGAGTTCAAACTTATTGAGTGTGAAACAGTTATCCCCCATGACAACAGATGGTCGGAGTGCTATGTCACAAACTGACAGAGGTGGGAATTCTACCATTGGACTCCAGCCGGCTCAGTGTGCAGATGACTAAGCGTTCAAAGTCCTAGGTTCGATTCGTTGGTGGAATCGAGAGTGGGTACTTTTGAGCACTCCTGAGATAAGACGAAACATCTACCTAGTGCTCTTTGGTTTTCAGTGGTAGTCAGCCAACATCAATCAGTGGCGAACACTGACAGCTAAATATAATGGGAGTAATTCATAATTGACATTTACTGCAAAACTACCATACAGTTTAGTCGCAGATAATAATGATAGATCTGTTTGCCGAACAGTTTCTTTTGTATACTTCAAAACCATGCCGTATGTTCATTTCCGATAATTCTCAGAGATAACCATCTAGACAAAATCTTGGATCTTTAATTCCTCACTCCACATGTTTAACTCTCAGAACAGCGATAACTACAAAAATTTAATTTATATTATAATATATAATGGGTATAATAATGTAATTCCTTAAAAGATCTTCGAAAGCTATTAAAACATTGAAACTACGTTAGTCCATCTATGCTATATGAAAGTTCCATAAGAATATGTAGAAGATTTTTAGAAAATTTTATTAAATTATTTAAATTGTCATTGAATTGGTTATCAGTTCAAGCATGTTTTCAGAATCTTCTATGGTCTCAAGGTCTTCTATAGTTTCATTAATATACCTACTTTCTGTAAGCAAAATAACCTTCTAAGTAATGTTTATTCCACAATATCCACTCTCTGATTTCCGTTCGGCGTTTAAAAATTCTACATCTAACAATAAGGAAATGATTAGGATAGTTGTAGTAGCTTATGCGAAAATGTGATGAGTTGAATGTCTTTAGAATCGATCTCTGTAGTGAATTTCGATGATAAATCTTGATTAATGTATGACCTATATATGTCTTTATTACATGTGTGCGACTATTATATCTCATTATCCACATACACCTTTATACGTGCGATTACCCAAATATCAGCTCATTTATCTCTTTATCGTATCGACCTTCATACTGGTTAAACAATGTTGACCTATTGCAATCACAATCCGTAAAATGACTAACATAATGGATTACTGCACTGATATATATATATATATATATATATATATATATATATATCAGTGCAGACTGTAAGGTGAACTTAATTGCAGGATCCTCTGATTGCTTGATATTCAGATCTCTCTGTTGATCGATAGCTTGATTACTTGTGAATCCGTCGTTAATAGTACAATACTACTACCGCTACTACTACTGAATTCATACTGGGTTATTTTGCGATAGTAATTCGGAATATTAAGTTCTAAGTACTAACAATTAATATGTTAATGTCACTTAACGGTTTTTCGGTATGTTATCAGTAGTATCTCCTTTGAAACTGTTCAAATTAAAGTATTCAATTACACAAAATATTGTTCTCTTTTATTCTTTTCAATCAAAAAGATAATAATATCAAATTAATTACTTCAATATTATTCTCTTAATCTGTATATCTTCAATCAATTACAGTTTTTTTTCGTCACATTCTTCTTTTCTCTTTTATTCTATTCAACTATTCAATTTAACAACTATTTGATTGACATATTGTGCACTGTACAAATGTTCCTTATTATTAATATCTACATTTACTTTTAATATAGCAATATAGTTGTCTTGTGAATACATTTTTTTCTCTATATAAATTAGTTTATGATTTAAACAAAATTTTATTAAAAAATTTACTATTGAACATGTGGTGTTTTTTTAAAGTAAAATGAATATATGTACACGCAAGCGCTCACGTATCCATGCCAACGAGCGCGTAATTACACAAAATTTTAAAATATATTGACATTTGATATTAAATTGAATCAATCTAATTGTATGAAATAGATTTCTTTCTTTATATATATAAAAAGGCTTGTTTTTCTTATTTATTTGCTTAATTTAAATGAATTCAAAGTTGTGTTGTGTTGTATTTCTTATTCAGATTGATGGTAGTGTTTACACTTCATTGATGCCTTTCAATTATTTATCCTTCTCTTTTTTTTTTTGATAAAATGACATTCAGTTATGTATACAATAACAATAATTAAAAAAGATATAATTCTACAACTATGTACATATTCAATGTTATATACTACTTATAGTTGTTTAAAATGAAAGAAAATAAGTAGTAGATAAATAGATTAGAATGAACTGTTCACTAGATAAATTTATCTCTATGTATATAACATGCTTACACCTACATAGTGTATACGCGTTTACAATATGATACTTGTTATTAACAGATTGACGGTAGATTTGTAAATGTCACAATTTTGACAGAATTTATTGTGTATTCAAGATGAAAATTTGATTGACTCATGTCAATTTTTGATTTTCTTCCTTTTTTTTCTTCTTTTTTTTAGAAATTCATTTTTTTGTTCTTTTTAAAAAAAACAATAATAAATAAATTAAAATTCTGTTACACTAATCCTAACTGATAGTGAATAATAAGGAATAGATGTATGTTAGACATGAGTTTATAGGTAGTAAAGTAAAACCAATGGTAGATTATATCTGAAGAACACTGAGATGTTCATATCATGAATTGCCTTGTTTAGAATTGAGTTATTTATATTCGACAAGTTCGTATGTATGGGTTAATCGGATTCTATTGATTAAGTTGCAATGTGACCACTAGTTTAAATGATTCAACATCACTAGAAATGTGTTGTAGTAAAAGGTGACATGGAATTAAGGAGTATCTATTAGATACCACCCCCCCCCCCTTCATCAAATTGTCTTCCACTACAGTTTAGTGTTGAGTCACCTGGACTAGTGAGGAGATTTCAATCTAATCAATAGAATATGGTCAACACTACTAAGGACTAGATAAATATCACATCAATCATTGATTGGCGAACAGTTAATATGGGAAAAAATTCTTTTTATTCAATAATGGTGGATTATCTTCAGGAATCTTCTTTTAAAACGAACGAATAGATTCATAAGACTTGAGCACTGAGTGTATACAAGACATTTGAGAAAACTATATTTGTAATTACTGTAAGTGATTGGAATTAATTAGAAGTCCAAAATTTCCCTCAGCAATCTGGTTTAGTTGTTTTCGTGATTACAAAAATGGTACCAAACTAACGCCAGTCTGCAACGAACACAAACAATACCAATCTCCACAAAATCACTTCATTCGCAATTACCATAGAAAGCTCCCCAGTGAATAATTTCACGATGTTCCTGAAATTCTACTGAGAGGTCACGATTGCTGGAGTTCACACTTGTAGAGAACGAAACAGTTATCACTAGCGACAATGGATGATTGTTGCTCTATCTGATGTATTGATTGAGGTAAAAATTCTACCAGTTGACTCCGGCAGGCCCAGTAGTGCAGATAATTAGTGGTTCATGCAAAAACCTTAAGACCCTGGGTTCGATTAACTGGAGGGGTTGTAAGTACCACAATACAACAAAACAACTACTATGTGATCCTTAGTTTTCAGTGGTACCCAATTAACATCGATCTGTGACGGACACAAACGACTAAACTTAATACCTATTTCCGCGAAGTAACCTGATTTCAAATGAAATTCAGTTTAGGTAAATAGTTATACTTTAATAATTACTCGAAGGTTGTATATTCTTTGAGGTAGACATTTTGATTAGTGAGGTTTCGTTCACCACCGTTAACAAAATCATCAGAAAGAAGTGAGTATTCTGGTAAACTAAAATTTTATTATCCTTTTCTGTGATCTAATGTCTGATCTTTTCGCTGTTTGCACTTTTTCTTATTGCCTGATAAACTGAAGTTTATTTCCTTGTCTGTTGACTGATGTACAACTAAAGTTTTAGACTTATAAAGATTATTTGGTTTACTTAGTGTTTCTTATTTTCCTTACTTTGATATTTGTCATGTGTAATCATTTCTACAATTGTTAACATGCATTGTTATGAGTGTAGATATGTTATGGTGTTTTAACAGCTAGTTAAAGTTTAGATAGTTGCAGATGGTGAGGACGAGCATGTCGTCTGTTGTAGTGCTTTTCACAGTTGCTGAGATTTATCTTGTAGGCAACAATTACTTTATCTTCTTTGCTCATTGTCTCATTGGGCTTGTTTAATATAATTTAGAGCGATTTTGTGAGCTTTCAGGTTACATCCATTATTAACTACTTTAGTGAAGTGATATCTTCATA
Source organism: Schistosoma japonicum (assembly GCA_025215515.1). Classification (NCBI taxonomy): domain Eukaryota; kingdom Metazoa; phylum Platyhelminthes; class Trematoda; order Strigeidida; family Schistosomatidae; genus Schistosoma; species Schistosoma japonicum. The sequence goes on along the minus strand of CM046062.1, from coordinate 34,390,506 downwards.
ACTTAACCATTCAACTCACAAAACAAAACATTCTGTAAGTCCTCCTCTGGAGTAATAAACTTTCTTCATCATATTCATTAAACAACTACAGAAATGACTAATGCTTATTTTTCTTCATTTTTCCCTTCAAATTGCATAAAAAGTGAAGGAAAACTAGATTAACGTTTCAAAATCTTTCAGTTAAGTGTAATGCGAATCAAAATATCTGTGACCAGTTGAGTTCAGCCATCTTGGGATGGAGATAGTTACCCACTAATGACAATGGATGAGGTAGTGCAAACCTATCGAGAACTGATAGAATTAGAAAGATTAACTTTTTGAAGCTCACTCAGTGGTCTACTGGTAAAGCATTCGCCTCAGAACCAGAAAGTCTTTTGCTCAGTCCCTAGTGGATCATGGATAAGCACTGTTGAAGAGTCCCAGAATGCGACGAAACAGCTGTTCAGTGCTTCCTCATGGTCAGTGGATGTCTAATTCAAACCGATTTGTGTTATCAAATTAGTGAACTGTATAGAGAGCAAAGGACAGATCTTTCATTAATAATACTTACCAAGGTAAACTTCTGAACCCATGCTTTATCATATCTGTGTTTATTAAAAATGACTTTTAAATAAAGTTCTGGATTTGCGTTGATCATTAGCTGTTGAACTTCAATATTCCAGTTTCGTCGTATTCGTGAAACTACAGCAGTTTTATTAAAAAGTTTATAAATCTTCCAAAGACAACTATTCACATGTAAAGTTATCAGAGGAAGCTGATTTAGTACTTGTGATAATTCAGATCATGTGCTGACTGTGGTTAGATGATTATTCGTAACCTAAAAATTACCGGAAAGTTATTTCGTCTGTACATGAAACTCTTTTACAGTATGCATTCAAAGGCAAAGAACTTAAACTTTATACCACTAAGTTTGTTTAAATTTCTAATTTTAGTCAATTTACAATATTATACAGTCATCAGTAAATGTCATTAATAAATTACCGTCTCATAACTGATATGGTTCATCTTTACTACTTATGACTTCTCATTAAAATTCACCGGACTGCTACTTCAAATTTCTTCTTTTCTTGCTTAGAAACAAAACTTAATTTCTAGATTTCATTCATTCACAGAAGTATAATTATAAGTTTCATTCTGTAAATAAGTCAATAAAATTAGTCATTAATCTCATATCATAGGCCTTTATTAGATGTATTGTTTACTAAAGCTTTCAGGAAGCTATTCACAGATTAGTTAATAGTTCACTATCCTCAAATACAGTGATTCCTTCACTGATTTATGTAGGAGAATTTCAGTATGACATAAACTAAATCTAGGATATCTGTCAATATTCAACGTATTCTAGTAGTATGGATTGGACTGATAGCGAATAACATGAGTAATAGATACGTATATATTGCCATATTAAAGATGTAATTATGATGTACAGAATATTATTAAATGAATTTTAGCATGAATTTTTATCTCTTTTACCTTTACTTGGTTAGGATAACTGCAGAGGTCATAGGAGGATAGTTCAAGTACAATAACTAAGAAAATCCACTTAGTGTTCAAGTTTTTATTACCAAGTAATCAACTTTTAAAACTTGATGATAAAAAATAAAGGCTACGTGTTAGGCCTTCAATTGACACATTCAAGTGAAAATTAAATATTCACAGATACATACTAAAAGTGGATTAACACTAGCCTCTGGTCTCCATCTCTCATAGAACAATCCTGAGTCCAGGACAGTTTTATTATCAAGTCTCATGATTGTTCTCTCAGCAAAGTTTATTATCTATTTTGATTTTCATACTCAATATTTAAAAAAATAAAACAAAGAAATTAGGATGCATTGAGTGGTTGTTCTAGTTGGACTAATGATTTTCTCATTAGCACATATTCTCATAAAACCCTTAATGAAGAGAATTAATGACCTTATTTTCTTACAGTGAGAATATATTAAAATCTTCAAAGGTTTAGACAAATCTCTATAGAAATCTTCTATAGACTCAGTATGTGTTATAGTGAGTTACTTTGTACCATCTAACATCAGTGCTCCTTAATGACTAAATTTGGGTATGTTCAAATCCAAACTATCTGGGATGCAGGTACATTCAGCCGATGAGTCCCAAATAGGACGAAACGCACGTCCTGAATTCCACTTGCCAGTCACAATCCAACCTTAATATATCTGGACGGTTGTTAAAACCACCTAATTTCTAGCTTTGTGATCACTATAAATTATATACCAGTATTAATCTGTACTGTGATACTAAGTGTGATCAAAAGTATTTGGAGATTGACAATATTGTATAATTAGTTTCTTGTAAAAACTACTTCACATGATAATAATTACAAGTAATAGTACATAATGATTGGACAATATTACTACAGAAGAAGTAATGGAGACCAGTTTGGTGTTCTTATAGCGAAGGATTCATTATAATCCTGAAAAGTCATTGGGTTGACCTATGAAAAAATCGTAGTTGCTAAACTCTTACATTGTTGGGTAGTGTAATTGATAAACAAGGAGGATCTGATGCTAATGCGAAGACAAGGATTGGCAAGGCAGGAATAGCATTTCTACAAATAAAGAACAAATGAAACTTAAAACAACTGTCAGCCAACAACAATGTAGGAATTTTCAATACAAATGTGAATGCACTTCTATTGTATGGATCTGAAACATGGAAGAACTATGAAAAGTATCATTTGGAAGATGCTAGCATTTATTAACAGTTGTTTGCACAAGATACTTCAGATTTTCTGACCAGTCACTATCAGTAACAACCTTTTGTGGCAAAGGAACAAACCAACCACTATCCAGATGAGGAAGAAATTAAAAAGATACTGGAGGTGAATAAGATACACAATGAGTAAATCATCAAACTGTGTCACAAGACAAGTACTAACTTGAAATCCTAAATGCCAAAGGAAATGAAGAAGATCAAAAAACACGTTGCTTCGGGGAACGAAGGCAGACGTGGAAAGAATGAATAGTACTTGGAAAGAACTGGGAAGGAAAGCCCAGGACATAATTGGTTGGAGAATGGTGGTCGGTGACCTGTGCTTTACGTAACTTAACAGGTTAATCAATAAATTAAATGCCCTAGAATAAAGCATAGTAAGATAAAATAGCTATCTATCTCTAGGCTAATTGTAATCCATTTTTATTTCTCCACTGCCAAAGTGTACACATCATTGATTTCTATGAGTAAACTATATTTTTACTACACTACATTGATTTGATATTAATTCATCGTTGGTAGTTGAAAGAAAAATAAATTGATGATTCTATGCCAATTTACATTTTACATATGATGAATTCAAATTTACTTGAACCTAAACATTCCATTTCTTCTCTCCTCCTACCTCTCTTATCCTAGTCATTCATTTTATGCTACTAACTTTTTATGGTAACTAGAATATTCTTGATATTTGAAAAGGATCATCAAAAGACTAAAGTTGGCACTTACCATTTGTTTACACTCGGTGATGAGGTTTAAACTGATGAATAACCCAGGTTTATGCAATGCACATATCTGATGATGTAGATGATAATGAAGGAAAATTCTGGAAGAGGAAAGTGACCAGAATTTATGAAATGTTTTAGTATCTTATAAAAGTCATCCTGCATATTGTACTGTGATACCTTTACAAAGTGCTCGTTTTATGCCTCAAATGTGACCAGCTTCATATGAGCTAGTAAAATTGTAGGTGAGCATAGTTGTAGGTAAAAGCGGGAGTTAATCTTTAATGCGTTTTCTAATATTTGATCGGTAGTGAAGACCAGATGAAGCTATGAGATGTAGAAAGTCATCGTTAGAAATTTCGTAATATGAATATTCCAAATGTCTGTGGGTCTGTTACTCTTAAACTCTATAATCATGAAAAAAATCTTCTCAGGTGCATTAGGAGATTTCTCATACTTTGCTTGGGTTTACTATTAATGCATTTGTTAGAATAATGATTACGACAAATATTTGGCAGAGTTTGTATGGTTTATTGTCTACTATAATCGTCTCTGTATATTTATCTACTCGTTGAGAAAATGTAGGGAATAAAACTCGTTCTAATTAATGGAGCTCTGATGTACCTTCCATGGATATTATCTCAAAAGATTAATGCTTTCCAAGAACCACTATAAATGCAATCTCATGCCTGATTATATGACATCGAGGAGATTTTCTTTATTGAGTTAACTTTATTTCTTCTTCAATATGTCCCTTACTAGAACAATGTTGTGCACACATAATTTCCTCTCAGATACGCAGTAAACATTTTCAAGTTGTTTGCATTTTCAAATTTTCCTCCTTCATCACTTCCTCAAGAGATTCACAATCATGACATCGAAACTGAGATCATTTTTAGATAATCAGAATATACCTACTAACTAACAATAAGTAGCTTTGAATTAGTTACAAATAATTTTACTTTAATCGTAGTTATGATGTTGTTTTTCATGATGACACACTTCTAAAAATCATTTGTAATTTCGTAAATACCAATCCAGAAATATCAGCAATATTGATTTCGATATCTTCTGTGTACCACGAGTGAGAAGACAATTTAAATTAAGAATTGGTAGGGTAACAGGATTGGTCATTTTTTATCACTAAAAGTATTAACTATATTGATCCAACCAGTTAGTTTTTTACAATGTAGAGTTCGATACAAATATGGGAGATGAAAATTGAGAGACTAGGTCAACCTAGAGAAGGTAATGAAGTAACATGTGTATATTATGTGTTTGGTGTTAGTTGGTAAGAAACTGCGTTTCACTTAAGTCTCGTGCAAGTCGACATTAATCGACAACGTGTACCATCTAACTAGAAGAAAATTATACTCTCATGGGATTTGAATGAAAATCAACTAGTTCCACAGCCTAGAACGTTATCACTGAAATACTTGAATCCTACAGTGAACAATAGTTTCCTCGGGGTTGAAGATAGGCTTTAAACGACTAGTGTAGCTAGGAGGAAACGAAGGTGGTGGCTTTCCGGCAGACTACCTAACATCAAATTATTTAGTAGGTGATGTTAGGTCACTGATTCCAGTGATTATATTACAACTTGGTTGGTACTAAGTACTAATTAAACACGGTAATGGTAAATACTGAAATAACAATCAGCGATTTCATGCCTCAAAATCTTTTTCAAGCACCTATTCTTAAATGTTTAATGCTTTGATTAAAGCATAACTGTAATCCGGGATTAGATAGTATGACGTAAACAACATCTAATGATTAATTTGTGCTTCTGTACAACTGTTTACATTATAACAGCTGAATTCGTTTACTTAGAAGTGACTACCCTAGAGTCATTCTAATCAGTGGTTAGATAGAAGGACAGAAAATTTCCTTTACTTAGCTTACTCAAAAGATTTAAGGTCTCTGAGTTCGAGTTATTATTGTGAAATGGATTCGTAATAATAAGAAGTCTTATACGAGAATAAAACAGCAACCTACTGCTTTGTGGCTTTCACTCATTTTCTAACTAAAGTGAAACTTTAAATTAATTTATTTTTTCAAAATTAAATAAACAGTAGACTTAATATTTATATTGTATAACATTAGTTAACTAACTAGGAGCATCTGTAATCTTGAAGAGACTGACGCTGCCACTAATCTGGAACTTGCATCATATAATATTCTACTTGAATATACCATTACTTTCAAGTACCACTAACTCCACAACTGAACTGTCACTACAACTTGATATCTCCACACTTTTGAACAAATACATTGAATATTTTATCATTATTTCGACAAGATTTCACTGACACATTGACACTAGTCTTTATTGTACTATGATAAAGTTGTTTACTGAAAATGAATAAAGCTTTATATAACCCCATAAATAAGAGGCTCAGTATCAGTGAAATTTAGATCTCCAGCTTCTTATTATTATGAACTTATCAGCTAAGTTCACCTCCCGCTTCTCAATGTTAATGTTCACAAGTGGACTCGAACCCACTATCTTTTAATCCATATACGATCATGTTATCGATTGAACTACTTAGTAAGGAGAGTTGGAGCCTAATTCAGCGTATACGATGTTTTTTTCTACTATTAGTAAGCTAGTGATTATTTTGATTGTATTTGGTACTAATTTTCAATCTTGATATGAATATCAATACTGAGACATGACAATCGCATTCAAGTAATGGAGCTCAAATAGAACAAAACAGGAATTTCGAATTTCACGTCTACCTTCAATTCATTCATTCTAATATAATAATCATTAATGACAAGGTATACTCCTCAAATAAGAATTAAGTCGATTTGATAGTCACCTATAACATGTATAGATTGATAAGATATTTCAATAACACAAAACATTCTAGTTCTCTTGATTAATTAACCAATCATAGAAATTGTTCAATCGTATAAAATCTATTTCAGTAGTATGTCAATCATATAAAATTAATTTTACATCAATTTTGTTTATTCTTGCAATTTTATTTATTTTGCTGAAAACTACTATCAGTACTAATACTGATGTAAATTTAAACATTACATTGTCAACAATTGGTTTTATGATTTGGGTCAAAATTTTATAGAATAATGATAATTGACACATTGATTATCATTTAATAAGATTGTAAAAGTAAACCTACCTATGTTATGTAGTGTGTTTTCCAATCAAAACCATGTATATAGAAAGTAGGGTTTAATAGAACTAATCAGTTATATAGTAGTATAGTATGTATATTCATCAGTATGTAATTGGATTGTTGAACTTACTGTTTTCTTCTATTATTTCCAATGATTGAATGATTAGCGTTTTCAGTGTGACATTGAGTTGCATAGATTTTCTTTAAAAGTAGTCATTCATTACAGAAATGAAGATATATGGTATCCAGTAAAACACTTTGATACAAGGTTTCTTATTTGTTTTGTTCAGTTGTTTAGTAGCTAATGATTTTTTCTCATTATATGCTTTATATCTTAGTTTAGGTAGGTTTGTGGAGATTAATATTTTATTTATTGTTTGCATTCAATACATCCCAATCTCAGTACGAAGTTATTATCAACCAAGTAGCACTAGGAAACTGTTTTATCTTAGTATGAAACTCCACATTGGTGTCTGGACTCTATCTCATCAGGGAATTGAGCCCAGGACCTATAGGTCTCGCTGAGAATGCCTAACCAGGTATAGTTGATAATGTACACTTTGGAGGAATGCTATGTTGGGACGAAACGGCTGTCCAGTTTTCCATGGTTTCCTAGTATTAACTTAACCAATACCAATCTGTGCCGAATACAAAAAACAAATATGTTTTATACTAATATGATGAAATGTTTGAACTAAACACGGATAACGCTTGACCAGATACGGGAAAACCTGGTGCAAGCCAGTTACAGCGATCAATGAAAAACACGACTGTCTACTCGATGCCCCTTACATCTATCTTACTGTCTACTCATTCCTAGGCAGAAATGGGAAGAACACAAGACCGAAACAACAACAAGTACTTCTGTGTATATATGTTATGCCTGACCACATAGTTAACCAGTTGGGAAAATAACATTGACACATAATAAGGGCAACAATGGCAGTGAACTGAAGTGACTTACACATAATTAGTTAACTATAGTTTATAAACGAGAAATGATATACTAACAGTTAATGAGTCGAACGGGAAGTTAAGAAGAGAGGGACAGAATAATAATCAAAATAAAATGTTTTCTTTAGATATAAGTAAAATAGGCAAAATAGCATTTTGATAAACAGTTTTGGAAGACAATTCATATTCTTTAAATGCCTGATATACACTTTAAATGGCTGAAAGTAATCAGTAGGAAATCCTGTTTTTCCTAAGTCTCATGATATTGACACCTACCATCGTGGATTATCTACAATCTTAGGAGAGTTGGTGCTACCTATACTAGTCAGATCAGCAACACCCAACTTCATAGACTGAAAGCTTCTCTAGAAACATTAGACTTCCAGTAAAATTAGGATATTTTCATTGATTGATCTTTAAGTGGTGGAGAGTATCATGTTTCTCTTGTCCTTGTGGTTGATGGAATTCTATTGATCAGGTTGTGTTTTGATCATTAGTCCGAGCAACTCGACATCGTATGCACTAATTTTAACTACCTAACTTAGAGATTAAAAGTTTAATCTACTAAACTCCAAACATACCTCATGCTGAGCCCTACCTCCTATATGACAGTAGATGTAAACCACAGATGCAACCAAAACTAGGATGGAACACTTGTTCAGTTTACCGCAGTTTTTAATTTTTCCCCAGAAGGTATTACTCAATAATAGAATTTTATCATTCATGGAAGCAAGATTGGCTGTTTCTTAGCATTAATTTAATTGTCATTCATCAAACTCATAGTAACCATATAACTTTACCTCATGTGAATTTATTGCCACTCCCCACCACTACTCCATTATCATGATAATTTCAAATAATAGGTAAAATCTAGTGTTACGATTTAATAATGAAGTTAGGCACGAAAATGCTATTTTCTTTCAAAGTTTTTCTTGGACTTTTAATGGGGGGGGGGAATCTATTCTGTTCATTAAAAAATGAACTAATGCAACTAATTCCCTGAATATCGATTAATTTATTTTATTCGATGAAGCATATCCTATGATATTACGCAATCGTGTAAGTCAAAGTGGGTGAAATGAGGTTTCAACATACACAGTAATGATTGAACAATAATTTCTTTTATTATTAATCCATTATTCTATTATATATGACAAATACCTCATTACAAACTACTTCAGAATACAGTTATGTGTTTTTAATTGTATACAGTCACGTGATAATGATCCATGTCATCTTTGTCAAATCCTAAGGGTGAGAAGGATGATTAAATTGCATCGATCAAATTGTAATACCTTTCCAAGTAGGTGTGTTGGCCTCCTCACAATATTGTTGAAATCCTTTAATAAAAAAATACCAGTCATCATGAATTTAGCTTTCGTGTCTCTTGTTGAGTCCTTCTAGCCATCTGGTGTTTAGAATGATTATAAAATACAATTGTAATTTTTCTGTATATCAACTTTAATTGATTACCAATAATCCCCTATTCTTTAAGTAGGTTGGATAAAATTAGGATCAGTTAATTATATTCATCACATGTTGACTATTTCCTCTCAGTATGAGACTTCTCGTGAATGTACGATCTTAATGTTTTTCGGGATGTTCCTAAAGTTCTAGTAAGATGTTGTAACTGTTGAAGTTCATATATGTCGACACTGAGACAGTTATCACCAGTAGCACTGACTTATTGATGATAGTGAGAATTCTACCACCGAATGAATGCACAATGGTGAAGATGTCTAAGCGTTCGCCGTGAGATCTGAAGGTTGGATTCCCTAACGGACTAGAGGGTGTTCACTGATGAAAAGCTCCATACTAGAACTTGACATCTGTCCAGTGCTTCACGATTTTCATTGGTACTCAAAGGAATTAATTTTTAACGAATGCAAACAACAAATTAATCTCCACAAAAACCACCTTAAATCAACGTTAATCGGTTCGAACATATTATGCAACCAGACCATCAGTGCCTTGGCAACTTATCATTTTTAGATGACCATTAATCTGTTTATATTAATAAATTCTACTTAATGTTAGGAAATTCGGCAACCAAATATAATCTCTTGAACTATCAGTGTAGTATTTCTTGAGCTACGATCAATCACAATATGAGGAATAATAACCTTGTTAAGATATAAAGACTGTTGTTCTATGCTCATAATTTTGCATTAATATAACTAGTTTAAGAAGCCGAATTGAAGAATACATAATAACTGAGCCAACAACTTGAGACTAATTATATTTAATGCAGCTGTTTAAGTATATACAAAACCTGATAACATAACTGATCAATAAGACTAACAACATTGATACAAAACATGGACAATAAGATAGGAAACGGTGGCGAAGGAGGAGGAGCAGGTATACAGTTAATTAGTTGTAGATCCAGAGTGGGAAACAGTGAATGAGATGGAATGGTTAGGGCAAGGGGAACATAATAATAGTAGAAAAATTTTTGATTTATATACACCCAAAATGACTGAAATAGTCATCTTGAAGTAACATTTCTGAATCTTAGCTGTTCTTCTTGAGTCGACTGATATATCAGCGTGGCAAGATACCTATTGTATCTAGGTTTTGAGTCTTTAAAAGTTCTTTAGAAGATTTCAATAATCATGGCCTTTAATTGTTTAACTACTCTATGCTTTATCATCTATACATCAATCCAAACCTGCATCTATATGATCACCTTTTATTTCAGACAGAAGAAGAAATTACCAGAGGTTATAAGTTCAGTGGACATGGAATACGATAATATTTTCAACTCATATATCACACTAGGATCATATATGTAGATGATTTCCTTAAATTTATCTTACAAGTAACTATGCAGAAGCTAAATCAGCCATCATGAAACGTGATATGCAGTATAGTTCAACCACTATTACCGTCTGCATGGCTCAATAATAGTGTTAGAATGGCTTGCAGTAATCCAAAAAAGGTTCCAGCAAACCTAAAAGAGATATAAGATCTCATACATTCATCATTAAAAATTATTTGCAGAATAATTGATACAGTTAATCAAAATACTTGCTCTTGAGCTGATTAGATTATGATAGTTTGTGTATTAAAACACTAAAACGTAGCTTGTAAGCAGTTATCTATGCTCCATTACAAAATTTATCACTAGCAGTAATAAGTTACAATTTGCTGATTTTATTCATCACAGAGTAACTTTAGTTGGATAGCACCGAAAACCAGGGCGTACTGAACAGATGTTTCGTTTTAGTATGGCACTTCTCGAACAGAACACATTCACAATCCTACCAGGAAATTGAACTCAAAGCATATCAGGTCTCAAGTTGAATACTTAACTATCAGTACTATTGAGTAGGCTAGTGTTTAATGGTAGGATATTCGATTCAAATAATTCCACAACATAATATGAAAATCATCTCACTCCCTGTATATCTGACCCATATGAATGAATAAAAACAATAAATCAAAACTAGTCTTCATTAAATCACATCAAATGTTAATGTATATGAATCTAATTATTCTGCTTAATACAGTTAGTTCAGAAATATACACTGATAAATCTAAAAACCTATACACAACTAGTTTACCAAGAAATTATTCACTATCTGACAGTATTCATCAAGTACTTAATCATATTTCATCTTGATTGAAGTACAATTTCTACGTACACATATATACAGTTGTATATATGTGTACATATATATTATGTAATTTATTTCAATGTTTCATAGAAAGAAAAAAAAATCCAATTAAATCTTTACAAATGTGATCGTTGATCATCATGTTACTACTTAACTCTTCTTTTATTTTTGGTGAAAGTCTGATTAGTGAATTAGGTTAGACAATACTACCAGATGTTTTATACAACTAGACAACAGATAAATAATTGCAATATTAGTAGTTATAGAAGTAGTAGTACTACTACTACTACCAGTAATAATAAGAAAGATAGTGATAAGGGAAAATCCCTTAAATCATGGTTAAACTATTAAAAAAAAGTTTATCTCTTATTTGATGTTACTCATTACACACTGATGTTTTTTTTTTTGAAATAACTATTGAGAACCAGGAAACATTGAAGACATGTTTTGTCGATGTACAGCAATCCTTTACAGTGTTCATCCACCATTCGATCACATAAAGCAACTTAGAATATTTAGGCTTTTCAGTTACAGTTTAACCATCTGCATAAATAATTTCAGTCAATTCATGATATCACTTGATAATCATCATATGCCTTGTATGGATAACTTTCACTCATAATATGGTTGAATATGATAGTCAAGTCCCCTCATTGAAACCTCTCAGATTACCTGGCTAAGTTACCTCTCTACAAAGCATATGGATGATTGTAGTTAGTGAGCGCTGTAGATATTTTACCAACCGTATTTTATTTCCTTGAAAATTTGCTTGTTAATTTTAAGAGTTGACTTTGAAAGTCACTGTTCAAAATATAATTGACTGGTGCTAAATAGGGGATAGTAGATACGAAGTACATAGCTTACAATAAGTAAAAACAACAGGTTGTGAATTTACATTATTTTGGAGAGAACTGACCTATGTGTAGAAAAAGAAAACTTTTGTAAACACCTCTTTGTCATTGAAAAGATTTCTATCGTACTGTGTAAACTAGTATTAGAACGATGTCTTGTTACAGTGTGGTTATTCTTAAAAATTTCAATTCAGTGAAAATGAGGAGATAAAGCGAAGGAACTTCATATTAGGAAAAGTTTTTACTAAATTTCAAATCAATATCATTCTTGTTTGATCCTTTAGTATTTGTTAAGCTCTATCAAACAATCTGAAGTGTAATTATTAAATTAAGTGACTTATCTTCTTATGTACCATGTTTTGATGTTAGATGGTTAGATGTAAGCTATAGGAAGCTATTGATTATCCCAGATTTTGTACCAAATGGTAGCCATCGGCAAGGTGGGCAGAACTAATAAACTACACTATTTGACAATTAGTCAATGTAAACATCTCACTAGCAAACAACATCACCAGCAACCTGAATAGCCACCCGATAATGGTGGTAGACCATGAAACCGATTGACGCGGATTCCAACAATGGAGGAAACATCCACAACCTCAAAATTACAGGTATGCTGTATTGACAAGTACCAATCATCATCTAACCTAGGTTCATTACTTTCAATCATCTTGTATGGTGTATATACGGTTTCTTATGTGTAGCATGATATACTTCATAATAATATTGTTAATAATAAAGACTGTGACTGGTGATAGCAGTAATCACTATTTTATCAATGTGTTTCATTCTGTCACATAACCAGATGTCTGCATATTTCTTGTTAACTTTTTTTATTTATTAACATCTCCACTTAATGGTGATTCGTTCTCGTTCACTGACTTCATTAGATCTATTCTAAATAGATTTATAAGAAGTAACCAAGTTCAGTAACTTCATTATCTTTCGTTGTATAACTTCTCATTATTTATCATTTTTTTATAAGTAATATACTTTATATTCATTTAGTAACTTAAAGTATGTACTCTTTCAATTCTATAAAATGACTTTCGGTTTGTTTTTTTTATATAATGACCACCCATATATAAGTAGTTATATTTGTATTACCACCCAGTAGTTTATCAATTTAGTAATAAATCTATGTCAAAGCTTAACTATCTGTTATGCTTAAGCTGTTGTATATCATACTTAATGTTCATTTATGAAGTGTTAAAGGTACAAGAACTATTGTTTGAGCGCGTAACAACATGAGTGGGAGAGAGAGACAGAGAGAGAGAACAATTATTCTGTCTATCAAAATATTTCAATTCTGATTGATAAATATTTTACATGAAGATAGAAATAAAGTTATACTTTTTCGTTTTTTTCTTTTTATTCACATTTGTTTACCATTTTAATATGAGTAGGTGAATTAGTTCACCGTCAATTGACAGTTAAATTTGTGAAGATATCTGATATTTTCTAATAAATTACCTTTTTATTCATTGATTCAGATATTCAGTTGAATAACTCACCTACTGAATACAGATTCACTTACTCAGATTTTAATCACATTATTTGATTGAAGGCTATTGATACTATCTGTCGGTTTAAATAGAATTAAGTAAAGGAAAGTGTAAGCCTACTACCTACTGAGTGGAAGCTGTGTGATTTAATCCTTAAACTATTGCCCATGTTGTCCCAGACATTAGAGAGTGATAAATGATGTGTATAGAATTCATTAAATACTGTTATGATAGCTTATAAAATAAGTGACTAAATGCCAAGTTACAATGTATTCTAATGTTAAACAGTAAATAAAATCAATAGAGAAGTCCTGTCAAACTCACCTATAAATAGTTGAATAGGAATGTCTATTAACATGATACTTCAGCTTACTAATGTTCACATGTTTTCGAATTACAATTACTTTCCTTCAGAAAAACAAGTGGAATAATAATAATAATCACGCAGTTAAATATCATTTGTTTAGGTATGATAACTTGATTTCAAGCTTAAGATATCTAACATCAATGTGATTTCCATTTCTATGTTTCTTTCACATTTGTGAGTATATTTTTGGTTGTTGGGGGATGGGGGTAGTCATCAGAAAATCTTAGTTGGTAGTTCGATTCAGGATAGTGACAGTCAATAATTTGATGAAGCCCGTTAGTGCTATTGGATTCAAAGTAATATCAGCCAGCTTCATAGACTAAGCAATTATTACCGAGTTATTTGGGCCTCGACTAATTTTCTCCAGAGCTAAGATATTTAAGTTGAATGTTCACTGGATAGTAAAGATGTCATGTATGTTTAATTTTTTATTGGTGAAATAATACTACCAATCAAATAGAAATGTAATTATTGGTGTAGATTACTGGACACCTAGTGTATTATGTTTTTGACGGTAAGTAGTTTAGGGGTGGGATAGTAATTGAGTGACTCTAGAAATAGATTTTGACATTTATCAACAAGCTACGTTAGTAACCTAAAGGAAACCAGAGATTACTACGCTATTCCAACTCTCTTTATTCTCATTCAAAAGTGGTTTCAACTAACATCGCTTCTGTGAAATTTGTCCTTCTAATGTAATTAAAATGTAAACTCTCTCATCACTTAATTTTCAGGTGAATAGATGAAGAGGAGAGTATAACGAAAACTGCTGTAAGTTACCTTGATTACTTTAGTATCCAGCTTTACATTAGGTTATAAACTTCTCATAGGACTTTATTATTTGATCTAGTTAATGCATATAAATTCTCCATTAGAACAAATCTTAAATATTGAATTTTATTACGACAATTACACAGGAAATAAGTGATTCAATAGTTTAAGCAAACCGTTTGACTTCATTCCACCTATATGTAAATGGAATAAAATTTTCTAAGAAAAAATCTCATATAAGTGGAATTTAGTAGTAATAGTAGTAGTAGTAGTAGTAGTAGTAGTAGTAGTAGTAGTAGTAGTAGTAGTAGTAGTAGTAGTAGTAGTAGTAGTAGTAGTAGTAGTAGTAGTAGTAGTAGTAGTAGTAGTAGTAGTAGTAGTAGTAGTAGTAGTAGTAGTAGTAGTAGTAGTAGTAGTAGTAGTAGTAGTAGTAGTAGTAGTAGTAGTAGTAGTAGTAGTAGTAGTAGTGTAGTAGTAGTAGTAGTAGTAGTAGTAGTAGTAGTCGTCGTCGTCGTCTATCGTCGTCTCGTCGTCGTCGATCGTCGTCGTCGTCGTCCGTCTCGTCGTCGTCTCGTCGTCGTCTCGTCGTCGTCGTCGTCGTCGTCGTCTCGTCGTCGTCTCGTCGTCGTCGTCGTCTCGTCGTCGTCGTCGTCGTCTCGTCGTCGTCTCGTCGTCGTCGTCGTCGTCGTCGTCGTCGTCGTCTCGTCGTCGTCGTCGTCGTCTCGTCGTCCGTCGTCGTCGTCGTCGTCGTCGTCGTCGTCGTCGTCGTCTTCGTCGTCGTCGTCGTCTCGTCGTCGTCGTCGTCGTCGTCCGTCGTCGTCGTCGTCGTCGTCGTCGTCGTCGTCGTCGTCGTCGTCGTCGTCGTCGTCGTTCGTCTCGTCGTCGTCGTCTCGTCGGCGTCGTCCGTCGTCGTCGTCGTCGTAGTCGTCGTAGGAGTAGTAGTAGTAGTAGTAGTAGTAGTAGTAGTAGTAGTAGTAGTAGTAGTAGTAGTAGCTATTTATGCTGTAGGTTAGGAACTATGAACTTCATTTACTTTACACTCATGTTACTATAGTGTCATGATTTAAGATGTAAGCACAGAGCTATTCGATTGATGCTAATAATAACTCATAGTATCTCTATGTTTCCCTAATTAGTCACATAATAATAACTAATTTTATAATATTGATCTAACTCGATGAATCACGTGTTCTGTGTAATCACATAGGTAAGGGGTTTGATATCATAGTCCACTTTGTCTGGATAGAAAATGTTTCGGGTTTCCTATACAATAAATAGTTGGAAATGCAGCACGCTTACAGATGTATAGTACAAGATTTTGTTAATAAAATAAATATGTCTGCATATGCGAAATTCTTCAAGATATGTGGTATCAGTAGCTATTGAGATATACATGAACTCATGTTAAACCCTTAACAGGTAAACTGTTGTTTACTAATAATATTGTCAGGAATATGTACTCACTAATTACCAGTTTCATGATAAAAGCCTGAGATTCTATTTAGTAGTCCTAATTAACAGAGTTCAACTAAGTCAGAACTAAGGCTTTAATCCATTTAATAACATCACGTTATATCATAAACTGACTATAGTTAAGAATATAGTTTAATGCATAATGCATGACACGTTAGTTTAAATGTAATACCCTTACTACATAATTTAAAGGATCTACATTTTATTCTATGCTGTTTCATGAATCATCAATGTTTAAATGATCTTTTCTAGAGTAAAACAATTGACTAGTGTTATTTGATTTTCAATTAATGATATATACACCACCTACGAGTATTACAAACACTGTATTCAATTTCAATTATTATAATGATGGATGAGGTCGCGCAAACGTAACACGAATTGACTGAATTAGAAATATCAACCATTAGGATCCGGCTTAGTGGTCCAATGGCAAAACGCTCATCGCGTAGCCAGAGGGTCCTGGGTTCGACCCTCAACAGGGTCGTGGATGCGCACTGCTGAGTCCCATACTAGGACGAAACAGCTGTCCAGTGTTTTCAGGTGATCAATGGTTGTCTGGTTCAGATCAATTCGTGATATCAGCATTAACAAATCATTATAATCTTAGTTATTTTACTCATTTAACTTACTCAAAACAAGTTTACTTTAAGACGATAATCACAACAACAACAACAACAACAACAAATGCGCTTCAAAGAATAAACTCTTCTACATGTTGTTCAGTTACAAAATTCTTAAGTTAATAATTTTTTTTTCTGATCTTCAATTACGTCTATAAATAATTTTTGTGAAAATAAATTACGTCATTGTAATGAATAGAATTGGATAATTTCATGAAAACTAAATTCTTCTATGAGAAATATAGATTGATTGATTTGTTTATTCTATTGTATATTGACATTTGTCTAAGAAGATACTTTTAGAAAATGTACAAAAGTATTAGTTCTAAATTATTGATTCATTCAATATATACATTAGCAATAACTGTACATGATATTACATAATGGTAAAACTTTAAAAAATTTAGTTACAATTGAGGGTTGTTGAGATAGTTAGTTGTCAATCCTGATATCACAAATTGTTCTGAATCAGACAACCATTGATCACCTGAAAGCACTGGAGAGCTGCTTAGTCCTAGTATGGGACTCTTTAGCAGTGCGCATTTACGACCCGTTGGGGATCCAACCCAGGACCCTCTGGTTCCGCGACGAGCGCTTTACCATCAGACCACTGAGCTGCCTCCTAACAGTTGTCTGATTCAGAACAATTCGTGATATCAGGATTTAAGAAATTTCTTTGAAAATTTACGAAAGGATCCATTGGTAATCAGTTAAACTCAATAGATTAGTGGATAATGCTATGATATTTGAAGTGGATAAAGTGAATTTGAATCCTGGTATGAACATTAATATGGATATGTTAGTTATATCAAATTGAAATTTATCAAATAAAAGAAAAGAAATCCTTCCTTCAGTATATCATCAGCTATAAGCTAACTCTAATAAAATGTTTAGGTGAAGGGAGAGGGGAAGTTACTATGACTTATATATTTTAAAGAAAAACTCTTTTCAAGTACTAAGAAGATTTGGATGAAAAAATTAGGAAGATTACAAGAGTAATGCATCAAAGCAGAACATCTGCCCATTCAACAATAACTCTTTATAAAGTTACACATCCATAATTCTGTTAAAGTGTTAAATAATTTTCCGCATTGATTATACCAAACTGTCGGTGACTTATGTTTATTTGTGAAGCACAAAATTATTTGAATGATATCGACATTGAACTATATGGAGGCGATAAGACTCGAAACGACACTTCAAATAAAGAGTTTGACCCTCGATAACTTCCAAGGATATTTAACACGAAGTAAGAATGAAAATATTTACAGAATTAGATCAAATTCATTTTGTGTCTTGACTTCTCATCAGTTGCAAACAATAATCGGATATCATGATTAGTATTATTAATATAATCATAGTTATATATACTCTATAGTTAGGTTTGAAATTGTTATTTCATTCTGAGTGCAAAGGTCAAGTTGAAAGTGCATAATGACAATTGCTTTTGTAAAGCGTAGTAACAATGATGTTCTCTGCTTATTGTCTATTATAAACACCATTTTTCTATGTTCACTATATATCTACTTTCGATTAACCACCTTATTAATGCACTTCTTAAAACTTCTTATGAAAGATGAGTTGAAAGAAATATGTTTATTAAATCCAGTGAATGCCATTGTTTCAGTCCTGTCTATGTACTGACTGCTTCAAATAAATATACATTTATAAACTGTCTACTTTTGATTGATTTATAGAACATTCAATACTGTAGACTGAGATTGACTGTGCTTAGTGAAGCTTATTATTAGTCCAGGTTTGATACTTACTCATACGGCTAAAATCTTAATTTTGTATTCACTATCTGAATTGATCGCGTATTACTCATTTATTAAAAATTATACCGTTGTGTTTTATAACTTGAATTTACGATATTACCCACTCATCTAGATCTCACTTCATATAATTCATTTTTGAAATATACAAACTCTTTAATCTTAGCTATTATGTTGTCATGATTGGTGTGATCTTCATATCCTTCTTTATGTGTGTATGTAGGTGGTATATTCTTCGTCTACATCATTTTACTGACAACTTCAATCCTAACTGTAGAGTATATAACACTTTGACTATATTAATATTACTAACTGATAGACTGAAAATGGTGGATATGGAAGGCCTTGATTCCACACTAATAGTACACGTAGACTCTAAGATCCTGAGAAAACTAATGGTCATCAGCCACCATAAGACTTGATCTCCTAAAAATATTTCACTGTCGTATGGACTAGACCTTTAAATCAAACGTTTGGAGAGTGGCTTCCTAAAAACACTGCCTGCTTCAGTATTAGCCCTCGGATAGTATTCCAGCCAATACCGATATATATATATATATATATATATAATGATCTTTCCTGTGTGGCACATACATTTTTAGTGTTCATATGTACTTAACTTTAATGCATCTATGTAAATGAATAATAATAAAATTCTAAGTGACCAAGCGTCAAGTGTACTGCATATTCATCGTACATGACTACAGGATAGTTGTTTCCTAGACCTTCTTGAGTTAGTTTCATTGTCAACCTTCAGTCTAGATATATCAACAAGCTTCCTCTTCAAATTAACCTGGATTAGCTTAGCATTACACAAAAAATCCTCATTCCCTGATATTTCTTTGTAGTTTTAGAAATTTTCTTAAATTATCTTGGCATTTTAATATCATTCAGATGACTTATTGACAATAACATGTACACCGATACTGCTGATATCATTTGAAAATTTAAAAGGTGAACAGGATTAATAGGCGGCTTATTTTAGTGTCATCTAGACTTTCTTTGACAGGAATCAGAATTTCATGACAAGATTTTCTAGAATGCATCACACTCGGTACAACATAATTTGTGAATTAAATTTCTGTATAGAATCTTAGTCTTTATTCCAAATAAAACATTTCAAAGAGAGTATATTGTTGTGTACAAGTTATTTTTATTTTATGTGACTTGAGTACTTCTTTGTTGTTGTTCATCAGTCATCTCATGACGATAGGATAAGAACATAACATCAAAATCCAAGAAATATCTTTCATATTCTTGTTTATGAATAGGTAATTTTATTTTTTATGAGGTTTTTAGAGAAATTATTAATTCTGATCATTTACTTGAATGCTTATTGTCTATCGTCATTCAATATAATTCCAGTGGTTTGTTTGAATGAATTGACAATGAGAGAAATAGGTACACTGAAGGTATATGTTGAATGCAAGTCTATACGTCAATAGAAATGTGTTGGTTTACAGAAAGTAATGAGATTAAGAGCTCATTTTAACTAAGCAATCTGAAAATCTTACTTACGTTTCATGAATCTGATCTAATATGAAATTTTATTTATCTATTTAGAGAAGATTCCTGATAAAGTCTTTTTTTATGGTAAAAAATATGTCGTCTAGGCCAGATAAATGATCTGATAGGATTTGTAAATGTATGTAATTCTATTTATGGCAGGAAAAATGCTAAAATATTTTGTATCATGTAATTCTACATTTGTGTTATCTAAATTCAGTAGGCTTCATGTAAGTCGATACTCAGCTGTTAAAACAAGGACCTTAACATTGGATGATAGCCTCCTCTTTTAAGTGTTATGGACCGTTAAGCATTCACCTTAAGATGTGAAGGTTCTGCTCTTGATATCTGGTGAATTCGTGAGTACGTACTGCTGATAACTCCCATATCAAGGTGAAACACTCATCTAGTACTCTATGTCTTTCATTAGTACCCAACCACAATCAGTCTATCATGAATAGAAGCAACAAATATGTTATCTATTGTAAAATATTTTCGTTGTTTCGATAAGTTATTCAAGCATTAAATTTATCCCAGTAACTTTGATGACAAAAAAGAAACGAATATTGCGAATAATAGACATGTTTTCATAATTAATTTATTTTTGAATTATACAACCTCTGTTTTCTCATCATCATTTCTTCTGTAATATATGCATAGTTCCAGATGTTGTCGGTCGTCAACGTAATTATAAGGACAATCGAAGTTAACTACGTGACAATGAAGGACGGTTATAGCTTTCTCGTCACCATGTGTTCATGTTACTAATAAATGACACATTTCTTTTTCATTCATGGATGTTAATCTTACATACCTGTGTGTATATGTGTGAGTGTGTGTGTGTGTGTTGGTATAACGATGAATTACCAGATTAAATACAACATTTGATAATTATGTTAGCTTATAGAATGAATGAAGGTATAATGCCCTTAGGGAGAAGGGAGAGGAATACATTTACATGTTTTTGTTCCTATGCATGTATCCATCCTATTATAGATTTCGAATGAATTCTTTCTTATATACATGAACAAGAAAAAGAATAATAGAAAGAAAATAACAACAACAAAAATAAAAAGTTATACACTAAACTCAAAAGCAGAAATATTCTATATGTAACTAATACAAGGTAATCCTATTTACCAAGTAATTAAAGACGAGACCAACTGTGATTTCATCGTAGTCAAGTAAACAGAATGAAATGTATTGTTAACAATAATGAACACTAACATCATATCACATCAGTGTTACATAATTCAGCAGATGTCAAGATATGTATAGAAATTTATGAATTGTAAGAAATTAATTGAGATTAATAATGTAGTTATTTGAATCCTTAATTGTTTTTCTCATTATGAAGATTAAAGGATCTGGGTTCGAACCCTGATAGGATTGAATACAATCAGATCACTTTATAAATTTGAATAAAGTAAGAAAAACAAGATTTGCAGAATAGAACAAATTTATTTTGTTTAGAGGCTTCTTGTCAACTGGGAACAGCCTACAATTACAAGAAGTTATATAGAATTAAGTATTTGACATACATTATCTGTTGACATTGAGATAAATGCTCTAAATGAAAATAGAAGTCATAATAATTAGGACCAGTGTAAAAGAAAAGCTTATAACTTCAGTTGAATTTAGACGTGTATTCATATGCCGTAAATTAAAAGTAGATAGTTGTGGATACAGTTCATAAACGGGGGAGAACGGGGGCGGAGAGGAAGACGAGGATTGCGTAATAAGGAAAATATTATATAATTGTTGGAAAATTAAAATGGATGACTACATAATTACAATTGGTTGTTGTTGAGGTTGTTGAATGTTAATTTGATATCACGAATCGGTTTGAATTAGACAACCATCGACAACCAGGAAGCATTGGACAACTGTTCTATCCTGGTATGGGATTCTCCAGTAGTGCGCATTCACAATCCAAGGGTTGAACCTTGAATCTTCTGGCTCAGGGGCGACATAACTAGTTGAGTTCAACCATATTGAGTGTGTGTCAGTTACCCACTGATGAAAATGGACGAAGTCACTCAAATATGTAGTGAATTGACTGAATTAAAAATATCACCCCTTGAAAGCTCGCTCAGTGATCTAATGGTTGGGCGTTCGCTATGGAGTAAGAGGGTCCTGAGTTTTATCCTTGGTGGGATCGTGGTTACAAATTTCCGAGGAGTTTCATACTTGGACGGAACACCTGTCCAGTATTTCCTGGTTGTCGATAACTGTTTAATCCAGACCAGTTCGCTGATATCGAATTAGGCCTTTAGAATTATTGGGTGAATTTTGAATAAAATTCATCTTGGTATGAGAAACACCTAGGTGACTGGGTAAAATATAATTATTATATTCACTGCAGTAATAAAAGGCTTACCACACCATCTTTCTGAACGCAAAGGTTAAGCTGAGAATGTTTGATAGCTATTGCCTCTGTAAAACATAATAATATTGGTGTTATTGTCTGTTGACAATTTTGAATTGTACGGGAACATTTATATTACGTTCACTGTCCAAAAAGTATATGGAGATTGTACACGTGAGGACATTACTGTCTTTCAAACTAAGGTCCCTAGGAGCATAATCAAAAAACCTGATAGAAGCCCTTCATTCAATCCTTTTTTTATATACTTGCTACCTACATGTACATGTGAATTCGTAGATACAGTTGAAGGTAACATCTAAATAATTCTTTGCAATTTTAGCCTATTTAAAGTTGATAAGTTGCGTCGAAATAAAGTAAATTCATTCTATTCTGAAAATTTTGTTCTTTTTTTGTAGGATTGTAAATGTGCGGTGTTAATGTGCCATCTCGTAGAAAAGACAAACACATCTGTTCAATGCTTTCTACTATTTAATGGTTGTTCAGTTACAGTTAATCCATGACGTAAATCAAATTTAAAAATTTCATTTAACTCGTCATCAGTAGGATAAACATAATGTGATGGTCATCTGTATTGGTAATATTTCAGTTTAATATCTCCATTCTTTGTATGCATATATGTGTCGGATGAGGACATATGGACACATATACACATTGACAAACAAGAGATACAACAAAATAAATGTTGTCTCATCAGAGACTGCAAAGTGGTGCAGGATAAAAGAAGAACATTCATTTGTTAATAATGAAAATTAAAGACAGAGAAGTTTCATGTAGCAAGAGATTAGTTTATCATGTATGTTTATTTATTTATTTATTTATCTAGTTAGCTGGTTAGACAGTAGTTTCATTTATTCATCCAGCTGTGTTGACATAATCAAGTAACAACACCCTCCTATCGTCACACAAACACTCAGAAACCACATCGCCACAACACCGACAAGAAAGAATGATTCAAGAACTGAAAAATAACGAAATGAATAAAAGAAAACTCGAAATAATTGTTGACCTGGTTTTCTTTATTCTACATGATAAAGTGTAGTGTAGTAAACAGAGAAGGAAGTTACCAGAAAATAAATTGACTGTGTGCGTATACATGAAGAGTGAACAAAAAACTCAGTGGATATCAGTATGTTGTATAAACGAAAACAGAACAATCTGTATGAAAATTGTTTACAATTAAATGCCCAAAGAAAACCACATCAGGTTGCTATGATAAGTGTTATTTCTTTTAGTTGACTACAAGTAAGTAATAGAACATAACATCGAAACTATACATGTTTCTAACGCTTATACACGTGCCAGTATGTGAAAGAAATCCACATATATAAACGTACAGATTATGTTAATAGACAAAATATGTGTATTTAACTTGCCAGATGTTGGTTAATGAAACTTGAAATATTCTAGAAGACGGAAAGAGACATCTGTAATCATGTCAACACATGTCGTAATACATATGACATTACATGTATATAAATGTGAGTGTGTGATGAAACATTTATTATAATTGCTAACACAACTATTACCGTTATGTTGATTGTCGTTTTATTCGCCTCAGGTTGGATTTACTCCAGCTGTTCGAAAGATAAACAGATTAGGTAAAATGTTATACTTCTCATAAATACTGTTGCTGAAAGTAGTCAATATGTAACTCTGAATAAAGTTTTCATACTATTTTGTACTTGTCAGCAAGTAGAGAATCAGTACTCCGTTTCGGCAACCGAAGACTTAGCACCCAGTTTCACAGTTAACAAATTACAATTTCGGTCACTAGTTTGAGTAATTCAGTTTGATTGATAGAATACAATCACCATTTAGTACAAGAAAAAATATGATGTTTGTCTGTACTTCAGTAATCAATCAATGTAACTCGACACTATTACGTAAATTTCAGGTAATCCACTTCGTAGTTCCAAGTTATCAGCATAACGTTGATTAACTTTTAAATTAAGTTATTATGGATTTCTAATAGCATCGTACAATACGTAACTGACGATGAACAGCTTCATATTACTTGGTTAACATTTCTACTTAATGACAATAGAAAGATAGTAAACCTTTTAGGAAGACTCATTGAACTGACATGTTGATGCAGAGGTGCAATACTTCGGACTCGAAATAAACTGTCAAATAATGGCGTGATCACTATGAGATGTGAAAGTTATTTACTGCATAGAGTCATTAGTGGTCGATGTCGAGCAATACATAACTAGACTTAAATAATAATTTATTAATCATTTGTCAAAGGTTGTCAGAATTGATTTGTTAGGCGAAATCGATAAGAATCTCTGAATGACTTATATTTCATGAGAGTTGACAGTCATCATCGAGGTATATCTACAGTGTTGATGAAACTTCTACTTCCTGTCGGGTTGTGGTGTTTGTCACTAGTTGTTATAATCAGAAACGGTCACCTCTGGTCTATTTAATGTGCAATCGATCAGTTTCATACTTGTCTGATCCTTACTACCAATTAAATTCTTTCAAGAAATAGGAAATGTGGCTAATTATTTGATTGATTTACTACCTACACGCACTGTATTAGGATGTTAGGAGATTTATCACAATCAGCAAGAACTCATAACATTCATGCTAATTAACAATTACCAGCCATGTGTTTAATCTTAGAAGTAGTTCAGTCTATTCAATATTAAAGTTTAACTTTAGAAGTAAGGAATGTCGCCACAGTGACCGCTGTTCTTATGTTTTTTACAACATTAATGATTGATTCCAATCAATCTTTCAACAATAACTTCTAAATAACTAAGTAACTAATCAATTTCTAGATGATGATGGAATGTGATTAATAATGAAATCCAGGAAGTACATTTTATATCATAAAGGAGTCATCATCTAAATGTACCTGTCACTAATCAAGGTTGATATTCACACTGGAACCTTAGAACTTAATATCATTCACTTCAAACAACTGAAGCGTTATTCACTAAGCTACTGAGTTCAGATATACACTAGCTTCTTTAAACTGTTATATGAACACTTATTCAACTAAATTCTTTTATACTCACAACTGAACATTCTTTATGATTATGATACTTGTGATTCATCTTACATTGAAGAGAAAAATGTATTTCACACTTGTAATATGCTTTTTTCTAATGACTGAAGTATACTACATTCATAAATTAACTATAAACACTTCTTATACTCTACATTGTTATACTGATTGTTTACGGATAATTGATATGTTTAACAAATATATGAGTTCTACAAACACTTACATAATACTAAATTCATTTATTGCTTACTTTCATGATTGATGTGGTAAAGTAAAGTAAAGGTGTCTAGTTTCTTCAATGTCTGCGTCATCATTACAATGAAAATATTGAGTATTGAAGATTACAGAATTATTTGCTTTTGGATTGAAGTGACTTTGTGGAAGTTGGTATTAACTGTAGTTGTTAGTATTTATCACAGATTAATGTTGACTGCATATAAGTGAAAATCATGGAACACTAGGCAGCTATTTCATTCTAGCATGGAATATCTTCGTAGTGCACACCCATGACTCTATCGAGAGGGATTAAACTCAGAACTTACAGGTCTCACAGCAAACGCTTAACCACCTGCATCAGTTTCCTGGTATCCTTTGGTAAAATCCCCACTTTCATTGATTAGTGATATAGCACGACGATCAATTATTGCTATTGCTGATAACTATCTCACTCCCGATATATCTGAACTTCACTATTCATAACTTTCTCAGTAGAACTTCAGGAACGTCCCTGCTCAGCGCTTCACAGTTTTTAGTAGTATTTAATTAACATCCAATCTGTGATGAATATAATCAATCCAAACTTTTATTTGTTTTACTTTCTAGAATGATTGAGAAAATGTTCCATTGTAATTTAACAACCTACTTGCGTATGAAAGCTTACACTGTGTACACTTCTTGACCGAATTAACATTAGAATTCATTGAAATTAGGAGTGAAACTTGACTTGACTATCATTTGGTTGAAAACAATCATTCGAACATTTACACAATACAAACTTGTAGACGGTTTTGGTAAACATGGAGCGTTTGGTATTTAAGTGTAATCGAAACATAACAGTCGTCTTATATTAACAACTTTGACAGGGATGCCATCAATTGTTTCGGAAGGAATTCAGACATCTTAAAGACTTTAAGCGTGTGTTATCTATTGTCACCAATGAATATCGTAAATTGACTAACGTTACAAATATAATGCGAATTCAATCATCTGAAGATTAAGTTTACACTAAGAGGCATGAATTTCCTGAGTCTAGTCACTAATGGGTTGTAAAAATGTACTGCACAGTAGAGTCCCATACTACAACAAAACAGCAGTCTAATGCTTCTCAATTTTAAATAATTTTTTAACCGATGCTAGTTCATAACAGAAAGCTACAAAGTATAAGTAACTCCAATAATCCTTAATACTAGAATATTCGAAGACTGTAATCATCGAGATATTCAGTCTCTAACTGACACAAAATAGGACTAAGATTAATTACAGACTATTCTTAGTAGCTATCTGTATTTCGATTTATCAAGAATAATTGGATTAATACTAAGAACTACATAGCATAACATCGATAACTAACAGACAATCAAATAGTAAGTAAACAACAGGTTAGAATTTACTGAACTGTTTTTTTTACTGTGCACAATCTATATTCAGATTGTTGGTAGACTCCTTGGGATTGTGATGACCAACTATTTCAAAGTCTGACAACTTCAGTAACAGTTTGCTAACTAGATTTGAATTTAAAATTACACTCGAATAATAATGTTTAATAATATGATTATTAGGGGGTTCGAACTCCAGATATAGGAAAATATTGCAATCTTTTCAAAATGCTTTACTAAATTGATTAAAAATCGTTGAAAATAAGGAGATATGAAACGGAAAATACGATATAAAACATAAATTTAATCATCCCTTTAAACAACTTCAAAGTAGATATTTTAATCTAGAAGAAATTATGTTGAGGATAGTAATTAACATAGAAACTGTTTATTTACTGAGGTTATACATCAATTCCTTTAAGTAAAATTCGAATTTTCGCTTTTCTAGAAAAATTCTTCCAGTATTCCTTCTTATATTTGTACCATGGATACAGAAGCTTTTCCTTATTAGTTTGTTTAGTATGCAGTTCGTTAGAATTGAAGCTACCAGCTTTTCACTTTATACATAGTTTGTCAATTTCCAGTCAATTTATTCAGTTGTTGAGCATATCTTGCTTTTTATCAAACGAAAAAATAATTAATGCAATAGGAAACTACACTTATCGATGATTGATTAGGGGTCAATTTATGCTTATATAATTCCTGCTACCAACAGAATTCACTCTATTAAGTTCCAATGTATCTACAAGGCTAAGTGACATACCATCTAATATACTTTGTTTTTGATGTTATTTTGTCATGATGTGAAATGGAGAGTCTTTAGAAAACACTAAACTTAAGTTGTTTGCTGTATGATATGAAGTCAATAAATTTCAGAGAAAATATTTACGAATCTCTAATAACTTTACATCGATTTACTTATTTGAAATGAACTATTCACTTCTTAATGTGCACAGTATAGTAACATTATGAACTAGTAGTAGATTATATGCAGCTTAAGAGAAAGAAATGAAATATCCTATGAATTCATTAGATTCTGAAAATTCCCTTATAAGGAGAAAGCGGAGTAGCTATTCTTTTTCTTTTAAATATTCCTATTTTCGCCAGTTTTTATTAACTGTAAAGTTGGTGATAACCGAT
Organism: Schistosoma japonicum; assembly: GCA_025215515.1. Lineage (NCBI taxonomy): Eukaryota > Metazoa > Platyhelminthes > Trematoda > Strigeidida > Schistosomatidae > Schistosoma > Schistosoma japonicum. The sequence continues at coordinate 34,362,323 of CM046062.1, read as the reverse complement.
ATTCTCGTTCATATTTTCTACACTGACCTTGTTGTTTCTAAATAGTTACTATGACTTTTACTTTACTAACATTTTTGTCTGCTATAAGGTCATTATTGTAATTATATACACAATGAGTTAAAACAATATAGAATCATATCTCCAGAAAAGTAGGCACCTGTTCTCATGATTTAAATTTTGAAAGAACTAATCCTGTTGATGTACTGTTGAGTCAAGTTGTCTAATTTCATCGCATAGATCACTTCACAAGTTAATTAGTGTTGATTAATAGTTCCATATATAGACTTAAGTAAAGGATACATCATTTACGAAAGGAATAGATTACATTAATAATGATCTAAACAAAAAAAAGTCAATTTTAAAGTATTCTATAGTTATCTGCCAAATTTTACTATTGTCACTTATTATAAGATGCAGATATTAGTTCCCTCTTATTGTATTTACATATTTATACGTAAATAACATCTTTCCTTTACAATAAATAAAAAAGAAAGTATATAAACATGTATTTACAACTTGTAAACATAACTACATATATACTGTTCTGTTGTTTGGCATGTTTATGTACACGTTTCATGTACATCGGTTAAAACGACAACCACAACCATAGCAACTAATACTAATATTACTCATAATGTCTTTCTATTACTAAATGCAACTTAGCAGATTGACAGTTAAACTGTTTTAGTACTAAATGATTTCTTCTATGGTAGACAAGTAAAGAATTGAAAAGTAAAATAAATAAAATTTCACCAAAACAAAATTTTTTTGAAGAAAAAATAATACAGTAAATACATTTCATTTCTCCTATCAGTCAATATATCAATCTAACTAAACTAAGTTTGTTTCCATATGCCGAAAATCATACTTTGCTATTTCTCTCTCTTTCTCCTTCTGTTTCACATTCTCCCACTCTCTATATTCATGTGTCCTGAAGGCATAATATTAACTTGAAGAAATACCAATAATAAAGAAATATTAAGTAAAATTACAAATAATCTTTTTTTTCGGGAGCAAAAAACAACTAACCAGGGGATGGAAGAAATAAATAAACCATTCTTTTTTTAAATACTTCACTTCGTCCTCCTCAGTTCTTAATTGACTGACAGTCTATTTATAAATTTGTTTTTTTTTCGCTGTTGTTATTGTTTGCTTGTTTGTTTGAGGTTATGACCTTCGTGAGAGAGTGATAAAATCCAGATGGCCTTATATATAGGATATAGTGTTTATTTTCTGCTTGTCGAAATGAAATTTTCTAAAGGATTATTCACCAGATGGTAAGTAAACTTGTCAATATTTATCCTATGTACCTGCAATTGTATACATACACAGAAACATGCGAACATCGACATACAACAATACATACCTGGAAGTGTGGGACAGGAAAGTAGGATCTGTTGACAATTATTACAAGTATTATAGGATTTATGTTGGTTAATACTAAGTGATTAAGAGATTTCATTTAATTGTTAGATGAATTAGTGTTTAATGAGTAGATTAGATCAAAAGTAAATTCAAGTTCACTACTATTTCCCTTTCCACCATCCTCCCGGCCCTACCCACCCTTTTGTTGTATGTATACACGCGTATACTCTACCTTCAATCAACTAATCTAATTTTTATTTCGAAAATTTATTAGGAATAATAATTAGACACTTTCTTCACATGTATAGGCGAAATGTTGTTTCTTTTGAATTGTTTACTTTACACACATTTATTGAACAAAATTAAAGAGTTTGATATGTTCGATGTGTTTAACAACTCAGTTAAAATGTGGTGTATTAATAGAAATTAGTATGAAGTTTAGTTGATTGGATTCGTCACAGATTAATATTGGAAGTGTGTAATGCCGTGACTGGTGGAGTTCAGATATGTCGGAACTGAGGCATGGCAAAGTGATGGAAGTAGGGATTCAACCATTTTACGCCAACCCAGTGGTGAATAGGGTTAAGTGTTCGCCAAATTGAAGGCCTTGGATTAGATTCCTATGACGGAGTCCAGGGTGCTCACTTCTAATGGATCACATACTAAGACAAAACAACTGTTCAGAGCTTCCTAGTTTTCAGTAGTACCCTGCAAACATCAACCTGTGATGAATCCAGCCAACTAACACCTCAGTTCTAAAACTAAATTAATTGGACAGAAAACTCCTTAAAGGTATAATATAGGACGTTGTATACTTTATTAACAAACCCCAATAAACTTCAAACACTGGGTAATGTATTTATATTTAACTCCTTTTCAATTCATAATGTTTTGTAACTTATGATTAACTTTTTACCAACAAGTCACATGATTCACAGTTGTAGATAATCAGACAGAGCACGTTTGTGTAGCTAAGTTGAAATCCATCTCAAAAGACAAAACCTTACAAAATCATTTCATTCATTGAACTAGTCGAAACTGAGTTTGTTGAGAACAGTTTGGTAGTTTGAGGTGAGCTGGGTTAAATTTTAGATGACACAAACTTTATTTACATGCTTAGAGTTAAGTGATTTAGCTAAAAAGTACTACTATATTGATGTAAGTAGTTTTTACATCCAATCTTGTTTTATTGAAGATATATGAGCTGTGCTCCTCTAAAAATAATATCCAGGCATTTTAGGTATTCCGATGATATTTAGCTTTTTGATGAACATTTGACTTGAAGAAGTGTAAACATTAGTTACAAATATAGCTGCATTATAGTTATTAGTCGATACCAACCTGAGAGCTTTATAGAACCTGGATGCACTGGGCAATTCCATTTCAGTTTAGGGATTAACAGAAGTACATATCTACAATTCCATTAATCACCAAACTAAAATTTAATAAATCAGATTCCATTCAGCTCATAATATATCTCGACGTTGTTCGGGGTCATTTTGTGAGTAACCTCCTCACATTGTATCTTTTCATTCGGCACATATACATTTGAGTATTGGTGTCATAGTGAAGTTGGACTGGGTATGGTAACTGAATTCAGAACTCGTGCTTCATCCTACTTGGGACGCGTTGCTTGGCTGTACCTACTTCACCTTGTTTTGACGTTCACTCCGTGAATGGTACCCAATATTCTTTAGTTAAAACGCGAATGCGTTATCCACGAACTACTGAGTTTAAATGCTTAACCGAGAATACATTTCTAACTATAATCTAACTTAACTAGGACCTGTAACCAAGAGGCAAATCGATCCTACCAACTTATGATGCATACATCAAACAGGAATTGGTCAAACGCAGTTCTTAGTATAAACATTAAAAAAACTCGAATCATTAAATATATAACTTACCAATATAATTATGATCAATCTCACTGGTTCAATTCACTGATTCTAATACAAATTTATTGCTTGTACACCCAAAACAATTTGAGTGTGATGATATGCTGTCAATGTTACAATCTGGGAAGAATTAAAGTCTTGTTGTAAAATGAGAAGAGTTAGAAACTGTTGACTAAACATTGATCGATCACTAGGCAGTAACCAATCTAATGTTTGTCAAGTCCTTCATAGTGATGATATAATTCTACCGATGTAGCTACAATGTGGCCACTAATCTAAGTGACTCGGCGTAGCCTGTTATGCTTTGGTATAAGGTGGCTTGAACATATGATGTAGCTGCAGTGGACTGTGATACTAGGTGTCCAGGTAACAAAATTCAACAAAGATCGTTAATTCGCTCAAGAATCACAAATACACGCTGTTGACATACGCTAAATAGCACAAAACAGGCTTACGGCTTCTTATCGACTACCCTCCAAATCACTTCCCAACTGTTAATTATCGAAGCACAACTAAATAATATACTGATCTCAGTTAGCTGTTAGTGAAGAGTTTCATTCAAGCAAATCCCTAGTAAACAATATATTCAGCACATTATAATTTAAACACAAAGTAATTCTTGAATATGACAATAATGTACAATATCGATGATTGAAAATCATTTAGAAAAAATTTATCATGAAGTTTTTACTAGACAACGTAAGATAGAAATACTTTATCACGTATAAACATTGTAATGGCAATAAACAAAAAGAATCTCGACTTTCAGAGAAGAACATATGGGACCCCAAACAACTGTCAACCAACCTCGAAGTTAGACTCTTCAATTCGAACGTCAAAACAATTCTGCTGTATGGAGCTGAAACGTGGAGAACTACTTCAAATATCCTCAAGAGAGTACATGTATTTATAAACAAACGTCTACGGAAGATACTGAATGCCCGTTGGTCGAAAACCATCACCAGCAGCTTACTATGGAAGAGAACAAACCAACTTCCAGCTGAAGAGGAAATCAGGAAACGACGTTGGAAATGGATAGAATATACATTACGGAAATCATCTGACTGTATCCCAAGACAAGCATTATCTTGGAATCCTGTTGGGAAACAGAAAAGAGGAAGATCAAATAACACACTGCGTTGATAATTGAAAGCAGATATTAAAAGGATGAACAGCAACTGGAAAGGGCTGCTCAGGACAGAGTTGAATGGAAAATACTGATGAGCGTCCTATGGTGCTCTGGGAGGGGTAACGGGTGTAAGTAGGCAAGTAATAAACGAAAACATTAAATGATGACTTTCATTTAGTTGTATGTATTTAGGCTTAAGCAGGTTTCATTTCGAAGGAATGATGGATTCTTTGAATTTACTCAAATTTCGATCTAACCGTAAAGCGTTAAAACTAACGTTCATCAAAAAAAGTTAACATATGAAAGTAATTTAAGAATAGAAAAACACAACAAAGAAAGATGAAAAGAAATGCAGAACAGAATAACACTAACTTAGGATATGATGTATTCGGACCATGGAAATGGCAGTTTTTTGAGTACCCATGTTTCTTATAGTTTAGTCCCAATTCTTTTTTTATTTCACTGAAATTAGTCACCTTGAAAAAATAAATGAATATACAAACATGTAAGCATAGATTGAATACAATTGTGGAAACAACATAACTGTTACGTCCTATTTAATGTCTTCTCAACAGTGTATTCGCATTATACGTTAATGATCGTCATCTCGATACACTTGCCATATCATACTGTTGATTTTCATATCGAAACTAAAACTTAATATCTGTTACTCTAAACGTTCAACGCGATCTCCATTAAACTGCTGATTACTGACAGCGCCTAACTTATTCAACAGTTATGAATGTATAAGTATGAGTATATAATTCCCTGTTGTTAATAGTTAGGACCACTAATTGATCAGATTATGTTAGTGTATGTACATTCTGTGTAGACTGATCAGATATGCCCCCTACCCCACCCCTTAGACACAAGATTGTGTGTAACTAGTTAAATCTAATCAGTTTATAGATTGTTTTCATATCCATATAGCTCAGATACTTATTGTTGTTTATTTTTCAATCTATTGCTTACTTGATTTTTGCATTCATCAACTATTCACATAAAAATCTATCATATTTATGTCTACATAAATTTATTTATTCATATTTCATAGGCATCTGACAGGTATCTGACAGGTAAAAACAAAATATTCTCACCTCAATCATTATTTGTCAATATGTAAGTGAATTGATGCTTCGCTTTAGTTTTGTATTTGTGTATGTGTTTCATTTGACAAATCATTATCCATAGGATTCTTATTATCTGTCATCTATTTTGTTGTTGTTGTTGTTGTTTAGTTAGCCTACAATTCTTCTCATAGTTTCAAAGTTTATCTCTACTACTGTATTTACCTCCCTACCCCTCCCTCTCTTTATACTTATTTACTCCCACTCTCTACTTATTGCTTCTTATCCTTCTACCTCTCTTTTTTCTTAAAAATTTTTATTTCCTAATATAAGAAAACGAAAATAATACATTATGCGATATATAAGCTGAGTATATCAAATATCGATTGACTGATTGATTGATTGACGGATTGACTGAATGAGTGAATGACTGCCTATCTGACTAACTAACTAACTAACTAACTAACTGACTGGTTGATAGATTCATGAGTACATAGATACACAATTGAATGAAATGAATGTAAGGATGGATAATTAAATCATGATGTATACGTATATGTATATGCACTATACATGTGAATAACGAATACAATAAGAGCCATACTACTAAGAACATTTCTACTACTACTAATAATAATAATAATAATCAAAGTAGTATATCATCAATAATAATAATGATCATAAATGGCATAATTTATGTACAAGAAAGAAAGAAAGAGAGAGAAAGAAAGAAAGAAAGAAATGAGTCAAATATTACAATGATGGTTTAGATTAAACTTATTATGTATTTTATATCCTGTGAGCATAGATATCTTTTCATATGTCAGTATAAACGTGAACAATAATGATGAAGTCCGCCGCAGGACATTTCTAGTTTTATGTATGCCATATTATATGTATGTATATCAATGTGTAATATGCATGTTATAAACAATCAGTAATCAGTTAATAATGTCATAGATTTACTAAAATGAAGGTATGATTATAATTACTTAATAGACAGTTTGTGAGAAATTAGGAGATTAGCATTAAACTAATAATTACATTATTTAGATAGGTGATTTGTAGGGGGTTTATTAAAGATAGTTTCTTTTCAATGTAAAGATAAGGAAACATGAAGTGTTCAATGGCTATCTTTCATGATTCAGAAATGATTTACATCAGGATTAAAGGTTCTTGTGTAAAAGTTTATGTAAGGTCATGATATACACCTCTATTGATTTTCAGAAGGTCATTGTAATTAATGTAAACTGGAGGTAATGATCATCGTGATGTTCAACTAATATTAGTAACAATAACATTTATTTTATTCATTACAATACATATATATGATATAGTTGGCGACAAGTATACCCTGTAATCAGACTAAAATTTCATAGATTCCTGACTAACTCATATAATAACTATCATACAGTCAATGACAATTCGGATGAATCTTGATTTAATTTTTTTATGTAGATTTATTTATATTTGTTAATCAGCTATTCTGTTTCTCGTCGTTCATTTATATCATAGAAGGTAGGCTATTTTATCAAGAGTAATTTTGGAATTATCAGTAATTATCACGTCATCATTTAATGTTTGTTAACCCACGTGGAGCATAGGTCGCTGACTGGATTCCTTCAACCAATTCTGTCCTGAGCTCTCCTTCCTAGTTCTTCCCAAGTGCTGTTCATTCTTTTCATGTCCGCCTACAATTCCCGGCACAATGTGTTATATGGTATTATTTTTTTCATTTGGAGTCGACTAATGTAAGGTAATGCTTTTCTTGTGACTCAGTTAAGTGACTTACTCACTGCATCCCATTCAGCTTATGCATCTTTTCCTAATTTATTCATCGGCTGGAAGTTGGTGTGTTCTCTGCCATAGAAGGTTTTTGCTGATGGTCTCTGGTCAACAGATCCGAAGTATCTTAAACAAATAACTGTTTATAAATACACTATATCCTCCGATTGGCGCTTTTCGTAGTTCTTCCAGTTACAGATGCATGCAATATAACTGTCTTTATATTTCCATTGAAAATTCTGATTTTGTTGTTGGCTAAGAGGTGGTTGGAGTTCTAGATGTTTTTTCAGTTGTATAAATGCTGTCCTTGTCTTGTCAATTGTGTCTTCACATCAACATCAAATTCTCCTTGTCTATCGTTGACGCTGCCCAAGTTTCAACACCTTTCAGAGATTCTCTGTCGAATGTAATTATGTTGGTGCTCGTTGTTTTACATTTAAGGATCTTGTTTCCCCTTTGTGTTTGTTGAAGCCTAGTGCTGGCTCCAAAGGCTGCTGCTACACTGTCCGTATTCACCTTCATTTGTTACTGTGTGTAGGATAGAAGAACTAGGACATCTTCAAAGTCCAAGTCGTTTAATTGCATCCATTTTGTCCACTGTATTCCATGCATCCCTTGAGATATTACAGTTTTTATAATCCAGTTACCCACCAGAAGAAAGAAGAAGGGTGAGAATAGGCAGCCTTATCTGACACGGGTTTTTACTTCGAATGAATCTATGAGCTGACCCCCATCCATGATTTTATAGTGTAGTCCGTCAAAAAACTTCCGTATGATGATGACTATCTTTTCGGGTACGCCATAATATCGAAGACCCCATAATATTCTCCCATCCACGCTGTCGAATACTTTCTCGTAATCGAGGAAGTTAATGTAAAGGGATGAGTTACACTTTATTGATTGTCCCATAATTAACCCTAGTGTAGCAATTTGGTCGGTACTGGATCAATCATTACTAAATCCGGCCTGTTGATCTCAAAATTAGACGTCCACTAGATCTTTCATTCGGTTCAATAACACTCTGTTGAAAATTCCTCCTGGTACTGAATGTAGAGTGATGACTCTGTATTTCTGACACTTACTAAGATCTCCTTTCTTTGGTATCTTGATGAGGTATCCTTCTTTCCAGTTTGATAGCACTTGTTCTTCTCCCGAAATCTTTTTGAAAAAATGTGAAGCATCTTTACGATTACTTCTATATCTGACTTCAGTGCCTCCTTTGGTATGTTCTTTGGCCCTGTTGACTTGCCACTCTTGACTTGTCAGATGGCCATGCTGGTTTCTTCGATTATTGGTGAGTCGATACTTAAAGGGAGATCTATAGATGCTGCTTCGACGACTGGCGGGTTCAGTGGGGTTGGTCTATTTATGAGTTCATCAGTGTTCTGCCCACCTGCTTCGCTGTTCAGGCATTTCAGTGATTGGCTTGACATTCTTGTTCTTGATTGGTCTTTCCAGTTCACTGCATTTTCAAGCTAGCCTCTTCGTTGTGTCATACAGTTGTCTCATGTTTCCTTTCCCGGTAGCTTTTTCAGTTATCATTGCTAGGTCTTCTATATATTTCCATTTATTTGCTCTAATGCTTCTCTTTACTTGGTCGTTGGTGTCCGTATATTCGGTTTATGCTTTAAATTTCTCTGTTCTTGTTCGGCTTTCATTGAATGCTGTTTTCTTAATTCTCTTCCTTTTCTGGATCTTGTCCAGAATTACAACAGATATCCATTTCTTATTATGGTGTTCCTTGTGGCTGAAAACCTGATATGTTGAAGTCATTGCTTAGATAATCTGTTTCCAGTTATTCTCCATGGTAGTTCCCTCTCCTAGTGAATTGTGAATGCCCGGAACTTGTTGTTAAAACTTATCTTGAATTCACTGAGTTTGTTAGCATCCCGAAGAAGATTTGTATTAAACTTCTACAATACTGTTGCTCCAGTTGTCAAGTACTTTCCTAGCTTCATTTTCATTTTGATCACTACTAGGTGGTGATTTGAAGCTATATCAGCTCTTCTCTTTGCTCTTACATCGTCCATGGTCCTTTTAAACTCCTTATTGATGCAGATGTTGTTAATTTGGTCCTCAGTAGTGTGGAAATTTATGGGAGAATGTAGTGCCACGTATAATCATTTAATTGAAGGCGTGTACGTTTGCGAATCTCTTAGTTTTCGTTCCTTTCTCCCAATCCGTATCGTCCCATGATGTCTTCATATTCAGTGTTATCCGTTCAAACGTTTGCGTTTAGGTCTTCCATTGGAATAGTTAGATCCTTTGATGAGCATTTCTCGATGATTGACTGCAGCCTCGCATAGAACTGATCATTGTCATCTTTGTGGCTGTAGTTGGTGGGCATGATATTCTTTGTGATCACCTCTTCTTTGTATCGAGTGATACTTTGATGATCCTAGGTCCATGAGGTTCCCATCCTGTAAGAGCCTTCCATGCTTCTTTGGACAGCATTAGTGTTACTTCTTGTGTGTGTGAGGCATTTTGTTCTTCGTGACTAGGTTATGAAAACACTTCTCCAGAGGCTAATCGTCGATGTTCAGCTTGTAACCAATGGGTATCTCTTACTCCAAGTATCTTCAGGTTGTAATTTTTTATTTCTTCTCCCTGTCTCCTATATCATGTGAATATTCCACATACCTGTATTAATTGTTGCTCTGGTTTTCAAAAGGGGCATCGGTCTAGTGACTTCCAAAGAAACTCTGCTTTCACCATCAGGTGTCATTACTCTTCGAAATGAAGACCTTGCAACTCCCAAGGCATAGTTAAAATGGTTTTCCTTGGTTTGCGTTTTGTTTTTGAAAGATTGTTTTTCATGAGATAAGGGTGCTAACCCTACACTCAACTCTCCTCCCTTATCGGGTCTTGAGACCGGCAGTAACTCTAGAAGGCTTCTAGGAGAAGTTAATTATCATATGGCTTTAAGTAGTTACCACAGTCTGTTACACAATTATCACATTAATAGTACTTCTGCCTTTGTTATAGCAATTTGAGCTCTGTAAAGTGCTTCTACCGAGATGACATGGAAAACTGGAACAAAATCCCTGTTTTATAAGCAATCATTTTGTAAATAATCAATAACTGTGTGAAAAGTTTCTAAATAATCATTAATAACCATCTCTATTTACCTCTACATGTTTACAAACAGTCTTACTCATATGACATCTAATTGCATTCCATCACAGAGTATGTTTGATATGCCGATTCTTTAGTATTCATCTACTTCTTGTTTTGCCGAATGAGGACTGGAGAGAATGAATGTATACTAACCACTCCTGAAGTTAGTTATGAATAAACGCTAGAAATATATAAGAACATACGCTAGCACTCTACAATGGTAGAAAAAATTAATAGAAATAAATATATCTGACTTTATATCTAAGTATAACACTTTACAGTTGACCATTTGTACTGACTGATTACTGAATAGGGGTTGGCATCATGTTTATTTGGTTTTGTATTGTTGTTCGAATTTACCTGAAACTGAGTGAGTAGGGTATGAATTCTCCGGAAATCATTAGTTATTATGAGATTACAGACTGGCCTACCTGTATACTACATGCTAATGTGTGTCACTTAGGATGGGGTATATGCTTAGAGTTCGTTGCTGGTTACGACCATTCAGCTAAGAGAACCTACTATAATTGTTGTTTGGCTTAACAGTTATAAGTGCATAACAATTACTAATGAAAAGTAATCTATATTTTCATCTGGAATTATTAAATGCACTTTTTACAGGATTATAGTTTCATTATAGACTGCTATCGGCTGTAAAACAGTTTGGGAACAGACGATAATAAACAAAAGTTTTCATTGAAGACTGACATCATCTGAAAAGTTGGCAAGAATCACACAAACATCCATTGAGATAACCCAAATAGGTGGTGTATCCGTCACATCGATTACAGATAGACAACCATTGAGAACCGAAGATCCCTGGATAGCTACTTTATTATAGTGTGAAATTCGTCGATAGTTTAGATCGATTGGAGCGGAGTTCTGGTGAGAAGTTATGACTAGAGATGTCCAACGATATTGTAAGTGATGCATTTACCAACCACTGGAATTTGATGATGGATATACAATATGTCATGAATTAGGAAAAGTTCTAAATGTTAACCTCTTGAGATCAGTTAATCTGAGCTGGAAATTGTAACCATGGTTAACTAATCTAGTAATTTTGTCTTCCGTGCGTTGTAATCAAAATGGAAAAAAGGATGATTCAGAAAGACTACTATTAAGATTGCTTTCATATGCATTTTTCTTCTCTATTTCTATTTGCAGCTACAAACAATGACCGTTCTACTTAATTCAAAGCCAGTGGTTACTTAAAAGGATCAATAGATAGATACATTTTTTTAGATATAATTAGAATGTATTTGGATCTTCATGTTGATTAGTTATGGAGTGAAATTGGTCCACCTCTGTTGCTATGTATGCATCCTTTGTTGATTGCCTGGGTATATTGACAGTTCACAAGTACTGTATGAATTGAATTGTGGTTGGTTAACTGTAAGATGAAAATCTCAGATTTACCAATAAAATTCAGTAATCTTTCATATACCATAGTAACTAAGTTTACTACCCACTATAATTGTAGTTTAAATTCTTTGTTTCCATTATGAATGGTGAAATACCTCCTCCCCTCGGTTACTTGTTACTATTATTGCATATAATAATAAACTTTGATTTCAGTCAAAGGTTGTTATGTCATATCATATATATGTCGTCATGATTGTCATGCCATATAGTTTCACTTGTCTAACTCGTCAAATAATTTATTGTTAAATGGATTCATCTGAACATATCTAGAGGTCATGATGGTTTATAATGAATGATTTAACCAGTCATCACAGTTGGGCTTTGCATTTTTCTTTTGGGCAAATATTTTTTGACAGATGACAGTTACAGGATGCCAATACACCAATGCTATCTATAATAAACTTAGACAAAGTATATCTATAATTTACTGTTTATTTGACTGACAGATAATGTTTCGTCATTTGTTAGTGTCTGTTGGAAATATTGTTGAAAAAAATTTTTCACCAGGTAAATGTAAACTAAACAATCTGTCATTTTAAAAATAGGCTTGACCATCATCTTCATCGTCAATCGTCACAGTCGGAAATAAACTAGACATATTAAACTTCCTTTACTCTATTGTATGCAGATGATTATTTGGATGTAAACTTCATTGGCACATCAATCTGAACAGATTTTGTAATGTGCACAATTGTCATTTCCACTTAAAATCAATATAAAAGTGGGGTGTATAAGTCAACAAGGTATTTAGATAGATAGATAAATCTGTAAGTAGAGAAAACTAGGAAGAAAAGTCATAGACAGGGCTATTGAGATAGGGTTTAATCATTCATCCATCAAACTGTCAAATCAAATCAGACTGTATGTAAAATTGAAGTTAACAGTAGAAGTATCTGTTATCTGTAGATACTTCCTTAAAGGTGATACAATATTCTAATTTATTCTATACTATATAACTAATTGAAATAAAGTGTGAAAATAGAACTATTAAACTTTATGATTGGATTTTTTTAAACAGTCACAATTAGAAAATGAATTGGCTCCAGAATGGATTGATTTGTTTTCTACGGAAAGAATACAGTCATACAGCAAATTATAATAGTTGAATGAATAAAAGTAGTCATAAGAATGAACTGAGATGAATGGAAGCAAAATGTGTATCATCTTTACTATTCATTTCATTCAAACGTAAAATAACTAGAATAAGGAATTTCTGACGATGTTTTTCTCTCTGAGCTAGATGGATGCCGTTCTAGCAAACGGCATAATCAATTTTTTTTCCAGAATTTTGACATTTTTCAAGAAGAGTTTAACTAGATAGTCATCATTGTAGATTGGTGTCAATTTTAAGAAATCAGATTACCTCAAAGGTAATCGATTTTCTTGCATACGTAGGCAAAAGGGGGGAGGTCCGCTTTGTTTAATGTAATGTTTCCCGCAGTTGAGTCGATTTGTTTATAAATAATGTTCCGTCTATCTTTGTTGTTCTATCTTTCAGTAAGCATAAAATGAAATGAAGTGATTGCATTAACTTGTGATTGATGTTAATTATAAAAGATTTCAGAATCATCATAATCATTATTGACATATGTTTCAATTACAATAGGTTGACATGTTTCTGGTTTCTAAAATTGATTTTGTGATGTTGTGTTTATTCACTAAACAACTTTTGGTGAAGTTATTGAACTAGTCATTTTAACGAAAGACAAACAAAGGATGAGTTTTTTTCACTTTTTCATGTTATGTGCTGAGAACATTTTAGTGGGTTTCATCTTTTTAGAATGGTCTTTGTAGCCAAATCTTATTTTAACTGTAATGGTTTATTGCCGCTACATTTTAAGGAGGTAATTTTATTTTTCTACGAAAATATTGTTGGCTACTCCATCATCATAACTGTATCCATAGGTGTATATATGAAGTTTAAAAATTTACAAAATAATGGATTCTCGATGAATGTGGATTTAAATCAAATTTAATCTATATTGATTATATTGATTGAGATTTTTCTGTTTATTGAAAATAAAGTTATACATGATAAAGTTATCTTACACTAATCAATATTTGCATAGTAACTAATGTCATTTTTCTATAGCCCTTAATATCAATCGAATACTACTGGTCGTTCCAATGTTGCTACAAGCATAAACAAATCAACACTATATGTTTTGATATTAAGTAGTTGAAAGTAGTCTGTAGGACTAATACTGACTGTAGGTTATTGTGTAACAGTGACCAGTTTAGTAAATAATAATCACTCAATTACTAATGAGTACCTACGAGTAAAAATAAGTCTCAGTCTGGTGGATAACATTCACATCAGGAATGAGATAATTATCACTGAAGGGATTGGACAATATACGCTTTATGCTACAAATTGAAGTGTTGGAAGTATTGACCGTTTGTTTATGACCCGTTGATTTAAAAATAACATTCATGGGGTTCAGTTTGGTTACTAGTGAGAATCTCAAAATTAAAACGAATCAGCAACGTAATCCTCTTCAATCCTTTCATAATTCTATACTTGTATCTGTTTGTAATGAGAATTAAGAGAAAAATTCGTAGATACACATAACTCCAAATGATGAAAGAATGTAAGTTTCATTATATAATAACTTAACAAGCTAATATGTTAACTTTCTACTTACTCACTGTAAATCTCACCTACCTTCAGTACTATTCCTTGGAGGGTTATGGTTGAATACATTTGAAGACATTTGAAATGATTTTATAAGACCTATTTACCATTTTCAAAGTTCCTCTATCTACAACTCACATAAATTGTGTTATTGTCGTGTTCAATTTTTTTTCTCAATTATGATCAAAGTGAACCATTCTGATTCATTTAGAATTAGTACCAAGTTTTATTCTGAAAATTTGTTACATAGATAAGTTGTTGTTGTTGTTGTCATGTGTAAAGTATTATTTATATCCGAAATATTGTTGATATTGTGAAACTGTTTATTAAATCACAATTGATTTTGTAGATCATTTTTGTTTGATCTGAATTATTTACATTTTGATTTATGTGTACTACAATTGAGGTGAACTATTTTGTTTAAAGAATGTTTTTCTTTTTTGGTTTATTAAAAAAAAACTAATCACTTATATAATTGGTATTGTCAGATATTTTTCATGAAAAATTCATTTGTTTCATAAATATGAAACTAAAAAAGAATGAAATTGTGAAAGCTGGAGTAACTAATAGTCTAATTCTACTCATTTCGATGGGTATGGTATAGCTGCTTGACTTATTTGAACTTAAGCTAGAGGTAAACTATCCAATAACTCCGTGGCCTGACCTACCCAATCCCGGGTGACCAAGCTTCCTTTTTTCTCTATTAAGTGTTTTATAAGGCCTAGCCTTACCAGACAATATTATGTTTAAGAAAACAGTAAGGTGGGTATATACTTAGATTTCAACTAACGCTGTCTCAGACGCCGAGTCTACTCTATTTATTCAATTGTGCGTATGAATGATTATTGGCCTTGATGAGGTGGATGCATTCATTCAATGTCCAGCGACCAGTACGTACAGTATAACTTTATTAAAGCATAGTATCATTACATTAACCTTAGAAAGCGATTTTGCACAGTGTTTTTCCTAAACAGATATTTTACGAAATTGATTTTCAATTGAATTAGTTTACATCCCACTTTAGAGATTGTTTTAAGGGATGTAAACTAATTCAGTGATGTAGTTCAGGTAGGTTGGTTTTAAATGCTTGGACCCTTTCCATATGAACTAACATCAGCTGAAGGTTGAAAATATCGATTATCAGATATAAAAATTAGTTGCGTAAAGATATCGATTACTCGTCCGATGACTTCTATGTTCCCTGTCAAATTCTGCTTCGCAGTTATGAGTGGGCATTGATGATTTATCTCCACTCAAAACGAAACAACTTCTTGATACTACATTGTTTCTACTAATATTATTATGTGATGGAACAACTTCTAACTGGATCTTATACGTAATGATTACTAACAATTAAGTTTATCACTAGTTGATGGATAATTGATACTCCATGAGATCTTAACACTGATCACCTGGACTATGACCGACCTTTCATGAGACCATGATATTAGTGTTGAATAATTACTAAGTGGTGACCAATGTCATGTTTATTTTAGTCCTTAGTGTTGATCGAATTCTACCATTTAGTTTATAGTGTAGCTGCTAGTCTATCTGACTCAGTATAGTGTGAATTGTATTTTGACATTAAGTGGTAAAAATTGGACATATGTTTCTTACTAGTTCTCGCTCATCAACTAATCAACTTTCTTGAGTACAACATGATTATAGTGGTTTATCAAGGTAATGTGATGTTCTAATTTGACTTGATCCGTATATTGTGTAACAGTTCCTAATTTAATCTAAATCATGTACTGAATCCATATATTTACTATGCACGTATATTACGAGTTCTATATTTTAAGTATCCTGTTGAACAAAAAGATTTATGGTTTTCTTATCTTATATGTATAGAAACCAATGTTATTGGTCGATTTCTTCCTCAGAGTCTAATAAATTTAAACATTGGTAATTCTATAGTTGTTTAAAAATTCCCATGTTTATCAAAAACAAAGACGTTTGAACGAAGAATATTCTTTTCGATAAATGCTCATCAGGTTCTACATTTATTAGTTCAAAATTACTAGTCATAGGAATAGCCAGTTCTGAAGCAAGTAAAACATTATTAAGATATCAAGGATAATTGGATAACTGGAAGTTTTTCTCATCCAGTTATTTATAAAATACGAATGTTAATGTTGAAATACTCATTATCATGTAACTTGTGAAACGTAAAAGACAATTCAGATAAACACGATTATTAGTCAAATATATGTAGGTATCGCTGTATATGGGTGACATAGGAGATGGGGTGGTAGCAAAATACGATTAGATCAAGTGTTTGTAGACAAAGGTCAAATTCTACTTAAAATCAAACCGGATGGTTAATTGTTTGTAAAATGGAGTGAACGATAATCAAAATTCGTCAAATAGTAACAATAATAGACATAATTACAATCAGTTCATTTGTTTGATCTTAAAATGTGATATTCAAATTCATTCTGTGTACTTTGATTAATAATAATAATAATAATAATAATAATAATAATAATAATAATAATAATAATAATAATAATAATAATAATAGTAATAATAATAATAATATGGAAATGCACATTCAGAGGGAGAATACATATGCATTAATCCCATTAAATCGTCGCATGATTAAGGTGGTGATTGGTTTAGTGGATCTTGCGTCGGCCATGGCAGGAGAAGAGGTTGAACGTACTTCTTCTGTATGCACAGGTCTGGCTTCTTGATTCGTATAGCTATCGCCTCTGCCGTTTTAAGGACTTTTAGTCTAACCGATCTTGGCAGATAACTGTTTACACAAAATATTATTGTGAATGATTGATTTATGCTCGCCACATGACCTGTTTGAATTAGGTGAGCTAGTATTGAACTGTTGATACTTTTGACAACTCCTTTGGTTAACCAAACCGGAAGGTGCTCCCGAGCACGGAGGAGTAAATTCCTTGAGCATCTGCCAATATAACTTGCTCCACAGGAGCAATTGAACTGATAGATACAAAATGAAGTGGCAAGCTTAGGTAATTTATCCTTTATTCTCGGTATCACCATGGGGCGGGTAGAAAACACGAGTTGTAGTTTTCCAGCGTTAAAAGTTCTCCGAATGCAGCTGCGTAACCTCAACGTCAGCATTTCGCTGGGCGCGTCCCCTCTATATGCTAGCTTCAGAAAAAGCGGTTTTCTTTCTGCGGTCTGAATCATCTTCCTACTTGTTTTCGAGATGGCATGTTTATTTATAAACCTTATAGGGTAGCCATTCTCCCTCAGGGTTTTATTCAATGCTTCCGTTTCTTCGTCAACCGCGTCAGGAGAGCATATCGTCATTATTCTATAATGCAAAGTTTTTAATAGATTCCTTTTATGTTGTATAGGTACAAAGCTAAGGAAGTTTGTATATTGTCCTGTCCATGTGACTTTCTTGTTCAAGTTTCTTCTTAATGAGTCATCTGTTCTTTTTGTGAGCAGTACATCTAGAAATGCTATTTTGCCATCACTTTCTTCCTCGCATGTGAATTTAATAGCCGGGTGAACCTCGTTAAATTGCCTGAGAATATCAGACCGACTAATATCATGTTTGCAAAGGATGAATGTATCATCTACATAACGGCAGTAGAATGGCAATTTACCAATGAGTTGTGCAAGTGGTCCGTTTTCCAGTTTTGCCAAGAAAAAGTCGGCTAACATGGGACCCAGTGGAGAGCCCATCGCTACTCCATCCACTTGTCTATATATGTCATTATTAAACATGAAATGTACATTCATTGTACACTTTAGTAATAGTTCCTTAAGCGTGTCTATTGGGATGGTGATATCTAGTCCGGTTTCTATGACTTGGTCGCATACATAGTTAACCGTCTCAATTAGTGGAACATTGGTGAATAAGGATGTGACATCCAGAGATAGCATACATTGGTCTTTGGTGTTCAGTTCCTTGATCATATCTACAAATTGAAATACATCTTTGACGCTGTGTTTAACTATCTTTTTGCAAAGAGGTTTAAGTAGGTGTACTAGCCATTTTGCTACGCTGTGATAAGGCGAATTTTGCATATCTAGGATTGGTCTGACTGGAACGCCAGGTTTATGTACCTTTGGTAAACCATAAAGTCTTGGTGTATGTGTTCCTAATGGTTTAATCGTTTCATATAAGTTTGATGGAATTAGTTGTTGGTCCTTCAGCCTTTTTAGAGATTTTGTCATGTCCTTCTCTATTTTGCTAGTAATATCTTTTTGGTTATCAAGTTTCTGGAATTTTAAATTATCTTTTAAAATATCATTCATTTTTTCAATATAATCATTTTTATTGAGTAAGACTACTCCATTTCCTTTATCAGGTTTGGTAATAATCAAGTTTTCGTTATTAATAAGTTCACTAATGGCATTCCTATGTTTCTTCGTTAAAATGCTATTATAGTTGAATTTAGAATTCTTGTATTGATAGCAGCAGTCCACCAGGCTAGACTTGAAGTGTTCCAATTCTTTTTCGGTAGTTGGAACTAAACCAACTGTCTGGCTATACAGATTTTCAAATTGAACGTCGGTGTCTACGTGATTAATGTGGTTGCGTGTGTCACAAAATTTTAGACCTAACGCTAACACTTCAAGTTGTTCTTTATTTAATTCAATTGTAGAAAAATTATGTACATACCTTTTAGGTTCCAATGGAAATTTGCTTTCGACCGGTTGGTTTTCCAGGCTGCTGAGTAATTTTATACGCTTTTTCTCATCTTTATGTTTGTTGACTTGTGCAACGTAATCCATGAACTGGACCTTAAGGTTTTCTGGTAACTCATCAAGAGCGAATTGCCTGCGAGTAACACCCATTTCGATTTCTTTCATATCCGATTGTAATGAGTCGATTTGGTTTAACGCATACCTCTTTAATGTTTTCCGATTAGGATATACCCCATTACGACGCAGAGATTTATAGAAAAGTTTAGGATAGTGTCCTGATTCGATGCAATCATTTAAGAATTCCAATGTAGCTTTCGTTTCTGTGAAATTTGCGTTATACTTCAGGAACTCGTTGAGTACCTTCAACGCAATGGGTTTATCACACGATTTCAATTGTTTAAAAATTCCCATGTTTATCAAAAACAAAGACGTTTGAACGAAGAATATTCTTTTCGATAAATGCTCATCAGGTTCTACATTTATTAGTTCAAAATTATTAGTCGTTGTTGTATCGTTGTATCGTCGATAAATGTTTTTATCTAATTATTCACTGAACAGAGCTAACATGAATGAATGAACCACTTATAACTAGAAAACAATGAAAACTAGTTACTGTTTGTTTCCAGGTATCTATAGGCGAATTCTAGTGAACTTTTCAGTTACCAATGCAGAAAGTACATTTCTCTAAATAACATAAGATAAATTCTATATTCAAGTGAGATATGTGGACTATGTTTTGATAGTATGCGACGAAAACAGTTATCCTCAAAGAATTTCACATGAATTCAAAACTTAACATCATTCATAGTAAAATCAAAGGGGAACTCAGAACTCTATTTTCTCAACGTTTCGAGGTAACGAGAACCAGATGACCTCTTGCAAAAGTCGCATTAGAGAAAACAACATGGAATAAAATGTATACCACTTTTCGAAGCTGGATTCAACCATGTAGAATAGAAAAACTGATTAATTCTTAACCCTTTAAGGCTAGTTAAATAATCACAGACAACACAGTCGATAACGGACTGAGTAAAATCTGATAAACACGGAAAATGGATTTCCTCTCCAAAATCATCTACAGGAACTTAGAACTATAGCATCAAAACTGAAACGCCACCACAGTTCTGTAGAGAGCTTTAATAATGAATAAGGACATCCGAGTAGACAGAGCAATCGAAATCCTTGAGAACCAACTATCAAAATCACTGATGGAAACGACTTATTCAATAAAGAGTCGAACTGTCATCGTCGGTAGGAACAATATCGGAGGAAGTGTCAAGGATAAAATATAACCTTGGGTCAATTCGGTATATCTTTGCCAGTTCACTTGTTCATGTAGAACAAGTTATTTCTGCTTCACGATGCGTGCACTTTCCTAATAGATCTCAGTGAAAATACTTGAAGGATTATTTAAGGAATGTTGCAAGTCAGTTATCAGTTTAATTCTTAAGTATGTAGTCAATTTATATTCTACATGGTTAGAAAAGCTGACTCAATCAATGTTCATGTTAGGAATTTATGCAAAACTGAGGTTTTGGTAATTCAGCAAAACTCCAGACTGATCTTTGCATTCAAAAGAATCATGTTCAATCCCTGATTTTACCATGATCTCAACATCCCATTCACTTTTTTTGGTTTTCCTTTTCAAAAAAAATTGTTTCGCGTGTTGTTATTACCATTCATTCTTCAGCTTAATACTTGTCCAGTTTGACAATTATACTTTACATTTCTTCTGTTGCATATTAAAGACTACCATTATAACTAGTGACATCCGTTACTTAAAAATACCTGATTATTTTTAATAGCTTTGTCATGGGACTCAAAAACTTCTATAGATTACTTTGTTACACATTCCAATACCTCTCTAATTTATTGCAAATTATTATTTTAATTTTATATCATGAATCCGCCTGAATTGGATAACCAATGACAAACGGGATGCATTGAAAAGCTATTTCATCCTAGTACGGAACTTTTCAGCAGTGCGCATCCAGTACCCCTACTGAAGATTTGACTCAGAACCTACTGGATCTGTGGCAAATACTTAATCATCAAACTGATGATCCGGCCAGCTTCCAATGGCTGATATTTTGAGCTCAATCAATTCGTGATATTATTTGTGCAACCTCATCCATTGCGATTGATAGGTACTTCATACCTGATATGGTTGAACTCAACTGCTTACTTTTTTTCACTAGAAGTCCATGAATTACCTCGATAAGTTAGTCCCTAATGAGCCAATATTGTAACTGAATGTTGTGAAGATTGTTATTATTTACTGAATGATTTCTCCGAAAAAAAACTTTCTTTACTGAAACCTCTTTATTTCGGTGCAAATAATCAAAACTAATTGGATACTCGTAAGATTTTCTCTAGAATTTTAATTTTTTTTCATTAGTAATTTCCATAGATGATAGATGTTAGATCTCAGAAAATGTCCGGCTTACGCATATTGGTTACACTCTCTATGAAAAGCTATGCATGTTCCTAAGTGATTGTTATCACAATTAAAACTATTATTATTATTATTATTACTATTCATATTATTATTATGTATGAATAATAAGTATCCATGAATACATTCACATGTATTCATATGTGTCAATAATACCATTTATAAATGATAATTACTCATGTTGATAATAATCAGTTCGACAACGACACACTAATGATGATCATGATAAGGATAGTGATGATAAAAACTGACATATTAAGTATTCTTTATTAATAATAGTAGTATAATTAATTACTTTATAATTTGAGCTAAATATTCTAAATCTTTATTAAAACAAATAATGTAGAAGAGAGAATACACCTTTAATCAAAAATATTCACATCCATATTTATACAACATTATTCTATTCCAATGTATACTATGGATAGTTTACTGGTAGGTAAGTGTCATTTTGACTGACATATTGAATCCAACTTACATATTTACATGTACTTAAGATTCATAATAACAATGATAAAAGTAATTTAATTAATATTATCATTATAGTTATTATTCATATTATAAATAGACAGATTACGTGAATTCATAAACTGTTAGATCATCATCTTTCATAGTAAATATTTATTGGTATACAAAATATCTTTGCTGTAAGCTGGTTGTAGGTAATCGATTGGAATTACTGTTTGACTTAAGTTTCATACTGGCTGACACTTGTCAGAAAGACGCTCTAACAATCTTCAATATAATGATTCACTTCATTGTAGATTTCAAACCTAAGTTATCTGCTAAGCAGCTTAAATAGCTCGGTGGTTACGTCTCAGACTATGAATTTCAATGACTCTGGTTAGGATTACACAGAAGGAAGTATCAGTAAATACACTTTGTTGACAGGAGCTACTCAGCATGGTTTTCATGTTGATAGACAAGTTTGTTGAATAGCTGGACACAAAATTAATAGATTTATTCTGCATACAGTAATCATTAGGATCTATACGAAAATACCTGTTGACTAAAGATTGATCTGAATACCATACTTCGAAAAATCTTCTGCAGTCCTATGAGTCCTCCAAGGATCAGTGATTTTAAGTTTTTTTTAATTAAATTTGTGTCCATGTCTATTTGTGTACATTGACATGGTTAATAAAATGTCATATATTGTTTTACTGGATAAGGAGGGATATATAGTGTTCAATATATTGCATGCTGTAATTGGTGTGACTTATTTTTTGGTTGACATTTCATATGTTTATCCATGCTGCTGTATCTTTTAGTTTGTAAAGAATGGATTTGAAGTGTACCCGGGTATATGACTAAGTTACGCTTGTCGTACAACCAGAGCCACTTCTATCGTTTGGAACCACTCTTACGAATGAAAAGAAATCAGAAGGCACTGAAGGATGGAAGAGAAATTATATTTGATCGTAAACAGAGCTTTAATGGGATAGCAACGTCTAGGCTGGCAAACTAGAGAGAGATGCTACTCACGGTGGTTCGAGTCATGATCTGGTGGTGATGCGTGACCGCACGCCTTCAACTAGTTGTGTCCGCTAAAACAAACATGGTTAGCATCAATGTCGAGAGCCTATGCAACTATTTATTTTGGGGATTATTAACCGCTACAGATTCAGTGAATTCGGTAATCATATCAGATGTTTTAATTCTGAGGATCTTTAAAATCTGTTATGATTTCTCACATATAACAGTTACTAGAAAACTATCTTACAATGATGTATCGACTTCTTAAACACTATTTGACAAATTTTTACTGAGGGCAAAAAGGAAGATGGGTTGTTTTTCAATTTTTTTTCGTGTAGTAAGTAAGTTTTAATCTGTGTTTAGCTTTTCTGAATAATATTTGTGTATAATTCTACTTTATGCTTACTTGGTTAGTCATTACTGTCATTTAATATTTCACAAATCACTTTAAAGTTCATCAAAACAGGTCAATTTCTTCCTTGTAGAATAATTAAACTGACAAAGATGTTATCTAGAAGATCAATTAAAGTATTGTAATACAAGATAACCAAAAACATCTAGAGAAGCTACAACTTTTCTTCATCATATCAAAATTCTCATACAATATGAAATTTGCAAAAAAGCGGCCTGACTTAGTGTTTCTACTACTAACAGAAATATCTAATTAGGATGTATTTTGGTCTTCCTGTTGATTTGTCATAGACTGAAATTGATCAGTCTCTGTTGTTATATGTGCATTCTGAGAGTATTGCCTCAATGTATGTAGCAGGTACATTCATCTAACAAGTCACAAATAGGACGAGATGCGTATCCTGGATTCCACTTGCCAGTCACAATCCAACTTTAACAATAATACCATCCTATTTTACTCAAAAGTATTAAATTATGCAGTATCATAACATTGTACTTACACTTTTCCTATTACTTTTTCACTTTATTCCATCGCTTACTAACCTTATACTTCACATCATCCAATTAATTGTACACATGTGAACAATTCCAATACGTAAATTAATAATGATGACAAAATTACATTGAAAAGAAATACTGACATAGATAATCCTTTTGTACATATATATATATACCTGGGAACAAAGTTTATCTTAGTTCCTTTTAACATCTATAAATACAGAGAAAAAGAACAAAGAAAGTTCATGCATTGCAAAATTATTCTACATTACTAAATGAGAAGGGAGTAAAAGAATGAGAGAAAAGAAATAAAAACTTCCATGAACTATTATGATATCTGAAAAGGCTAATTTCTATGGCAGCAACAAATTATAGTCACGCATTATTATAACTGTCCCTAATAATAAAATAATTAACGAATAAAATCTACAAATTAAAATGTAATGAAAAGACAATAGACTAAATAACGGATCATTGTTCCAAGATGTAACTTAGTGATTTTAATTATTATTACTATTTTTTACTTGTTATTTGACTACCCCTCACTTCATCTAAAAATTTGTTTATATTTTATATTCTATTCTATTCTAGAAAGTACATATAAAAGCCGAAGGTGGGGTTGATGTATACTAGAAGTATGGTTGTATCAAAAGAAAAGCATACTATGATGTGTATATATACGCATAGAGATACAGCGAAGGAGTTGAAGGGTGGGTATACAGTACTTATTATACTTACTATCGTGTAATACCTATTTAGTAAAACATAAATCTATTGAAATATTCATGTGTACCTTATGGGTGTGTACAATCTTTTTAAAAAAATTCATTCATCTATCTATTTATATTCATTTATCATCAATTCAGTTATCTCATTTTAATCGTCCACCCATCTATCTAACTATCTGTCTACCAAGTTAGTTAAATAATTTATTGACACGCACACTACTGTATGGTCAGATTAGTGACGATAATAATAATAATAATTACTAGTATTATCATTATTGTTACTATTATTATTAGTAGTAGTAGTAGTATTATTGTCCATTTCCCTGTTATTTATTTACTATAGAAACAATTAAAGGATAACAATTATGATCATAAATATCAAAAGAGAGAGTGGGAGAGTGGGAGGGCGAGAGTTAAGTTAAGTTTGTTACATAGCAGTAACTAGTTGAACAGGTAAACAAAACACATGTATACAAAATGCCTATATACTGACATATTCTATATACATAAATATAGTTATAAGAATAATCACGCAATTTGATTATGAATTTAATACTATTATTGTTCTTGCTGTTACTTTCATTATTATCCTAATTATTTATTTTAATTTCTTCGGGAAAATAAAATTTCCCTCCCTCAACCCCTCCCCACAATTCAGAATGTATAAAATTATGATGTTTACCTTTTACCTTTTTGTAAATAACTCATAAAACAACTATTTGATAAATGATGTAAAAAAAATACGCATTCAAAACTTGCAGGAATGTAAAGGAGGTCATGTTTTTATCAAAGTTTCATGGTATGGATTGATAACAGTTAAACAAACTAGAAACTTGCTTCATTCTACCACACAGTTACGACTACATAGGTGATCGAATACACAACAATCGGAGATAAATGTAAGGAACTCAGAAACTATTAAGCTAGCGTTCGGTGATTTATCATTTTAGGATATAGAAAGATTATCTTTCAATGAAATAGGTTGGAAAATGTTAAACTCTAGGACAAAAAGAACAAACTATTGTGTTACTGCAGTGTGTAATATTATTTCAGATCTTCTAGTGCAATTGATTTCCGAGTCAATTCTTGTTCTTATAGTTATAAGTGAAATAAAGTAAAAGGAAAGCATTTGATGTAATCTATCTACCTATCTATCTATCTCTCCGTACACATATCTTTCTGTCCATCTTTCCATCTATAGAATATACGTTCTGATATATTGATTAAGCATATTTTAGCAAAGTATTTTGTGAATTATAACAGCATTTGCATACTCATTGAATTATATGATAATTGGTTTTATTTGATGTCTTTTACTACGTATTTAATACGAACCATGAACTTATGAATACATTTATCGTCCATGAGGTGTACATCCACAAATCCTCCAGAGTTAAAACGCAATCTCCGTGACTCTTGGTCATCACTAAACTCTCAAACCAATGATCTGGTGTCCAATAGTTTAACCTGCAATTTCAGCCAATTTATGCGATTCCTCAATTGTACTCAACCACTGCTACATCAAATCATAGTTAGAAAATCTCGGTTCCATAATAGGCACTTACTTTTCGTGCCAGTGAGCTTGCATCTAATCATTTTATCTTCTGGTTTTAGTTGATTTTGTGTAAACAATTCGGACAACGAGAAGACAACGGTCGAAGGTGGTGTAACAGTTTTCGGCAGGAAACACTTGCCTCTAGGTTTCATGTTACCTGGTGTTCGTCAACAATGCCTAACCTCAATGCTTGAAGTAACTTGTGCTCACATGAGGATTCGGTCCCCGGGTCACCTAGTTTCACATACTGTGACCATTACCACTAAGCCAATTTGTTTAAAATCCACATCCTGGAGGATGAGATACATATATTTGTTCATCACTGTGGAACGACCAGTTTGATGTTAATCAAGCCTCCATAGTTTGACTGCGTTCTATCAATCCCATTGTAATGTGCCTGCTAGTCTAAGTGATTTAACATCGCTGAGGTTGTGTGGAGATGAAGGGTGATGCCAGTAATATTGAATCAATTAAGCTAGCAGTCATGTTACAACTAGATGGATAGAATTCAATCTGCACTAAGGAGGATTTATTGAACATTAAAATGGTTACTACACAGTGATCAACCAATCTAAACAACAATAATATACACAAAATAAAGTGACTTTAACATTCTATTTCAAGATTTCATGTTATACATAGATAAATTTAGGTTAAATCCCCCCTCTTTTTTCTCTGTTTACCACAGTAATATATCTTTAGTCTATAATAACGGTCTCGAGATGAACTACTCAGGTTTTCATTGATCAGAACATAGAAATATTCCTCCTTAAGTAGTAATAATAATTTAACTGTATGCATAACTGTCTTATAAATTGTATATGAATACCATTGAATATTGTCATGAATGATCAAAATAATAGTATTAATTCGTCTAAATAATACTACTGAAAATAGTAATACATATGATAATTAGTACACAACAAGTACATTTTCATCTGAAAAATTACCATTAAAGAAAAAAACATAATTAAATACAACTTGAAGTTTACCCTTTGAAAGTGTTTTTATTCCCACATTAAATTTTTGGTACTTTGTAATAAAGTACTCTCATAGTTTCTATCTCCTTTAACAGAAGAAAAAAATACTTAACTGCATTAAATAATATAAGAAAACTTCATAAAACAATGGCTCCAAAGATTATTATTATTTTGAATTTTATGACGCCATCATATATAATAATCATTGAAGAGAACAGTCGATTGTTAAACGGAGATATTGTTGTCTAGACTTCATTGTTGGCCTTCTTTACAGTGTTCATAGAAGATCCGTTTTTCATAGAATATATGAATGGGTAATTTACAAATATTTCTATTTGATTTACTTCATTTCAAGTCGTTAAGCTAAATAATCATATTTGGTACTACTTATTTTTTTGCACTATTTGTACAATGAAATCTGTTTTCCTACTGTTATTTATCGTTATATTCATCTCTTGATTTGAAGAACAAATAGTTCACATTTATCTCACTTATAAATTAGGTCTCCAAGCGGACTAGGAATGTAAAAGAAATTACAGGGTTATCGTCCGTCTACAAAGTCAGACTGTTGACTATCGACAGTATGAAAAGTCATTTAATGCTTAAAGTTAGTATTTAGCGTAATGCCTTAGGTTTAAAATTCTTCCACTTCTTATATGGTCTTACTCTAAGTCTAACTGTTTAGAACTTATTATCAGTGTAGAAAAGTTGATTAGTGATATGATTAGTAACTATTTTGTTGCATCTGATATTTACTGATTACTTGAAACAAGTTAGAAAACAGTGGCGTGTTTCGGTTGAAATATCACTTTGTTAAAATAAAGTGTAGATCACACTATTGAAAAAATCTGTTAATAAGCATATAGAAACATAACGACATTTGTTTTCCCTCATATATATCCTCAGAATAAATTAATTATTCGGTGTCTTTTTAAATTTGTTTTAAAGAAAGTTGAATACTTCAAAGGTTTGTTTGTTAAAAATACTAAAATTAATTTGGCAACTGTTGAAAATCAAAGTGAAGACAACTGTAAGCGTTTCACTGAAGTTTATGATCAAAACTCACAAGAAAACAATGTGTATCTCTAATCTAAGGTGGTTGTAGGTAGTTGAAAAAATAGAATATTTGATCTTGATTACGTTCTGCTTGTCACTTGACAGCAAGATTTAGTTGCAATCCTAGTCTTTATTAAGGATTATACAATGATCAATATAAATACCTCATTTCTTTTTAAGAGCTCAGTGGTAACGTTTCGAACCTTGCAGTTGGATGAGAATAGTTCGAATCCTTCCCAGGCTTTTTAACTTCCCAAAGATTACAATTACATATTGATTATGACTACGAGAATCAACCATTTAAATCTTTTTTTTCGATTTAATTTATGACAAACAATATTTTTATGAATAATTATTATATTCAATTATACACACACACCATATCAAGGATTGTAATTAATGTTCTAAATAGCTTAATCTAGTTGGGGTTTTTTTAGAAAGGTTGCTTTTTACGGAATGGAGTTGCTAACCCGATACTCAACCCTCCGCTTTTCATTCGTGCTTGAAACCGGCAGTAACCCTAGTAGGACTTCTGGCGGATGAATTCTCCAACCTGCTCTAAGAGACGCTCTAACTTTGAATCCTCAATAGCGAAGAAAAAAAAGGAAGATCAAAGAACATTTCGAGGTGGAAATTGGAGGCAGATATAAATACAATCAACAGCTGTTAGAAAGAACTCAAAAGTAGAACCCAGGACAGAGTTGGTTGAATAATGCTGGTCAGCGGCCTTAGCTCCACGTGGTGTAAAAGACATTGATTCGATTGATTTATTGACTGATTGACTGATTGATTAGAATCAATTATTCTTTCTGTATTTGTAAGGGAACCAAGTTTGATAACAAAAAAGTGATCATGTAAAAGAATATGTACTAAAACTGTTATAGAAAAAATTAGTCTTCATTATTAACATCTTCATAAGACTTTAAATAGCTGTATCTTTGTAATCATCATGCTCATCATTGTCAACACTGTTATACACTATGAACATACATACATGTGGACATACAGATATTGAATTTCTGATGTGAATTTTTCGCTTGATATACACTCTCCTTTTATTGTTACTACAATGAATAGTAATAATTTAGAAGAAATAATATTTGATGTTGTGTGGTGGTAGTAATAATATTAATACTACAACAATAGGTAGTCTGTACCGTTTGCATTTCATTGATTAGAAAGTGAAAGGGTGAATATGATAATAAGCAAAAATGCATGTATAAGACACTTTGTATGTACCTCATGCTTTACTAAGTTCCTTTACTTTTATTATGGCTTTATTCATCTTTCTTTTAATAAGAAAACAGATGGTTTATTAAAAGAGAAAGTGTTCAATATATCAACGATTGCCTTCATTCACGTCTTCTTCTTCTTCTTCAACTTTATCAGCATCATGGGGAAAAACTAAAAACAATTAGTAAATAAATACATTTCTGTCTTAACATAATATACCAATTCTGTTTACTTATTATTATTTGTGTTTATCATCGTGTTTTTCTTCTTTTCTACATTTTTTTTCTTTCCACCAGTTTGTGTGGTACTCTGTTAATGATGATAATGATAATGACGGCGGCGGTGACTTTGACAATCGATTTGATATATATTCATAAATGCATAAATAGACATAGTGTTGTATAGCTAATATGCACGTATGCAGATGTCGATAGGCATTTCTTTCTGGAAATATTTCTTTCTACTATTTTTTTTTCTGAAATAAAACGAATCATGGACGTTGTATAGCCTTTTCATGGGGTATATATATATATATATATATATATATATATATATATTATAGACTGGAGATATAAGGCGGCGCCAATTACAAATAAATACGTATTTATGTGCGATTATAGTAATTGTGGTAGTGGTTGTAGTAGTGGTGATATACTGCACGCAATGCTTGTTTGTATAATTTAGTTTATAATGAATATAAAGTTCACATATACTGAACAATTGCATTTACCCAAATTTATCTTATATTCCATATTGTGGTAAACAAATTGGAATTTTTTCATGGAAATTTAATAAATTGTAAGTTGAACCTGATGATACAAGTGGGTGGTGTAATGAAGAAAAAGCCATTCATATTTACACAAACTTATAGCATACTGTTGTTGTTGTTGTTGTTGTCACTGTAAACTATTTCATTTGTTGTATTCCACACTTTCTTTGCAGTACAGTTTTTTCCAAATAACTTTTTGTCTTTATTAACGTATAAATAATTTGTCATTATATTATTGTGAATAATAAACATATTGCTATTGGTTTCTGTTTATTTATGTTCTTTTCTTTAATGATTATCACCCATAATCACGAAAGAAACTCATACGAGAGTGATGGTGATGATGATGGTGATAATGATAATAATAATAATAATAATAATAATAATAATAATAATAACAGCCAATAGCAGTATTAACAGTTATAGTAATCAACCACATAATTGTCTCCAGTTTGATCTGACATGTCGGGAACACAGACGTACTTTTCTGGCATATTCTATACATACACAGTAGTATATGAAAATGGAGAAATATTTTGTGTGTACATATTCCCTGTGTACGACTGAATATCCTAAAGATAAAAATTGGTATTTTCCAAATATAAACTAACAAACATTTATAACTAATTCATAGAGAGATTTGTATTCTTAGTTATATGTGATTGTGTAAATGGGAGTAGTACTGAAAACTTGATCTTAGAAAGACATCTACACCTCTATGCAGTACATTCTTATAAAAATATCAACTACATAATGTATTCATTTACTAATAATGAAATAAGGAAATAGCACCGATATGCAACTCCACAATTTAGAATAATACAAATAGGCGTGAATAAATAGAAAAGCAAAGAAAAGAGAAAAAATAGACTAGTAATGTACACTGGATTTGACATGTTGACTATTGAGATGTAATGTCAACAAAGTATTACACAGATTTTGCTACGTAGTAAATTGTTTCTCTATCTTTACATAAAATTTTGAAAGTAATGCGATACTCACTGACGAAAAGGAACTAATATAGAGTGAATCGAAATCAATAAATACCAATCGGAAAGATCAAATTCAGTTTATAATTTATAATTAACTGTCCTTGGTCTATCTATCTACCTGTCTTACTATCTATTTTTTTAATCTAATATTCATCTATTTATCTTTCCTCAGAGCTTTTTATGTCTTACGAAATGCAAATTAAACTTTTAGTCACTTAGTTAACATTCTGTTAGTTATCATTTCCAGCTATATCTCAGTGGATCATTGTATGAAATCAGTCAACCGTATTATCTAATATTATATTTGATCTCATAATTGTAAGTTCTTAATAGAACTTTCAGAAATCTTCTCAAATACAGTCAATAGTTAAAACATAATTAATCTTCTAGTTTATAGTTGATATCTAAAGATTAGTTATTGATAAGGTTTGATTTTTGTTCCTTTCACATTTGATTTCTAACGTCACCCACCACCCCCTATACTTCTCAGCTGATAACAATCTATGGCAAATATCAAACTTAATATGAGTTACATATGCTATTGTTGCTTATATTATTTTAACCCTCATTTATCCCTATTTCTTTAGTTCTTTTATCTATTCACGTCAGCCCAAAACCTACATTTATGCTTCTAATTGAAATAAATAATTAACCTTTAAAAAAGTTTAAAGCCGATTATTTTGTAAATAAGTATCATACTTTTTAACCATTAAGTTAACAGTTTATTCATATCATAATGTTAGTAAAGCATATTTTTTGAAAAGAGAAAGAACAAATATTTAAGCAGGATAAAATGAATTCATTTGGTTTCGTCAAGTTCTCATCAGCTGCACACAACCTATAAAATGTCATAATCAAAATTATCCACATAAACAACAACAATATTATGTAAGTCATACTGATTAGGCGTCATTCGTAAGGTCTTGATCGAAGAAATTTCCCATTGGATTTCATATGATTGAAAATTAGTTGTTGCTGTTTTTTTTCGCTGACTGATCTCAACTCATATTGTTGTTATTATTATTAATAATAGTTGATAAGTCGTAATTCATCCTAGTATCAGCTATTCTATTGCGCAATTGTTTGATTCTTCAACTATAAGACTATTTATTACTAATTTAGTTTTCTAGAATTTTCACTTAACAATTATGTTCAAATGGATTATATTTCCAACAATATCAGTTCTACTTGGATATTCGTTTCGCCGTGATTCTACGTTATGTCATCTAATCAGTGTTACTTACAATGTATGTTGTTTAATTAGTATGTATTTAGATCTTCCCGTTTAGTTGTCGTGTATTGAAAGTGATCAGTCCGCGTTGCAGATATATCCAGTAGACGAGTCCTAACTAAGACGAAATGTGAGTACTGGATTGTGGTCGGTAGTCACAATCCAACTTAAATAAAAGTATGTTGTTGGTTGTATGCAATTTTTACTATGGGATTTTATAGGTTGTATGTAGTTAATAAGTACCTAACGAAATAAAATGAATTCACTTTATCCTGCTCAAATGTTTGTTCTTTTTCCCTTCAAGTTCATTAAGGGGAACCAAATATGGAAGATTCCTAACCTTTACTTGAACTCTTAATAGCTGAAGTTGGTCGTTGGGATATACTGCATCATTTAAATTTTTATGATAATTATCACTTTCAGCAATCTATACTTGAAATCTCGACAGAGTTAGGATATCTTGCAAGGTTGGAATCTGTGTCAACTAGTTACATTGGACTAATTAGGCCTAAAATGGCATTATATTGGACTAATATATTAACATTTGACTACCAAGTATATAGTGATCAAAGTCAGCTGCATCTAGTTTTCTAATACTGAAAAAAATAATCTCGATCTATTCATTGCATTTTAAATGAACTACCAATTAATGACATTTGTGGTTTATGTAGACAATAATTATTAGAATATCCCACATGATTTAATCACAGAGTTAGTCATTGAATTGAGGTGGTTTGCTGAGAGAACTTGAGCACTGAACACCTGTGTTGTCCTAGTATGGGATCCCTAAGTGATGCAATTGTACAGAAGGCCAGGCGTCCATTAACCTAAAGCCACTAGGCTGGAATATATAGTACTCACTGCTGATGAATCCAATCCTAGGACAAAACGGCTGCCTAGTGCTCCCTGGTTTTTAATGGTACCCTACCAAAACTAATCTGTGACAAATTCAATCAACTAAAGAGTCAATTAGTTTGAATCTATATAAACTCTAATGCGTTTAACTTTTGACACACTAATTTACATCTGGTTACAATAATGATTTTAAATAACAATTAACAACTAGTAAGAATTAAACCTGACAGTTAGGTTTTAATTTTACAATCCGTTGAATGGCCGATGAAATGTATCTTTTACAACCACTGATATTGTCATTGATTTTTAATATGAGTTAAGACATGGGATTGTGTAATTTAAATTATCTTCTACCTCAATGTGCAATATTTCCTAGTGTAGGAGTTGACTGATAGAAATCATGAAATTGAAAAACTTAAACATAGCATCATTCCATAAAGCCGTTAATTGTTAGTCTGGATTATAGTGTTATTTACTTACTTACTTCCGCCTGTTACCCCTCTCGGAGGAGCATAGGCCGCTCACCAGTATTTTCCATTCAACTCTGTCCTGAGCAGCCCTTTCCAGTTGCTGTTCATCCTTTTAATATCTGCTTTCAATTCTCAACGCAGTGTGTTCTTTGATCTTCCTCTTTTCTGTTTCCCAACAGGATTCCAAGATAATGCTTGTCTTGGGATACAGTCTGATGATTTCCGCAATGTATATTCTATCCATTTCCAACGTCGTTTCCTGATTTCCTCTTTAGCTGGAAGTTGGTTTGTTCTCTTTCATAGTAGGCTGTTGCTGATGGTTTCCGGCCAACAGACATTCAATATCTTGCGTAGACAGTTGTTGATAAATATCTGTACTCTCCTAAGGATGTTAGGCGTTGAATATTTGCTCCGAGTCCATGTAATAGCTTAATTGACTTAAATGAAATAATTAAAGTTTAATCAAGTCAGTAATAATATCACTGTAGACAAAATCTGATGTGGTATGTTTAATAAATGATTAAATAGTCTATTGAAAAGTAACTTGTTAATAGTGATGATACATTACTTGGTTAGTTGTTTTCGGATTAGTCTTAAACTGCTCAGTATTATCAGAATATGAGACTTGTTGTTAGCTATTTCATATCCTAATTAAAATATATATATATTTAGGTTCTTATACTGAATTTAACTAGACAACCATTGTACAACTGTTAGTTATGGATAATTTAGAATTACTCATAGGTTAGCAACTAAAACACTATCTAACACTGAACCTAGGACCTACAGACCTTTTGGAGAACTCTTAACCTTCAGGCCAATGAATTGAGATTCATTTGTATAAATTTTGAACTTTAGTCTATGCTGTGTAACTTCTTATTTGACAATCACCGTAACATTCCAAAATAATTTTTAAAAATGCACTAATCTATACATATGATAGATCACTAGTCATTTTTATCATGAACAAATATCAACTGGAAAATCATTGAATCATTATAGAACAATAGCCAGTCAATTCGGGGTTATTGTTTAATAAAATCGTTTAGATCTACTTTGTTTCAAACATATCTGATCTCCATTGATTGTAGTTTTATTTGCCAAAGTATTAAGAAGTCTCAAGATTTTGTATAAATTTTAAGCTGCCAAAGTTTAAAACCGTTTCAGTAAAGAAGGTAACAGTTTAAATGTCACATCTACACTGACTGATCACTGAATAGATGGCCGAAATCACGTTTGTCTTATACTTTATTGCTGCTCACGTTTTAGTTTGGTGATCACAAGTCTAAAAGACTCAACATCGTGTAATGCTAGATGGTTCGAGGTAGTCGGTAACGTGATTAACTGAATTCCTTTATTACCAAGTACTATATAAACACGATATTAATCTGTAACCAAAAATCAATCAATATAACTAGTTCACTTAAACAGGAGAACAGTTGTGGTCCGACTATCTAAACGATAACGTCTCCTTCTGTTAAAATCAATGATACGGATTAAAATTTCATGGGGGTTATCAGTTTCACGTACGCTATACTGACATTCATAAAACCGAAGCCAAGAATGGTTTCCTCTTTATTAACTCCAACCTTTTAATATAATTAGTATAGCATTGATTGATTTTCCACTAATAAGCTTTTAAAACAAACAGAAGACATAAACATAGATTACCTACTGAACACTTTGTTACAGATAATAGTCTACCTTCCAGAATGGGATGAAATCTAGCTTTATTTCTTTATATTTCTGTTTCTCTTCAATGGTTTGAGATTAGCACTTGTTGGTTAAGCACATTTACAATCTTGAGTGAACTGATAGTCTATGTGAGATTTAAACTAGTCTTATTCTCTATCACTCAATAACATTAATGTAGGGCTATTCAACTTCTATTTCAAGTGATTTTCAGATAATTAATACAGAAAAAACCAAAGAACATATATCTATTATATTTAAATATCCTATAGTAAAGGTAGATTTTTTATGTTTATCTCTAAGTGTGTAAACATTTTTCTATGGTCAAATGAATAAATGGAAGTAGATAAAGACTTTTAGAATATTTCTTTTAGTAAATTTTCTTTTTTTTTCTATCTTTTACTTCTTTAACATTTGAATGAGAACAATGAAATATGTTTCTTTCTTTTCATTGTATTTGTCAATGGTAAACATCTGTTTATTATTCTTAATCATCAGTGTCTTCATTTTGGATCATACATATGGTTATAACACAGTGTAATTACATGTCATCATTATAATGTAAGTAATACTTGTCTCGTAGAATTGTAGTTATCATCATTAACAGAATCATCACCAGCATTTATATCTACATCAAACTTATCAAATAATTCATAATTCTTTTAAATAATATTAGTTATATTGAATAATTGTCAATGTAGTTGTATGTAGTAAAATAATTAATTGAATAATGTTAATTCATTTTGTATAGTAAGTAGTATAATAAGTGGATATGAATGAGAAAGAACTTGTTATGTTGAAATAGATTCACCGATTATGTTGATATTAACATATTAGGTATATTCACTATCCTAGGGAAGTTAGAATGTACTTAAATTAGTTAGCCAAATCGTCGGATTATATCACAAATTGACTACAGTTAGAATTCTATCACTAGACACCGGTTCAGTAGTGCTGGTTGTTAAGCTTTCTCCGTAAGTACTGAAGGTTTTCAGCCTGATTACTAATGGAGTACGCACTGCTGAGATGTTGCATTCCATGACTAAACAACTGTCAAATGTCGCCTGGTTTGCAATGATAATTAATCGAGGTCAATTTGTGACAAATACGAACAACAAAATAATCATTCATCAAGGGGAAAATGTAATTAATTCACGATCTAAATATATTTATCATTTTAGTCGATTGAATTCGTCACAGATTGATGTTGGAGGGTACCACTGGAAAACAAGGAGAACTGGACAGCTGTTTCGTCTAAGAATGGAAGTTCTCAACGATGCCCACTTACATTCCGCTCTAGTGACTCCCAGTAGGCGAACACCTACTCACTCCCTGCACATCTGGGCCGGCATTCAGTAGTAAAATTCCCACTTTCTTCAATTCGTAATATACCGTGACTATCATCTATCGTCATCGGTGGCTGGTACAGTTGAAACTTGTCGAGAGCGAGACAGTCATCACTGGCGACAATAAATGAGCGTCACGGTATATCACGAATTAACGGAAGTGGGAACTCTACTACTGGATACCGGTTCAGATGTGCAGGGGAGTTAGGTGTTTGGTAACTTGAAGCCACTAGGGCGGAATCTAAGATGCGTACTAGTGAGGACCCTCATACCTAGACAAAACAGCTATCCAGTTCTTTCTGGTTTCGAGTGGTTCCCTGCCAACATTAGTTTGTGACAAATTCAGTCAACTAAAACTTTATACCAGTCCCTACATATCACTTCAGTATTTGTTACTTTTTGAATTGTTTGGGATGGTTCATCTAAAATATTCCACTCACATTTTATCTAACAATACAATTTATTTACTTTCTAAGGAAATGTAAGGCAATTTAAATTGAAGTCAACACAGAGGTTATCCACAACATTTTCAATATTCACCAAGTGTGTTGTAATTAGTACTTTATTCGATTATTCCGCCGTCATACTGAGTAAGTATTACATATTAGAATATAATTTTCCTAAAAAAAATTTCATTTCAAATGGCTGAAGTTATACACAATCGTTTACTTTGAACATGTTCAGTTTACTGTAACTAGATATACTTGATGTAATATAAAGAAATAATGAAAGTTAGAGCCTGGAACTAATTTTTGATTTAAGTTACGCTGTAACCTACAACATTCATTTAGAAAGCTTTGGGTGATATGCTTTTAGTGAACACTTAAAATGTTGAGTATAACCTCAGCTGAAGTCAAAAATAAATCCATTTGAGTATGATCAATTAAGAATTTAAGTAATTTGGTACTAATTAAAATATTAGAGAGCACTGGATGGCTGTTTTGCCTTGATATGGAACTCAGCAGTGAGTACCCTTGATTTAGCCGGGAGGCCGAACCATGGGCCTTCAACAAGCATGAACAATTAAGCTTAATACCTATCTTCAAAAGTTACTTCAACTCATTAAACGGAGTTGGTAAAGATTAACGTTAGAATGCATATAATTGCATTGCATTTTTAGTTGAGCTTACTAATCGTTGACTTCAGAAAGCAGTTGTTTAGTTTTAGTAGGATGACGTTACTAATGGAATTCAACTATATCAGGCATGTGGTAATTACTCTATTATGGTAATGGATGAGGTTTCACAATATGCATAGTTAGTTGGCTCATTGGTTTAACAGCTAAATTTTAAGTTTCTGAGATATATCCCTGGTGGAGAAAAGGTATGGACTGATGGTAGATCTTTATAAGGACAAAACAGCTATCCCATGCGTCTTGGTTTTAAATGCTTTCTAGCTGTGTCAATTCGTGATATCATATTCGAATTATTAAATATTCGTCTATTTACTTACAGACATCAACTTTGATCACAATGCTTGAAAATTTCTTCTACAATTGTTGTCATTGAGTTCATCTGATAAGGTTAGTTGAAGTTAAGGTCATTTTGGGATGAAAATCAATACTAGACTGGGTGTGAGAAGACATAATAAAGGCGACAAATGGACTAAGTTCAAGGTCAACAATTATAGAATTTCACACAATTTTCGTTGGCAAATTTCAACAAAGAAAAAATATTACTAGCAGACAGCTTTCATGAAGAATCTATGACAAACAAATGTGTACTCTATAAATAATGAGACAGTGAAATGATGATATATGTGTTAACTAGACAGATTGGAAACATTCATATAGTTATGTAATATCCCGTTAGCGATATTGAGAACTGGGTTTTTACCAGTCTTTGTTGACTACCAACATGAAACTTGTAAGCATGTTTCTATATAGTTATCTCATTATAATTTTTGTAGTATGTTTGAACTGTCACTTGTAATGGAATTCAGAATGTGGGTTACGTCTTGTTTAAGACTCGCTACCTGGATATAAGTGAATCCTAGTGGTGATATTTACACTGAGATTCATCTACAGTTTCCAACCTATGAGTGTTACCCATCAAGTTATTAATCTCAGATAACCGTTTTCTTTTTCAGTTGACGAAATTATCATTTGTATTTCTTTGTATTATTCCGTTGTTGATACTCAGGAATCAATCTTCACCTTTGTTAATTTATGTGTATTCAGATATATTAAGAGTTGCAAACAGATCTTCCTGTTGAAGGACATTCTAGTATAAAATTTATAATGAAGCATGAGAACAATCAATGGTTTTATTTTCTAGGTTAATCAGTTCGACCATATACATATTGTGAGATCTGATGATACAAACTTAGTACATTGTTCATTCATCTGAACAAGCTGAGCGTGTAACCGATAGTTTTAACAAGTTCCGATAATTATAGTTGTCAGATACGAAAAGATAATGATGAAAGAAATGAAGTGAGCTATTGTCAAAAAAAGTTCTGTTATATAAAACTTGTCTTTGACGATTATGATTGGTTAAGGAATTCAAATTGCAGTTATTAAGTTTCAGCTTCCAACAACTCTCTGTTTACTTCGGTTCGGTCAACTTGGTCAACCAGCTGCACACACTGTGTTTTCAAAACCAGGTAAACAAATTTATATCTAGTACATGATTTGGTTTATAGACAGTAGGAATGAAATTATCAGAAGTTTATCTATCAATTATACTAGTGGTACGACTAGATAAACTACTTGTTGAAATATTATGCAATTTTAAAGTTCCTAAATCATTTTATCTCAACATTTCTACAAGTGGAAATATATATACCAAAGCACATACATCACTGGAAGAACAAAAAGGATTATTC
Source organism: Schistosoma japonicum (assembly GCA_025215515.1). Classification (NCBI taxonomy): domain Eukaryota; kingdom Metazoa; phylum Platyhelminthes; class Trematoda; order Strigeidida; family Schistosomatidae; genus Schistosoma; species Schistosoma japonicum. The sequence continues at coordinate 34,322,688 of CM046062.1, read as the reverse complement.
TTATCCATGTTTCCAAGCATATCTAACAAAAACGTAGAAATTTCAGTTGACTGAATTTGTCACAGTTTGATGTTGGTAGGGTACTATTGAAAACCAAGTAGTAGTGGACAGCTGTATTGTCCTAGGATTTGACTCCTCAGCAGTACGCACCCTAGATTTTTAACAGCGGCTTAAAAGTAGCGGATATCTGACCCTTTTCACCAGCACATCACTAAGAAGTTCCATACTAAATAGAAGCAGATATTCAGTGCTCCCAGGTTTTCGATGATGCTCTACCAACATCAATCGGCAACGAATTAAATCACCTAAAAATTAATACCAATCCCCACTAACCACTTTAATTTAATTAAAAATTTAAATTATCATACCCCGTGTAAAGTCGACCGCTACATTCTCAAAGTAATTAATAAATAATCAAGTTCCACCTTTCTGTTCTAATCACAGTCTTTCTTTAAAGCTTAACAAATGTGTAATCTACTCTAATATTTCATATCAATGCCTTAGGTAATAAATTACTAATGGGGATCTATGAAATAAATGAATCCATATGATTCTCATTAAGTTATTCAAACTTTATCAAAGGTTGGTGTATTAACATTAAAACTATTCTACATTACTAAATGTACGAACAGGTTAGCATTAGTCTTTATTCAAGAACAGAACATACCCATACAACTGAATCTTTTAATTAATCTACTTGAATTAACTAATTATAAGTGACTGGGTAAACGTACAAACAGCCCCTCAAAAACTGCAATTAAAAACCTATTAGAATCCATAAAAGTGTTAAGATGCCTTTTCCAGTCACTTTTCCCCTCAAACTTCTAGGAAAGTTCTTCAAAATGACAGATTATGTATCATATTTTAATTTGGTATTAGCGTATTTTGCTACCAACTTTAGCAGACTATCCAGATGGCTACAATCAAATTATAAGTGCAGGTACTTTTGTACTTAATCCAATCGTAGAAATGAAGCATATTTTTGTGCTTCTCTACTTTTGACTTCCTATCCATATGTAGAGATTCGCAAGAATTGAGAATGGTTTGTAAATTTAGTGTCAAGTGTTCAAGTAACGACTAAATCTAGAAACACAAATCGAATCAAAATGTTCTTCCCTGTAACGTAAGGTAGATTGTAGAAGTCAGGAAGTAACCCTGGACATGTATTTCATGTTATTTATCACTCGTCATCAAGGTATACTTATAATATTGGCAAGGGTGGTGGCCCCTGATGGATCAAGTTCCACGCCAATTCTCAAGCTTTGCAATCTGATACTATTAGTAGTAAGATATTCAGGCTGCGACGACTCACTACAGCACAATAGCTAATCACTGATTAGTAATTAATGAGACGTTCGTTAGGTCCTCTATAATTTTGACCAAATTCTATCAATCAATTGAGACTGGGTGATTGGATATCAAATCTATAATGGAATATCTTTTCTCTCAATATTTCAGGTACACTTTGCTGACGAGTGCCAAATAACATGAAACTTTGTTATATGATTTCCTGTTGACTGTCGAAAAACTACATTTCATTCCAATGTAATGCATACGGTATCTAATCACATAGACGAATAGTTGTATTTCAATTTTGTTGATAAAATGCAGTCAACACTATAAAGCACTAAACTAACGTTCACTTGATCACTACTCTATGATCAGTCGACGTAAGAACTGATAGTAAATTCCAAAATAATTATTACTTTTTTGAGAATCACATGGTAACTATTATTATTACTATGGTACTATATTCATATTTATTCAACATGTGATCTCATAAGTTAAGTACGTTTCTACTCTGCCACGTGACGTATTAATTAAAAATTTATTTGTTTATCAAGTATAATTTGTTTTGGACAGATATGTAACACTAGTTGGTAGGCATTTCAAACATCGTTACAAAATTAGTATTTTCAGTATAACTGATTTCTTTTTTCAAAATGAAAAACCTAAAAATCAATATTATCATTTCAAAGGACATTTTTGCCAAAAGTAACATGAATATATCCATAACTTTAAGTAATAACATTAACATGAATCAAGCATTTATTGAATATAATACAAAGTTTATGTTATACTGTGTCATCTGAGCTGAATTATTTAATTGTAGAGCTTTCATCAGGATAAACTTCTGTTATAAGTTAGCTGGTAAGGTCGTCAGAATAACAGTCAAGCCTCACTATCCAACCATCCTGCTGAGTTATAAATCTTCTCTATCATATAATGAAATTAATTTCTTGGTATATTTTCATTATGAACCACTTCTGTAGAAGATAGCTTATGACAATTGTTTACTCGAACCTTTGTGCCCCTTATGTTTTAATTACTCATCTAGTGTAAATAAGTATTGTATTTTAGTTGATTGAATACATCACAGACTGATGTCGGTTTGCTACCTTAAAAAATCAGGAAACACTGGATAGGTGTATCGTCCAAGTATGCGACTCCTCAGGAGTGCTCATCCTTGATTCTCCCCCTCCCCCCATCAAGGATTAAAGCTTATGTCCTTAAGATCATATGATGAACTCTTGACTATTAGCACTACTGGGCAGGCGTCAAATGCTAGAACCATTATTCCCACTAATTAGTAATATGGCGCGACCGTCATCTATTTTCATAGGTGATAATTTAATACCTTTCTCTATAAACCCACCCCAATTCAGTCGCAATAATTAACTCACTAGTGACCAACTTCCATATGTTCTTGCGGTTCTAGTTAGAAGTCGGGACTGGCGAAGTGCACACAAGTTGAATGTGAGATGATATCACTAATCACAATGAATGATCTTCACACTATATTATTTGCTACGAAGAATGAAAACCATTTACTTTCCCTATTATGCTAAATGAAGTATAATAGTGATGACTAACATTTGTTTTGTAACGCCAGATTTATATTTCCGCAATAACTTATGTTATTATGGGGTTAATTACATTCATTTCTTGTTTGCTAATTGTGTTTTATGCCGCTTATGTCATTTCCGATAATATATAGACATAATTGAGTTTATACGATCCTATTTTCTCAGGGTACTAAGTATTCAGAACTTTCGCCTTCTTACTTTAACTATGACAAGAGGTTGTAATGGATGGCGTGTCGTTGCGTATTGGTTGTCGATCTATCTAACTCGTATCGATCCCCGTTTTTATGTTGGAGAATCTCAAAGATCAATAGCTCCAATAAGATATTTTTTGAAGTGTATAGAATTAGTATTCCAAGTAGTGAAAAAATATAAGTGGATTAACACAATAATTCACTAGCAATAATAGGTAGGAATCGTACTAGTATCACAAACTGACTGAAACTAAAAACCATTACTTTAAAACATAAGATATTCACCCCATACTTAGAAGGCTCCCACTGCTTCGGATTCGCAGTCAAAAAAATAAAAACAGATACCAGTACTGTAATGACAGAAATAATTTAATCACCCATTTTGACCTTTCTTATTTCAATATTAGCTGATTGTTAACAGACAATCATTTAGCGATCACAAAGTAGTGGGTAGGTGTTTCGTCGCAGTTCGTGACTCTTCAGTGGTGGATTTATGAATCTACCAAGGGTCAAAGCCAGGGTGATAAGACTTCACCTTAGAAGTGTTATGAATAATTTAGTTAACTATTTGATTTAGCTAGCATAGATCTCTGAAAAGTCATAGAAAGACTCAAATAATCACATTTTATGTCTGTGCTTTGAATATCCAGAAGGTATGATAAGTCAACCATGTTGGGTGTGTGGCAGTTACCTACCGGTGGATAAAGTCTCGTAAATGTATCGCAAATTGACTGAATTAAAACTGAGAGCCGATTTAGTGGTCTAATGACAAAGAGTTTGTCACGCAGCTAGATGGTCCTTAGTTGAATCCCTCGTGGGGTCGTGGATAAGTACTGGTAAAAAGTTTCATTCTAGGAAGAAACAGCTATCTAGAGCTTTCTGGTGACCGATTGTTGTCTAATTCATAAGAATTCATGATATCATGTTAACATCCAACACTTTTCACAACACCCACTTATCCTAATAGACAATCACTTAACTTATTGTCTTCGGACTAAATAAATTACATGCATGATTTCTAGTCACGTTAAAATTATAAATATTCATGAGTTATTGTGTATATTTGGCGTTTACTTTGAACAAAGTCTTCATTCTCCTTCCTTGTCTTTTGATTTACGGTATAGATTTTACTGAGGTCTAAAATGCGAGAAACTAACACACAAATCTCCGATAGCCTAATTTCAGGTACGAGATATATCAATGTCGAAAAGAGCAGGACTTGAAACTGACCTGTAGAGGGGACTTCATTGAATAAATAATCGATTATAACAACCCTTCGAACATCCAGTTGCCATTGATAAATCTTTTGATTGAATTTTAGGCTAGCAGCTAATATTTCACGTTTTCTTCAAACCGTTTTTGCAATAAAAGCATACATTGTCTCAGTTGAGTCACTTATTTGAAGGAATCAACATGTGACAATACAGTTTTAAATTAATAGTGATCAGTCAATAAATACAGTTTGATTCAATTGAGTTGGTTATTTTTGTGGATACTGGTAATTTAATTGATTGAATATATCACAGATTAATGTTGGCAGTGTACCATTGAAAACCAGGGAGTACTTGACAGCTGTTCAGTTCTAGTGTGGAACTCCTCAGCAGTACACACCCAGAATTCCGCACTAGGCGCTTCAGGTTGACAGCGAGCGCCTAACCCTCTGCACCACTGGGTCAATATCCAATGGTAGAATTCCCAATTCCCTCAATTTGTGATATATATATATATATCTCGACATCCATACATGGTCATTGGTGATAACTGTCTCACTCCCGACAAGTTTGTCCAGTGCTTCCTGGTTACCAATGGTACCCTGCCAACATCAATCTGTGATATATTCAATCAACTAAATATAGTTTGATTCAATATTGTTATACACTTGAGATCAGTTACATTTTATATAACAAAAGTGGATACTTCATTTACTTTATCAACTTATTACTTCTTCAGTTAATACAATAGGTAATTAATAAAGAATAATTGATTATCAGGTCACAATAGTGTTTTCTTTATGTTAAAATGTTATTGATTAATACACACAAAAAGAAAATTGTATTTATAACAAAAAATCTCTCAACTAGATAGATTCATTAAAATTTCAATGTTAATGAAATATTGAACTTGTACATTGAATATATATATAGCTAGACATACATCTATGGTCGTTGGTGATAACTGTCTCACTCCCGACAAGTTTGTCCAGGGCTCCCTGGTTATCATTGGTACCCTGCCAACATCAATCTGTGATATATTCAATCAACTAAATATGGTTTGATTAAATATTGTTATACACTTGAGATCAGTTACATTGTATTACTCTCAACTAGATAGATTCATTAAAATTTCAATGTTAATGAAATATTGAACTTGTACATTGAACAGTTATAACATATTGAATAATTTAATCATCATTAACACATCACTTCATTAGAAAAAAGCAAATATTATAAACTAAACATAAGTTTGCAATGATTTCTACTTTAAGTTAATATTAAGTTATTTTTTTTATTACAGAAATGATCAGTAACAACAGTAAGTATGATATTGAGAGAGATACAATAGAATCCACTAGGGAGTTTAAGTTCTTTAGAGATTGGAAATATGTTAACTGATTAGTGTTGAATAACAAGAAACAGAAATTTCTATCAGCCACTTCCATAGTTACCTTCTAAAGTAATTCTAATTCCTATTTATTAGATTTAACTTATTAATTACTGTTTAACAATAAACAGTAGGTTACTATGTAAATGAATCCTGTGATTTCTAAATTGGTTGATTAATGACCGCTGTCATATATTTCTAATTATTTAGTGTTAATCGAATGAAGTCGAAAATATTGACTAGACATAACATACACTGTATTTAGATGTTTAGTTTAATATAGTCGACAGAAAACCCTACTTGATCCATGTTTCGTGATTCGTTAAACTCACCAGTAAAATACATCTGAAATCTTGAGTGAAGCAGTATTCCCTAATGCCTTTCGAACTTGTATCAACATGCGTCGCAGATTGAAAATTCACACCAAGTAATTCAGATTGCGACCAATCTCCTTTAAGATCTAAATATTATTAGTGATTGATCACTAAGTAGTTACAAATGGTATCAATAACCAGTTCTTAGCACAAGTAGTTCTAAACCTTCTAATTTCATTGAAAGCTCTGTAACACTAGATGATCATTTTGTCCCATTTCGAGATTCTTCGGCATTTCAACTCCACAATCCCACCCCACCCCCCACTTTGTTACAAGTATATATCCAGCCATCATATCAGAAATAAAACATTTGTGCTAAACCGATGAAATTTGATGAATACAATGGATTACTTACACTTATGGGCGGTATATGTGCAATTCGATTCCAACTCTTTCATAACTTAGTAACACTAATGGTTAAGTTGAACTGTGACTGACAAGCGGAAGCCAGGACGAGCGTTTTGTTCTGTTTGGGACTCATCGGCTAGATGCATCTGCATCTCAATGTTGATGTTTACATTTTGATTCGAACTCAGTCCGCTTCGTGTCAAATACACCATCGTGTTCATCACAAGGCTACTATGTCTAGACAGTTACACTTGTTCAACAGGTATATATGTAATTAGATTGAGCTTGTATCAGTAACACTAAGTTTGCATCGTTTGTTTTTCATGAAAGTCACTTCCTAAATTTCACTTCACACCACATAATAACTTGACTTAAACAGTAGAAAAACAATTTTTCTTTTAAATAAACTTCTTTTTTTGTAAAGTAAAAATTGAAAATAAATTTCACTTGAATTTTACTTTAAACAATAATGGTAGCTATAAATTATAAAATCATAAGTTTCATGAAAAAGAAGCTATAACTAATAAAAGAATTCTAAGAAAATAAACAAAAAGAAAGAAAGAAAATTGAACATTAAGTTATGAAATACTACTAATATTCATATCAGTAATAGATTGTACTATATCAATGAGGTATGCATAGAAACTATTACACAAAAAGCCTATTTTATATGTTCAAATTCATTTAAGTAATATATTTACTCTATGGAAAATGTTAATTTACTTGAATTACTAATGTATTTATCATAATAAAATACTTTAAAGTAGACAGATATACAATTGTCATTTATAATCTCTACCAATGTATAGTTTCTTTAGTTAGTAGCTAAATAGATAAAGTTAAAAGTTTTTTTTGTTTGTATTCTTTCCTCGATCCCTGTCTCACTATTGACTAGTAGAATATCAAAATGAACTTGTAAGAAATGAATGAAGTTTAACTGAAAGCAATACTTCCAAAACCATTGTAATTTCTGTCAATTGTAATGAATTAGGTGAGATTTTAATGGACTTGTTAAAGTGAATGATGTAATACATAATACAAATTTAATAGTTTTAAAGGAACAATAGTAACCAATTGTAGTCTAGGACACTTTAATTGTTCATTGTTTTACTTCAGTTGACATAAATAGTAGTTTGTAATGAACGTAACTTATAATCTGAGCAGACATAGAAATATTGTCATTAAGTTCAAACAAGAAACGATTGTGTAGAGTCGATTAAATTTAGAAGACAATTAATTTGCACTATTTCATTAATTGTTTAAGGCTGAAAATAAAGAAGGCTAGATTCTGTTCTATGTGTTCAACTTTATAATTACTAATCATTTACTGTACTGGAATAATGAACACATAGTTCATGAAGTGATAGTGTTAGGTCGGACCACAAAGAAGTGTAATAAACTTCCAGTACTGTGTTTGAGAACACTATTTCATTTATTCGAACTGTCTGTAATGTTAACATTTTGTTTCTATTATTGTTACGCTCCGCTTGCCCTATCCTTCCGTTTAGCATAATTACTGTTATTATATTGTCTCTTGTTATGGACTACAGTCAATTAGTTGTGTACAAGTTGTTCCTATTCACTACCACTATTACCCTCGTTCTGTATTCATGCTAATTTTCTAATTGGTTTGCTGTGTGTTCTGATTTTATGTATATATAAAAGAATGTTTGAAATATAATAGGATTCGATTCTGTCTGGCTGACCTATTGGCTTGCATTCTTCTTATTTCGGCTTGGGACTAAGTGGGCACAGGGCAGACGCGCAATAACTAACTAAGCACTATCGATTGGCACTCGGCCATCCAATCCCCCAATTTTTTACGACATAACAGATAGTTATTCTACTATTCGAATAGAATGACATAAATGCTTTTTTTTTTCATTATCGAATAATCACAGTGAAGTGACTATTGTCATATCTATCATTTTAATTCTAAAGTTAGTATATTTAATTGGTTGAAGTGTAAAGAAAAGTTCAGTATAACATGAGCTTCATCAAAGGATGACTTCAGTTGGTGAACCATTCAGAGTGTGATAATGTTAAGTAGTAGTTTCATCTTGAAACTCTTTAAAAGTATTCACCTACAACTCTACCAGGGATCAAAAAGACATAGAACTTTAAGTAACATACTAAGTGATGGTCAATTTAACTATAGATTCCAGTAAAATGTCATAAATGACACTATTCAACAATATTAGATATTCACTATCCATGTATCTGAAGTTATAACTATGAACCATTGCATTTGAATTCACGTATATTTCTTCATTCAACTCATAGCTTAATATCGTCTAGTCTCAGACTAGAACTAAACTATGATTAATTAATAATCGATAATGAATATTGTTAAAAAACCACTGCCAATTGATGCTATATCAAATGTTAATAAATCCATTAATAGAATGTAAGACAACAGTAATAAACTGCTCACATGCTATCATTTTATTTACTTTACAACTTGTAATATATAAATATGCTTAATGTTCTTTTTTTATTCTTCTATCTATAGAAACAACACTTCACTGTTGCTGTGTCAACCGATAGATCCAATCTATATATGTGCATTGTAGATTGATTTGTTCTATGTAAATAAACAGAAAAAAAAAACAATAAATAAATAAATAAATTGAATGCTTTTTTTCTCTCTTTTCATTTCTTTACATTCCATAATGAAGTAATTAACTTACCAAAAGATAAATTGATTTTATTGTCATTAATACTCAAAAAAAGATGAAAAATTTTGTTTGTTTAATGGATTCTTTCTTTCCTTTTCTTTTCTTTTTGTTCATGTAGTTGTGGTTGTTTGTTTTTATTAAAAGGATTTTAAAAAAAAAAGGAGAGAAGTTACATTCTAATGAACATGTACAAGCTTGACAATGTAACAATGAAGGTTATCAAGTATGCATTAACTATATTGTATCTGGTAATTGTTAGTTGTTTTCTTATTCATTTAGTGGATTAGTACAATGTATTACAAGGTAATTTACATGTAAGATTGTAATTGAAGCTTGATTTGCTGGTATATTTGAACAATACCAAAAGAATGCAGTTTGCAGAATATAATGAATTCATTATATTTTATGGCTATTTATAGGCTACATACGGCATACACTTACATTTATTGCTATTATCATTATTAATAACGGTACGCATATCTTAATCACTTGATAATAATGTTATGAAATAGAACAAAACAAGATTAAGACAGAAGGATAATATTATATATGTGATAAAAATCGTACACAGCCTTTGGAGATGACCTAGTTCTTCTATCCTACACACAGTAACAAATGGAGGTGAAGACGGACAATGTAGCAGCAGCTTTTGGAGCCAACACTAGGCTTCAACATACACATACATAAGCAAGATCCTTGAATGTAAAACAACGAAAACCAACATAATCACATTTGATAGAGAATCTCTGAAAGATGTGGAAACTTGTACATACTTGGTCAGCGTCAACGATAAACAAGGAGAATTTGATGTAGATGTGAAGGCACAATTGACAAGATAAGGACAGCATATCTACAACTGAAAAACATCTGGAACTTAAACCACCTCTCAGCCAACAAAAAAATCAGAATTTTCAATGGAAATATAAAGACAGTTATATTTTATGAATCTGCAACTGGGAGAACTACGGAAAGCATTAGTCGGAGGATATATGTATTTATAAACAATTATTAGTTTAAGATACTTCGGATCTGTTGACCAGAGACCATCATCAACAACCTTCTATATCAGAGAGCAAATCAACTTCCGACCGAGGAAGAAATCAGGAGGAAACTCTGGATGTGGATAGGATACACATTAAAGAAATTATTAAACTACGCTACAAGACAAGCATTAACTTTGCATCGTTAAGACGAATGGAAAAGAAGAAAACCCATGAACACATTGCGTCGGGAATCGGAGACAGACATGAAAAGAATGATTAGCACTTTAGAAGAACTGAAAGTGTAGAAGCCTAGCCTGAGTTGACTGCAGAATGCTAGTCAGCGACCTATAGTCCACGTGGGATAGCAGGCATTGATTTATCGGTTAACAAAAATGGTAAATGGTTGCTGTGGAAATCGTTGAATGTTAATTTGATATCATGAATTCCCCTGAATTAGATAATCATATGTCACCAAAAAGCACTAGACAGCTGTTTCTTCATAGTATGGTGCTGTTCACCAGTGCCCATCAGCCACCTCACAAGAGATCCAACCCAGGATCCTCTGGCTGTGCGGTGAATGCTTTACCAGTGGTTGATATTTCTGATTCACTCAATTCACGATATATTTGTGCTACCTCATCCATTGTCATCATTGACCAATTGCATCACACTCGACACAGTCGAACCCCACCGGTCACGCCTTCATATTAGGACTCTGTGAATTAAGTCGAAGAGTTAGTCCCTAGTTAGTTGATATCGAATGTAATCTGGTGTTCGGTCCCTGGTGTGGTTGTGGAAGTGCACTACCGGAGGATCTCATACTAGGATAGAACAGCTGTCTCGTTATTCCTGGTGATCAGTGGTTGTCTAGTTCAAACCAATTCGTGATATAAAATTAAAAATAGCTAACATACTAAAATATTAGAAGGCATTTATATGAAATTTGTGTTTTTTGTCCTATGTATAGAGCTTTAATTAACCGACATGTTTATAGACGACGACTTTCCAAATTGAAATCTTAATTGTAAATCATCCTTTAATATGTTGTATTTATTCACTAAATGACTGGATAAATAACCAAGAACTCTACGTACGCTATACTCAATGAAAATTTAAAGCCGTAACAGAGATGTTGAATAACCGTTTCCTTCTCTACAAAAGAATTTGTAAAGGATCAATATATGATCTTCAGGTAGCATTCTCTGTTCGGTTACCACTAAAGAGTAAGGAGCGACAGAACATGATCCATACCTTGACTGATATCGCCTATAAATTTTAAAAAAGCCGTCACGAACATCTAGAACGGTGACAGTCAACTCACTAGGAACTTTCATCAAAATAAATTCCTGAATTTCTAGTGTGAGGCTAAGACTAGAATATTTCAGGCATGTTTGAGAATGAAAGAATCGTCGTCAATATTCCCTTAACGTTGTTTAAATTCACTAATTAATTGATTTAAAAATATGTACCATTAGAAGCCAGAATAGTTGTTATAAAGATAAGTGTATACCAAACAACATGGAAATCCTGGGTTCAATCGTCGGTTTGACCGTTAGTGCGTATAAATGGCAAGTTCCAGATTAAAACGAAAAAGTTGTCCAGTGTTACCCAGTTTTTAAAGATTCTCTTGTTTATGAAAACCAACTCCAATTTACCAAAAGTTTAAATGAAAAAAATCTTTATAATCGATTTTAATGTTTATTTATCTTCACACATTGTTTTTATTCATTAACACTAGACAACGTTTCTTGGAATGCAACTCACTTTTTATTGATTGACTACATTATTTACACAAGTTTATCATTTGACGACTACATAAATAAATTATTCTCATTATTACGTAATATTTCATTATAGGTAATATACACGTATATAGTTACTATGTTAGCGTTTAACAATAAAAACATTTATGAATCATTTTAGTGCATAATAAATTTGGTAAGTACGTCGCCTAATTGTGTAAATGTTGTGAAGATTGTATTTACTAAAACAAAACAATTTTCCGAAGCAAAATTAACTTTTGATAAAAACAATCGATGAGTATTCAACATAGATTTCCTACTAGTATGTGATACCTGAGGAGTGAGTATCCACCCACATACAATTAAACTTAATTCTATAGTAAGTACAATCCATCTTGATATTCAAATTCATCTTAGTTCAGACTTTTCTTTCTGAAAGTCTTAAACCATCTTTTTCATCTGTCTAGCATGAAACGTACTTGTGATTGAGTGTTATGTGGGCTGTTAGATTTGGATTTGATATCATGAATTAATCTAAGTTAAACAACCATCAAAAACAGTAAGTATAAAAATGCTGTTTCTTCTTAATCTACGTCTCTTAGCAGTACGATTTCAGGTCATCGTTAAAAATTAAGTCCTAAACCTCTAAGCTTGACAGTGAACACCTGAAATTCGACGGCTGACAATTTTGGACTTTGTAAATTAACAGTATACTACGCGCCTTGTCCATCCTCATAGTGAGTGCAACTTCCACATGTTCAGAATGGCTGAACTCCAATGATCACGCCTATTAATCAGAATTCTAGGAATTACTTCTTGAAATTGATCACTAAAGTATTTCACTCTTATTGTGTTTAGGTCATGTGGAGATTGTTGTATCCAAACATTATATAATAAAATGACTTGGCTTAAAGGCATCAACGAATAATGTAACTTAAGTGGCCTAAGTTTTAAATGTTCACTGCGAAGCCTGAAAGTTGGATCCTTAAGTGGGATATTCCTGGATATGATATGATTTTGTGTAATTGAGAGACTCTTATTGCCAGGACTAACACGCAAAATCCAGCCTTCTGTCCTAATCACACTAAAACTGAAAGTAGCTAAGTAAGTATGAAGTTTGTAAAAAATCACATAAATTGTTTTTTGGGGGGGGGGAAGAATACATGAAAAATATAAGACTGTGACACATTGTCCAATGTTTTTCGTGTTACTGTGTTTTGCCGAAAGTTACGTTACGTTTTGCCTTACTTTACACTAAGTATTGCTTAGTCTTACCGTAGTGCTGAACTTGAGTGCATGTATATGATTGGGACAGTATTTATAATATGGATTAATATTAACAATAAGAATTAAAAATTCTTATTAAAAGAATTCTAAGCAAATTTCAGAAATTGTTTTTAGGGTTATGAATTCGTCGTGAAGTTAGAATTCAAAGTTGTAATTATGATGTTATATCACGAGATTCAAGAAGAATAACCAACTTCAGAAACTGTGTTTTAGATGACTATTACAATTACTTCAGTTGTGTGAGAAGTAACCACATTAGTTCTAACATTATGATGTCCCTCTTTTCCTATCTTCCCCTTTGACCAAGTAACTATTAGAATGCTACATCCCACTTGTAAACTACTATTACTAATGTGTGTTTAAGCTAATCTGGTTCACTACCACTGTTTATTTTGTATCGATGTTAATTTCCTGATTGATTGGCTGAGTGGCCAGGTTTCATGTATATATATAAGCTGCTTGAAATACAATTTAGTTTTGTCTGGTTGTTCACCAATTTAGTGTTCTTCTTCACTTACTGCCTGGGACTGAGTAGGATACGGTAGACGTAAGATCATCATCTAGACGCTTTTGTTGGCACTGCTCACTGCATAAGATCAAATACAGCGATTGATCGAATAATCACGATATAACATAGGGTAATAACCTAAATAGCACAGTAGATAGTGTTTACGGATATGTATATTGTTATTTGAACATAGATTTTTGCATTCTAATATCAGGTAACATAGTTTATAGTATGCCTTCTTCATGGAAACCTTGAATAAAACGAGATTTATGATGAAAATCGCATGGTTCATGTTTGGAACCATTTGTAGTTTGCATCAATCTGTGGATGAATCATTGCCTTCTAGTAAAAATGTTTGTAAGGGAGGCATATTGTAATAAGTCTTTACTTCAGCCACATAGGTGGGTTCCTTTATCGTTGTTTCTATGACTCAACAACTGTAACGCCACTATAAAAATATAATTTATTTACTGACCATGTTAAATATTTATATCCTAATTGTTTTTTTCCCAATAAACTAATTAGCTATAAATACTATTCTCTCATTGGCTTAAAGTGGTCATTGAGTTGTAAACAATGATTGGTTCATTCGTAAACTGTGCAGTTCTGGCATCGCCCCTACTCATTCGAACTAACAAATGTATCCGTTAATAAGATCTGATTTTGTGAAGAACATTTGTAGTTTCAACTGATTCAATTTTAAATACTGTTAATTTATTAGGTGCATATTACTTAAATTCGCTGTCACTTCTCATATTTCATGGATTACTTAAAAAAAGCAGAATAAGTTAACAAAATTCAACCACCAAGTACAAGATCAACTGTGAAAATCATCAAAGAGATAAAACTGTAGTACATGAAAAAAAATTTTACAAATCACGATAACATTATTATAAATACTATGATTAGGTGTTATCCACTAGCTACAACCAATATATTAAGTGTGATTTAACTATTAAGTTGCAGTAAGTGGGAGGTAAAGTGGTCATCTTGTCAGTATGAGTCTACGTGAATAAGCTAGAACATATCGTTGTTCATATCAACCAACTTGGTAGTTATGTACATGTTTTCGACTGTGAATCTATGGAGTTCAATATACATTAGTTCGAATTTCTCCATTGGATATATTAATGATTAATCTAGGTCATCGTTACGTGCACATTCAGTGGATTGTCTCTATATTCCCTTCAGCTAGTAAATTGATCAAACACTATTTTTTCTTATTTAGGTGTGTTTTTAAGAATGCACTACATTTCATGCCTAGCATGTTTAAAGTGATAAGTAATTAATTCGAATCATAGTAAGAACATCAACAATCAAATGAAAACACACCCTTCTGATAACCACCATATATTACAAAATACATATCTTACTCCATCCACCACCTCACCCTCTCAATATTTCCCACCTATACAACTACACAAAATATACTCCAACATATAACACCATTCAACTCATCTAATCACCATAATCACCATTCAAACGACACTCATCAACATTCATTCTCAAATATCAACAATCATATAACACCAATTCACACTAATAATATCACTCTACTGTCTCATTCAATTACATATTACCCAACACACTACACATCTTCCACAAATTTAAATCACAAACATTGATTCAATGACCATTTTCATCACTGTTCCTTCATAACTGAATGAGAAACCATTGGAAATCCATCAATAATCGACAGTTGATTAGTTCTCATTACAACCGGTCAGTAATGAATAGACAACAACATTTACATACAATCGACCTCATCACCTCCAAATATCACAGTCAACATCAATAATTCACACTGTTCTATTCGATTTTATTGATCTACATTGTCAAATTCACACAATTCACAATGATGTGTATTGATTATTCCAATTGTGTGTAGTCGACAGTCAATCAGTGACAGTGATCAACAATGTGAACATGGAGAGTTGAATGGATTGATGTGATGTGAATTTGAGTTATTCATCATCACTGAGAGATGGGGGGGGATGTGGTGGGAAATGACTGATATTTCATGTGACTGAAATATTTACACCTATTGGTCAATGTCTTTGTCCTGATTTCCACTATTAAGCATAATCTTATTGTCATCAAACTTCGTTCCAACATCTGAAGCTAAAATATTCCGAAAATGCAAATATTTATGCTTCATGTATTGCTTTCTTTGATATGTGATTAATGAAGCTAAATAGAAGAAAATAACATCGTATTAAATTGAACTTTTCTTTCATGTAATGGATTCTAGTGTTCTAAGCCACTGGACAATAGTAATAGCCTACCCCCTTCCATCTGCCATTCATTTCCCATGGATTCACGTTAGATATTCTTTTATACATAAAGTGGTGTATTTATTAATAACTAAAACTGTGAGAATTAAATTATCACTTATTTCATTGAATAATGATAATTTTCGATAATCACTTGTTATTGTGATTCTTTTCTGTATATCCACCAACCTCCCCTCTTTCCTTGTTCACTTCACCTGCAGATACAAACGTAAAAGTAAAGCTCACAAAAGACCCTGACAATAGCAATGATAAATATTCATTCGGCAAGTGGGGGGGGAGGCATAGAGGAAATAATTATTCTATTTTCTCTAGATATCATGTTTTCCCCATTTTATAACCACTTGAATTTTTCTTCCAGAGTTTTTTTTTTCAAGAAATATTGTCATTTTCATGCCTTATCTAGTCAATTTCACTTTGTTCACTGTTTATTTCTACTTAACTATCTCATATAATCCGTCGCCTTCTTATTATACAAGTATACAAGTGATTCTTTCTCTTTTGGAATTCTGTCGCCATCAAAAAAGAAAACATCATTGTCCATCTCTTTTTTATTATCACTAATGTTGTTGATGATGAAAATGATGGGAAGTTGTTTATCAATAAAGATTTGTTACAAGAAAATCAAATCATATGGCGTTTATTTCCAAACACACTCCTCCTTACCCACCCATACTTCTAACTAGATCTTCAATCTACTTAAAGATAAACATAAACGCAATGTTCAATTTGTTATTTCAAGTGGAAATTTTTCTTTGAACAAATTTGTCAAATGAAGAGTATGTTAATACCTGACATTAATGATCATCAATGTTAATGTTAATGAAGTAAAATACATTCTCGTTCAACTAGTTAATCAATCTAAACATAATTTACTGTAACATCCCCTCCACACCATATTTTCCCTTTCTTTATCATCATCTTTCACTACTTCATTCTATTTTATTTAGAGTAAATTGCAAGTGGTATATATATATATATATATATATATATATATATATATATATATATATATATATATATATGTAAACACTTCACTATAACTACCATCATCAATGTAGAAATCTGTCCAGTGTCTAGTGAGTGCTGAATCTAGTTTTTTTACAAAGAAAAATTATCTTTCATTAGATAAGTACATTGAAAACACTTGAAATGGAAACACTAAATCGCTGTTTCTTAGTTTATTGGTTCGTTCGGTGACTCGTTCATTGGTTCATTGGTCGATGCGTTCACATCAATTGTCATTACCATTAGTCATAACTATAATAATTATTATTAATTTCACATATAACTTAGATACTTAATTGCTTATTTTGACCATTTGTTTATTTGAATACCTTCCCGCCTTAATCACAAATAATGACCTAAACTTAATAAAGATAAAAGTAGAAGACATGAAATCATTATTTCCCTTGTAAAAGTGTCTAGACAATAACACCATACTAACCACAATCATGGATTAGAAATGATGGAAGAAGAAAGACTAATCGAAAAAGAAAAGAAGTACGGCGATGACAAGTAGTGTGTTTAAAATGTTAAGTCTGAAGGGCGATAATAAAAGAGAATCTTCAATCACTATGAACTGAAATTAAAAGTTGAACGAATAAGAGAAAGAATAAATAAGAAAGAAGGAAATGACGGATAGAAAGGGGAGGAGAGAAGGAGTAAGCAGAAGATAAGCGAAACCGAGAAGAAAGCGATAATTTAATGAAGGAAAACAGAAAAGGTAGCATGGACCACGAAGATCACTGGACAAGAATGGTGAAAGGTAAAGGAAAAGACGATGAAGCATGAAGTAGGAAGAAGAAAGTGGAAGAAGGATGATCACTGATGAGAAAAGAATTTATGAAAAGTCGTGCTAATTATATAACTAAGATTCTGTGCAAATTTGTATCATCCTTAAATGCATTTTTATTTAACCCTGACAGGGATGGAAAAATTAATTCGAATAACTTAGAAATGAGTAGGTATTTAATATTATGAACTTGATCAAGTTATAGAAACAACTTTACATTTCAAGCTGTAAAAATCCACTCATATAGTTGTATAATAGATGCTTTCATTATTTCTTTAACACATAATATTTTGAGGGTGGTCTTCGGGGGTAGTCAGCAAGGAACCCAGAAACTAGATCTAATGATACTTCACACTCGTCAGCAAGGCGTACTTAGGAGAACCTGAAGCTCCTTAGAGAATACGATCCCGGACCACTCTGTGTTGACTACAATTTACCGACCAAGTTTAAATGAGACTATCAGTCTAAGTGACTCAACATAGCAGGTACTACGTTTTTACCATAATAACTCGGTGGTAACGGTTGCATAATGTGAAAATGAGTGACATGTGATCAAACATGCTATGAAGCGTGTCAACTAACTTGAAACCTAGGTACAAAATTTCCTCCTAACTAGCCCAAAGAAACCCTCTAATTCAACATATTCCAAGTAATGCTCATTCACTTAGATTAATGGTTACCTTGAAACTTGGTCGAAAGAAATCGATTAGGACTTCACAAATATGTCATTCGTCACTACCCAATGATCAACCAATGTATTTGTTTCCATTTACAATTTTTAATCCAGATCCTGTTTTCTATTTATGTACCTATTCATCTCATGCCTAGTTATTTCTATTGTATTAGTAATTGAAATTTATAACCTTGATTAAAATCTTCTGAAAGTACTTACTTTCTTTTATGAACTTGCCTGTTTTAATATGCTGGGAAAATATTTAAAGAATACATTTTATATCAACCTCTAAAGAATACGTCGTTTTCTGTGATCCACTTGAAAGTCTCTAGAGAAAATTAATTAAACCATGTATTTTCAGGAATTTCTCAGCTTCTGAATGTCTTTCTTAGCGAAATTCATTGAATTTTCAGCAAAAACTTGCACTCTCAAGCAACAAATTCACTAAAAGTATATTTGCGTTAAAAAAAGTTTTGTTATTCTACATAAAGTAGCGACTACTTAGTTATAGTGTGTGAGTATCATGTAATAATTAAGTATCTTGTTCAGGTCACCGATAAGGATTGAAATGAATACCTTGTTACGGGAAGCATTTTATTATAGTCGTAGATAATTCCCCTCCCCTTATCTAGAAAAAAGAATCTGTTAGTAAACCATACTTGTCCAAACCACATATCTAGGCATTCTCAACATTTCTTGGTTCTTCAGAGCTTACGTTCAATGCTTTACCTACCTGCTTAACAATTAATTTATCCATTTCAAATTTCATCCACTTCTACAAGCAATGAAATTTACTGCATTGTCTTCTGGTCAATTTTAATTATACTTTCAAATATGAGTAACTCATAGATCGTGCCGAGATACAAAAGACAATCTCCAAACATGTAAAAACACATGTAATGCGAAAAAATAATATGATTAATTGGGAAAATGGAAAACATATACAGATTTTACGTCATTGGTGAACTTTCTCATGTTCTGAATGCGTTCCCTTGTTTCGAAACCGAAGGGTTTTCAATAGAGGAATTCATGTTTGCAATTATATTTATTGATTATAAGAACATAGCTATTTCACTTTCTGAAGTATTTTCGACCCTTAATCCCTGAAAGTAATATAATTTATTTTTAACTTTCCTATGTTAAATAAACCATTTTAGTCACGCTTAACTATTGTACCCTTCTTTAATCTAATGATCTATAGTAAACATTCTGACAGTATCAGGAACTAACTAAAAATTAATTGAAACATAACTTTGAAATCTGAGTTACAACGCTGGTTAATTCGTTTGTATAGGTTTATTGCATCCCGTTTTCTGCATTACTAGCTATCTGTTAAGTTAATGGAATTTTTTTTAATACAGTGTTTATAAGAATTCATATCATTACTGTCCGATTTTGCCTTCTCAAATTAACTTCATTTAGTGATCTCATCCACAGTAATATTACTTCTAATTGGTATTTTGACTGAATAATTGAACTCGACTGAAAGGATAATTAATATACATTTGTAATCATTTGCTTAGAATAAAACCTTTTATAGTATACGCGTATATATCCCTCTCCTCAGCCCAATGGAGTAATGAGTGCACACTACAGAGGATTCCCGTAATAGAAGGGAACAGTCGCTCAGGGTGTTTTCAGTGATTGTCTAACCCAGGTCATTTTATCATATCAAATTCATAAACATCTGTAATTAATCTAATACAGTCGAATTTATCACTATTTAGCCTCTACACATTTTTGACAATTTCTCACTCAGTTTATGTATCATCTGTGAACTGAAGTGAAGAGTGGCTATACAAACTGTAACAGTAATTTATGAAGCTACAGTATAAAACATCAATATAGGAAAACATAGTCTGTTAGTCCTGTTAAACGATAACATAACTGATTGTGTATTCATCTGATAGATTTCTTAATATTGTAAGGTCAAGTATTGAATAACATTGTATATTCACAGTCAGGTAATCTGTGTTAGGTGAACAACTTTAAAGATTCTATAATAAAATTAACCATTACTTATCAAATAAGTAAAGATTTAATTCATCCAAGATTATCATGATGATTTCATGAAGATCTGTTTTATTATTTAACATAAAGATAGTTTTCAACATGAAGTGATATTAACTATTAAGGATCATAGATAAGGACATGTTTTCAGTTTATGAGTTTAAAATAATAAACACTAGATTCTACTCTTAATTACACTCGAGCTGTACCGATGACCAGTGATTTAATGATAATATCGAGACAATTCTGTTGGAGTGCGCATATCTCAATAGGGACTAAGTAGTTGAGTTTTTGAATAAAATAATACAAAGTGATACATGTGGCACCTTAACTTTCGGTATGAATGTTATTTGTCAGAATTCTGATATATTTGGAACCACCAAGCTCAACATCATTAGATTCAACTAGGTAGTAATGGGCAAGAAATAAATTGTGAGATATAAAGTGATTTTCCAGAATAATGACTGTAGGCTAATTCATTCTTGTGTTCTTCGTCAATAGACGGTTTAATGAGGGACATAAACGATGAAGGCTTTACAAGTCCCATAATGAAGATAGTAGGGCAGAAGCGTCCGCCGGTCTAGAAAGCTTTTGGATTCCTTTAACTTTTGTTGGGTCTGGACTTCTTCCATCTATATTCCAACTATCCTACCTTCTGTATACAATAATCACCATTTTATCTAGTTTCTCCTCTTGATCTGTATTATTCGTTCCTGAAACGATTACATCATGGAGATCTCCAGTGGTATTTGGGACGCCTCGGAACATTGTGTCCTTGATTCGTGGAACGATAGACTGAACTTTCTTCACTCCGAACAATAGTCAGTCATATCAAAATAATCCTTTATACAAGTTAATTGTAATCTCCACATTTTGTTACTACTGGGATCTACTAGTGGGTTGAGAATTAGTTTATATACATCAAGTATTTACTTCTATTCAAAGGTTTTCTGGTAATAATTTTGAATATCAGTCACATTTTATATCTATATTCAGTCCCGATGTGACATTTATGTTGAAACATTATTTGTGCTATTCAATCCTAGCGATTCACATGTTCTATATCACTTCTTTTCTGGAGCAATTTAAATTCTTTTCAGCCAACTGGGAGGGCTGCATATCACACCAGTTTTCATGACTGAATACAAGTGAAGTAAAGGTCTATGAAATAGAATTGGCTGGAACTTTGTCCATTTGCATAACTATTTAGTAAACATGCAACAATATTTTTCTAATACTACCTTTATTAAGTTTCTCTCCTACTGTTTGTGGTTATAATCCGACTGCATACTAAGTTTATTAGATGATCTCTTAATTTCAGCTTCACTGTTAAATCAAGCTCCGGTATTCTGAGTGCTATTGGGTTTATGCGATTTGGGGTCCCTTTTATAGTTCCATTCTCCTAAGCGAATGCGTAAAATAATTCCTTAACGGTGTTTGATTTCCCGCGGTATACACAATAAGGTAACTGTTTTGTCGACTTCACTTATGGTTTCCGGTAAACCTTCAAGTTTTCCTATTGATGATCATGATAACGAAGGCTACATCAGGCTAAGAAAGGACATGATGTTCATTGACTTTTATGATAGCATATTTCGTTGGCTGTGACAGCCAATGTGGTAGGAAGCTAATATTGCTTAAGCTGCAGATGTTCAAGGCTTGCAACTTATGTACTATACTTTTAGAATATATATATATATATATATATATATATATATATATATATTCGTTATCCTGTTTTACAATGCTTTTTCTTAAGTTAGTTTAGTGAACACATTTAGTGATGGTTTTCGAAACAGCAATAGTGCGTAAAGTGCCAGTCATTACGTAGACTACGTAAGTTTACAGCCATCATTCAGTGTTTAATTTATGTGCATGCGGCCATGCTTGTTTATGTCTCTCAACAACTAAAGTATTATGTTTCAAGCTCACCAACTTTCACTATTCTAGTGATCACTTTATGTAGTGTTATATCGGGGCACCATTTTATGTTGCTCAAAATTCTAGTTCCGGCATCAGTATCTTCTGGCAGTAGTACGTAAAAGACAATGCTAGACACTTAAACTAATCATCAGTCATGGATCATAGTTTGAAAGCGCTCACGATTTACAATTCCTTTAGTTTTCAGTTATCTTAATGTACTGATAATGGATATTAAATAAAACTTCAACGTTTTAAGTAAGCTTTAGCAATCATACTGGAATACAAACTTCTTGGATTCTTAGAAAGTTTAAGAAGGTCATATTGTTTACTTCAGCCGGAGTATGTTGGTGTAAGAGTATTGCAAATTTCATGTTGTCGTCAAGTTTACCATGGTCAACATTAAACAAATTTCCTTACTTCGTGGATCCACGACTGTAATATGACCCTAACAGCACTATCAAACTGAAACTCATGAGTGCAATATTCTTAACAGTTTCTATGGTTTTGAGGACTTCTTTATGATATTTATGATCTTCCTACACAAAAACCTTCACCAGTATTTATTTGAAAATTATCCAAAAGAGTGGAACATGATTACACCTATTGAATCAGTGAATTAGAGTCCTCTGAAGTTATATTTTTAGCTTTAGTAATTTGTAATATATCATAATTACTATGCGATGTCATACTTTGTAAGGTTAAAACTGAACACTAAGATGATTTTAACAACGTAAAAATAATTCACATATTTGAAGCCTAGCTATACGATGTATTTACTTCATCACGTAAAATAGTTCAAGTACTCAGTAGTAACTAGCTATGATACAAAGTCTACTGCGAAGTAGTAAAACATTGAGATCATTAAATAATGTCAGTCGCTTATGAACAACGTAAAGTCTGGAGCAAATGTGCATTACCTCATTATACCAAACCACATCAGAACAATACAATAAAATTTACAAAATGAAAAACACGAATTGAAATTATGTAGTGCCATAAATAACGAGTGATTTAAGATTTGGATTAGGGTTTAGAAAGACAAAACGAAAGATATATATAAGGAACTATTAAAACATACGTTCTAAGGAAAGATAAACAATAAATAGATCTAAGCTATTATAATCTATTATGAACCATATCACTCAGTGTCTCCGATCACTTATCACAGTTACCACAGAGACCTCAAACAGGTTCCTACATATGCAACTCAGGCTAACAGCTAATCAATTCATGGATTGATATTAACACTCCCTTCATCACCTCAGCATATTTTACCCTCTGGTCCCACAATACGCGGCCAAGTGCTTTGAGGACTTATCTGATTTTAGTCAATCACTTCTCTCCCTATAATCAGGCTCAAACGATGTAGACCAGTTACGAAGTAGAGAGAGAATTTGATCTCGAGACATTCAGAGGTCTATGAACCTTATCATTTATATACTCTATGTCGCTTAGTGAGTTTTCAAGAATCAAATCAATCCCTGAAATGTTAGATAGGAAAAATGTAAGAATCATTATCTTAAACGATTCATCACCTATCAAAAACAACATAACTTGGTGTTAAACTGATAGTTTTTGCATTTTTCATCATCCATTATATAATTCAACCATCAAATCACAATCCAATAGTCGACACTTTTAAAATGTAAACGATTTCGATCATTGTGTAAGTAAGTAGGGGGGGGATTCATTGTACCACGAATAATTTAATTAACTCTATTTATGTGAACATTATAATTTCATTGGTTCAACTATACAGATATTATCATTATGTGAAATATATCAAGAATAGTTTCTTTTTTTTTTCATTGTTTATTTTTTTTTTGATTAAGATTGATCAGTTGTCTGTTTTTACTGTATTTCATAAGAATTAATAAGTTGTATTTTTTGTTGTCATGCTATAGGCGTTTCAATTAATTAAATATTTCTACTTCTTATAGGCTTTAAATACACTCGTCATTGATTTTTACGTCTTATTTAATTAATTGACAGGGTTTTTGTTTCATTTCGAATAATTTTGTTTGCAGTGTGTGTATGTGTTTGTTGGCATGTATACGTAGGTATTGTCTATTTGACAAATAATAGGAAGGGGGGTTCTTACTTAAATAATAATACTTATTATTATTATTACTATTACTATATGTACACAAGAACTATTGAATATTGATTGTTTGATTGAGTTATTTAATTATGTCTTTCTACATTTCCATAACAAAACTATAAAGTAGAATTATAACGTCAAATAACTACGTTTTCTAAAAAAAAATTCTATTGACAAGTGAATAGAATTAGTTGAGAACAGTAGGAGGGAGGGGGAAAGGAGATGGTGTACATTCGAAAAAAATTCATTAAGAATAAATTATTTTTACAAAAACAAAACTAATTAGTGACAAATCTATATACAACATTAAGTACAAATGGAATCATTCCACCTGTAGTGATAAATAATTCTAAGATTCAATTACTGACATTACTTACATATGCCTGTTACCCATCTCGGAGGAGCATAGGCTGCTCGCCAGTATTCTTCATTTAACTCTGTCCTGAGCAATCCTTTCCAGCTCTCTCCAGTTAATGTTCATCCTTTTAATGTCTGCTTCCAGCTCTCGATGCAGGGTGTTCTTTGGCCTTCCTCTTTTCCGTTTGCCAACAGGGTTCCAAGTTAGTGGTTGTCTCGTGATGCAGTCTGGTGATTTCCGCAATGTATGTCCTATCCATTTCCAACGTCGTTTCCTGATTTCCTCTTCAGCTGGAAGTCGGTTTGTTCTCTCCCATAGTAGGCTGTCGCTGATGGTTTCCGGCCAACGGACATTCAATATTCTACGTAGACAGCTATTAATAAATACCTGTACCTTCCTGAGGATGTTCGCAGTAGTTCTACACGTTTCAGCTCCATACAGCAGAACTGTCTTGACGTTCGAATTGAAGAGTCTAACTTTGAGGTTGGTAGACAGTTGTTTGGAGTCCCATATATTTTTCAGCTGTAGGACAACAAGTCTGTCAACAAGTTGGTCAATATAGGCACTAAATTCATGCAGAGAGTTGTTTTTTCCGGCGATTGATATTATTCACGGTTGTTTTTCGATTCTTATCATTATTGATGATATTGGAATCAACTGATCAGTTTATAATTGAACATTTGCACTTCCGTTATTGCAGCTTATTTTTGAAAGCATCGTTAGCTGCTGACAACGAAAAAATTTTAATCTTCAGAAATAACTTCATACCTGTCAAAAAGTTAGTTGATAATGTTTTGATGAAATTAGTAAAGTTCTTGTGTAAACGGTGAACATCAACACAGATTTCAGCATACACACCTGACAAGTACAAGATATGACGAAACATGTATTCTGAATTCTACTCCTATCCATTATCCAACTTTGTGGAAAAACAACATTATTATTATTTGACGGCAATGTTAAGGTAATACACTCAAGACACATCGATGTTAACAAAGACTAATCAAAATTTTATACATAAATGCCAACAATGGGATGATGTAAACCTTAATGAAACACCTCCTAGAATCAATTATAAAGTATTTTCCTAAATTAAAGCCATGTTAAGTGTGGGACAGTTACCAACAGATGACAATGTGTGAGGTAGCATACAAATATCGTGAATTGACTGAGTTAAAAATATCAGCCATTAGAAACTGGCTCAGTGGTCTAGTAGTTAAGCGTTCTCCAAGAAGCCTGAAAATCCTGGGCTTGATTCCCCAGTTGGTCGTGGATGTACACCTTTATAAAGTCCTATACTTGGACAGAACGGCTGTCTAGTTTTAGTTCCCTAATTTTCAATGATTGTTTAACTAAGACCAATTTGTAATATCAAATTCAATCATTTCACGATTAACTAAGAAATCCAAATGTCACTGAAGTTGGTCTTTGAATCACATAAAAATAATATTCGAATGTTCATTCTGTTGATATTAAAGGTTTCTTGTTGTTATGACAACGGATGAGATGCATTAATATGATATCAGTCAAGTGTGAAAATGCATAGATAGTCATACTTAACTTACATTTGATCGCTAACAAAAGTCAATGAACTATGATTAAAATTAAAGAAAAAAATCCATCATTTCGAAATATTATCTTCAAGTTTCTATGGTTAGACCTAGTGATTGAGTGCAACTATAATTAGTTTTAAAGTTGGTTACTTGAAGTTTTAGTTCACTCAACCACATTCATTGAGAATTTCGAAAAATTGTTTAAAATCAACTTTACTATCAATCAACTATATACTTAAAGATAAGTGTTAAGCAAATTCTACGTGGGTGAAGTTGATAATATTGAGTATTGTATGAAGGTTGCAAGTATATCCATCTGAGGAGTCACAAATAGGATGAAAACGCGCATTCCGCTTTCCACTGTTAATCATAATAAATAATTAAATTATAAAAAGGAATTATTTAAAGTTTTGAATAAACTTTATCATTTCTTCTTTTTTCAAACGTCTAGACAGATGTGTAATTATTTAAGGATGAGGTATAAATCACTCTATTTTGATTCAGTGAGTATTGTGGTATCCAAGAAGCTCTATGTTCGGTTCAATACGAAGTCGCTTGTACAATCTCTCAAAATATGAAAAACAACCATCATATACTCCCTGGCTTTCGGTGGTATTCTAACTGATATTAGATTTTAATGATAATCGTCTTCAAAATGGAAATGACCTCAACGATGTATCTTGTAACTATGCCTTTAAAATAAATCAATAAAATCCATTTTTCTGACTAATCGTGATATATACGATATGCAGTTTCATTTGTCTTACTATTTGAAATATTGTGGACCAATGGAACTTGACTTATTGGATTAATGATATCGTGTTCTGCCTTAAGAATCTAAAGTCCAATGTCACATGTCATGTCTTTATAGTTATATATGTGTATTGGTGATGTCTTCTATCATACAACAAATGAGCCATTCAAATTATTTGTAATGTCCCATGTATTTGGTCATTATGCTAGGATGGTCAGTATCTCATAGTCTGCATCAAAAAAATAACAGTACCTAGGAAACCACTAAAAGCCAGAAAGCGTCAGGCAACTATAGTATCTTAGTGTATAGCTCCTTACAGCTGTACATCCAGGGCCTCACTAGATCTTCTGACCGCACATTGTGAGCCTGATCTCAAAACTATTGAATTGTAAAATCTTTAATCAAATAAGTATTTTTTAAAACAGCCTTACACTGAAGGTTGATGTGAACAGTGGTTGGTAATCGAACTTTTTAATACTAATATGTTTGTTTATGGAAACCACATGCAATATCATAAGATTTTATTAAGTACACAATAAAATAACACATATATAAGGAGTGATCTTTCCTCTTTAGTGTCAGTATATTTGTTGATCACATTATGAATTGATATCGGTTAGAAAACTGCTGATATCAAAGACAAATGACACATCCTAGTAAGAAACTTTCCAGCAGATTGCAACCAGAACTGTAGCTCACATAGTAAGGGTTTAACGTTTAAACTACCGAATCGGCTTCCAAAAGATTACATTTCTAACTTTAATTGATTCACGATATTGTTTGATCCTCACCGATAACTACTTGTGACCAATTTTGAGCGAGAATTATCAAAATTCTAACGACAATCTATTAACAGCGGATAAGTGTTGAGCAACAAATAAGCACAATGTCAATGGATAGAGCGCAACTAATATTGTTTATTAAGTGAAATAAAAACATATTCTTGGTTTAATTCTCAATAAGGTCGAGGAGTTACAAACCACGATGAAACAGCTATCCAATGATTCCCGGGTTTCAGTAAATTTCTAAGTAAACCCAGTCAGTAGTGTAGGACTTCAAATTCTCCATAAGCCCCTGTAAAATAAAGTTTTTTCAGGTCGAAAATTGTCGATATTTGTCTCTGTTTTTTATACCAGGTCGCTTACAGCTCTAACTGAAGTATGTTTCCTCTTAGCTCCTATTATATAATGCACTCATGAAACGTTATATTAACTATGACGAAAAAACACTAATCGCTTCTGTTAATACTTCTTTTTGTTACTATGGTTTATTGTATTTAACTGTAGGAATTATTTGCTTAACTTGCATAAACAATTAGGCTACTGAAATAATTATGAAAAGACATGTCCTTTCAATAATCCCGTATTTTTTAAAAAAGCATAAGCAGTAGACAACCATACGTTGTTTTCTGCCTGTCCACTCTCATGATTTGATAGAGAATATCGTAAAAGTTTTCAATGTCAACCACTTCAATATTATTATCCCTTACCTTAACATTTCTAGACTTTGAAATGAAATATCCCCTTGAACTAATACAATTTAGGAATAGGTGATTAATTTGCTCCATTGAATCAGTGTGACAACTAGCTATTAAATTGTCTGCCCCCTATAGAAAATGTACACCTTAAGCCATATGTCATGACCTTGCATACTTGAGACACACGTTCACACCTCCGCCCCCTTGAAATCTTGTTAAATCTTGTGATATTCAATTTGTAATAATGATAGGCCACCCACTCACTTTATGCCATACGTGCCATACTTTATGTACAAACGCACCAATCTCGTCTAATGACATATGAGCTGCCGCATGTGTCATGTGACAGCTGTAGGGTGCCAATCGGAGTAAGGCAGGTTTGATCGACAGGATGACAGCAATGCTATATTTCAACCCTAAGCAGTGAGCGCGAAAACACACATACACGGACAAGTATTATACCTTCCATCACTCTCCCCCTCACAAAAGTTTCACACATGTACGATATACAGCGTAGTGCGTCAAACTATTATTTGCTCAATGCTAGTGGATTATTATCTCTCACCCCCTAACTTTATCATATGTGTAGCTTCTGACTCGATTTGACACGTCGTCAAAATGACACTATCAAAGAAACATGAAATTTGTAGTCTGTCCATTTTTAATTTCATTGATTTAGAAAACGGATGAAATGCGAACAAATTGAAGATTCACAAATTTCTCAATCACTTATTCATTATTAAATACATATTTTTTCAACAAAAAATTCTTCAATTTTGTCATCATTGATTAATAGAATAATTTGGAATTGTTAAGTCTTGGAAGAATCTAAAAAAAAAATACACAAGAAGAAAAACATGGGTCTTCTCCCTTTACTTGATGCATCTGATGTCTTAGTACTCCATTGTCCATTATGTTATTTTCATACACATTGGTTGAATCATTTAGAAACTCATTTCAATCATGAACATTCAAGTGAAAATGTGGATTTTATGTTATATCAATGCTCTAAATGTCGTAAAATTGCATCATGTAAAACATTCCTCTATGAACATATTGATATTCGACACAAAAGAACTGGGAAATCTACTAGTCTTCAGTCGCCCAGAACTCAATCACCAAATGATACTTTATCAGATCATGAAAGTATAAGCATTACACAAAGGAATTTAGAAACTATTGAACTTTGTAGTAATAATACTGATCCCAGTACACTGTTAATAGAAATACCTGATTCTACTGGAATTATTAATAATAATTGTACAACTATTCCAAATGATGATGAGAAACAATCTGCTGGCATTCTTAATACTGATGAAAATGAAAGTACTAATAAAGATGACTTAAATGCCAATCACAAGAGTGATATCAATGAATTTACTAATCAGAGTACTACGAATAGTGATAATAGTAATAATAATAGTAGTGAAAAAGAGCAAGACACAGATCTCAATAATACCAAAAACTGTCATTCACCATATATTAAAATTTTATTTGTAGGACAATTATGCGGTAGTAGTTCAACATTATCCCCAGCAACATCGTCTACAACAGTTGGAGCAATATCTCCACCAACATCACAAACCATACCTCCTACATCCTTAAGTGAGACAAAATCTAAACACTACCAATCACAACCTCGGCCCTATCATCATGCACAAAAGTTGCCTAATTATAATTATTACTCTAATTCTACAGTTAAACAACAATGTTTATTTTGTGATTATACTAGTTCGGATTCTACTAAATTAGCTGAACATTATGTACAACATGGAATAAGGCAGCTACAATTACCAAATATGCATAAAGTAAAAAAATTACATGGAAATAATACTGCATTGCTCGGTAATAATTATTTACCAGCAAATCCTTTAGCTTCAGTGGATGATTTGACTACAGTAAGCTGTTCAAACATTATTATTATTATTATTATTATTATTATTATTATTATTATTATTATTATTGAGTGATTTCGAGTGCTTTTAGAGGTATGAGAGAAGTTCTGAATTTCCGATTGTTAATACCATGGAAGGAAACTCCTCCTTGAAGGAAATTGGGTTAAGAGAGGAGTTGGTACCTTCGAAGTATAACTGCATAGGTTATAAAACAACTGATTAAAACTGATCACATTTGTATTTTATGTGATTAGTTATTAGTGTTTAAGCTCCGTACATGTGTTCATGATTCAAACTAATGGCTTACTAGATTGCAAAAGGTATGTAGCATATACTAGATTATTATGTTGATCGTTATTCCTTTAAGTGTGTTGAAGTTAAGCGAAATTTATTGACATAATAACGTAATTGCAAGTTAACTTAGCCTACATGTAACAGTAAAATAGATGTTCGATATTTCAGTAGTCAGTTGTTGTTATTAAGAATGGATCGGGAGTGATAATTTTACCTCTTTTAAAACGAATATCTTAACCTGCCACTGAAGCACCTGTTTTCTAAACTGAATCAAGATAATTAGTGTCATTCATTATTGCTATAGTTATCAAACCGTGGTAATCTGCAAGGATTTTAATGTTCATTGTGTTGTTGATAGCTCTTCTGATCATTTTTCCATGCATTACTATGTATTCACTACATATTAAAGTGCAAATTTTTGGTAAAAATTTCATTTCAGTCGTCTAGAGTTCTCGTTTCTCTACTATGAACATATCTAGTGTGGTACATGTCGCTTAAAAAATGCAACCGAAATAAGTCCTAACTTGTAGTAACTTTTTCGCGAAAATTCCGTCATTTTTATGCTCACTAGTTACTAACTAAATGAAAAGAAGATTGAAAGTTCTAGATGCAACACATGAACATTAGAAACCTTTTTAAAAACCTTAGTCTCTTATTATTTGATTTTTGAGGGTGGATTCTGAATAGTTTCATCAAAGTTACACATGTGGATTATTGGATACTGGGACGATTAACTAAAAGTGACACTTTTACTACAGTAGTTGGAGTCCTGGTTATCTCATTAATGTGTAAAATGCATTCATCTTTCTAATTGAAAATAAAATAGCTTTGTAGTGATTTCTAATGTTCACTGGTTCATCAAGTGAAATTTGTCTGCGAAATGAAAATTTCATCATGAAAATCATAATATCAGTTAGGGAAACATTAAAATACCAAGACAAGTGTCCCACTCTAGCTTAAGATTTCATCACTACACTGTTACCCCCCCCCCTAAAGACCTTACACAAGGTCAAGCTCATCATTTTTATGATCATCAGAGAGAGAGCGCTGTTTTTAAGATGACAACTTTCGAACTAGAATTAAGTAACTGCTCGACACACGGTGGTTTACGACTTTTCTCTAGTTGACTGAAAAGCATACTGTCGAAAGTAACCTTTACTTTGTTCATTTACCAATATTACTATTACTGTTAGCAATCAAATATTAAAACAAATTGAAAGAGTAACCTATTAATTCAGTTCTACTTGTCGTTACATATTCGATTTCATCTCTGATTGATATGAATAACTAATGATTATCAACTGAACTAAATACAAATGGAGTGACTAGTTTTCTGCATGACTTGTCAAAAATTGAAATGCATATCACATCTTTCACTTTCGCCTATGATTTGACGACAATTATATGTGTTCTTCATACTGATTCTTCACATATCTAAACACAATCAACATTATCTTTGTCTAATTAGGAAGAGAGTAGCTTTTCCTATAGGAGAATTCTATTTTATTTAGTTACTAGAGTGGTATAGGATAAAAGTTGAATTGTGACTGGTACGTTTAATTTTTCATAGTACACTTTTACTTTTATCAAAATGTTCTGGTTAAGATATCATCTGCATTCTCTGTGGAAAGTGTTGATTTTATTTGATTAACTGTTACCAAGTTAATAAGTTATTCTCTTCCTACATATGAAATTGTTATTTGCACTTATATTATCGCCTACATTACCTTTTTTTTTGTTTGACTAACATAACAAGTTCATAGGATCTGCAAATTGATGACTGGAAACAAATTTAGTTACTATGTATGTTATCTACTCAAATCTATGAAACGTATTTCTTAACATTTGAGTATTAACCTTTCACAGTATGTAAGTTTCAACTGATAATGGAATCCAAAGAGTAAATTTCTCTCGACTTCGGGTTCGTCAACTGGATGTAATTGCATCAGTGTTGGCGATTATAGTGAAATGCAAACTCTGCCCGATGAATTAACTACATTGTAAACTGATATGAATTGAAGTTATTTAACAATTGACAAATTTGTCTTATTCAGATCACTTATAAGTTTATCGAATTAGTAGATTAATAAATTCGAAAGTATATTCTTTCAATAATCAATGATCATCTTTAAAAACTGACTTTAACTTGACAACTTGACATTGGGCAAATGCTTCATTTCAATATTAGTCGCTCTATCAGTGCATACGCATGATCTTATCCAAACCCATGGATCTCACTGATAGTCTTTTAAATCACTGAATTGGTATTCATCAATTTAAAATATTATCAAAACACCGATGGTCATCAAGAAATTTATTATCAAATACTTGATTTAACTGCTATTTGACAAGTTTCTTTTCTTTCTTTCACAAGTCACTTAACAATTCTGATGAAATTTACAAATTGGAAATCAGTTAAATCATACACGTTACTTAATAATAGTTTACACATTCAATTAGAAGTGAACACTTTGACCTTTAGTCAAAATTTAAGTCATTTACTTGATTTCATTCACCTTTATCATTATACAATAAATGATAATGTTGATGTCATCATTCCCCTTGAGAAGATTATATTCATTAAACATTCATGGACTATATTTCATTCAACTATTCAATTATTCTTTGAAAAAAATTCTTTTTCTCCCTGTAAACAACATTACTTCTTTCTCCTTCATCGAATTTCAATTGTTCTCATTAAGTTTAAGTGTAAGTGTGTATATTGGAGAACTTTGTAATTATTAACCTTTTCATCATCAAATCTATTTTAACTATCTTTTCATCTCATATTAACTCATTCATTCATTCATTCTTTAACTTTTCAATATACTCAGTATATCTTGATTCATTTCATCTGTCGTTCTACTCATTATCATGATCATCATCATTATGATTACATTTTTTTTATCTTCTATACTCAGCATGAGGTCTCATCGGTTAGAACACATTGAATTTTTGAAAATGACAAAACAGAACTAGATAAATTTACAGAAAATGTTTGTTTGTTTGTTTGTTGTTGTTGATGTTCTTGGATAAAGTAGACTTGATTAATATTATTCAATCGATTAGTTTTCCCAATCAGTTTTTCATTTTTTTCTTCTCTCACTTCAAATAAAAATAATATACATAGAGACTGTAATAATGTGAAATTTAAACTTCATTGTACACGTGTTCAAATATCTTTCTTGAAGGTAGATTTATGCGTGTATATGTGGAAACTTTATAGCTTATATTTACATATACTTTATGTATATACAGGTATATTGACTTAGATATACACACTCTAAATAGTCTCATTTATATCAGTCAACAATCTGTCATTCATAGAGTGAAATAGTCATTTAGTCTTACTCATTCAATCGAATCATAAACATGTCTTTGTATTAGATTATCAATCTATTGTGTAACACATCATTGTGACTAAGTGAATGAGTGAATGATTTAACCTGTAAGTTGTAGTTGTCCATCAATGTATATGCATATATGATTCATCATTCACAACACAATATGATGATGATGATGATGATTAAACATTGAAATAAGTTGACAATAGAAGAGAACACTTTTATGTGATATAAAATCACATAGAGAAAAATCTTTCCTCATGTTATGTCATTTCATGATTATTGTCGATATGCATGTTTTGTTGACATGTCAAAAAAAGTTAGTTGGTTTTATGTAGATTCTTAATGTAATGACCTTCATTTTCAAATGAAGGAAATCTGAGACAGATCAACTTGACAATTAACAATTGGACAGTGGTTTAATTTTCATGAGGTTAAATTAGACCGATTTAAATTTCAGTGTATTATTCTGTAGACTAATCTTGGTCATTTGGAAAGTAGTATCAGAACACCTACTGGTTAATTAATAGGTTGAAATTGAAGTGGAATGGATTTAAGGAGATACGTAGTAAGTTTAGTTACTTGTATTCGTCACATATTGATGTTAATTGGGTAGAACTAAAAATTGATGAAAGTGAGAATTCTACTATTGGACGATAACTTAGTGATGCATAGGATTAAGAATCAACCAACTTAAAAGCCCTGTGTTCGACTCCTTGATACAACTGAGTGTGCACGTTTCTGAAGAGTCCCCTACTAGAATGGAACAGCTACCCACTGCTCTCTCGTTTCCAGTGGTACTCAACCAGAATCAGTCTGAGACAAATATAAACAACTATAATTGCATTAAAGTCTAATCATAAGGCGATTAGAATAATTATAAAATTATCCCTTAATGTCTTTCGTCTTGATATTTTCATGAAAAATCTTAATAACAATGAATAACATATGTTTGGGTTTAAATCATACATGGAGCATCAGCTCCATCAATTTCACCGATATACCTTACTGACGAACCTAAGTGAAGAAGAGTTTTCTGTAATCTATATCTAAACAACCAATATATTCGAAGCTTATTTTGGTTGATCACTGAATTGGAACTTGTTATTCAAAAGGATTTCAAAGAGTATATTTATGAATTGTTAGTAAACGACTAAATTGATCCTTTTAGCAAGTATTACTGTAAAATTGATGCTAAGGTATTCTATCTGTTTTAGCATAGGTATAATGATTACCATTTCAAAGTACCAGCTTCTAAACTTGTTTTTGTTTAATACTTATCATCTTGCTGACCTCCTTCTCATACAACATTTGGTTACACTGAAATTATGAAGGTAGTATGGAGGAGAGATTTCAGTTTACAGCATAACAATTGTGAATAGTAGACAATGAACAATGAACCTATGCAGCGACTGGTAACAGTGTGATACTAACAAATGACACTGTTATATACAGTTCAATCGACTAATTTTTCATTTGATTGATTGTATGCATTTTTCCTTATGTGGTATCATTCTAGTCAATCAATAACTTGCGAATATTTTAGGGTATTTAATCCTACTACAAGGTATGATTTCAGTCCTTTTAAGAAATAATTAATTTTATAATACACATTCATTCTATTCTTATTTGTTAGTATTATATTACTAATAATGAAGATAAGAACCGATTAGGCTCTTATTCTTCAACACTTCATCAGTAGTCAAACAATGTGAAATTAGTATATAATATAAACTAATTATAACATAAAATAACCATTGAAAACAAGAAATCCCAGCCTATCTAACTTTTTCAATAGTGCACACCTTCAACCCTCGTAAGAATTAAACGTAAGATCTTCAGTGAATGTCTAACAGAAGTTAATGCATTATGATAACTATATTTGAAATGCAAGTTAGAAATGTCAGTTATTGAATATTACCTCAGTGGTGTATATGTTAAGCTTTTACTAGGAAACCCGAAGCTCCTTGGCAAGATTTCTTGGTGCTGGGATATGCACCGATAAGTTATCCTATTACTAGAACGAAGTAAGTTGTCTGAATGACTGCTAGTTTTTAGTGACTGGTTAGTTTAAGTCATTTCATGATAACAACTTATAATTGCACATTGTACAATCTTATCAAATTCCCCACCCCCCCCCGTCCCATGATGTTAATTAAGATTATAATTTGTTTGTAGGTTTATGCATATTTTTAGCTGACTCGTTTAAAATGTTGTAGACTAAATTCTAGAAGCACTGTGTCCCATTATTTAACTGATCTATCTCGAGATTTTATCTTATTCAATGTTTAGTTGATATTTTCAGTTGAACATTGAGTATTATTGTCAGCTATCATTCACTTGGTAGTTAATTTTCATTCGGAAATAGCGCTAGATATAGTACTTTTAAAAACAATAAACAGTCGGACAGTTGTTTCAGTCCAGCTTCCAACTCCATCACAATTGGTATTCATGATCTCGTAGTGAATACTATGAGGCAGTTTGATCGAAATCTAGTTGTTCATATTCATTACTAAGCTATTATTTCACTGTCAGGTTTATGTAATTTAAATATCACGATATGCCACTAGAAATGCCAGTAGACTTATCATGATGCTAATCACTAATGAATATAGTATCCACGTAACACTTAGTTTCAGACACTTTCATTATGGAAATAAAATGTATCTCCTTCAACGATTGTAGGTGCTTTCGAGCTTTTCAATGTTCAAACAAATCTATGAGTAAATGTTAAGTGATGTATTCTGATTATTCCCATTATTAATACTGCACTCTACTCTGCTTGTTAATGTAACATTGCATGACTGATTACGTATTAGTTTGAACAACAGAATTGCAGTTAGAATAAGGTGATGGAGAGAATACCAGGTTTGTTGTTTTAGAACATGAACAAACTAAGATTAAATCACTATAGTGTCCGACTCTCCTAAGTTGTATACTTAGTGAAAAGGTGAATGTACAATGCCAGCGAGTTATCTCATAACAAGACGATACAAACAAGTTTATTATTTTTAATAGTTTTTGATGAAAATCTACTAAAACAAGTTTCATAAGTTTTGTAAAACTTACAGAGAATTTATGAATGAAGTTTATCTAACGCTTAATTCTTAGTTATGAGATCTCACACTATCGTTTAGATTGGTCTACACTGTAAGATGCTGAACAAGATTTCAATTCAGAATTCACGTAATCATTGTTAACCAAAAGAAATTAGTAGTGGAGATTTTTAAAAGTTGTTAAATTTTTAAATTCATTTCAAGAACTGACCCTAACTAGACAATGACTGAAAACTACGAAGCATTAGACAACTATTCCAACTTAGTATGTGACCCCTAGGTAGTTCAAGAGATAACTTTTGCTGTTCTAGTGAGAGATTGTGACAAATAGTGCTTCACAATTGCACCAGTGTGATAGTTATGAATTACAGGCATTGGATGTTGGCTGTACAATTTCATGAATTTACTCAAGTTAAGAAGTCAAAGCATCAAAAGGGATGTCATTCATCTGAAGGCTAATCCCTCAATTCATGAACATTATGCTAAGGATTCAATCACTAAAAGTGTCTTGGATGTATATTGTCGGGGATTTCTTTAATAAGACTAGTTGTTCTTGATTTTCAGTGTTTGTCTAACTACTACCGAATCACAATTTCAACTAGATGATGAATTGCTATTCTCATTTACAATGCATTATTTAATGAGATATAAAAATTTGAAGACGTTTAAATGGTAGTCATTAGAGAGAATGGAGAGATCATTTTTTTTCCTTCAACAAGTTTATTATTGTGATAAGTTAATTGATTATTTTTTCTTAAATATAATAGAAAACAGAAAGTGAAAATGACCTTTATACAGGATACTTTGGTGTAGCTTAGTGTGCTGCTCACATACATGATATTTTTGTTATTTCAGTAAGGATATCATGATGTCACAAAATCAAATTTGTTTGTGTGACAAACATAGAAGGTATCAAT
The DNA here is from genome assembly GCA_025215515.1 of Schistosoma japonicum. Classification (NCBI taxonomy): domain Eukaryota; kingdom Metazoa; phylum Platyhelminthes; class Trematoda; order Strigeidida; family Schistosomatidae; genus Schistosoma; species Schistosoma japonicum. Next base: position 34,284,668 of record CM046062.1, on the reverse strand, counting down.
AGCTTTTGTGTAGGTTGTTTAATTAGTTAGTAGTCCCATCAACATCATCATCATCATTACCTCACCAATACAACAACCGACATGAAACATCAAGAACAGAAATCAACAATAAGAGTCAAAATAGTAGAACAAATAAAACATGAAAAAGAGAAGAAAACAAAAAAAAATTGACCTATTTCATAAACCATGAAATTTGATACAATGACAACAACAGAATGAATTTCACCTTAGCAACGATCAATTTCTATTTACTTATTTATGTCTCTTGATTTTTTTTTCTCTAATTTTTGTCATCATTGTACTTATGTGTTTAAGTGACTGAATGATTAAATGATTTAATGTCAGTTCATTCAACATGTAAGTATATATGTACTATAATTCACGATTATGTAACTCTGTGTTTCATTCTATGTTGGATAGAATGAATATCGGTTCACATACATATTCATTTACTTAACTAGTCAGCTATTTGACTTACATAATACTTTGGCATCACTTTGTTTTAAGAACACCACTTTGTTTTTCATTTTGTTGGATTTCACACAATAACACACACACACACTTATATCTTTAAATTAAAAATCTATTTAAATAGTTATAAGTTCGAAATTTTTTCTCTAAATGATACAATAATACAATTGATTTATGCCAATATACAGTGTTTCTGATTCAAATGAATATTGATGATTCCCATTATCATGCGTTAAGTTCTAATAGAAAAGTGGAAATAGTTTAATTCTAAAATAAGGTACTTGACTAATTAATAATTTGGTAGTTGCTCAATGGATATAAAGTTCGTATTTTATCAACTAAATCATAAGTTTCAACCACACCTCAACTACCTAAATTAGGGTATTAGGGGAATATTATTATCTTTCACATATAGGGTGTCACTTGTAACCCAGTACACTTTCTAAATGACCTACAATAAAAATACTTGCCTCCATAGTTATTTCATATTTTCAACAAGATTCATCAACCCTCCCCTCTATTCATCTGCAGTGTAAGAGTACAGTCAACAAGTTGTTCATTACAATAATTAAGGAAATATAAAGTCAAATCATGGCAGTCAGATAGTGATGAATTATTGTATAGTTAGCTAGAACACATGAATTTTATTCATAAAGTTACAGGTTCGAACTACGTTAGTGTAAACACTGAAACATAAAGTTTTACTCGAGATTGAATGGATAAGTCAGTACATGAAGAATAAGTTGCTTAAAAAAAAATACACATTCAGACTCCTATTACTGGCATTACATAACTCTTGATAGAATATTTATCAATGTGAAACTAAACTTACATAAAACAAACTAAACGTTCAAAATATGAAAATGATTTGATTTTAAATCTTTCCTTGTTGTTTAAATATTTCATAAACAGTAATAAGCTCTTTTTCCAAATATTTGAATTTTTAAATATACGATACATTCACTGCTATGAATAAACAAGTTAGTCACATAACGACTGGTATAAATTCTATAGAAACTACATTTGTGAACATAACGTTTGGAAATTACTTACAATTTGCATATTTTGTGTATCGTAGTTCTTTGGGAAAATTGAAATTCTTCCATAAAAAACTTTTGTTGTCAAAGTGATTTTTAATTAATATGGTACAATTATAATTTAGAATAGGCTTGTATCATCCCGTTGATTTGTAATGGACTGAAACTGGTCAACCTCTGTTGCCATATGTGGATCCTGAGCGAATCGCCTCTATATAGCGGTAGTACAATTATACTTTGGTATTTTATGACTACAATAGTACTTAAAGTATATCGTTTTATCTAAAGCAAATCATACAAAAACTGTAATGGTTTATTAGTAGGATGAATTTGTATATTCCCACTGATTTGTTATAGACTGAAGCTGGTCAGTCACTGTTGCTATATGTGCATCCTGAGCGGATTGCCTCGATATAGCGAATATTCACAAGTATCATTTAATTTGTTTTTTGTGACTGGCAAGCGGGATCCAGGACCAGCTTCAGTCTATAACCAAACCAAAACGTGGCCAAACCAAAACGTGGCATCAGTCGTTGAAGTCACTAACTTCTGGTCTGAGCCACATTGGTAGATGTCGACTACCTGGTTGGGGTCCGCGTGACTGCCGTATCCAGTGGTTGGAGACTCTTGGTGACATGGCTCAGAATCGATCACAATGGCGTAGGTGTATACATTCTTTGTCTTCACGTACACCTTGAGACTAAAATTACTCTACCTTTCTTTCTACAAACTAATTTTTTTTTCTCTCTCTCTCTACATATTATATCCTTATATGCAATCTTCCTTTTATATATTACTACCATTAAAGTAACTGATTCTATGAATTCTGTGATCATCTTGCTATGCTGTTGAGGTGTGGCAACTTGGACCGATGCACTTATGTGCCTGGTCCTACGTTGTATCTGTCTGTCTGTCAGTCTATAACAAATCAATGGGAATATACAAATTCATCCTACTACCAATTCGCCCATTGTACAAACGTGACTGTCCGGACTCAGTAGTCTAGTGGTGTACGCGGTGGCGTATGACACGAAACGGACTGAGTTCGAATCCCACTGTGAACATCAAGATTGGGATGCAGGTACATCCAGCCGATGAGTCCCAAATAGGACGAAACGCGAGTCCTGGATTCCACTTGCCAGTCACAAAAACAAATTAAATGTAATGGTTTATATTTTTAATTCTAACTTGTATTAGTTAAACAAACAAATGTTTAACCGATTTACTTTGCCTTCATTATTATTATTTAATAGACACTATCACAGAAAGTAAAATAACGGTCGTAATTACTTTCACGTATGGATTACTAGTTTGACTCTTTGTTCCTTCAGTTGTATACTAATTCTATCGTTTTCAGTTGAAGTATATTATTATGTGATTTTCATTTTATATGACTATTAACTGCTTCTTCTATATTTCATACTCAGTAAAGTTAAAGAGAACAAGAAGAACTTAGAAACAATAGAGGCTGAAATCTAAAGCAGGAACCGTTTCATTAAGAATAGATTTCCATGATTATTTGACATAGCTTATGACAGTAGAAAAAGTATGTAGTCAAAATGTATTTAAGAAGTTAACATTTAATGTATTATTATATTTATACTTGGAATAAATTCAAGTGATTACATGTTACAACATGAAGGTCATTATGTTAACAAAAGTGAAACGGAACCAATCACAAATTAACATATTTTCAATGTTGATTTTTCTGGGATCGTTCATTAATTTATATTCATCCTGCCTATTGTATATATTTTCTAATAAACAGCTATCCTTAGTTATTTGTATTCATCATAATTTGATCTCTGTCAGACACCAACGAGAACCAAGGAGCATGGGATAGCTGTTTTATTCTAATATAGTTAAGCATTTACCGCGATGCTTGTAAGACCTGGATCCGACTCCCCGACAGAATCAGCGGCGTGTACTGGTTAGTAGTCCCACACTAGGATAGAAAACAGTTGTCCAGTACTTCTAGGTTTTCAATGGTATTCACCCTAGATCAATCTGTGATGAATATGAATAATAAAGTAAATACCGACCCCCAAAATAATCACCTTAAATCAGTTATCTTTCTTCTTCTGTGACAAGTAGATTTTTCCTCTGCTAGAAAAATATATTTGCATTCATCTAAAACAAAATTAAATTAAAAGTCAAAACACAATTCATTCAGCCTATTGACCAACACTTGTATACATACACTTATTTACTTACCCATCTGCCGACCTACGAAAACACAATAAACAATGTGTGTATTAAAATAAGTTAATATGTCAAATGAAGTAGTAAAACTAGTAGTTTCGTTTTAGTCATGTGTTTTCCCATTAAAAGAAGAAAAAAAAAAACAGTCATGTATTATTAAGAAATTTCCCATAATTCTTTTGGCACAATATTAGTTTAAATGATGTACTACTGACAGTAGTAACTATAGTTTTAGTGTATAGATCATGTATACTGAAAAGAAAACTGAATCATTTCATTGAGAATGATTTAAATACTTCTTTTAAGTTTTATACACAAACATTAGAGAAATGTAAAATTTTTATAGTAGGACAAACAAACAAGAGAACATTGAAATGCTCCAGTTACTGAATAATAAATCATTTTACATCTATCTCTAAATGTATTCATATAGGCAACATACAGCAATGACTACTGATCGTGTGAAGCTAACAAATAATGATAATAGTAATAAACATACATGGGTATTTGCTTTCTCTGTAACATGGAACTATTCAATTCGGTGTATTCCCTCTCTCTCTTCCCAACCACACTTCTTCCTTTCGCTTAATTTTACTTTATGTTTGTTATATTTATTCTCAATAAAACATGAGCTTTTCTATATTCTTATTTCTAGTTAATTATTATTAAGTTGTAATTGAGTGTTTTGGAGACTGTTGAATTTTTTTAATTTGATACCACGAATTGGTCTGAGTTAGGTAACCAATGAAAACCAAAGACTGGCACTAGATAGCCTCTTTGTCTTAGTATAAGACACTCTTAACACTGTGTACTCACAACCCATGGGGAATCGAGCCAAGAACCTTCAGGATCCGTGGCTTTACGATTAAATCACTAAGTCGGTTTCCAGTCAGTGATACCTCTAACTCAGGCAACTCGTAATATACAATGTGCGAGATCGTCCGTTGCTAGTGGTGGGTAATTACCTCACACTTGACCCGGTTGAACTCCATTGATCACGTCCTTCTCACTAAGACTCCTGTGAATTACCTATAAAAGTTAATCACCAGTGAGCTTATATAACTACAATTGGGTGCTACATTCTCCGCGTAGCTTGAAGGTCATTGGCTCGATTTCATGATGGTTTCAAGAACGCATACTATGGTCCCATACTAGGATGAAACAGTTATTCAGTTCTTCCAGGTGTCCAGTAGGTTATCTAACTCAAACCGACTTGTAATGTCAAATTCTTATCTTTAAGTTGATAAACATACATGTTCATATGTGGAAGTGTTTTCTTTTTCTTCGGTAGTTCTCGTTCAGTTTCTAGTTATAGTTTACTATATGTTACTTGAAAATGACTTATTAGTCAACGTAAGTAATTCCATAGTTTCATTTACGTTGCTTACCTTAACTTTCTTAAGTTTACAGGATGATTAAGTAGTTGTAACATGAATTAAGTATACTATGCCATTCCCTATTATGAAGCACAATGATGATTAACGTAAAAGTATGATATAATACATTTAGAGGTAACTAAATCAAAACGTAGGATCAACCCATGAAGTGTTAATAGGTGCTGATTACCTGACTGGAGTTTGTGCAACTGTCGTAAGTAATATTGGGAAACGTTAGTTGATATGGATCAAAATCGGTCTCAATGAAGTGGGTTCGTCAACTCTTTATCTTCTCTTAGGTCCTACGTTGTTAATGACTAACTGAACTGTCACAGACTGGCAAACATTCTCCATAAAATTAACATCGCCAGATATATTTGAGAGTATATGTTTCTAAAGAACTGGTTTCTGAATACTAATTTACACCTTATATTGTACTGAGCGTCATTCAAGCTATTTATACTTGAGCTGAATCGAGATTCCAACCATCACTGATATCACTCCTAGTTCTTTTTAGCAAAAATGTTAATGATTACTGTTGTTAATTGTTTGGAAGGTAGTCGGTAGGGAATTCATTGGACCCAGATATTTGTTATTTGACATTTGCCATAAAAGGTGTATCAGAAATCTTGAGATCTTGACAACAAACTACCTCCACACCCCCCCCCAACTGCTACCTAAATATCAGCTTACTAGTGACTAGCTCCTTGAGGTAATTCCTGGAGTTCTAGTGTGAAGACGTGACCGGTGGAGTTCAACCGTGTTGGGTGTGAGGCAGTTACCCACCGATGACAATGGATGAGGTCGCGCAAACCGTATCACGAAGTGACTGAATTAGAAATATCAACCGTTAGGAGCCAGCTCAGTGGTCCGATGGTAAAGCGCTCGTCGTGGAGCCAGAGGGTCCTGGGTTCGATCTCCAACGTGGATGCGCATACTAGGACTAAACAGCTGTCCAGTGCTTCCAGGTGATCAAGTGGTTATCTGATTCAGAACAATTCGTGATATCAGGATTGACAGCTAACTATCTCCACGACCCCCCAACTTGTTATTTGTGTTGAGGCAATTGATGTGATGAAGTAAAATGTGAATAATCCTTGACATATTTCATACCGTCTGTCATTATCATCTGTCATGGGAACATTTTTTCTTTGCTATTCTCTTGACATATTTGAATGAAGACAATAAATAATGAGTCATAATAAAATGAGAAAAGCATTACACCATCTTAAGTCATTTGTTAATCCTTCATTTTCATTTTCATTTTCATTCTCTCTTATCTTACCTCGTTTCACTTTAATTCCACTTATATTGTCGAAATTTAATTTTACATCACTTTCATTGTCTATTTTAAAATGAGTCTGTCAATCATTGTACTGTTGACCGGATGTCAGTTTCTGTTTTTTTTTTATGGTGAAGACGAAAAACGAAAAAAAAAGCTGATAACATCAATGCTACCATCACCTACAACAATAAAATTAGTGATGGTAGAGATAGTAGTAGAAGTATGAGGAGGAGGAGGAGGTAGAGAGGACAGTAATAGTATTGGAACTTGAAGTAGAATGTCATTAACAGTATGAAATGTCAAGAGGTTTGATTAGATTTTAGAATATTTAATTACCAATAAGTTATGTCATTTTATTTAATAGTTACAACTGTTGTTCGCGTTATTTCGTTTCAGTTACAATATGGTCGTTGGTTTAGTTGACTTAACATAGTAGCTCACTTTGGTTCAATTACTGTGATACGGTAGGAGAAAATCAGCATGAAATTCTTACTTCATATTACTTACCAGTGAGCAATATGATGTAACAATACTTTCAAGATTGCAAATAGATTATTGTGAGTAATTGCTAGTTAGCTCGAAATAATGGCTTACAGCCTAAAGTCGTTAAATTCTTACGACACGTTGACACCAACCGACTTAAAAGTGACATGTAAATTGATAGATGGCCTAGAAGGGGGATTCGTCATTATTTCCGAAAAAAATTGAAGTTAGAAATAGGAGCTATCAAATTTCATCTAATTCTCTTGAAACTACCATTATTACATCGAAACTGAGGGTTCTTGATTTAAAACTACTGTATAACTAGACAGTTAAATTATTGAAACCTCTGGGGTTAAATGGATAAGAGCTGCTTATGATTGTTTAACTAACATTGTTCCTTGATAAAATATGATTTTACAAAGAACTGACATCTCGTAAGCCCCCCTCTCCATCACCTTAATATCTATTTCACACGTTTACGTAATGAGTTCACAATTTAAATTACTATTCATAATGTATACGTTTCATATGAAATCTTGTCATTAACGCTCACTTGATATTGGGACACTGTGTACTTTACATTATACAAAGCATATTGTTCGATTTCCAGCATAGCGAGTAATTTTTATGAATAGTAATTGAACAAACTTGTGATATCACAGATTATTGTATAGAACTTATGTTTGTGTTAAATGCAATCACTGTCTGTGACTTACATACCTACTCTTTTAGAGTAAGGTTATGGTTCACCACTTAGGGCATTACATAATTTGGGAATAAAATGAAAAATAATGAGCATTAGTATAACTTGAAACAGGACATCACAGTCAAACTCATCAACACTGCATAGAATTCAGAAACACGGAGTGAGTACAGTATTTTTATTAGACCAATCTACTTGTCTATATGTTTTTGTCGCTATCTACAGGTATTACTGACAACAGTGGATAATGATGGTGGGGAAAAAAAAACTCACTACACTTTTAACAATCATATGATAAATAGATTAACATGAAATACTAATAATCACTTATGCTACTAGGCAACTCCCCAGAAAGTATATATTAAGTGTTTAGCTTTCAGTAATATTCATTCATTCCTGTTCCTTATATCATTTTGTTTTTCAATTTATAAAATACATATCTCTTGTGTTTTATCACTACTCTGTCTCATATGGGACGCAATATGTATATGTATATATATATATATATATATATATATATATATATATATATATATATATATGCCCAGTCGGGCAGACAGTCAATAGTCATTAATGATCTATGATGGTAGTCGTTGCTATTACTACTACTGTTATTATTATCATTAGTAGTAGTAGTAGCAATAGTCATTTAGTCAGTGAGACATTAGCATGTATATATTTTTATATCTGATTTGTGTTTGTAGCTAAGATATATATTTATATATGTAAACGCATGGAAATATATTTGGTAGAAGATTAGAGGAAGCTATAACATCATAGAGACTAAGGGGAGGAATGAATATAAAAGTAAGCAAAAATACGAAAGGATGAATATTTCTAATTAGAAAAGAACAGTTCCAATTAATTGTTTCATATAGAGACGAACAAATAGAATTTTCAGTTACCTCTATGCAGTTAGCTATCTAACATTTACATTACTTTACTATGTTTTTCTGTAAATTGTATTTGACAAGCAATGTCATTATCGGGGGGAAATATAATAATTGACATACCTGTGGATTATTATTCATAATAAACTGACTATCTTTCATACAAATAGATGGAAAAAAATTCATACAAAGATGGTATAAAGCTTAGAATAGGGGGAAGCGCTATAAATATGTGGTACCAATTAGAAGCATAATAAAATGTGTGGCAAGTAATAACTGTCATTCCAATTTAGTTCTTCTTAAAGATGTATATTGTTCAGCTGAAAAGATAATTGATACATATACGGATCATAATAATAATGTAATTAGAAAGATCCTGAACACTATTTGTGTAGGAGGGGGGGGTGAAGGGTCTGTGGAGATTGTTATGTTTTGTAATTCAAATTGTAAACTGAATGTAACTGTATAACACCAATGGAAGTCCCAGAAAGAATGAATAGCTACTTGCTTCTTATATAGGCCTCCTTAATAGTGAGTAACCATGTCTCTATTTGGGCTCAAACCCAAGACCATTTAGCCTCAAGGCTTGTGTTTAATGTTCGCATAATCTAATGTCATATAGTTTTTTTAAAAGTTTCTTAATTGCAAGTATTTTAAGTAGTAGACTACCATTTTTCTTACAAGATATCATCATTAAACACTAGTAGATAAACATGAAAAATTGTTACCACTGTTCCCTGTCTATCGAATCAAACTGAATTTCCCTATACAGGTCATAAAAATAGTTTTCAACTCCGAGCTGATTGTCTATATTTCCCCACAATATAAATTAGTGGATCTTCTATTTACAGTGAAATGTATAGTTTGGAATAAAATTTAAGTTACTTTAAGTCGATATTCATTAACTGAAAAGATGTTATGATACTCAAGTTGTATTCAAACCACAAATTTGTTATGCATGAAAATTGTATTGAATTTCAAGATCATTCTGATGTTAGATAGTTGAGAGTTATAGAGAGGTATCTATGAACATCAATTTCATGTTTCTTAGCACCTCTTACCAAAACTCATTTGAAATTGTGAGGAAAACGATAAATATTGTAGGATTTAGACACAAGGCATTCAGTCGTACACTTCACTATCACTGAGTTATTCAGGTCTCATCAGTCTGAATTTTCTTTTAACTCAAAATTAATGGAGTCACACATGATTGATGGTGAGATAGATACTCATTGATGAGAATTAATGATAGGTATAAATATGCGAACTGATTAAGGCACTAAAATGTAAACCATTGTATTTCAACTCACTAATCAAATGATATAGGATTCACTATGTCAACTAAGAGTCTCAAGGTTTGTATTTGGGCATTGCTAAACTATTATAAATTAGAACTAAGCACAGCTATATTAAAAATTACTTTCATAACCTTAATCCCTTAATCCTAAATTTCATACAGATTTTGTACAAATATTCTTCTATGGCTTTATACATTCATTATGTTGCTAAACAATTCGAGTACATTAAGTTAAGAGTATTTAAATTGTATTTCAGATGAGATTAAATTTTAATTTGATATCATGGATTGATCTGAATTAAGCAATGATTGACAACCAGGAAGCACTGGACAGCTGTTCTATCATGGTATAGGATTCTTCAGCAGTGGGCATAACGACCTCACGAAGGATCGAACTCAAGACCTTTTGGCTGCGCAGCAAGGACATTTTACCACTAGACCACTGAACTAGCTTCCAACTGTTGATTTTTCTGACTATATCGATTCGCAATATGTTTGCATGACCTTATCCACTGGTGGCTAACTGCCTCATACGAGTCATAACTGAACTCCGGTGGTCATGTCTTCTCACTAGAACTCCGTGAATTACCTTCAGAAGTTAATCACTAGTGAAATGATATCGATCGTAATTGGGTGTTGTCAAGAATGCTGAATATTAATTTAATGCTAAAAATTGGTCTGAATTGGACAATCATTAACTACCAGGAAGAAATGGACTCGAAGATGTGATGAGTAGAGTTCAACCATGTCGGGTGTGGGGCAGTGTGATGTGGATGCTCACTGATGAAGAATCCCATACTAGGACAAAACAGCTGTCCAGTGCTTCCTGGTTGTCAGTGGCTGTGTAATTCATACCAACTCGTAATATCAAATTAATATCAAACAATCTCAACAAAATCCACTTATAATTCAATTATTTACTAACGTGCCGAATATCAAAGTACTACATTTTACTTGTAGAGAGATTTTCTATATCACTTAACTACATACAGTTAATTATACTAATAATGTCGTACAATGAAATCTATCATGATACTTTTTTTAGGAGAACTTCACTAAAAATGGATTCTATGTATTTGACTCATATGAATAATAGTTATTACCCTGGTGAATGAAAAAACGATTCATACATAAAATCAACCCTAAATTTATCATGGTAACATAACGTTGAAATAAATAAGTTTGTCTTTCTAGAAATCAAAGATGAACATTATTGTAAATTTATAAAACTAGTGTACATGACAAAAATTTCCATGAAATCTGTATAATTTGTGAAAGTTGTATTATTAATGACTTCATGAGGATTTCTGGTTAGCGTTAATAAATCAGAAAGAACCTTGGATACAAAACAACGAGCACTAACTCACTTACGCTTGACTTGAAGGAGAAACTCTGAAAGATGTGGAAACTTCTACACACCTAGGCAGTGTCAACGATAAACAAGGAGAATCTGATGTAAATGTGAGGGCATAGCCAACAAGGCAAAGGTATTATTCCTACAACTGAAAAATATCTGGAACTCAATCCACCTCTCAGCCAACATCAAAGTCAAAATTTTTAATACAAATGTGAAGACACTTCTCTTATATGGATCTGGAACTTGAACAACTATGAAGAGCTCCCTTCAAAAGATGCAAGTATTTATAAGCGGTTGTTTTCGTAAGATACTTCGAATCTGTTGGTTAGAGACCATCAGCAACAACCTTCTATAGCAGAGAACAAACCAACTTCCAACTGAAGAAGTAGTCTGGAGGAAACGCTGGATGTTGATAGGACACACATTAAGGAAATTATTAAACTGCGTCACAAGACAAGCATTAACTTTGCATCGTTAAGGCGATAGGAAAAGACGAAAACCAAAGAACACATTGTACCGAGAATTGGAGACGGACATGTAAAGAATGATTAGCACTTTGGAAGAACTGGAAAATAGAAGCCAGGTCAGAGTTGGTTGGAGAATGTTAGTCAGTGACCTATGCTTCACGTGGGGTAACAGGCTCTGATTGATTATAGAGAATTCATATAAATTGAATGTAGTTTTAATTGTTTTTTTTCGAAAGAAACCGATTTCATTTGTTTGAACTAATGAAAATCACAA